>CM046424.1:17618898-18218898 GCA_025506505.1 Flaveria sonorensis
AAAAGAATAAAGAAAACATAGTAACCGCTGCAAATTGGGAGCCATAATCTAGAAACAAACCAAGAGAATGGATGTGAACGAACCAAGAGAATGGATATGGGTAATAGGTTTGAATCCTCAACCGATAACGAAGCTTTATTAAACATAAACTAGAAAATAGATAAGAAACGAAACAGAAGACGAAGGTGGGACAGGGCGGCGGCGGTGGCGGCACACCACCCTGTCTAGGGTTTGAACTCGATGGCGACGGCTAGGGTTTGTATGTTTTTGTGGTGGTGCAGGGGAGAAGAAGGTAACCAGAACCCGAAGGATCTGATACCATGTAAGATGGTAAAAGACTGAATTGAATATTATTGATAGTTTTGGTTATAATATATATAGAATATAATGCAAACCCTAAAACCTATCTGGGCCCGTGGACACATACTAATAACCCTAATAATATTGTCTAATACTTTCTACTGCCACTACTAAGAGCATTCTAATAATGACAAGTTTGGCTAACAGAGCAAAGGTGTCATGGTAGTCGACCCCCTCCATTTAAGTGAATTCCTTTGGCTTGAGGCGTGTCTTATATATTTTGATTTCTCCATTAGGCTTATAATTTACCATGTACACCCATTTTGAATCAATGCCACATTTTTCTTCATGTAGTTCTTCCAAATTCCACATGCAATTCCTTTCAAGAGCTTAGATCTTGTTTCTCATTGGCTTTTTCCACCTGCCATCTTTGATGGCTTGATGAAAATACCTTGGCACATCATCAAAGTCGATAGCCGCTAGAAAGGCATTATAAGTATTAGAAAAATGTTTATAGGAAATAAAAATAAGTTAGAGCATGGTCAATCGATGGTGGAAGTTGCACTAGGTAATTGCTGAAATGTGTAGGTTGAGGCTGATTTCTTCTTTCTTGATTTGACTCGTTGACCATGTGATCAAGTGGTAGAATAGGTGGTTCTTGGTGAAAATTAATGGTTATAGTGCCGAAAGGTGGGCAATAATTTTATAAATTGGGCTCTTTACTTGTTTCTGCATGGGCTAACCTTTTTTCTTGTCTTGGGCTTTCTGTTTTATTGGGCCTAACATCATCATTTTCTGGTCGTTCTTTCCTTCTATTATCATAACTAGTTGGTTCATCATGGATCTCAAATAACTTTGCATCATTTGAGGTAATTTGTTTTTCATTGAAGTAAAAATGGTTTTTATGAAATCTCACATCTATTACCTCGAATTTCTCCCTTCTTGTTTCATTGCTTCTAAACTATGTTAGGCACCCAAAATCTTTCATGATATCATAATCTTATTTTTGTTGGAAAGCATTTTTGTATTCTGTTTTGTTACCCATTACATTAGAAGACAAAAATTTATAATGTAAGTGGTGGTCTAGAGATATTCTCCCCAAAATCTCTTAGGTAGGTTTGCTTCAAATCTAAGAGTGTGAGTCGTCTTAAGAATGTGTCCACGTTTTCATTCCATAATCATAATTTGTTATGGGGTGTGTATACATGTGGTTTCAAGTAGAATGCCCTTCTCACCATAAAATATAATCATCTCATTCTAGGTGAACTCCCACCCCCTCATTATTACTTTTGATTCTTTTAAATGTCTTTCCAAATTGAGGTTTTATCTTGTTGTGGAGGTCAATGAAGCATTTTTGTTCCTTATGTTTAAGTTTTAATAAGAAAATCGATACCACCCTACTAAAATCATCTACCAGACTACCACTGTTAAAAAAATAATTAGCACCCGGAAAGGAAGGTGTGGGATATTTTCCCTAAACATCATAATGTAGCAATTTAAAACAATCGTTGTTTTTATATCACTATTTTGAAAAGGAAAGCTAGTAAGTTTAGCTTTTGAGCAAGAATCCCATAACCTGTAAAAGGAAACATTCTTAAGAAAGTCTATTCAATTAAGCTTTTCCTTGGAGGGGTGAACCAATCTCTTGTGCCGAATGTCAATGATCGTCGTCAACACATTTATCTTGACTCCAGACATATCCATTTGGTAAAGACCATTCCTACATTCACCCACATCAATCAAGTTTCTCATGTGAAGTATATACATAACATAAAAAACAGGAAAAAAGGTTATTGTTGATTGAAGATCTTGATGACTAACCGATAAAAGGTTGCAAGTAAATTTAGGAATATGAAGAACCCCTTTAATTTTCACACCATTTGATAGTATGTATTAACCTTTTCCTTCAACGAGTATTAACTCACCATTTTGAATTACTACCAGTGTCTCATTATGAATGTCAACCATAATCTTAAGAGCTTTAAACCCATGTGTAATATGTTCAATGGATCCTAAATTAATAAACCAATCGTTACCATAATTTTTGCTTTACCTGCCACGAAGGCTACAGGAGTTGTGCTATCCTTTGCATCTTTCCACATTCTACAAAAATGTTTCAACAAGCATTCATATTGTTCATTGGTCAAACCTGGAATAGGGCTCATGCTATCATGATGCATGTTGTATTTAGCTTCATCTTGTCATGTTATTTTGTTTTCCGGCCACTGATTGGGATATCCTATACTTTTAAAACAACTATCCTAATAGTGTCCGTCTTTTCCACAGAAGGTACAATGCTACATAACATCACTATGTTTGGAATCCTTAGCGACCCATTTGTTGCGATGTGTGTTGGTCTCTTGTTGACCAGGAAGGAAAGCCTTGAAGGTGGAAATTCTGTTGTTAGCTTTTTATAGGCAATGGTTCCTTGTCCCTTGTCTTTAGAAAAAAAGATGGTAGGCATTTCATAGACTTGGTATAGGATTCATGTAAAGGATCTGAGTTCGGATAACTAAAAACTCATTGTTAAGTCCCATAAGGAACTCACATAGTCTTTCTTTGTCTCTAATCTAAACCATCTTCTTTCCTATGTCATAAGTGTAAAGGTCGTGAATTCGTTGTCGATCGATCTCGTGAGAGAAAAGTGGAATGAATAAATCACAAATTACTAGAAAAAAAAAAGAGAAACAGAATATGATCATGCAATGTAAATAAAATTCCAAGTATATTGCTCTTTGATAATACAATTACAAAGTGTAAAAATATTAGGATACTTAACAAAATGAACAATACAAACTATTTATACTAACTAATTAGTCTCGCGTGAGAACTATTTTTTCACACGGCTCAAAGTTCTCGCGCGAAAGCTTGATTTCATCATCTCGTTTTGAATTCTCGAGCCTGTAGGTTTAATCCCTACAATCTCCCTAGGCTCAGTGAATCAAACTGCAACTTTATAATGCCGCCGTACGCGTACATCTTGCTGTTCAGGGCCTTCGTAAACAACCAACCAAATTGAGCCGCTAAAAGATGAACAGATGCATCAACTGCAATTGGACAAGCCTGAAGCCTCATAAAATCTTCTCATCTGAACCTGGGCAAATCAATTGAGTTAATGATATGGTATTCTTTATCAGCATAATAGATCACAACATGCCCGGTATTCTTTTCACAAACTCACCTTATAAGTTTTGACAAACTGTTGATTGGCATAGGAGTGTGAATTCGAATCTTTCTTGAATATTTGGGATGCTTGTACACTCTAATTTTCATCAGCTTGTTGTTGTTAGGATCTATTCGTGTCTCATCTTCAATTACTTTGGATTTTGTAGTTTTGATGTCTTTGAAGTTAGTTTTACTTTGTTTTCAAATAATACTACGTATCCACTTAGCCTTTTAATAATTGTTTAGAATGATGAAGGGCACTCTTTCCGTAGCATTTAAATCAGATGCTCCAAGGTGTGAAAGTCATGTTCATCTTGATGATATTCGATTGCTCCGGCTCTTCTCTCGACAACATACATTTTCTTCTTTCCATCGTAAGCCCTACTTAGTACATGTAAGGCCCCTTTCCCGGGACGCTTACAATTGGTCCGTCATCACATATAATATTTACAACACATTATTTGCAGCGGAATTAAAAATTTTCATTCATAATTAAAATGTGACAAAACATCATGTTAATCATTTACATCTCAAAAATTTGTATCATTACAAATATCGTTCTCCAAAAATATGGATGCCAGACTTAAATCATTTTCGGTAGCTTATGCATCCATGCCTGCACCTTCTCAGCATCAAACGATTACCTGCCAACTATTATGCATACAAAAAGTCAGCGACGCTGAGTGAGTTCTAGTTTATAATTAAAATACTTTACTTTTCGTTAAAAAATAACCTTTAATTTCGTTCATGATCACACATCGTACATACATCTTGATAATAATTATTATTATCTTATCATCATCGTTCAACATCGTTCATCATCGTTCATTTCATACGTTTCGAACTTTCATTAATATCTTTCACTTTCATCTAGATCCTGTCATATGCTATGCCACATCGTTGGGCACAAGGCGACTTCAGTCTTGGGGTCAAGCGACAAGGATCCCGTTTCATACATATTGGTCAATCTCAAGGATTGACCCCTGTGTGCATCCTCATGGGTTAGCTAAACCGCATACAGTTGAGCTAACAACCCAATGGCTGTGAACCTCCATTCATTGCTTGTAAGACTTTCATTCATTCATTACGTTCCACTTTTCATTATCATTATCTTTCACTTCATTACATACTACTTTACTTACATTCGTACATAGTCAAGCAAAGTTACATCAGAAAACATATAGTTTTAAAATCGTTAAACATGAAAAGATAACACATCATACATAGCAGCATAACATACGAAACCCATAAGCAACATCAACTTTCTCACACGAGAACTCCCTTTCGCGCGAGAACCTCATGTAGGCAAACCCTGCACATCACATCATCCTCATTCGCGCGAGAACCACCTGTCGTGCAAAAAAATACATGTCGCGCGAAAACTTCCCATCCGCGAGAACAACCAGTCGCACGAGAACATCTCCTCATGCGAAAACTTCCTCTTTCGCGCGAGAACTTCCTAGTTTCAAATTCGATAACGTACAACTAAACTGTTCGCGCGAAAACTTCTTACTTTACCCGCCCAGTCACAACTTATAGCGTCTAAGGCTGTTCTAACACGCAAACATCCTAAACATCATCAAAACAAGCATAAACAGGCATTCTAAAACGTTCTAGTATGCATAATAGCCCCAAAACATAAAACTTGCTTAAAAAGGGGACAAGAAACTCACCTCTTGAAGTTCTAGCACACCAACAACCTTCCCGAAGCCTTTACCACATGAAAACTACATAACCATGCGTTATATTCATCAATAATCCATTCTTAGTACATAACACGAGTTACTAGACGAGTTACATACCTTAAACACTTAGATTCTTCACTTTCTCTCTCTACGCAGCCGATTTCCCTCTCTAGCAGCAGTACTTCTTGCGTGAACTAGAGTTTGGCCGGGTGTTCTCAGCTATTTATACCCAGTAATACTTTTTGCCCAGGGTTCTAGCGCGAGAACTCCCTTTTCGCGCGAAAACTTCCTTTCTTGTGAACTTCTCGCGTGACAGCCTCCTTTCGCGCAAGAACTTCTACCTGCCTTCTTTTTCTCTAGATTTTCGGGCATTACAAGTCCACCCCCTTTATTGAGGTTTCATCCCCGAAACTTGTCAGCTCTCGAACAGCTGCGGGTAATGCTGTCTCATGTCTTCCTCGGTTTCCCATGTAGACTCAGACCCCTTTCGGTGTTTCCACTGTACACGCACAAGTGGAACCACCTTGTTCCTTAACCTCTTCTCCTTCCTATCAGTGATAGCCACCGGTTACTCCACATTGAGCCTTTCATCCACCTCGATATCCTCCAATGGCATAATCATATCCTCATCGGTTAAGCACTTTCTCAGATGAGATACATGGAACATTGGGTGAATTCTACTTAACTCATCGGGTAGCTCCAATCGATAGGCCACCTCTCCTACTCGAGCAATGATTCGGAAAGGCCCTATATACCTCGGGCTCAGCTTACCCTGCTTTCTAAACTGGATGATTCCTTTCCAAGGTGAGACCTTCAACATGACTCTATCACCCACATTGAACTCAATCGGTCTACGCCTTTTGTCAGCATACGACTTCTGTCTATCTTTTGCTGCCTTCATAAAGGCTTTGATTTTCTCCAGCTTTTTAGTTGTAGCCTCGATCACCTTAATGCTTCCTAACTCCTTCTGCCTGATGTCACCCTAACATACGGGCGTTCTACACTTCCTACCATAAAGCATCTCATAAGAAGGCATACCAATGCTGGCATGATAACTGTTGTTATATGAGAACTCAGCTAACGGTAAGTGTTCATCCCAACTTCCTCCAAAATCGATCACGCATTCCTAGAGCATGTCCTCCAACTTCTGGATCATCCTCTCTGACCGACCATCTGTCTGAGGATGCTAAGCCGTACTGATATGTAGCCTCGTCCCCATCGCATCGTGGAATCTCTTCCAAAACTTTGATGTAAACCGAGTGTCACGGTCCGACACGATAGACACCGGTATGCCATGACGAGCTACGATCTCCTTAATGAATAGATCCGCCAACCTCTCAGATTAATATGTCTCATGGATTGGCAAGAAATGAGCACTCTTCGTCAGACGGTCTACTATAACCCATATGGCATCGTACCCTCTTGCCGTACGCGGTAACTTCGTAATGAAGTCCATGGTGACATGCTCCCATTTCCACTCGGGTATATCCAAGGGTTGGATCTTCCCGTATGGCTTCTAATGCTCCACCTTCACTTGCAGACAAGTAAGGCACTTACTCATATACTCTGCCACATTGCGCTTCATTCCCGACCACCAGTAATCTTTCTTCATGTCCTGATACATCTTCGTGGCACCGGGGTGAATCGAGTATCGAGTCTTATGAGCCTCATCCATGATCTTCCCTCGTAGATCCCCATAACAAGGAATCCACATCTGCCCAAATCGGGTTCTAACACCGAGAGTATTCTCACCTAACTCTTCGACTAGGCTCTTCACCCTTTTAGAGTTAATCTGATCCTCCTTCAACGCCTCATCCTGAAATTCCTTGGCCTGCTTCATCACATCAGAGGTCATAACCAACTGATAAGCCTTCACCCGAATCGGCTCGGGTCTCTCTTTTCGGCTAAGGGCATCCGCCACTACGTTGACCTTGCTCGGATGGTAGTGGATCTCACAATCATAATCTTTGATCAACTCTAACCATCTTCTCTGCCTCATATTGAGATCCTTTTGCTCAAAGAAGTACTTCAAGCTTTTATGGTTAGTGAAGATAGTGCACTTCGTCCCGTACAAGTAGTGCCTCAAAATCTTCAATGCAAAGACCACCGCTGCCAATTCCAAATAATGGATAGGATAATTAGCCTAATGGGTTTTCAACTGTCAGGACGCGTAGGCTATTACCCTCCCCCGTTGCATCAACACGCAACCCAACCCCAAATAAGAAGCATCCGAATAGACCACTAAGTCTTCGCTCCCTTCGGGTATCGTTAGGACAGGAGCTTGGGTCAATCTCGTCTTTAGCTCTTCAAAAGCATTCTCTTGTTCTAGACCCCATACAAACTTTACCTCCTTGCGGGTCATCTTGGTCAATGGTGAAGCCATCTTGGAAAAGTCTTGGATAAACCTTCTGTAATAGCCCGCCAAACTCTAGAAACTACGAATCTCGGATGGCGTCTTTGGAGACTTCCATTGCATCACCGCCTCAACTTTTTCCGGATCTACCATAATCCCTTTCGGATGACCACATGACCCAGAAACTAAACTTCACGCAACCAGAACGCGTATTTGGAGAACCTGGCATACAGCTTCTCCCTTACGAGCGTTCACCTCCCGAATGTGACCGGCATGTTCCTCCTTGCTCTTCGAATAAATCAGGATATCATCGATGAACACAATCACTGATTTATCCAACATCGACCGACACACTCGATTCATCAAATCCATAAAAGCAGCTGGCATGTTGCTTAAACCAAAGGACATAACAAGAAACTCATAGTGTCCATAACGAGCGCGAAAAGTTGTCTTAGGAATATCCTGCTCCTTTACCTTCAACTGATGGTAACCAGATCGGAGATCTATCCTCTAGAACCAACTGGCACCTTGGAGCTGATCGAACAAGTCATCAGTCCTTGGTAACGGATACCGATTCTTCATAGTCAACTTGTTCAACTCTCGGTAGTCGATGCACATCCTCATGCTACCGTCCTTTTTCTTCACAAACAAGTCCGGAACACCCCATGGAGAGATACTCGGTCGAATGAATTCCTTATCCAATAGCTCTTGTAGCTGAGTCATCAACTCCTTCATCTCGGTGGGAGCTAGACGATACGACACCTTAGCAACAGGTTGGGCACCGGGTATCAGATCGATTTGAAATTCGATCTCGCGGTCAAGTGGCACACCCGATAGGTCCTCCGGGAATACGTCAGGGAAACCGCACACTAGCGGTACGTCTGACAATCGTGGTACTGACGCCTCCACATCCTTCACATAGGCTAGATAGGTGCCACATCCACGCCTTATACACTTCTCAGCCACAACCATCGAAATCACCTTCGGAACCGTAGTAACCCTATCGCCATAGATCGTCACTGAACTCCCATCTGACGTAGTCAATCGAATCATCTTCTTGCGGCACACAATATTTGCCTCATAGGCTGCTAGCCAATCCATCCCTAGGACTACATCGAATCCGCCTAAGGGCATCATGAACAATCTAGCAGAGAACCTATGGCCTTCCAATTCTATGTCATAATCCTCTACCACATCAGAAATCCTGGTAGACTTACCAATAGCAGTTTCTACATCAAATGGCTCATCAATCTTTCTACTCCTAGCGGGAAACTTATCGTAAAAGGCAGCAGAAATAAAACTCCTACTAGCACCAGAATCAAAAAGTACAGAGGCATAAGTCTGGTTAACTAGGAATGTACCTGACACAACATCGGGGTATACTCTAGCCTCCTCTCGAGTCATAGTGAATGCCCTGGCCTTCGCCCTTTGCCCCTCCTTATCAATTCCCTTCCTCGCCCTGGAGTTCTCGGCCCTCGGCTTCTTGCAATCCCTGATTATATGGCTCTCTTTGCCACAGTTATAACACTATATAACCCCGTAATCTCTCGCCATATGCCCTGCCTTCCCACACATAAAGCAGAGATTTGATCCCCACTTACATTACCCCATATGCTCCTTTCCACACTTCTCGCATGCCTTACCTCCCCCTGTTAGCGCCTTTCGATCATCCACCCTCACCTTCTTACCACCAGCCCCAAAACCACCACTATAGTTTTGCTTCCCATTCCCATTCTTGTCACCGACCCACTTCCTCTTCACATCCACCACCATCACCACCTCTCGTTCGTCGTACAACCTCCTGCCAGATAGACCACCGACCTAAACGTACTCGTCCGGGCGGCGATCATGTGTCTGCGAATATCCGCCAGCAGACCCTGGATGTACCTCTTAATCCTTCGTGACACAGGCGTCACCTGATCTGGCACCAACCTCGCCATGTCGTTAAACTTCGTAGTTTACTGTTGGTGCATCATATTACCTGCCTCCAACTACAGGAACTCTCTCTCAACCTTATCAAGCTCCCTGTGAGGACAGAACTCCTCGATCACCAACTTCTTCAGTTCACTCCACTTCATCCTCCCGATCGCCCTACTACCCTCGGCCTGGACAATATTGTCCCACCAACACAAGGCCGAATCCACAAATGAGTGGGTAGCAAACTTCACCTTCTGATCCTCTCGGCACTCGTTGATATCAAGTACCGCCTCCATCTCCCTCACCCAACGGTGAGCAGCCGCAACACTCCCATTCCCATCAAAAGTCGAGGGCATGCACCTTTGGAATACCCCATAGTTGCACCCCTTTGCTGTTTCCTGCACAGCCTCTACCTCTTTATCGTCACTAGAGACAACCATCTTACTATTTGGTTGCTCCATCTCCCCAGAACCTCCACCTTCACCTCCTTGCCTGGAGGTTCTTTTCTTCTCCTCCTCCTCATTCTTTTCATCCTCCCTCATAGCACGAATAGCCTCGGTCACTACAGACGGCAGAATCGTCTGCATGACCTGATGAACCTCTTCCACCACTGCCTCCTTCACTGAGGCCCTCAAATTAGTGCTCTTATCACCGCCCTCATGGTGACTAATCTCGAGATCTGCAGGTGCCGTCTCGGTAGTTCTAGCCTTATTCCTCATGGCATGTGTTACAGCACCACGTCCACCACGCACTCCACCTCGGGAAGCCTTCAAAGATTTACCTCCAGCCATCTCTAAGCGCTATAAGATTCAAACACCAACACGATCATTCAAGGTAATAGCTCAGATCATGTCAAGTATAGTAAGTCCCTAATTACAGTGGCCAGTTGTGATTAGCCACTTACTTTACTCTCCTTTCTCCAAGCATTCCCTATCCTGACTACATTAGTGTCCAAATCTACTAGGAGCAAATAAACCACATAACATGCCCATATAATTCCTTTTTTATTATCTTACATAAAACATTTACATAAAACCTTTACCTGCAGGTATGTAGCTACTAGGACTAGCATCCCTTTCCCTTTCGTGACCCATTCTCAGTTTAAGTTTTAGGTTTTTGAAAATATTTTACCTAATTCTCTTAAACTTTGGCTATGATACCAACTTGTAAGGCCCTGTTCCCGGGATGCTTACAATTGGTCCATCATCGCATATAATATTTACATCACATCATTTTGCAGCGGAATTAAAACTTTTCATTCATAATTAAAATGTGACAAAACATCATGTTAATCATTTACATCTCAAAAATTTGTATCATTACAAATATCGTTCTCCAAAAATGTGGATGCCAGACTTAAATCATTTCCGGTAGCTTATGCATCCATGCCTGCACCTCCTCAGCATCAAACGATTACCTGCCAACTATTATGCATACAAAAAGTCAGCGACACTGAGTGAGTTCTAGTTTATAATTAAAATACTTTACTTTTCGTTAAAACATAACCTTTACTTTCATTCATGATCACACATAGTACGTACATCTTGATAATAATAATAATTATCTTATCATCATCGTTCATTTTGAAAGTTTTGAACTTTCATTAATATCTTTCACTTTCATCTAGATCCTATCATATGTTATGCCCCATCGTTGTGCACAAGGCGACTTTATTCTTGGGGTCAAGCGACAAGGATCCCGTTTCATACATATTGGTCAATCTCAAGGATTGACCCCTGTGTGCATCCTCATGGTTTAGCTAAACCACACACAGTTGAGCTAACAACCCCATGGCTGTGAACCTCCATTCATTGCTTGTAAGACTTTTATTCATTCATTACTTTCAACTTTTCATTATCGTTATCTTTCACTTCATTACATACTACTTTACTTACATTTGTAGATAGTCAAGCAAAGTTACATCATAAAACATATAGTTTTAAAATCATTAAACATGAAAAGATAACACATCATACATAGCAGCATAACATACGAAACCCATAAGAAACAGCAACTTTCTCATGCGAGAACTCCCTTTCGTGTGAGAACCTCACGTAGGCAAACCCTGCACATCACATCATCCTCATTCGCGAGAGAACCACATGTCGTGCGAAAACATACATGTCACGCGAAAACTTCCCATCCGCGAGAACAACCTGTCGCTGGAAGAACATCTCCTCGAGCGAAAACTTCCTCTTTCGCGCGAGAACTTCCTTGATTCAAATTCCATAGTGTACAACTGATCTGTTCACGCGAATACTTTTTACTTTACCCGCCCAGTCACAACTTATCGCATATAAGGCTGTTCTAACATGCAAACATCCAAAACATCATTAAACCAAGCATAAAACAAGCATTCTAAAACATTCTAGTATGCATAATAGCCCCAAAACATAAAACTTGCGTAAAAAGGGGACTAGAAACTCACCTCTTGAAGTTCTAGCACACCAACAACCTTCCCGAAGCCTTTACCATGCGAAAACTACATAACCATGCGTTATATTCAGAAATAATCCATTCTTAGTACATAACACGAGTTACTACATGAGTTACATACCTTAAACACTTGGATTCTTTACTTTCTCTTTCTACGCAGTCGATTTCCCTCTCTAGCAGCAGTACTTCTCGTGTGAACTACAGTCTGGCTGGCTGTTCTCAGCTATTTATACCCAGTAACACTTTTCGCCTAGGGTTCTCGTGCGAGAACTTCCTTTTCGCGTGAAAACTTCCTTTCTCGTGAACTTCTTGCGCAACAGCCTCCTTTCGCGCGAGAACTTCTACCTGTTTTCTTTTTCTCGAGATTTTCGGGCGTTACAATACAGGTTCAGAATTCCCATACCGTGTGAGTGGTTTGGAAAGTCATAACATATGAACATAATCAAGAGGTGGAGGAGCAAGCACTGAAATATTCTTGACCTAATGTGAAGTAATCTTCCCCGTCTTGTCATTAGGATTTGAAGTAGGCTGCTCAACTCTAGAGTCTATGGGAATCTCTCCTTCTTCTTGCATAATATATGAGAACAAGTTCCTTAGACTGTTGCCAAATATATTTGTATAATCAATAGACTATTCTAAATCATCAAATGGACCTATTTCTTTATCAGACTCCTTAGCTAAGACTGGTTGCTGAAATGTATAGAATTTGCAGGACCGTGAAGGTTGGTCAATGCAATAGTTTCCCAAGGTGCAGAGATTTAGAACACTTAGCAAATCAAATAGGAAACCGGTTAGAATGATGAAACAATGAACACAAGTAACAAGAACAATAAAACAAGAACACTCAAATATGGTTTTCAAGGATGATGTATATTGCTCTCAAGTTCTTACAAGTGTTACAAAGCTTACATGCAGAATACAAGTACTTGAGACACTTTATACTACATCTTACAGCTAGCCATACTTTAAAGGCTAGATGGAAACACTAATCTAGACAACAAAATCAATGTAAAGTCAAAAGGCAAATTGCCTTTTGACTAGTGACTATGACATGCCATAGCTCACATCATAATATATTACAAAAACAATAAAAGTATATAGTTGGAAAGTTACAGACAAAAGACATTAATCTACAGTTTACAAAAGCATGGACTTTTCACCAACTTATATAAGTTGGTGACTCTTTAGAAGTGGCAGCAGAAAGTTGTTCAGCTTTTGTCAAATGGTGATTCAGAAAAAGCATGTCTTCTCTGTCTTTGGAAGAAATTAGTATTTGGCTTCTGAAGACTTTGTCTTTGAAGCTTGAGAACACTTCATTTTGGTTTTGGAAGATTTGGTCTTTTGGCTTCGGAAGATTTGATACTTAGTATAATTCACTGAGTTGTATCAAATCTTCCAAAATAACTTCCTTGTACTTCACATGTGCATGTTGAGAGCTCTTTAGTTGTTCTTTGGTTACATTAGCCTTTAAGTGTATTCCTTACAAACTCCCCCTAAGCTGATGCTACTAAAACTGAAGAGACCTTTGAATCATGATCTTCATCTGTTTACAGTCCTCATCAGAATCAAGACCATTCCTTTCATCATCAGTTGATCAGGATTTCTCAGACTCTCAAAGTAGCTTCTCATGTTATAGAGATCATGCAGAGGGAGGTCAAGTATGTTTTGCTAGAAGTATATGTCTTGACTCCTTTGATCTCTATTGATATACTATCTGTCTGGATGGGTGGCAAACATCCAAAACATGATGGGTTTCTCTTCAGTAAGAGGCTCTACTTGAATAGAAGTTTGATGAGCAGCCTCTTCTTAATCATCCTCAGGATGTTCTGACCCATCCTGAGGTTCAAAAATGGATGCCTTGGATATTTTCTTCTTCTTCTTATCCATTCTTATGGCCATCCTTTTCCTCTTTCTATACTTCAACTGAGGAGACTAGCCTGCAGTACCAGATTGTCTTATTTGTCTTCCACAGTTGGGTCTTTTTCCTTCACAGGTTCGAAAGGAGAAGGAGCAGGACCCTGCTGTGGATCAAAAGATGAAGCTAGCTATTATTGAGCACTAGATCTAGGTTGTGTTGTCTCTTGGGGTTCAACTTTGACCTCAGCTTCAGGTGTAGCCTGACTTGGTAAAGAATGCAAGTCAACCAGCTCACCGCTTTTGATTTTCTTGCTTGATCACTCTAATGTGCTCCTCCATGGTGGTTAAAGACATTGGACCAAGTCTCTTTCTGGAGAATTCATATAGCTTCAAGAAGCTCATCATCTTTTGTCTATCAGTAGGTTTCTTTAGATTTGCCCTAATGGTGGCTCTTGACTTTCCAGCCTCTTCCCTCGTCTTCCTCTTAGCAGCTTTTTGCTCATTTAGTACTAGTTGCTCAAGCTGCTTGATGTATTCAAATTCAATGTATTCATATGGTAAGGGAAGAAGGACTGCTTCCTGATAGAGACTTGTGGCACTCAGGTAGGTTATCATGTTTTACCTATCTTGTTCCCTACCTACCTGAGTTTGTTGCTCAGTAGCCACAGTCACTATCTCAGGATTTTTCAGAACTGAGGAGAGGGTAGGAGCTTTGTAGATTCTTTTTCTTCTCCTTTCTTCCTTGATCTTAAGAAGTAATTCTACATTCTCAGCTTCCTTCCGCTCCTTTGACACTTCCATGTCAGCCAGTTCATTTAATTCCTCTAAGAGGAGAGAGATTAGTCCATCAATGTTGTAGTTCCTGGACCCCAGATAGTTCAATTTGGCTACCCTTGACTCATCATCTTGAGTGCTTGGCCTGGGGGTAGCCCTGATTGAAGCTTCCATAAAGCCAGGGGTCCTACTTGAACTCTCTCCCCTTGTCTTCCTCTTCTTCTCTCTTTTCTCCTCCTCAATCTCCTCAAAGGTCATTTTCCTCTACCCTTTGTCACTCACAAGCCTGCGTGACTCAGGGTGGAGAGAACTTTTTCCTTTATTGCTGGGTACTGCACTTGAGCTCTGGCTAGAGAGAAGCTATGAGACACCTTCACCAGCTGGTGCCTCACTGAGGGTAGAGGGTGCTGAAGCAGTTCATGTCTAAAGGTTCATAGGCTCAACTGCCTTGCCTTCAACCAAAGTTTCTCCTTCGAAGCTAATCTTAGGGTCCACCTCAGTATCTAGTTGACCAACAGTCTTGCCTACTAGCCTTTGTCTATAAAATCTGGTTCTCAGCTTGAACTCTTCAAGCACCCTTTTTTGAATCCTATCAGCCAACCTTGCATCTTGCCTATTTTGACTTGGGTTGGCAAGTGGGAGGTCAACTAGATAGGTTCTCTCATAGTATCTCAAGATATAGAAGTTAAAGATCTCTTGAGGTCCTTGAGACCTAGAGGTTACCAGGGCTCTTCTTTGATAATCATACCTCCATCCCACTATTGGGTTCTCAGTAGGGTAAGAGGGAGTAGGCATAACCCTTAGTATACTCTCTTCAAATAAACTTTGAATAAGTGAGTCCACATCAATGTGAACCTATGGAGGTTGTTGAGTATGGACAACTGCAAGTGAGGGTGGTGAGTCCTTCATGTCCATACTTTGAGAGTAACTCCTAGGTTTTATGATTGTAAGTAAGACTTTCTCTCCCTTTTTGGTAGAATCACCCTCTTGCACAGGGGAGCTAGGAGTTAGGTTCACCACATCCATAGGTTCCTATGGGCCTGGTTGAGTCCTCTGGATGGGTCTCTCAGCTAACTTTCCCTTGAGATCGATGATCTCAAGTTGTTGATCATTGAGCATTCTTTGTAAGGTAGTCACCTAAGATTCTAGGTGACTAACCTTGGAAACTAAATAGGTGCAAAGTTGGCAGAGTTTATGCACCTTTAGTTGCAGACTCCTCTCATCTTCATCAAAAGAATCATAGGGAATGAGAGAATAGGACCAAGGTCTTCTTCCTTATCACCATCTTGTGTTTCTTGGTTGCTGGATTTCCCCTGTATACTAGCAGCTTCAAAGGAAGTGTCAATGGGCTAGGTTGCCATGGTTGAGGTCTTATTAATATAACCACTTGCAAAAGTGAGAGCCTCTCCCATATGGGTCTCCTGAACAGGTTCAGGAAGGTCCACCTCAGTTGTGGATGGATGATGTGGGCTAGATATTGGTGATGCAAGAGCACTCATTTCTCATTAAGTAGGGTTGGAGAAAAGAGACTCATGGTAATCAATGAAGCCAATATCTTAATCATCATAGAATTCAAGGCTTGGGATTGGTTGGTGATCAAGCAGCTGGGGATAGTAACTTTCCCCTGAAGGTTGATCACTAGAGTTTTGAGACTCTGAATGAAGGCTTAAGGCTGGGGTTGTGAGCTCATCAGGCTGAGCATAAGCTCCAGTGTCCACTTCTTCCTGAATGGTTAGTGATTTAGGGGCCTACTCAACCTGAGTAGACTGAGTAGGGGTTCGTTTGGATTTTCTTTGGTAGGTGATCGTTATTTGTGGCTATTTGGGTGGTGCAGATGTTGAAGTGTGGGTTCAACATTGGTTGGTGCTGCCAAGTTGTCAACTTGAGCAATGAGCTCTAACGTTTTTGGTACCAGGGTTGTTTCTACCCCTGAGACGCTAGCAGTGGGCTTTCTCATGGTTTTGAAGATAGCGGGCTTTATTTGTCCCATTTTGAGAATATTACTTGTTCCCCTAAACTATGAGCCCAGCTCACAGTTAAGAATGTATTGAACATATTTAGAAACATATAGTATTCTAAGGAGTCCAAGTTTGCAAGTAAGTTTGTATAAACAAATTGAGAGTACTAAACTTGACCCCTTGTACCATTCCATGGACTATATAGGAAAGGTCTTAATGAATTTGGTCTCAACCTCCATATTTGTTAGATAAAGAATGGAAGACCACATGGAGGAGGTACTCCTATTTGGATGAGACCTTACCCTTTTTGAAGGTTCTTACGGAGTAATCCCCTTTATAGCCCATCAGCCGGTATGAGTTGCTCACAACAGATTTGGGGAAGGACAAATCATCTTCTTTATCATTCAGCCTTAGATGAGAGTTGATGGTGGCTGAAGTGATGAATATTGTCCTCCCTCTACACTATGGCAGACAATGCCTTCCCGCCATTTAAGATGACCTCTTGGATGGTCCTCCAGAACTCTAAAAGTTGATCTTTATACAGTGGAGGGTCTATTGTGAGGGCGGTGAGGTAGTTGGATAGAGATAAGAAGCGGCAAACATCTAAGAAACTAGAATCTTTCTTAGATGTTAATAGAGCAACTTGATATGCTGCCTGTGTAACTGCATGGAAAAATTGGGTTGGTTTCGGGGATCAGGGTTGGCCATTTTGAGTAGCTTTGAAGTGAAGAAAGGTAGGAACAAAGTCGGTTTGTGTCTGAATTTAGGGTTTGAATCTTTGCAGATGAAGGAGAAAGTCAAAGAGGGGGAACCGTTGTACAAATATATATATGGTATGGATTTGAGACAAAGTTAATGCAGAAGGATAAACTTTGAAATCTGGATGTCGGTTCCACCTCTGAAAAAGTACCTAAAAAGGTAGTTTTCTTGGAAGTCGAAAATCTTCCGAGAGAATATTTATTCAAACTTCTCAAAATTCTAAGGGATATCAGTTTTGAAAAGTTTCTTCCAAAGTAAACTGGGCTTATATGGTGATGATACAGACAACTTAAGACACACATATTATTAAAAATAATCTTGAGTTTAGTTTAAGAAATATCCACTCAAAGTTAATCATTCCAATAGCTGATACAAGATATTTAAATCTTTGCTCATCAAAAGAATTTGTGAACAGATTAGCATATTGTTTATTTGTGTTAACTTTGACTAGTTTTATCAATCCTTTTTTAAAATTATCTCTAATCAAATATTAGCTGATGTTGATGTGTTTTGTCTTTGAGTGTTATACAGGATTTTCTGTAATGGAGATACCAATTGCAGGATTGTGAAGGGTGGTCAATGCAACGGTTTCACAAGATGGAGAGATTTAGAACACTTAGAAAATCAAATAGGAAACCGGTTAGAATGATGAAACAATAAACACAAGTAACAAGAACAATAATACAAGAACACTCAAATATAGTTTTCAAGAATGATGTATATTGCTCTCAAGTTCTTACAAGTGTTACAAAGCTTACATGCGAAATACAAGTACTTGAGACACTTTATACTACTTTCTTTAGCCAGTCATACTTTGAAGGCCATCTAAAAACATTAATCTAGATAACAAGATCAATGTAGAGTTAAATGGCATATTGCCCTTTGACTAGTGACTATGACATGCCATAGCTCACATCCTAATTGTTAAAGCTCTTGGAAGATTAACATTTTGTCTTTATGTGTTTTTTGTCATAGTATAGGGACTTATTTTGTAAATATATGTTCCTTTGTTTCTTGATAGTATAAATAGGATATTTTATGTATTTTGTAGGGATTGATTTAGTAAAAGAATCAATAAGTGAGTCGGTTAACGAACTGTAACCCTTACACATTGTATCCTGTGCATTTGCTATCAATGAAATCTATGAATTTTTTGATGTAATTGCATGTGCTTGATTACTTTGTGTTTGAATTGATCATTGCATTACAATATCATCAAAGATTCAATCCTTTTGAACCGATCAATTGGTATCAGAGCCTTCGGTTCAGTGATCAGAGCTTATCGGCATTGTTGAGCTCTTTGAATCACTTGAAATATGTGTTGATTGCAATTTGATCAATTAATTGTTGTTTTCAGTTGTGTTTCATCTATAGAAACATGAAATGAATCACAATTGGGTGTTCAATTCGTTCAGATCTGAGGAATTAATGAAATTTGTGTACTAATTGTGTTCTTCATTTTCGAACTTTAATTCAATCAGAAAACTGATTTGTAGTTGTTGTTTGATCAAATTGATTGAAGATTGAGGATTGTTAATCGACCTAATTACTACCTAATTGGAAGTTTTTAGATCCATTGAACAAGTTTTGAAGATTTTCATAAGATCTGAGTTTGTTGAAGAAGATGAATTAGGCGCATGTGGTGAAAATCTGCTGAAAATTGACCAAGTGTCTAGAAGCATCACAACTGTTTGGGCATTTTACCACTGTGTAGGCGTTTTCAATACAGGCGTTTTACCATTGTTGGGACGCATTGTGACTATTTGGTCACATTAAGACTGTATTGAAACCAAGTAATTCCAAGAGCTTGAGAACTGTTTGGGCATTTTTAACCCAGGCATTTCATAACTGTGTGGGCGTTTAAAAACTATTTAGGTGCATCACCAGTTGGGCGTTTTTAGAATTAAACTAAGGCATTCCCTTAGGCATATCTACCTCAAATTCAGGCTTTTCAGAACTATTCATACACTTCACCACTGTTTGGGTGCTTGATAACTATTTAGGCGCTTGAGCACTCAGATTTATCAGTAAACACTTAAGAAATTTTTTTGAAAACTAAAATCTAAAAATATTTTCATTTCATAGTTTTATTTCAAAACTTAAAAAAAAAACAAAGACAAGTCATTTTCTTAAATTCAAAAATACAAAATGGTTAAGTCTGAAGATTCTGAGAACAGGGTTCCAAAGCTAAAGAATAGAGCTGATTTCAAGAACAGGTCTTTAAGATTGAAGCATCATCTAAACTCTATTGATACTGACTTGTGGAAGTCAATAGAGAAAGGACCTTATATCCCAATCACATCTATGATGACTTAAGAAAGGTGAAGAATGACATCAAAGCTTATTCATTGATGTGCAAGGGATTACCATTGGAAGTTTTAACTAGACTTGATGGTTATCAAACTGGGTACACTATGCACAGAGCTTTGAAGATTATTTATGAAGGTGGTAAAGAGGATTCAGAAGAAATTGCACTTATGGCTTTGTCTGACCAACCAAAGGTTGAGAATCCATCATCTGACTCTGAGACTTCATCTTCAAGTTATCCTGAAATTCCTAGAAAATGTGCACAAAATCATGTTTTGACCAAGTTGAGCATTACAAAACATATTCATACAAGATTTGTGATAAACTTAAACAAGAAGAAGTAATGCACAATAAACTGAAAAATGATCACAAAGTCTCTGATGAAAAGATCCTATCTCTACAAACCTCATGGAACAAAACTCTAAAAGAACTTGAACTTGTTAAAAAACAACTTGAGAAGATGACTAAAAATTTAAAAGAGGAAAAAAAATCTCATGCTGCAACTCAGGTGGATCAGTCAAAGTTAAAAGTTCAAAAACAATTATAGAACAGTGGTAAGTGAGAGGAAAGACAAAAACGAAGCAGGTCTAGGTTTCATACATGAACCAATGTCTAAATCTATCACAAACACTCTGCCAGAAAACTTTAACACACATGATCACTCACCTGAAAACAAAGCTAACCTAAAAGCCTTTCAAAACAAGAAAAAGAATTCTGAAAATGATGAAGAGAAAACAAATGTTGAGATATTTGTGGAACAAGATTCTGAAAAGATTAAAAATGGTGATCCAGTGAAAGTTAAATCTTACGAACCGTGACCAAAGAATAAGAAAATGTTTGTTCCCAAAGAGTCTGTTGTTGAAGAAGTGATGATAAAGAATGACAAATAGAACTCAAATAATAAAGAGAAAGCAAAACTAGATGAAGTAACATCTGAAGATTCATTTTCTTACGGATTAAACAATCCAGACTTTATCAAATGGCAGAAAGAACAAAAAGATAAAGAAAATGCAAAAGAGTCATCTACTGAAGATGTTCAATCCCAAAGCAAACAAAGATCATCAAGATCAAGAAATCAAAGAAGGAGAAGGAAAAATGCTAAATCTAACTCCTCTTAGAACAAAAATCAAAACAATCAAAATCAAAGAACAAATCAAGTTAATCAGTTTAAACCAGTGAAATTTGTGTCTGGAGGTACTTTTGACATGAACAAAATTCCAGAAATCAAATCAAACTCAAAGAACAAATCTAACTCTAATCTGAAAATAGGTTCAGGTCCAAAGTCTTTCGCCGTCAACAAAAGATTTGTATCTAAAGAGTCAAGAAATGGTGTTAATGAGCAAAAGTCAAAACCCAAATTTCAAAAGAACAAACTTTTAAATAAAAAACAACAGATTGACTTTTCAACTCCTAAATCAAAACAAGGATCAAATGTGGCTTCCACATCTAAAGTTAATCAACAGTTGTTTAAATTTCAACAAAGGTACTGTGAAATATGTGATATGTACAATTATAAGACTGATGAATGTTTCTGTAACAGGTACTGTCACATTTGTGATATGAAAAACAATTCAACAGCTGATTGTTATTTCAATAAATATTGTACCTATTATGATGAAATAACTCACAAAATTGAGAATTGCTACTTCAGAAAGAACTCACCGAGGAATGGATATGTTAATCCACAGTTAAGGAATGGATATGTCAATCCACAATTTCAAAGAAATCAAAGTGTTGGTTTTCAAAGATTGACAAAACAACCTTCCTTAGGCTTGAGATCCTTTCGAAGAATTAATTCTGAATATGATGATTCTTATGCTGTGAAAACAAAGAATTATAATCAAAGAAAATTCGTTCCACGATCTGTGAGAATGAACGATGGGAAGTTTGTTAATCAAAACTTCTCTAAAAATATTTCTTCTGATAGTTTGAATTATCTTGATGATGATCTTGCAAAATGTTATCATGTTTTAAAGATTAAACAAATCAAAGATAATCAAAATTTGTCAAAAATGAAATTGGTAAATTTACACAGCAAAAGAAGCCTGATTTGAATAAGCTTCATTTTAAACAATTTACCATTGTTGATAAATTTGGCAAGCCCAAGACCATATCGGCTTGGGTTGATAACTCAACTTAAGTTTCTTTGAAATGCAGGTACGCCCAAGACCTCTTAACACGTGGTATGTTGATAGTAGGTGTAGCCGGCATATGACAGGCAACAATGCCTTGCTTCAAGATTTTAAGTTAAAAGATGGTACTCATGTTGCATTCGGAGGTGATGCAGGTGGAAAAATAACAGGAAAAGGAACAGTGTCCAATGGGATTATTAGCTTTGATAAAGTCAACTACAATTCACAGTTGAACTTTAATCTCTTAAATGTTTCCCAAATTTATGACAAATCTTATTCTGTTCTATTTGATGATTCTTTTTGTTATATTTTGAAGCCAGGTTTTCAGATAAGCAAAGAATGGGTAGTTGTTAAAGCTATTCGTGATCGAGATGTATACAAGTTAGATATGTCTCAAGTAGATCCATCTACAGAAACAACATGCCTAATTGCTCAAGCATCAAATGGAGAAAGCCAGTTATGGCATAGACGTCTCGGGCATTCCAATTTCAAGAACATGAACAAGCTTGTAGCAGGAAATCATGTAGTAGGTCTTCCAATAAAGAAGTTTGCTACAACAGATCACTGCTCAGCATGTTTAAAAGGAAAGCAACACATAGCGTCTTATAAGTCCAAGTTGATAAACTCAAATTCCAAGCCTCTCCAGATGTTGCACATAGACCTATTCGGACCAACAAATGTGCAGAGTATTGGAAAGAAATCTTACTGTTTAGTTATCATTGATGACTTTACAAGATTTTCATGGGTTTTCTTTTTGCATGCTAAATCTGAAACATCTGAATTGTTAAAAGAATTCATCATTAAAGTAGAGAATTAATTTGATCAAAAGGTGAAAATTATCAGAAGTGATAATGGAACTGAATTTAAAAATGCTAATGTTGACAGGTTTTGGGCAGAAAAAGGAATTGCTCGTCAGTTGAGTGCTCCTAGAGCTCCATAACAAAATGGAGTTGCTAAAAGGAAAAATAGAACTTTGATTGAGGCTGCACGTTCCATGTTAGCAGATGCAAAGATTCCAATTACTTTCTGGGATGAAACCATATCCACTGCATGTTTTGTACAAAATCAAACATTGCTTGTGAAAGATAAACAGAAAACTCCTTATGAGTTGATGTTTGGTAGGAAACCTAATATAGATTTTCTTAAATCTTTTGGTTGTCCGTTTTGATTTTAAACTCAAGTGACCAGCTAGGAAAATTTGATGCAAAATCTGATGAAGGATTTTTCGTTGGATATTCGTCAGTTTCAAAAGCATTTAGAGTTTATAACTCTAGGACAAATGTTATCCTTGCAACTTTCAATGTTAAATTCTTGAAAACTCTTTTCCATCAGTTGCAAATGGTCCAGCTTGGTTATTTGATTTAGATTCTTTGTCAAACTCATTCAATTCTGACTTGTTTGAATCTACAGGTGAGAAGAAGAAACAAGAAGAATATCTCGGATCTTTCAGTGATGATTCTAACTCTTATGATATGAATGATTCAAGCCTAGATTATCCATTCTTCTCTTTTGTTAAAGATCCTGTATTCAATTCTGAATTCATGATCAATCTAGCTATCAACAAGCACAAGAACATTCCATGTCTGAAAATACCAATGTTTCGCAACCTATTCCTAATGATGGTCCTGAAATTGTACAACTTGAGTCTGGAACTTCATCAGTTTCCGGTGGTGTAGTTGTTACTGATAATCTTGATTACTTTATCAACTCACCGACTCAAGTTCATAATTTCAATCCACATACTTCGAACTTATTACATCAGCTTTTCGACTTGACCCAATCTAATCTGGATGTTCATGTTCAAGGGAATGAGATTCCAAAGTCTTGTATTCACAAGAACCATCCTACATCTCAGATTATCGGTCCATTGAATGAGAGAACAATTAGAAGTCATTCAGAACAAGCAAACATTTGCTTATACTCGTGTTTTCTATCTCAAATTATTCATAAAAACATCACTGAAGCATTAAAGGGCAATAGTTGGATTGAGGCAATGCACGAAGAGTTATTGCAATTTTGCAAACAAGAAGTGTGGAAGCTTGTGGATTTACATAAAGGAGAAAATGCCACAGGCACAAAATGGTTGTTTCGAAACAAGTCAGACGATCAGAGAATTGTTGTTCGTAACAAAGCGAGACTCGTTGCACAAGGTTACACCCAAGAAGAAGGAATAGATTATGATGAAGTATTTGCTCCAGTTGTAAGACTTGAATCAATTCATGTCTTCCTGGCTTATGCATCATACATGCAATTCAAGGTGTATCAGATGGAAGTGAGAGGTGCTTTCTTATATGGACCAATCACCGATGACGTGTATGTCAAGCAACCTCCAGGTTTCGAAGATTCAGAATATCC
This sequence comes from Flaveria sonorensis, assembly GCA_025506505.1. Classification (NCBI taxonomy): domain Eukaryota; kingdom Viridiplantae; phylum Streptophyta; class Magnoliopsida; order Asterales; family Asteraceae; genus Flaveria; species Flaveria sonorensis. Next base: position 17,642,897 of record CM046424.1, read on the forward strand.
TCATCGTGTGTACAAGCTTAGCAAAGCATTGTATGGTCTGCATCAACCTCCAAGAATCTGGTATGAAACGTTATCACAACATTTGATCCAGCATGGATACACGCGTGGGAAAATCGATCCTACTTTGTTTATTAAGAAGGATGCTGATGATCTCTTACGTTTTCAAGTGTATGTTGATGATATCATATTTGGTTTTACAAGTCCAAAATTCTGCAATGAATTTTAAGATATTATGAAGTCTCATTTCCAAATGAGTTCTATTGGAGAAATTAATTTTTTCCTTGGTATTCAAGTGAAGCAGTCTGTAGATGGAGTTTTTATCAATCAAGAGAATTTTGTTGAAAACTCTTGAAGAAATTTAAACTGCAAGATTGTCAGTCCATCAGAACTCCAACTGATGTAAATACCAAGATTAAACCTGATCCAAAAGGAAAATCAGTTGACCAAACTCTATACAGATTTATGATCGGATCTTTGATGTATCTTACTGCATCTAGACCTGATATAATGTATGTTGTTTATGTCTCTACCAGGTACCAATCTGACCCAAAGGAATCTAATCTAATCGCTGATAAACGAATATTCAGGTATCTTAAAGGAAAACCAGCTTTAGGGTTATGGTATCCTTATGAAGGAAACTTCGAGTTACATGGATATACAGATAGTGATTATGGGGGATGTTGCCAAGATCGTAAATCTACGACGGGTGGTTGTCAGTTTTTAGGTCCCAGATTAGTCTCGTGGCAATGTAAGAAACAAACAAATGTATCTGTTTCAACCGCAAAAGCTAAGTACATAGCTGCTTCAGCAGGATGTTCTCAAATCCTTTGGTTACAAAACCAACTGCTAGATTACGGGTTCAATTTTCTTAAAACTCCTATTTACATTGATAACACTGCTGCTATGTTTATTACAGCTAATCCTGTCCAGCACTCAAAAACAAAACATATCATTTTCTCAGAGATAACTCTGAAAATGGTTTAATCATTTTGATTCAAATCAGAACTGAAAAACAGTTGGCTGACCTATTTACAAAAGCCTTTTTACCAGGTCGATTTGGATATTTGGTCGAGTCAATTGGACTTATTAATCATGTTTAAAAAACCGGTTTTGAGTTTAATTCAGTTGTGTGATTCATTAAAAATGATAAGAACCCTCCCTTAGCTTAATCTTGAATATAGAGAAACTGTCAAAGTTAACTGCCTGATTGTATATATTGTGTGTGTATGTTCAATAGAAAATGAAAAAGAAAATACAAAAATAGAAAATTGCAAAATCAAAAGAGAAAAATATAAAACAAAAACACAAAAATAGAGTTTTTCTTGTTAGTTAATTGTTTAGAACTAAATCTGTCTTTGCAGTTTGTGAGAAATGATAGATACATTAGTTCTGATCAGTTGCATATCGCTACTAAAGTCTGACGTGATCAAATATGATGTGCAGGTAAGCTCATGCAATTATACTGAAAAAGTAAATTCTTGTGATCAAAGTAAATCAATCATGCATTCATGTTTGTCCTTTTTAGTACCAATGAGTAGTGTTGACTTCTCAAATTGATTGCTTGTAATGTCATAAACTCACACCTGATGGTGATACGAGTAACCATGGAGCTCTAATTATTTAAAGCATCTATTCACTTCTTTGTTATGAGTCATCATAGACCTGAAGTGATGAGATATCCTCTGTTGTAAGTCATTACAGACCTGGATATTCTCACTTGATGCAAAAGATACCAATGTGCACAATCTAAACATGAGATCTGGTTATAAGTATATGTCAGGTTAACAAGTTGAGAAAAGTGATTTCTTGCATATCTTGATGAGAGTTGAACTCTCTAAGTCTAAGTGTGACTTACATAATGTCATATCTAATCATACCTTAATCAATCCAAGAATTGAAAAAGTAAGTGTGCTGTGTATCTTGCCAAAAGCACTCATTTTCTGTCCTTAGATCTCGTTTCTCCTTTACTGTAGAAATCCTGACCTGGAACACACTTGATCAGGATTTAATCACTGTCCACGACTATCCATCATTTTATTTTCTTTTAATGTGCTGATCTTAACTGATATGATCTCACTGCAGGCATGTGATTCAAATGTATATAGTAGATTTTTATTCTACTTTAATTTTGATTTTTGCATTTAATTTTGTGTGCAGACATGTTGATAATGATTGGTTTGCTCTACTTGCAAAATAAAAGAAACTTCTATGTTTGTAAACTTAAAAGTTTAGGGGGAGTAAAAATTTTAAAAGAGAAAATCAAATGGAAAGTTTTCAAAATGTGAAAAAGTGGAAAATCAAAAATAAAGTGTTTGGATGAAAGGATAAAGCTGCAATTTCAAGCATGTGTGTGTTTGATATGATGTAAAAATGAACCTGAAAAAAAATTCAAATTCAGTGGAAAAGCTTCTTGCAAACAAAATGAGACTATTTGTTTTGTAAAAGTTATATAGAGACTAAAATGAATGAAAATTGTTTTTGAAAATAAAATAAAAATAAAATGGTAAAAAATAAAAAATAAAAGTTTGAATGTCAAAAAATGTTAAAATTTGAGGGTCATTAATGTAAATTTTGAGTGATAGTAAAAAAAATTGACTACGTGTTGAAAAAATTGTGTGTGAACAGTACTAATGTGCTTAAACAGTGTTTAGATGGATGTGTGAAAATTTCAAGTGTCAAGACTCATGGAAGGGTTCTCATGTGCCTGAATAGTACTCATAAGTCTAAATCAGGAATATGATGAATTTCAAAAAATTGTGCAAGTGTTGGGCGTTTCATTCTATGCTCATGCGCCTAAATAGTTGTCATGGGTCTGAAAAATTAGTTAAGTGTTAGGCGTATCAACTATGCTTATGCGTCTAAACAGTACCAGTCTTCCAAGTGTTAGTCTCATGCGCCTGAATAGAGTCCAAGCGCCTAAACAGTGCTTATGCGTCTGAACAGTGCTCATGCGTCTAAACCTCATGCGTATTCACAGTGCTCATGTGTCTGAAAACTGTGTGAAATTTAGTCTCATGCGCCTTCACAGTACTCATGCGCCTAAAAAATTTACGCTTTATATATAGAAGCCCGTGTTCAAGATCAAAGATGAGACAAAAGATTTCAATATGGACTGAAGATAATGTAAATATTTGGGGGAGTATTGTTGAAGCTCTTGGAAGATTAACATTTTGTCTTTATGTGATTTTTGTCATAGTATAGGGACTTATTTTGTAAATATATGTTCCTTTGTTTTTTGATAGTATAAATAGGATATTTGATGTATTTTGTAGGGAATTGATTCAGTAAAAGAATCAGTAAGTGAGCCAGTTAACGAACTGTAACCCTTACACATTGTATCATGTGCATTTGCTATCAATGAAATCTATGAATTTTTGATGTAATTGCTTGTGTTTGATTACTTTGTGTTTGAATTGATCATTGCATTACAATATCATGTAACACCCGGAAAATTTTAAAAGACGAGAAAGAAAGAATAAAAGTAGATAAAAAGGAAGAAACACAATTTAACCCAAGCTGAGGGGCTAAATGTGTCAAAAAGGACAAAAAGAATAAAAGTGGGTGTAAAAAGGTGATGGCCGCCCACACCTTCTTGCACATTTCACTTCAACCGGATTTAGAGAGAGAAAGCAGAGAAGAGTTTCGGGTTTGAAGAAGGAAGAACAAGGAAACCGAATTCAAGGTAAGAATTCTTGGTTTTAAGTTGTTCTTGGCCGGCCTATGCCTCGGTTGTATGCTTATGTGTGTTTTGTTATTTTCGGGTGTGTGTTTTTGGTGGGTTTCTAGGTGGTGGAACTCATAGTGCAGACGGGTTTGAAGGAAGTCATACTCGAAGGCTACTAAGGTGAGTTCTAGATCCCCGGTTTCTATGTTTTAAACCTGTTTTGGGGCTGGAAATACATGTAACTAACTTTTAATATGTCCGGTATTTTGTACCGTAAGTTTGGCCCTGTTCTTTTATTGGGTGTGTTAGGGCCTGCATGTTTTGCTCGGTTTACGTGGTTGTATGCTTGTTCTAAGAGATTAGCATGCTAGATCGGTGCGATGAATGTATAAGAATGAGGATTGGGAACTGATTTTAGTATAAGATGCGGTTTCAGGTTATTGATCATCCGCATTAAGTTTGAATATTTGCATAAGTGTTGTTCATCCGCATTAGTTAAGTGTTCATCCGCATTTGTTGTGTGTTCATCCGCATTTGTTTGTCCATGCGCATTTGCTTCAGTCATCCGCATTTGGTTCATGCGCATTTCTTTGGGACACTTGGAATATTTTTTGAGGTGTTCATCCGCATTGGTTTACTCATCCGCATTGGTTTATTCATCCGCATTTTTCTGTTCATCCGCATTTGTTTGCTCATCCACATTTCTTTAAGGAGACAATTTTCTGAGATTTTGGGATGTAGAGCTTAAGTGATGAGAAAGGAGGTTTTACGGGGGACTGTGCTTGTTTACGTTTTGCATGCTTTGTATGCTGTTGTGATGATGTTGTTCCATGTTATGTTTATGTCGTGACCTTACGTGGTGTGACGTATTTATATGCTTATGTAAAATATTACTTAACGAAAGTGGAAGATAACTAATGAGAAGTAAGAATGAATGCATGCATTAATGAACGATCGGAAGTAAGAAAAGTCTTACAAGCACTGTAAGGAGGTTCACACCCAGTGAAGGGTGTTAGCTCAACGGTGTGCGGGTTAGCTACCCCAGAAGGATGCACACTGGGGTCTAGTCTTTGTGACTGACCATACGTACGGGACCATTGTCGCTTACCCCGGTGCTGGGCCCGCCTCGGGCATGATGTTTGAAGTCTATTTATAGTCTTTGGTCCAGTACCCGCCTTGTGCATGATGTTTGGGGTATAGCACATGGCATGGTCCAAATGATGATACCCCGGTGCTGGGCCCGCCTCGGGCATGATGTTTGAAGTCTATTTATAGTCTTCGGTCCGGTACCCGCCTTGTGCATGATGTTTGGGGTATATCTCGAGGCATTAGCCTGGAGCATAGAGAAGTGAAAGTAATAATGATCGAACGAAATATACGATAAGAGAATGAATGAATGAATGTAAGTTGAAGATGATGAAAGATAATAATGAGATTATCTATTTGTACGTATGATGTATGACCGCTTACGAAAGTAATGTATGGTTTTAATCAAAAGAAAAGTATTTTATTTATAAAACTAGAACTCACTCAGCAACGCTGACTTTTATGTGTTTCTAGTTGGCAGGTAATTGTTGCTGAGGATGGCACGGGGTAGCTACTTGGCATTTTTGGATGGCATCCGTTGTTTAGAATTATAATGTTGTTGTCATGTAATGCAACGAGTGATATTTTGTAACAGTTAACTGAAGTGTATTATTTTGCAAAAGCAATTATAATGAAATGATTTTAAATTATTCCGCTGTGTTGTTTTAGTACACCTAAATATATGTTTTATGTTTTATGTGCAATGGCTGACCAGCTGTAAGCGTCCCGGGAACGGGGCTTTACAAGTTGGTATCAGAGCCAAAGTTTAAGTGAAACGGGTAAATATTTTCAAAAGAAACCTAAACTTAAACTGAGAATGGGACATAGGGAAGGGATGCCAGTCCGAGTAGCTGCGTGCCATCAGGTATTTTCTTAATGTTTACCGGTATTACGTGCGCATGTTATGTGATTTATGTGCTTCCTAGTAGATTTAGATACTGATGTAGTCAGGATAGGAAATGCTTGGGGTATGAAGAGTAAAGTAAGTGGCTAATCACAACTGGCCACTGTAATTAGGGACTTACTATACTTGACATAAACTGAGTTGTTACCTTGAATGACTGTGTTGGTGTTTGAATCTTATAGCGTGTTAGAGGATGGCCGGCGATAGATCTTCGAAGGCTTCTCGAGGTGGAGGTTGTGGTGGACGTGGTGCTGGACCACGGGTCATGACAGGAAGTGATGAAGAGGTGGCTCACGAAGAGCCCAAGACCCCTCATCCGGAGGGTGGTGATGAGAGTGCCAATTGAAAGGCCTCAGTGAAGGAGGCAGTGGTGGAAGAGGTTCACCAGGTCATGCAAACGATCCTACCATCTGCGGTGACCGAAGTGATTAAGGCTGTACGAGAAGGAGAGAGGAAGGAAAGGAGGAGACCCGCGGAGGAAAGGGAGCAACCGGAGACTGAGACGGTTGTCTCCAGTGAAGAAGAAGGAGAAGAGCCTGTGCAGGAGATGGCACGAGGCTGTAACTATGGGGCATTTCAAAGATGCAAGCCCCCGACTTTTGACGAAAACAGCACTACGGCTGCTGCTCACCGGTGGGTGAGAGAGATGGAAGCTGTTCTAGATATCAACGAGTGCCGGGAAGATCAGAAGGTGAAGTTTGCCACTCATTCATTTGTGGACTCGGCCCTATGTTGGTGGGACAATATTTTCCAGGCCGAGGGTAGTAGAGTTATTGGCAGGATGAGGTGGAATGAGTTGAAGAAACTGGTGATGAGGAGTTTTGTCCTCATTAAGAGCTCGACAAGGTTGAGAGGGAGTTCCTATAGCTGGAGGCGGGAACCATGACACATCAGCAATATACCACCAAATTCAATGAGATGGCATGGATGGTGCTAGATCAGGTGACACCCTTGTCATGAAAGATTAAGAGATACATTCAGGGCTTGCCGGCGGACATTCGCAGGCACATGATCGCCACCCGACCAAGCACGTTTAGGTCAGTGGTTGATCTGGCAGGGAGGCTGTATGATGAACGGGAAGTGGTGGTGGCTGAGGTGAGTAAGAAAAGTGGTGGTGACCGGAACTGGAATGGGAAGAGGTTTAGAAGTGGTGGTGCGTTGACAAACAACAAGCGAGCACGGGTGGATGACCGCCGTGTGGTCACATCTGGTGCAGGGTCAAAGAGATGTGGCAAATGTGGAAAGGAGCATTTCGAAGAATGTAGGCGGGGATTGAATGTATGCTTCCTGTGTGGGAGGACAGGGCATATAGGAAAGGATTGTCATATGGCAAGATGTTTTAACTGTGGTGGAGAGGGTCACATGAGCAGGGAATGCAAGAAGCCAAGGGCTGAGAGTTCCGGAGTGAAGAAGACGACCGGAACCGAAAGCCAGAAAGCAAGCGCCAGAGCATTTACAATGACCCAGGAGGAGGCTAGGACGGACCCCGATGTTGTGTCACGTACGTTCCTAGTAAACCAAACTCTTGCCTACGTGTTATTTGACTCTGGTGCTAGTAAGAGCTTCATTTCTGCTGCCTTTTGTGCTAAGTTGCCTTTAAGGAGTAGGAGTATTGACGAGCCCTCCGATGTAGAAACTACCATAGGTAAGTCTACTAGGATTTCTGAGATGATGGAAGGCTGTGTCATAGAAGTTGAAGGTCATAAATTTCCTGTTAAACCATTCGTGACGACCTTAGGCGGTTTCGATGTAGTCCTGGGAATGGACTGGTTAGCGGCCTACGAGGCGAATATCGTATGCCGCAAGAAGATGATTGGACTGACAGCGGCTGACGGGAGTTCGGTGACGATTTACGGTGATCGAGTTACTACGATTCCGAAGGTGATTTCAATGGCGGTGGCGGGAAAGTGTATGAGGCATGGATGTAGTGCCTACTTGGCCTATGTAAAAGATGTTGATACGCCAACACCACAATTGTCTGATGTACCAGTTGTGTGTGACTTCCCAGACGTGTTCCCAGAAGATTTACCAGGTGTACCATCAGACCGTGAGATTGAGTTTCAGATCGACCTGATACCCGGTGCCCAACCTATTGCTAAGGCACTTTATCTGTTAGCCCCCTCTGAGCTGAAGGAATTGATGGAGCAACTGCAAGAGTTGCTTGATAAGGGGTTCATTAGACCGAGTATCTCTCCATAGGGTGCCCCGGTTTTTTTGTAAAGAAGAAGGATGGTAGTATGAGGATGTGTATTGACTACCGCGAGCTGAACAAGTTGACGGTGAAGAATCGGTATCCATTGCCGAGGATTGATGACCTGTTTGATCAGCTCCAAGGTGCCAGTTGGTTTTCGAGAATAGATCTCCGATCTGGTTACCATCAGCTGAAGGTGAAGGAGCAGGATATTCCTAAAACAACTTTTCGTACGTGTTATGGACACTACGAATTCGTCGTTATGTCTTTTGGTTTAACCAACGCGCCAGCTGCTTTTATGGATCTGATGAATCGAGTATGTCGGCCGATGTGGGATAAATCAGTGATTGTGTTCATCGATGATATCTTGATTTATTCGAAGAGGGAGGTGGAACATGCCGGTCACATTCGACAGGTGTTAGAGACGTTGAGAAGGGAGAAGTTGTATGCTAAGTTCTCCAAGTGTGCATTCTGGTTGCGCGAGGTTTAGTTTTTGGGTCACGTGGTGAATCCTGAGGGGATTATGGTGGACCCGGCAAAAGTGGAAGCTGTGATGCAATGGAAGTCTCCAAAGACGCCATCCTAGATTCGTAGTTTCTTGGGGTTGGCGGGATATTATAGGAGATTCATTCAAGACTTCTCTAAGATAGCTTCTCCGTTGACTAAATTGACCCGTAAGGATGTGAAGTTTGTATGGGGTCAAGCTCAAGAGAGTGCTTTTGAGGAGTTAAAGGCAAGGTTGACTCAAGCTCCTGTCTTATCATTACCTGAAGGGAGCGAGGATCTGGTGGTTTATTCAGATGCTTCTTACTCGGGATTGGGTTGCGTACTGATGCAACGAGGAAAGGTTATAGCTTACGCATCCCGACAATTGAAGGTTCATGAGGTTAATTACCCTACTCATGATTTAGAGCTAGCAGCTGTGGTCTTTGCATTAAAAATTTGGAGGCACTACCTGTACCGGACGAGGTGCACCATCTTCACTGACCATAAGAGCTTGAAGTACTTCTTCGAGTAGAAGGATTTGAACATGAGGCAAAGGAGATGGTTGGAACTGATAAAGGATTATGATTGTGAAATCTATTACCATCCGGGCAAAGCCAACATAGTGGCCGATGCCCTTAGCCGAAAGGAGAGGCCTGAACCAATCTGGGTGAAGACTTACCAATTGATTTTGACCTCTGATGTGATGAAGAAGGTCAAGGAGTTTCAAGATGAGGCGTTGAAGGAAGATCATCTTAACTCTGAAAGGATGAGAGGTCTAGTGGCGGAATTGTGTGAAAACACTCTCGGTGTTAGAACCCGATTCGGACGGATGTGGATCCCTCATTACGGGGATTTATGTGGGAGGATTATGGATGAAGCTCATAAGACTCGATACTCCATTCATCCTGGTGCTACAAAGATGTATCAAGACATGAAGAAAGAGTTTTGGTGTCCGGGTATGAAGCGCGATGTAGCGGAATATGTGAGTAAGTGTCTTACTTGCTTGCAAGTGAAGGCCGAGCATCAGAAGCCGTACGGGAAGATCCAACCTTTGGATATACCCGAGTGGAAGTGGGAGCATATCACCATGGACTTTATCATGAAGCTACCACGTACCGTGAAGGGGAACGATGCCATATGGGTGATAGTCGACCGTCTGACGAAGAGTGCTCACTTCCCACCGATCCGAGAGACGTATTCATCTGAGAAGTGAGCGGATCTATTCATCGGGGAGATTGTAACTCGTCACGGTGTGCCGGTGTCTATTGTTTCTGATCGTGACACTCGGTTTACATCTAAGTTCTGGAAGAGATTTCATGATGCAATGGGGACGAGGTTACACATCAGCACAGCTTATCATCCACAGACGGATGGTCAGTCGGAGAGAACCATTCAGACGCTTGAGGATATGCTTCGGGCATGCATCATTGATTTTGGAGGTAGTTGGGATGACAACTTCCCGTTAGCTGAGTCCTCATATAATAAAAGTTATCATGCCAGCATTGGTATGCCCCCTTATGAGATGCTATATGGTAGGAGATGTAGAACACCCGTTTGTTGGAGTGATATTGGTCAAAAGGAGTTAGGAAGTATTGAGGTGATTGAGGCTATGACTGAGAAGCTCAAAAAGATCAAAGCCTTTATGAAGGAAGCCAAAGATAGGCAGAAGTCGTATGCCGATAAGAGACGTAGACCAATTGAGTTCCAGGTGGGTGATAGAGTTATGTTGAAAGTCTCACCTTGGAAAGGTATCATTTGGTTTAGAAAGCAGGGCAAGTTGAGCCCGAGATACATAGGGCATTTCCAAATCATTGCTCGAGTAGGAGAGGTGGCCTACAGGTTGGAGTTACCCGATGAGTTAAGTGGAATTCACCCGACATTCCATGTATCTCATATGCTGAAGTGTTTACCTGACGAAGATATGGTTGTACCATTGGAAGACATTGAAGTTGATGAAAGGCTCAATTATGTGGAGCAACTAGTGGCAATCATTGACCGCAAGGAGAAACGGTTAAGGAATAAAGTGGTTCCTCTTATGAGCGTACAGTGGAAGCACAGGAAGGGATCCGAGTCTACGTGGGAGACAGAAGAAGAGATGAGGCAGCATTACCCACATTTGTTCGAGGAATAACAGGTTTCGGGGACGAAACCTATATAAGGGGGGTGGACTTGTAACACCCGAAAAATTTTAAAAGACGAGAAAGAAAGAATAAAAGCAGATAAAAAGGAAGAAACAAAATTTAACCCAAGCTGAGGGGCTAAATGTGTCAAAAAGGACAAAAAGAATAAAAGTGGGTGTAAAAAGGTGATGGCCGCCCACACCTTCCTGCACATTTCACTTCAACCGGATTTAGAGAGAGAAAGCAGAGAAGAGTTTCGTGTTTGAAGAAGGAAAACAAGGAAACCGAATTCAAGGTAAGAATTCTTGGTTTTAAGTTGTTCTTGGCTGGCCTATGCCTCGGTTGTATGCTTATGTGTGTTTTGTTGTGTTCGGGTGTGTGTTTTTGGTGGGTTTCTAGGTGGTAGAACTCATAGTGCAGACGGGTTTGAAGGAAGTCATACTTGAAGGCTGCTAAGGTGAGTTCTAGATACCCGGTTTCTATGTTTTAAACCTGTTTTGGGGCTGGAAATACATGTAACTAACTTTTAATATGTCCGGTATTTTGTACCGTAAGTTTGGCCCTGTTCTTTTATTGGGTGTGTTAGGGCCTGCATGTTTTGCTCGGTTTACGTGGTTGTATGCTTGTTCTAAGAGATTAACATGCTAGATCGGTGCGATGAATGTATAAGAATAAGGATTGGGAACTGATTTTAGTATAAGATGCGGTTTCAGGTTATTGATCATCCGCATTAAGTTTGTATATTTGCATAAGTGTTGTTCATCCGCATTAGTTAAGTGTTCATCCACATTTGTTGTATGTTCATCCGCATTTGTTTGTCCATGAGCATTTGCTTCAGTCATCCGCATTTGGTTCATGCGCATTTCTTTGGGACACTTGGAATATTTTCTGAGGTGTTCATCCGTATTGGTTTACTCATCCGCATTGGTTTATTCATCCGCATTTGTCTGTTCATCCGTGTTTGTTTGCTCATCCGCATTTCTTTAAGGAGACAATTTTTGAGATTTTGGGATGTAGAGCTTAAGTGATGAGAAAGGAGGTTTTACGGGGGACTGTGCTTGTTTACATTTTGCATGCTTTGTATGCTGTTGTGATGATGTTGTTCCATGTTATGTTTATGTCGTGACCTTACGTGGTGTGACGTATGTATATGCTTATGTAAAGTATTACTTAACGAAAGTGGAAGATAACTAATGAGAAGTAAGAATGAATGCATGCATTAATGAACGATTGGAAGTAAGAAAAGTCTTGCAAGCACTGTAAGGAGGTTCACACCCAGTGAAGGGTGTTAGCTCAACAGTGTGAGGGTTAGCTACCCCAGAAGGATGCACACTGGGGTCTAGTCTTTGTGACTGACCATACGTACGAGACCATTGTCGCTTACCCCGGTGCTGGGCCCTCCTCGGGCATGTTATTTGAAGTCTATTTATAGTCTTCGGTCCAGTACCCGCCTTGTGCATGATGTTTGGGGTATAGCACATGGCATGGTCCAAATGATGATACCCCGATGCTGGGCCCACCTCGGGCATGATGTTTGAAGTATATTTATAGTCTTCGGTCCAGTACCCGCCTTGTGCATGATGTTTGGGGTATAGCTCGAGGCATTAGCCTGGAGCATAGAGAAGTGAAAGTAATAATGATCAAACAAAATATACGATAAGAGAATGAATGAATGAATGAATGTAAGTTGAAGATGATGAAAGATAATAATGAGATTATCTATTTGTACGTATGATGTATGATCGCTTACGAAAGTAATGTACGGTTTTAATCGAAAGAAAAGTATTTTATTTATAAAACTAGAACTCACTCAGCAACACTGACTTTTATGTGTTTCCAGTTGGCAGGTAATTGTTGCTGAGGATGGCACGGGGCAGCTACTTGGCATTTTTGAATGGCATCCGTTGTTTTGAATTATAATGTTGTTGTGATGTAATGCAACGAGTGATATTTTGTAACAGTTAACTAAAGTGTATTATTTTGCAAAAGCAATTATAATGAAATGATTTTAAATTATTCCGCTGCGTTGTTTTAGTACACCTAAATATATGTTTTATGTTTTATGTGCAATGACTGACCAGCTGTAAGCGTCCCGGGAACGGGGCTTTACATATCATCATAAATTCGATCCTTTTGAACCGATCACTAGTATATTACAAAAAGGATAAAAGTAGATAGTTGGAAAGTTATAGACAAATGACCATAATTTAAAGTTGACAAAAGCTTGGACTTTTTACCAACTCTTATAAGTTGTTCAACTGTTGTCAAAAGATGATTCAAAAAAAGCATGTCTTTTCTGTCTTCGAAAGAAATCAGTCTTTGGCTTCGGAAGAAATCAGTCTTTGGCTTCGGAAGACTTTGTCTCTGAAGCATCAGAAGACTTCATCTTTGGCTTTGGAAGATTTGATACTTAGTATAATTCACTGATTTGTATCAAATTTTCTGAAGTAACTTCCTTGTACTTCATATGTGCATGCTGAGAGCTCTTTGGTTGTTCTTTAGTTGCATCAGCCTTTAAGTGTATTACTTACAAAATTCTTTATTTTCCAACTCCTCTATAGCTTGGTAAAGTGGTTCGTAATCCTCTAGATCACCAGGCCTTGGTCCTTAGACGTTTTCAGAACCTGAATCACTAGAAGGACCCACTATTGAGCCGCTATCTCCTCCCTGATCATCATCACTATCATCCTTCTTCTTTCCACCCTTCTTTATTTTGTCATCATTATCATCATCATCATCATCATCATTATCATCATCATTATCATCATCATCATCATCATCAGACTCATCATCGTAATCATCATCACAATCAAAATCAAAATCCACATTATCCAAACCATCATTATCATAATCAGGCTGAGTACTTTGCATAATATGCACTGGTGTCACAATCACATCACAAGTCCCTTGAATCAATGGTTGATCTTCAGTAATCTTTTCAGTAACTAACACATTGGGTTAAAGATTAAATATAGTAGTCTCTGTCATTTGTGTAACAACGATAGGATCTAGAACAATAAACTTCTTCCCACTCGACTCTCCAAACTCAGAAGATCTACTCTAGTTAGGATCTACTAATGTAGATGTAAATCTAGATGTAGACTCCCTTAAGTTGTTCTCTATGATCTAAACATAGCTGAATAACAACTATTATGGATGTTCTAACGTACTGATCCTAATATCTTTTCAGCTGATGTAAATAATAAATCTATTGAGTTTTTCTTTAACATCTCTCTCTCTAACACTTTAACTCGCTATTCCAATAAAACTTTTGTTGGTGAACTTATAGAAGTTCCAAGAGAACATCTCTGTTCTAGAGGAATGTTAATCAGATAATCCATACTACTTCATTATCTTGACTTTGAGTAGAGATAGTTTGGACATCTTCTTGTGTTGACATTGGTGCTTCAGTGGTTGTTGCTTCAGTATTTGTCATTGCTGTATCAGTTGCAGTTGTTGATTCTGTAACTATCACTGGAATCTCTTGAGGAATATCCTCGGTAACAATCACCAGTGGCTCTGACATTGGAACATCTCTGATAGGTGAAGCTATGGTCATTGGGGTTCAAGGTCTTTTAATTACAACACCTCATCCCTTTACCCCTACCATGTGTACCAATATTAGGTGTATCTCTCTTCTTTGCTACTCTCTTCTTCCTTCTCTTGATTGCAGGAGAATCTTCAGGACTAAAGTCTATATTAGTATCCTCAAAAGTGTGTTTAGGTGGTGTAACTGTTACTCTGGGTCTTTCCTGAAGAATATAAGGAACTCTACTAATGTCTTAACTCACTATGTCACTTGAACTATTCTCAAACCAAGATTCTATCTCCTCATCTGATGTCATCTCCCTTTGATGAGAAGAACTTCCCAAAGCATAATCAGGAGTTCAGAAAGATGAACCAACATTATCAAACTGAGGTGGTTCTTCTTTAGTTTGTTGTTGTTGTTCTACTTGTTAAAAATCATTAGAAAACCTGCCAAGTTTGGCAAAATGATCTCCCTCCAATGCATTCCCCCTTGTACCAGTTAGATATGTGAATATATCTTTCCTCATAACCATGATTGAACATGTAGTAGCCTCTAAAATAGCTAACTCGGGATGAGCAATGTTAACGATCAACTGGATAAACCGAGGATACATAATAAATTTATTCCCGATAGTAGCTATACATTTCTCTTCATCTTGGCGAAGATAGCCTTGGATATGCTGTAAGGTAGATCATAAACAAGAGATACTAGTAGTGATCTAAAAACTACACTTAGGCTATCTAGATTAGCCTTCAGATTGCTTAGGCAATAAACTACAACATGAAATAGAAACTTCTGGAATGGAGGTAGATGCTTCTTCTCCGAAGAAGGATATCTATGATCATAACCCATTCTTTGTAGATAATCTCTAGCAACAGCATGATCAATCTTCACTAGAGCATTAGGCTGATCTACTAATTGTAGTACACGGTTGATGATATCAGCAGTGATCCCAACCCTTCTCCCTTGCATTGTAGCTATAAGACATTGCTCTCAATCTCTGTCTCTTTCATTTCCATCCGATGTCCAAAACTCAGTAATAACATCTGTATAAATAAATGGACTGGCTGTAATGGGAAAATGAATCCTAGATGTCTTAAGCCCTTTGATGAGAGAACGAAATAATGCTTTATCTTCTGGAACGTCTCCAAGATAAGCTCAGCATTATGGTTCTTATTAAGAACCATTGATATAGCCATCTGCAATCAAAACAAACAACTAACAATTTCCAATTTCATTAGAAATCAGACTTGAAAATTTAAAAAATTTTGAAACTTGAACTTGTTGCGCGATAAGTAAAACATTTTGCATGCGTGTAGTTTTGAACAATTTCAACTTTTCGGGGGAAGTCACTTATCGCGTAGAACTAATTTTGACAAAAAGTCGACTTCTCGAGTGACTGGTCAAAGATTCTCTTGGGAAAACTTTATGTGAATAACAAAGTTTTCGTGTCTGTTCATGTTCATTGTAACTTATCACGTATGACAACCCCAAAACACATTTTCAAATTACAGTCATTTTTAATGTGTTATAACCATCATAATCTGTTCTATAGCTATCGATTAAGCATTTGTTAAGTAAATCCATGGTTAATTTCATCAAATAACTAGTGTATTATGATTTCAAGTTACGGTTCATTTTCACATACACTTAAATCAATCAATAGATCTTCAAAATACCTTGTCTATGACTTAGAATAGATATAACGAGCACAATGATCAACGATATCAAGAGTATCGATACGATACATATACTAAATTTTAAAATAAGAATGAACAGTTATGCGATACGAATGAGGAACTTATCATGCATTATTGTTTTATAGATCTCAGACTTCTCACGCGTGAGGTCAAGATTCGCATCAATCAACTTCTCGCATCCAAGAAGTTTAAACTTTTGATTTTCAAATTTTTAACTCTTTCAATTATCTGAATACTATTTGATTATTTTGACTTTTGTGTTTAACCTAGTGTTGAATTTAACCAGAAACCCCCCATTTTGTAAAACATTTTATTATCAAACAAATCAAACAAAAAGATAAAATCCCGACAAAAACTAAATTTCGCCAAGAGAGCTCTTCTTGAACTTCTTCTTCATCACCGCTTCAAACTCTTTACACTTGTCATCATTTGTAGATTCAAATATAATGTCATCAACGTAGATTTGGACAAGAATCAGATCATCACCAGTCTTCCTTATGCACAGAGTTTGATCAATAGCACCTCTAGTATAACCATTTGAAAGCAAATGTTCAGTGAGACTGGCATACCAAGCATGAGGTGCTTGATGTAAACCATAGAGAGCTTTGTCTAACTTGAAAACATAGTCAGGATGATCTCGATCTTCAAAACTAGAAGGTTGGCAAATATAGGTTTCTTCTTTTATTTCACCATACAAGAAAACAGTCTTCATATCCATCTAATAAACTTTGAAGTTCATGAAAGAAGCATATGCTAGAAATATATGTATTGCTTCTAGTCTAGCCACATGAGCGTAGACCTATTCATAATCAAGACCTTCAACTTGATAGAATCTTTGTACAACAAGTCAAGCCTTGTTGAGAATAATAACACATTTTTCATCCGTCTTGTTGCGATTATCCATTTGGTTCTGAAAGGCAACATATCCTTTGGTAATTCACACAAAAGCCACACATCTAGCTTTTTGAATTGCATCAGTTCATCCTGCTTGCTTCAACCCAGCTATTTTCTTTCAATGCCATTCCATATTCTTTAGCACTATTTGAGAAATGAAACATGTATAGAAACATGTATTGATGGCTCTTGATTGACTTCTTGTGCGAACACCTGCAGATAATGGACCGATAATTACATCTGTTGGATGGTTTCTATGAATTCATAATTAAGGAATCTCATCATCAAAAATAAAATCTTCTAAATTAGACAAGTGACTAGCAAGTTCATTATCATCAACACTTCCTTCTGGTTAATAAACAATTGTTTCCTCTTGAAAAAGATTGTCAACATGAGTATCTAATGAATGAGATATAGTAGATAAATCTTCAAAAGGTACTTGAATAGTTTCAATTAGAATATCTTGAGTAGATATAGTTGTTGTGTCTGAAGATTATGAATCGTGTTCAACACCATGATTGTTGGGACTTAAATTAGGCATGTGTGAAGGAGCATTATATGATTCAAGAACCTAATCTAGAATGGGATTAGAAGGTTGAACAGTTGAAATATTTGAAGAAATTTCTTGATTATGAGATACAGAATGACATCCTTCATCAGAAAATATATCATTAATTGTTGATGTCAAAGGGTTTATATCTGTAGAAACATGAGAAGATCGTTTAAAAGTTTTAAACAATGTAACAAAAGCATATACCCAAGCAGGAGCACATCGAACATCAGTTTTGTTAGATTTGTGCCAATCTATATTAAATGATTCTATTATTTGTTTGGTTCTTTTATTATAAACCTATTTGAAACATTGTTAGCTGAATAACCAACAAAATGACAATCATCAGCTTTTTCGTGACATTTTGATTTTAAATCGGTAGTGTGTAACAATGTACAAAAAATCTAAATGCCTTAAAATATTTGACTTTAGGTTTAAATTTAAAGAAAATCTCATAAGGAGTCATATTTTGTTGTTTATTTATCAAGACATGATTCTAAACATAACATGTAGTATTGACAGCTTCTGCCCAAAAGAAAGATGGGACTTTTATAGCAGATAGCATTATTCGAGCTGCTTCAATCAATTTTCTGTTTTTTCGTTTAGCAACTCCATTTTGTTGTGGAGTTCTGGCAGCATTGAATAATCTAGCTATCCCCTTTGAATCATTGAACTCACTTATAATGTGATTGCAAAATTTCGGTTCCATTGTTGCTTCAAATGCACTTTGTCTTTTTGTCGGTTTGATTTTCCACAAGATTCATGACTTGATCAGCTTATGAGAAGTTTTATCCTTAGATGCTAAAAAGAAAACCCAAGTGAATCTAGAAAAATAATCGTTAATAACTAAACAATATGCACATATGCGTAAGCTTAAAACGCTGTGTTAGATTGGGGTTATAGATTAACAAGACTCTTCTATTTGACCAAAAGTTAACAAATACGGAATCTAAGTTAACAACTTACTAACAAATAAAAATACTTTGAGTAATAATATGTACACAAGTTGTTATTTTAAAGTGTTCACTTGATTAATCAAAAGTGAGTATAAAGAGTAATATTCAGCAAATAAACAAGTGGCTTAACAAAGCTTGCAATTACTATACAAGTATGAGGACTTTATATTATGAAATTTAAATAATAAGAATAAACTATTTTATATTCAAAATGTACAACAAGACAAGCAATCAGCACATCAGAGTTAGGCAGGTTTAGTACTATGTTGTCTTCAAAAGACAGAACACAACAGTCATTGGTACCGACAGTCTTGTCTTGTGTAATAGTTGATCGGTAACTAATGGAGTTCAGTGCTGATCAGCAGCAGTCAATTAGCAGCTTATCAGTTAAGTGCGGATTGGTAGTTGTTTAGCATATGTTGATCGACAGTTATTCAGCATATGTGATTTGTTAGTTGATTCAATACTTGGCAGAAATCGGCAGTTTCAGCCAGTGCAAAATTCTTGAGTTTTTGGTAGCGTCATCCTCTTCATAGATCCAAAATTCCCTATAGGATGATGCTACCAAAACTCTATCTTTATCCTTCTAGCATCCTGATTAGCAGCAGTTCATACATGTATCTACTTCTATCTCTTAAGGGGTTTTCATGAGGTAGATTGCCCAAGTCTTTCTTGTTGTGCCGAGATAGTATTAAGATATCATATTCTTTGACTTTGACTTTGATGACACCAGCATAAGTCAAACATAAAGTCTTGGTTGAGGAATTGTAGCTCCAATGTGTAATTGGGTCATGAATACCCAAAGGAGTCACATGTAAAACATCTTCTTCTTTGTCTTCTCCTTGTTCAACCTTATTTTCAAACATTATCCTTAGAATGGCAGCCATGGATTTGTACTTATCTATGATGCCTTCGTATTCTAAGATTAAAGTGAACATCTTGTTTAAGTCTTCAAGGCTGATATTTAGAACTTCCATCTAAGATAGATAGAAAGAATTTGACTTGTATCATCACTTTTTGAGTCTTCCTCTTCCTCAGGTTTTGAGAATTATTCTTCTTGTTCTGGATGATCTAATCATATCTTACTCTTTCTGTCAGGATCAGGGATCTAAGTTTGATCAATTAGAGTTGAATTGCAGCAGAATTAGAACAAGAATTAGACAAATATAGCAAGAACACAATAGATATTCAATGGAACAGTACACGGTTATAGAGAAAGAGGGTTTTCTGCAAAAGGGATAATATCATTCATGCACAAATGCTTCGGTATGGCGGCCGCTAAGCTTCGCTGAGCTTCACAGGCTTCACTAAGCTACGCAGGGCATCGCAGGTTACAAATTAGGTCAACATTCCTTATATAAAGGAATGTGACGTCTGCTGATGTCACTTGATAATGACATCTAACAGAATTATTACAAACAACTGAAAGTAAGCAAACTACTGAGAATGTTCACAACAACTGAGAACATCTCAGAGTATGCTAAGTACAAGATGAAAACTACTGAAACTACAAGTACTGATTACAAGAAACATAAAACTACTGAAAGGAAACCATCACAACTACTGAAGAGGTCTTCTTCAGCTGTTGTGACAACATCTAAAACTTGGTCTTCAGTCTTTGTCTTCAGCTTTTGTCTTCAGACTTTGTCTTCAGTTCTTTAGCTTCAGACTTTGTCTTCAGCTTTTTCACTTCAGACTTTGTCTTCAGCTCTTTCACTTCAGACTTTGTCTTCAGACCTTGTTATCAGTTGATGTCTTCAGCTGTTGCAAACTACTTCAGTTGTTGTAATGTCTGTGGGACTTAAAGGTTTTTCTGATCAGGCTCATTGGTTCTTTTGGTCCAACAAACTCCCCCTGAACCAATGCAGCCAAAACCTTTAAGCTTATTGAGGTCCCACTTATTCTTGGCAGAAATACTCTCTTGATCAGCTTCAGAGATATCAGATAAGCACAGGCCAGGGAACAGGTTTTAGTAGATGTGAATGTCAAAGGATGGAAGGGAACTCTGTCTTGGGGAACTGGACACAGAGCTGTTATCCCAACCATGAAACCTACTTCCCATTGATGAGTCTATAAGACTCTCTGACGTAGGCCTCAAGGAGAACAACTTGTTCCTCCTTAGTGAGTTCTTCTGCTTCTCCTTCGAAGAAGAACTCTGGGCCATAGTACTCTGATAGGTACTTTACTGTCTTTCCATTTTTCAACTCAACAGTTGTTATCTCTCTGTAAGCAAATTCATCTGGGTGAGTCCCTTCTAATAACAACTGGAGTTCATTTTTCTTGATCTCTTCAAGCCTCTTGTATAACAACCCCTTCTTGACCATTTTGTTCTCCATTAGAGTTTGAGGGGTCATCTTTGACTTGTAGGCTCTCTTGAAGTCTTCAAGTATCTCCCAGGGTGAGACTACAATGGCCAACATAATAACAGCATCTATGGTCTTTCTCACTTGGCCATTGTATCTACTTGGTATGGATTTCTTATGAATTCTAGAACTAACCCTGGGGTCTGGCCAAATCCTTACTCTCTCCTTTTGATATTGAAAGGTATACCTGAGAGCATACAGCCTTTGAGCATGTTTCTTCATGGCTTGTATAGATGATGACTGAGGAAACTCTTTGTCAACCATCTTCAAAAGTTGCTCATCGTGCTGTTTCTGCTGTTCTTCTTCTTCAATCTTAACTTTCACCATTTGCCTTGAAAGTCTGGTGTGATCATTTGTTGACTTCTGGGCTCAGGTATTTTTAGAACAGCAGAGATTGGCAGACTGTCTTCTTCATCTTCTTCTTCTTCTTCTTCCATCCTAACACCCTTCTCCTCCTTCTAGGTGCATCATTGGATGTGGTTTGAGGTGGTTTTGGGGTAAGGGAGTTGGTTTTGAGGGTTGAGTTGGTTTAAGTTTAGGTTTAGGGATTGGTTTGGAGAGTTGTGGGGTTGGTTGTTTTTGAGTGGGAGTTTGGGAAGGCTGATCTAGCATTTTTATGGTAAGTTTGGCTTTGGAAAGCTTGGCCATATCAGTTCTCTTCCCAGCACCTGCTTCATCTAAGGCTTCGATAATCAACCCCTTATTGAATGCTTCAGAAGCACAGATTCTGGTGGTTATTGCCAGAATACTATCTCTGGTCCATGATTTAATCTCAATTAATGATCTTCCCAAGTATTTTGCAATAAACCTGATCATTATCTCCAACCTCTCCCTTTCCATCACACTGTAACTGGCCCATCTCTCTTGTATCTCTTTAATCTCCAGCCTTCTGATCTCAGTGTCTAATGTAGCTGTATCAAAGCCCTGTCTGAAGAGTTGGTCTATTATTCTATCCATTGATCTGCTGTGAGCTTATCAGCTTCTTTAACCAGATCTTCCAATGATTTCTCTTCATCAGGCTTTTGAGTTTCAGCACTTTTCTTTCTCTTGTATGTGATCAGCTGTTTTTCCTTTTCTAATTCCTTTTCTTTCTCTTGTTGTTTCTCATCTTCCACTCTCTTTCTCTTTCTTCTTTCACTGCCTTAGACTCCCCCTTTTTGGGTGCATTGGGTTCAGGGGTTTGAATGGCAGAAAGCTTCTTTTGCACAACATCATCAACAAGTGTTTGTAGATTTGAGGAGATCCTCTCATCAATGGCTTTATGCACAATCTCATTGATGATGGGAGTGATGAGAGGTAAGGAATGTTGAAAGGTAGCAACCATCTGCTCAGAGGGGTTCTGTCCCTGAGAGGTGGTGCCAAAAGAAGTGGCTGGTGGCTCAGTTGAGTGTAGTGGCTGAGTGTTTGGTGAACCTTCTGTGGGTTTATTTGGGCAGATGGAATTTGATCCTGAGACATTTTGGCAAGCAGTTCTTTGAGTCTGCTCACCTCAGCCTCAAGGATTGTGTTATGGGCTAAGACATCAAAGAAAAAGCCCAGGTCATCATCAGTCTTTGCTGAATCACCTGACCTCCTGATTGAATCAGGATGTACATGCCCTGAGTGTAGATCAGTTGTAGCATGTGCCCCTTGTTCTTGGTTCTGGGGACTTCCTGCCTCAGGACTGAGTCCTTCATCGGCAGTTGCCTCTGGTGAGGTCTTAGAGATGTTACCAACTGCATCCTGTTCATTTGTTGAATCAGTAGAAGTGGCAGCCTCACCAGATGTTCTAACCTCCTCCTCTACACGGGGAGATTGAACATTATAACCCCTGTGCTGTGGGTTATCAGCAGCATTTTGGTCCTCTTCCTCAGCTGTTGAGGTTCTCCCCATTGTAATTGGTTTCTGGGGAGGAGGAGAGGAATGCTGCTGACTCAGCACTTGTGCAACTATAATGGTTGGGCTTTGAGGGGCGGTTGCAATTGGAGATAGGTTTGAAGCAGATTGCACCCGGGGTGACTGGTGCTCTTCAATGGTAACCTTCTCAATTGAGATAGGTTCCAGCATTATGGTATCCCCAATTATGGTTGCATCAGGATCCTGTTGAGAGGATGCCTGAGCGGCTAGGGCAGGTGGAGTCTTTGACACTACTGGGGGGTTAGAACCAGTAAGTGTTTCCTGTATTGGTGGTACAGGGGCATCCTCAGGGGACTCATCTCCCTGAGTAGCCTTTTTGGGCTTTTTGGTGTTGGGTTTGGTGGGGACTTTGGATCTGGAAGTGGAGGCTGTGGGTTCCCGCTGCTTGGGTTTTAGCAGCCAGGCAGCCCCTTGCAGTGTAGGGTCAGAGTTGTGCCTGGAGTATACTTCAGGCAATACAGCCGGAGCAGGGACTCCAAGGCCAACAAGGCCGTCTGATTTTAGCTGATTTAAAATTATGGCCATGAGAAACCTGGGATATAATATCCATCTGTTTGCCACAGGTTTCAAAGCCAGATCCTTTATTCCATGAAAACTATCTCAGAAAAATTTAGATTTTGTCGTTCAAAGATAGAGTATAATACCTGTTGCCATCGGGAGGACATCTGATCCCATGAGGAGGTTTTTGATGCAAGGCAGACATTCACCATGTGGAATATAAGACGTTCAGCATCATGGAAGTGCTTCTTCAGAATGGTGGTAGCACTTAAGTCTCCTTCATACCGTTATTGATGAAAGACATATCAGTTGTGCCTTTCGGGTATTCTGTGACACAGGTGGCATCATGTAGATTTAGGGTTTGTCGAATGATGTCTGGAGTGATGACCACCTGTTTCTGGTTAACCAATGACTGGAGAGTGATTTGGCTATCATTCTCACCAGTTTGCACAGAGACGTTGGTCCAGAATTGGCTTAGGGAATCGGGGTATATGGTAGGATTCAGAAGAAAAGCGGTTCGGTACTGGGAATCTACCATAAGATCGATGGCATTATCAAATTTGTTCCAAAAGGCCGATTTCGAGAGGTAGGCAACACAATTGTGTCTGGGTTTGAGTTTCATGGTCGCCATTGTTGAGAGAGTGAAGGACATAAAACCGCTAATGAAACGTTTTAAACTAGGTTTAGGTATTTATAGGGTAAGAAAAGGCTGATATAAAACGACTGAAAGTGTTGGTGCTGTCATCAGTTGTTTGAAAACAACTGAAGACCTGGTTTTAACTTTCAGAAGTTGTAACAACTGAAGACTTGGTATTAGTCATCAGTAGTTGTGAAACTACTGAAGACATGGTTTTGGCTTCAGGTGTTGTAAACAACTGAAGATTTGGTGTTAGTCATCAGTAGTTGTAAAACTACTGAAGACATGGTTTTGGCTTCAGTTGTATGAAGTGAAACAGCAGTTGTAGAAACAACTGAAGAGAAAAGTTTCTCATCAGCTGTTGTCGTCAATTCTTAGCTCATCATCTGTTTCATTCTGACCTCAACACTTATCAGAATTTTTGTCTGATTTTCAGACGTTTCATTGGTCATCAGTACTTATCTGTTATACTAACATCAGTAGTTGTAACTACATCTGTAGTTGTAACCACATCAGTTCTTTTCAACAGATAGAGTACTTCAGTACTTTTAAGTAATTTAGTCTTCAGTAGTTATGAAAACTACTGAGGATAAAAGAACTTATCAGTACTTATTTGTGACAATAGTATACGAATGCTCATCAGTACTTGTTGACTGAGATCATCAGTAGTTGTCACTTATTGGTAGACCTCTCACTAAACTATTGTGCATCAGCTGATTCATGTTTTTTGAGATTAACATGACCCAGCCTTCTATGCCACAGTTTAGATTCCTGAGGAGAGGCCTTGGAGAACAGGCAAGGATGACCTTTTAAATCAATCTTCTTTGACAAATCCAAGGCATATACTCTTCCTATCCTGTTGGCCTTCAGGAGAGTATGTTCATCCAATACCTTGTCAATCAGCCTCAGAACTTTGGAAGACAGAATCCGGCAGTTCTGGCTTGTGAAAAGTGCAACATGCCCTTTATCACACATCTGACTGACACTCAGTAGATTATACTTGAGATTCTCCACATGGTTAACATCATCAAATCTGATTTCTCCATTTGACACAAATCCTTTCTCGATGATGTAACCCTTAGCATCATTTCCAAATGAGACAAATCCCTTCTTTCCTTGAGAGTAGTCATTAAGAAGAGAACTCCTCCCAGTCATATGCATAGATCCTCCACTGTCTACATACCAGATGCTACTTTGGCATGCTGAAGAACCCTGCATTTATCATAAGAAACTAGTTAGCTTTAGAGACCCAAACCTTTTTGGTTTTGGGTCTGTTTTCATCAACAGATTTAACCATAACTTGTTTCTCATGATTAACAGCTGATGAAGGTGGAGATGGTGTTGAAATGGATTTCTTAGATTTGGGCTTGGATTCCCTTTTCAGTGGTTTGATCACAGGTGCATCTAGTTGGTTAACTCTCCCCAACAAATGCTGAACCATCATAACAAGTTGTGTCTGATTTGTTGCTAAAGCCTTCAGCTCATTTGACACATCAGTACTTGTTTTTGATGAGTTCCTGTGACCCACCATTTCGTCCTTGAAATTCACAGACTTAGTCTGATGTTTATCATGAGGAACACTATCAGCTGTTTTCTGATAAACCCTATCCTTCTTTTTGGATTTTGGTGAGGCCTTGGGTTTATCAGTTTGAGATGACTGTGGTACAAACTTGGTCTCAAACTCATTTTTCATTTTATTAATCTCTTCTTTAATGAGCTTATCTCTGTTGAGTTTGGAACCCTTTTTGTACCAGCATTCATCAGATAGATGATTGAATTTACCACATATTTCACATGGCTTATTCTTCATCTTGGATTGATCAACTGCTGAAGTGGAAACTACTGAAGGTGTGATCTTCAGTACTTTCCTCCTTTCAGTACTTGTGTTAAGTACTGAAGGATCGGTAACAACTGAAGACTTGTTCTTCAGCTGTTCTCTATCCGTCCTGAAAGACCGTATGATAGATTCCTCAGCAGTTGTTAATCCTTTTATTTCAGCAGATTTGAAATGCTTTTCAGATGTTGTGACTTGCCCTTCAGTACTTGGAGTACTTTGAGGGACAACATCTGAATTTCTCAGCTTCATGTGTTTATCAGCATTTAAACCATCAGGCAATTGATTTGCTGAGATCTTAACACTGACTTCATCCTCTAATTTTGTATTATCATTTGAGGATGAATCACATGATGATGTGGTTTGGAAATTACTTTCACCTTCAGATTTTACTATTGATTTTGAAGTAAAATCAGTAGGTGGTGCAGTATGATTGTAACCTATTCCAAACTTCACATTTGAAGCTGTTTGCTTGCTGAGAAGCATTTCAAATCCCTTGCAGGATGTTACCTAGTGGTCACACTCAACTTGGGTAGCTGCAAGTGTCTCTTTGAGACTTCTGTGGTTCTCAAGTATGACCTCTACCTTAGCCCTTTCATCATTAAGTTGGCATTTAAGCTTGTAAATCTCATCATCTTTGTCATTAAGAGCAGACTCATACTCAGCTTTTCTTTTGGAAATAGTTTGCTCAAGCTCAAGATTTTGATTGATTAAAGCTACATTTGCCTCTCTAATAGAGACAAAGGCAGCTATGCATGATTCAGAACATAACTTGGCTTTAGCCTCAGAAGATACCTGGGTTACCTGTGAAGATGATGCATTGGAGCAGGAACCCTCAGTAGACTCCAGGGCCATGAGAGCAAGATTCCCAA
Organism: Flaveria sonorensis; assembly: GCA_025506505.1. Classification (NCBI taxonomy): domain Eukaryota; kingdom Viridiplantae; phylum Streptophyta; class Magnoliopsida; order Asterales; family Asteraceae; genus Flaveria; species Flaveria sonorensis. Next base: position 17,669,077 of record CM046424.1, read on the forward strand.
AAGGATGTTCACCGCCATGTTGACTAGCACCAGCAAATAATTGCTCATTGAAACCAGAAAGATCATCTGGTAAGCTGCTCCAGTCAACAACTCCTGGTGTGAAGAAGCTGTGATGAGGTTGAGATTGTGATGGAGATGGTTGAGGCTCGGGTAGGGCTTGAGGTTGTTGTGCTATAGGAACTTGAACTGGATTTGGCTGTGGCATGTAATAGCAGGGATATTGATATGGCATTGGACCCTGAGGGACAAAATATGCAGGAGATTGAGGTTGTGAGTGATGACCAGAACTAGCAGGATGTTGCCCTTTGTTTTGTGAACTATTGCTTGGAAAGGTCACAAAGGGTGCAGAGGAGTTAGATCCAGTTGATCTACACTCTCTTGCAAAGTGCCCAAGCCTGTGGCATTTGTGACACCTCAACTTACTCTTGTCAAAACCAACTTTGGTTTTGCCAGAGAGTCCTGGAAAATTCCTACCAGTTCTCTTGTAGAACTTTTGAGATCTGATATTGATCAAGGCCATTTGGCTCAAAATATCCATCTCTTCTAAATCATCATCAGCAATACCCTTCAAATCATCCATGATAAAGCATAAATTATCACTATTACACCCAGAATGACTGTCAACACCAACAAAGGCATGATCAGAACTGTTTGAAGAGAAATCTATATGCTCATCATAATGGCTTTCTGATCCAGCATATTCTGACTCATGACCGACCAAGGCAGTGTTCCCTGGTACAAAGTCATCAGTGAGCTTTCCTGATGATGCCAGTTTCCTTTTCTGCTCTATCTCTCTTTCAAATGTAAGCAGTTTCCCATGGAGTTGGGTGAGAGATAGGCTATCCAGATTTGCACTGGAGCGTAGGACAATGGTGTATGTGTCCCATCTCTCAGGCAGTGATCTGAGGAATCTGTTGTTCATCTGGCTGTTAGTATACTCATGCTTGACCATTTTCAGCTCAGAGATCAAGCAGGAGAAACGCTCAAACTGTTGAGTCAGTGTCTCACCCTTCCTATGAGAGAATGTCTCATATTTGGGCGAGGATTTCTCTGTTGTTTGCCAAGACCTCATCAGTTCCTCCGAATTGTTCCTTCAAAGCATTCCAGAGGTCATGAGCAGTTTCATGATACATAAGCCCAGAATAGATTTCATTAGGCAGTGCCATGGCCAGAATTCCATGGGCTTTAGCATCAATCTCAAATAGTTTACGATCTTCATCTGAGTATTGCTCCTTCTTCTTCGGAACCATTTGGTTGGTCTCCGGATTGTTCACCATAGGCTTGTGTGGACCGTGAACCACAGATGTCCAACAACCTGAACTGTTAACAGATAGGTGATGGAGCATTCTTCGTTGCCATATGTTATACTCACTCCTAACCAGCATCGGAGGCTTGGTTGAGGAGCCAGTATTGTGAGGGTCATTAGAAGGAGTAGTCATTCTCAGATTCAAACCAATTCAATCAAGTTTCAATAGATTTAGCACAAAAACACAACAAACTCAATATGAACCAAGAAGAAACTCAAATTGAATAACCAGAAGCAGCAGAAGATCAATCTCTATAACCAATTCTTGCAAATATGCTAATTCGATCAAACTTTAGATATCGAAATAGCAGTTTCAATGATCAATTGTTAAACCGATCAATGATTAACCCGCTCTGATACTATTTGTCAGGATCAGGGATCTAAGTTTGATCAATTAGAGTTGAATTGCAGTGGAATTAGAACAAGAATTAGACAAATATAGCAAGAACACAATAGATATTCAATGGAACAGTACACGGTTATAGAGAAAGAGGGTTTTCTGCAAAAGGGATAATATCATTCATGCACAAATGCTTCGGTATGGCGGCCGCTAAGCTTCGCTGAGCTTCACAGGCTTCACTAAGCTACGCAGGGCATCACAGGTTACAAATTAGGTCAACATTCCTTATATAAAGGAATGTGACGTCTGCTGATGTCACTTGATAATGAAATCTAACATAATTATTACAAACAACTGAAAGTAAGCAAACTACTGAGAATGTTCACAACAACTGAGAACATCTCAGAGTATGCTAAGTACAAGATGAAACTAAAACTACTGAAACTACAAGTACTGATTACAAGAAACATAAAACTACTGAAAGGAAACCATCACAACTACTGAAGAGGTCTTCTTCAACTGTTGTGGCAACATCTGAAACTTGGTCTTCAGTCTTTGTCTTCAGCTTTTGTCTTCAGACTTTGTCTTCAGACTTTGTCTTCAGTTCTTTAGCTTCAGACTTTGTCTTCAGTTCTCAATAGCTTTAGACTCTTGCTTCTTATTTCTTTGTTCTGAATCCTACCTTGATCTTTCTAGATGAGATTTGTAAATCCTCATCAGCACCTTTTCCACTTCCCTTGCCTCAAAATCATTGCTTGGATTTCTTAGTCTCAGTCTGGTTAAGTCAGCTATCTCAAACCTGTTTAAGCATAGTAGTTGGTTTTCTAAGTAAGCTTCTCTTCCAACTGCTGATCTAGTTATAAAGTAGGTATTTTTCTTCTAATCATATTCCCACGCCACTATTGGATCATAAGCTACTAGTTGAGTTGCTAGGATCTATTCACCAGCATATGCTTTAACTAAAGACAATATTGTTTGTAGAAGCAGTTTGGACTTCTTATTCTTTCATTCAAAGAAACTAAAGTACTCAGTAATTTGCTCTAGAATATCAAGGGGTAGATCAAGTACTTTATTTTCATGATCATAGTATATGTTCTCTCCATTTGCCCTCTTGACAGAAATTTCTTTATTTGAGAGATGTACCCAGCAACTAAGACCTTTGTTCCTTTGATTATTCTCTCCTCCACTTCTGGGTCAACAACCCTTTCCTTTATAACTTTTTAGATGTTATCTTCTTCTTTGCAAGGATTGAGGAGATTGGCTTATTGTTATCTGAGGTTGTTGATTTAGAGTTAGGGGATGCTGGAGGCTCAACCATTCCATGGCCTTATTGAAATTAAATCGTTTAAACTCAAGTTGAGGTGCTAGGAGACAAATATCTTGATCTTTCTTTTCTCTCTTCTGGATGGAGGCCATAGGTTTGGAGTCAGTAGTTGTTGTTATTAGAGCTTGCTGAGTAGTTGTCCTTTGAGTGTTTTCGGCAGTTGGCCTAGATAACTTAGATGACACCCTTTTGATGACTTTAGCCTTTGGTTTAGGTGGAGATTTTGGTGTTGTTCTACTAGGTTCACCACCATCGTCGAGTCCTCTCATTTCAGTTCTTACGGCTCTAGATTCCTTTGCACTTATGATCAAGGCAATGATGTTCTTTTTAATAGAAGGTTCTTGAGCTCTACATGCCTTTAGTTCTACACTATCTTCTTTAACCTTATGTGGGAATAGCTCCACCTTCTTAGTTATCAAGAATCTTGCCTTCTTTTTCTGTGACTCTATCTCAACTTCTTCTTTTTTAGCAGTCATAGGTCTCTTACCTTTGTTGGAGGTAGAGATTACAGTAGGTCTAACTGCTGAAAATCCAATAGGTACACCTAATTCCTCACCAGTTGACTTGGGATCATTAACAGTTGTTTGAGCTCTCTCAGCATCCTTAGTGAGAGTTTATTGGGGTTTCACCTGACTCTAGTAGTTACACCTGATTCCACATTCAACCCAGAGTTAACTAGGGTTTCATCTTCAACATCCGATTGACTAAATATCACCTTAGCTGATTTTCTGAGTTTAGACTCAGGTGTGTCCTTTTGTTGCTTATGAACTTATGCAAGTTTAGCTTCAAGAGTCACCCCATGCCTTTCCATGTCATTTTCAATGGTCTAGGTGCCTCTTGTGTAAACCACCATTTTGTGTAAGGATTTATCTATTAAAGAAGCCTCTTGTCTAGTAGTTTCGACACTTGCATCAGTAGCTGATCTGTTCAGCACTTTAGCAGCTTTCGATAACACTATTAGTAAAGGTGCTTCTTCTTCAGCAGATGCCTTAGAATAGGCTTAAAGTCCTAGCACAAGCACTCTCTTTGATTATTCTTCATCAGATCTCTTTCTTTTGAGAGAGAGCAAGGAACAAGTGTTGGATCTCTTCATTGCTGCCATTCTTCACTTCCTAAGTTGAACCTTTTGGTTTATCCTCCTCATCACCCTCCTAGCTTCCATGTCTATTTCTTCTGAGCTATCATAGCCATACCTATCTAGAAACTCATTTAGTTTAACTTTATCTTTAGATAGAGGCTCATAGTCTTTGGTTCATTTAGAAGAGAAAGAGATTAGCTGCGCAGCTTGTACAACTTGGTCAGCCAATCCTAGAGAATATCTATAGATTCTTTGGGCCCATCTTCCCCCCTTTTTGGTAGCAACATCTAAGATTCCAAATGAAACTAAATGGGTAGAGGAAGGCATATCCAATGGTTTTTGTGATTCTAAGAGTTGAAGACTTAGGATGATAGATTGTTGAAGGTCAATGGTCTCTTGAAGTAATTCAACCTTATTTTCAAGATCCACTCTCTTTGCTATAGACTGCTGAAGAGTTGTAAGTTGTTTCTCTAAGGAATTAACTCTTGCATCTTGTTGTTGGAGAGTCTTGAGTTGAGCTTCCACCTCAGTGACTCTATTTGCCGAAGACCTCAGCAGACATTTCTCGAATTCGGGAACTGTGGCTCATTCAGCATAACCTTAAAGCCTTGTATTTTCACCTTGTAAGGCATTCAGTATTTGAGCAAGCTCAAGGTTATAGGCCATCCATTCATGGATTTGTTCTAGACTTTCCTTATCCACAGGTGTGGAAACCTTAGGAGATGAGGTCTTAGGCCGAGCGTCTGGTCCCATACCACCGGATGTTGTTTCTTGGCGCCTTGGATTCCTCTCCTCAAGGAATGACTCCAAAGAGACATTATCAAGGTGAGTTGCCATGGTTAAGGTCTTAAGTATGTTATCTCTATCATGCTGATGAATTGATGGATCAGTTGTAAAGACAACCTCTTTCATATTAATCCTTTCCTCCCTAGGATCAATATCTTAGGATAAAGGATGTGGGTTAGATGCCTCCACAAACAAACTAGTCTCCACTGTCTTTAGTGTATGGGAAGGGGGAGACAGTGGGTCATGCTGAAGTGAAGTATGAACATCTTCATCCTGGGTAATAGACATGTGTATAGGAGATTAAAGAGTTGAGTCTAATGGCACAGTAATGTGGGTATCTATTTTCGGTTGCTCTGTAGAGTGTCACGACTCTAGTTGAGGGCTAACAGTTTGGGTTAGGGTCTGCTCAGAAGAAGGAAGAGAAACCTTCTTCTTTGAGCTTGTTTAGGTATGGCTAAGACCTTTGACTTGACCGGGACCCTTGTTTCCAGTCTGGGATTCACTTTTTTTGGGAGGTGATTTGTGGGCCTGCATCTTCTTAGTAGAAGATGCAGGGATTCACTTTTTTTTATGTGCTTTAAGATTTGAAGTGGATGGTGTGAGGGTGTTGCCATGCTGCCTCCTAAGGCTTAGTGATCTCAAGCATATGTGCAAACAAGGGAGTTACCTTTCCAGAAATAGATTTTGGAGTAGCCACGAACATCGAGAAAATAACTATATCTAACGTTCAATTTTAAGTTTGTTACCCAATTCTTCTTGTAAAATTAGTTGAATGAATCTGGGGTATATTAAAAACTTAAAATTTGTAGTTGTAGTTACATTTTTACAAAGGTTTTAAAAAATGAAGTTTGAAAAATCACAACTCTTCTCTTTGACAAGTCCATGGATAGTCCCTACTAGATCCAGTTGTACTTGATCCCATCCTCCCGACTTGTTTGACAAGCAAAGTAAAAAGATAAGAAGGATGATTTTCCAATTGTGATATGCTAGTGATTTGGAGAACGTGGATGTTAGGAGGGGTCGTTCATATCCCATCTCCTTGAAAGTGGCACTCACCACTTTTTGGAGAATGAAGATTCGCATCGTTCAACTTCAGATGTTGAATTTTTGCACAAGAAATGGTGATCTTCAGTCCTTGGACTGTTGCTGTGAGGACTTTTGTACTATGTTCCTTTTAAATGGAACATGTAGTCTAGAAGTCCCGAATGTGTGTCTCACAAATCAGTGGGTCTAAAAAGATTGCAAAAGCATAGTTGCTATTGCGTAAAAAATGAAGAACTGGATCATAGACGGGATCACCAATGGGTTCAAGTGATGCATTGATGTTGTGATTCGGTATGAACTCTAGGTTTCGAGCGGCCATGGAATGATTTTTGATTGCTTGTAGGGTTTAAGAGATTTGAAGGTTTTGATAGGGTTTGCTTTCAGACGAAGATTGAAGATGACAATGGTGGGAAAAAAATAGATTTAACAGTTATGGAAAATATATAATAGTGTTATTTTAAAATTTACCACTGTACCTATAGAATCTGATGACGTGTGATGTTGGAACTGTCTTTTTTTGGCAATTACACCGGTGCCACTACGTATCGGCAAATAAAAGTGGGTCCTGCCGGATCTTTGTAAAAGACATGTGCTGAAGCCATCCTATCTGCTAAATTGTGCTTATTTGCCAATTTGCGGTATTCAGCAGATGCCCAGTTTTACCTTTTTATCCGGCGATGTGCAATATTCAGCAGATACCCAGTTTTACCCATTTTAGTTATCAAGAAAGCATTATTTTAGAATTTTCATCGGATATCATTTTGTAAATCATTTAATTATTCAAAGTTAATCATCCCAATACCAGATACAAGATATTCAAATCTTATTTCATCCAAAGCCTTTGTGAAAAGATCTGCATATGGTTTATTTGTGTGGACTTTAATTAATATAATGATTTACTTGTCTCCATAAATCTAATGAAATGATACCAGATGTCAATGTGCTTTTCTTTGAATGCTAAACAAGATTGTTGGTGATTAAGATGGCACTATTGTTATCAATGTGAATTGGAGTTTTCCCGAAGGTTACTCCACAATCTCTAAGTTAAGTTTGAATCCACAGCACCTGAGCACAACAACAAGATGCAGCAATGTACTATGCTTCAACAGTTGATGTATACACATAGTTTTGCTTCTTGCATTGCCATGAGACCAATCTTCCCCCTAGAAATTGACATCCTCCTAAGGTGGACTTCTTGTTGATGTTGCATCCTCCATAGTCACTATCTGTATATCCATAGATATTGAAATTAGCACTCTTAGGATACCATTATCCCAGTTTAGGTTCCCCTTTAAGATACTTCAAAATTCTCTTGCCAACCATTAGATGCAACACTTTTGGAGCAACTTGAAATCTTGAACACAAGCATGTGGCAAACATGATATCTAGTCTGCTAGCTGGGAGATACATGAGAGATCCAATGATGGCTCTATACTACTGTTGACCAACTACTTCTCCGTCAAGATCAGGAGTTAATGAACATGTCTTAGACATGGGTGTTTTGCATCCTTAGCATTAGTATCTTGAAATCTCACTAAGATGTCTTTAACATATTTAGATTGATTAATAAAAATGCCATAAGAGATTTGTTTAACTTACAGCCCTAGAAAGAAAGTGAGTTCTCCTATTGAACTCATCTTAAACTTTGACTTCATGAGACTTTTAAAGGCTTTCCATAAGCTCTCATTTGTAGACCCAAATATGATATCATCCACATATACTTGTACCAAAATGATATCCAAATCAACTTTCTTAATGAAGAGAGTTTTATCTATAGATCCTCTGGTGTATCCACCTTTCAAGAGAAAGATAGAGAGTGTCTCATATCATTTCCTTGGAGCTTGATGAAGACCATAAAGGGCTTTCTTAGGTTTGCATACATGATTTGGATAGTTGGGATCTTCAAAGCCAGGAGGTTGGCAGACATAAACTTTTTCATCAATCTCACCATAGAGTAATGCGCTCTTGACATCCATCTGAAACACCTTGAAGTCTTTGGAGGCAGCAAATGATAGAAAAATTTTGATTGTTTCAAGCTTGGCCATCGGAGCAAAGACTTCATCATAATCAATCACTTCTTCTTGTGTGTACCCTTGTACCACAAGTCTAGCTTTGTTCTTGATAACAATGCCTCTACCATCCTTCTTATTTTTGAGCACCCATTTGGTTCCTATTGCAGTATTTTCTTAGGAAGTGCATATAGTTTCCAAACCTTCTGTCTAGAAAATTGAAGAAGCTCTTCTTGCATAGCTTCTACCTAGCTGTTTTCTCTTAATGCCTCATCCACTTTCCTTTGTTCTAGTTGAGAAAGTAGGCATGAAAACAAAAAAAATTTTGCTTCGTTCACCCTACTTCTTGTCTTGACACTAGCATTGATGTGTGAAAATATATATATTAATTTATTATAAAAACGATTTTCACAAATTAGTTTTAAAAAAGGAAATTCCTAATTAAACTTCACACAAACGGCAAGTGTATCGGTCGTGATATAGTAAAGTTTAGATAAGTCCGGATATCGAATCCGTGGACACTTTTGGCGGCTCTCGATAATAAACCTCTATTGACTTCTAACCTGATTAATTTAAGTATTTCAAGTAATTATTAATAGACAAAATAAATAATTTAACTAAAATTAATTAATCTAAACACGATGAATGAAATAAACAAATAAGAAATCAAACTTGGAAACTTGAATACAATCAAATATGTGAAATAACTACCTAGGCAGGAATCCAACTAACATGTGATGACTTAAAGGTAATAACTCGTATGGTTATCTCTAAAAATACGAATATAAGGTTAACTAGGTATGTTGCTACTCCCTAAGAAAACCAAAGACACGTGTGAAGTACAAGATAGGTTTATTAAAATGTCTAATGGAAGATCACCCCTAGGTTTCCTACCACATTATCTTTAAGATTATATTTTCTTACCCTAAGATAAATGACAACTTAATTAAATCCAATTAAATACCCTAAAACACTAACACCGTGAATGAAAGGCAAAACATGCTCTCCCTAAATCTAAACCTAATCTAGACAATATCTATCACCCCTTGGTTCTAGATAAGGTGTTACATTGAAAAATACTATCAAATCACAACCAATGCTCCTAAGATTATCTCCAATACATGTTTAAAATTAAAAACACGAAGTAATTAATTTTAACGTGCAAACCTAATCTAGATGTCACGCAATCAATCAAGATCAAACATACACGAGCATGGCAATAACTTTTAAGTATAAAACAATACACGTGTCCGCATTTAATTAAGAAAATAATCAAGTTCTAAGATTAATAAACAAATATACGAAATTAAAACCAAATATTTAATCAAACATGAATAGTTTCCAACCCAACCTAGGTAGTACTAAAAAGTTAGCTACTCATAATGTTTAAAAACATCAAGAACAATAATAAAGTTGCAAATTTTAATAACATAAACTTGATAATCAATGAAACATAAAAATAATCGATAACGAGACGAAACCGAATAATCTTTAGTAATTTGAATGATTGAATCCTTGCTCCCCGATCTTGCTCTTCACTTTAATATTGCTCTCTAATCGTGCTCAAAGCTCCAAAATTGAATTCAAAATTAGTGAGATTTCAGGAAATTTATTCTTTTTCGTCCGTATATGCTTCTGCCGTTGCTTTGTTGCCGTAGGTTTTTATATCTTTTTTTCTTCTTTAAGTTAGGTTCTCTACATTTAATTTTTTACTTCATGCGTAATCCTCTACTAGCCGCCTTCGACTTTTCCTTCAAATCTTCTAATGGGCTTCTTTTTTTGGACTTTAACATTTAGAACCAAATGATGAAAAACCTGCTTTGGAATTTCACCAAATATATAAAAAAAAATTTTAATCAAACCCACGTGGACTAGAAGTTCATATATGAACATTTTCTTTTTTTTTTTATTTGTTCTTTTTTTTATATTACGTTATTATTTATTGTTTGTTTTATACAAATAGCGTAAATATATTATACAAATTAGCATGAGATATATATTTAGAGTATTACTTATTGGTCTCGAGTTTTATTAGAAATTATATTTTAAGAGTTTGTGATATCTTAAAACTTATAAAATACGAATTTGAACCAAATGTGAATGAAATTATATCAAAACTACTTAAAATTTATTAAAAGTGTAGGGAATATTTATATTTAATATGTATACTTTAGCCACTTAGGCATCAACATTGTCAATGACATTCTCAACTGGTTGCTCTTTATGAATTTTTAGTTTTGGGATCACTTGGAGTTGTTGAGCTAAATCCAAGTTGGAGAAGTTTGTTTCAGAAAGTTCGGCAGATGGATTGACTAGTTGAACTGCCGAATTAACTCCTTCTTCAGCATTTGTCACACTTGGTTCCTTTTCAAGAGCTTGTCAAGAACCACAATGATTATGAAACTCCTCATCTGATGAGTCATCATGAGCAAGTGATGATTGACCCATATTGTTTGTGGTACTAGCATATGCTTCTGCTGAATGTGACTAAACTGTGTTAGCAGATGCCTGTTGTGACTGAGACCCTATGGTAGATCAACCCTATAGTCTTCGGTACTTGGGACTTGTATGTATGTTGCTTAGTTGTATATTTTATAAGCCTTAGCTTCTGATGAGTATCCTGCAAAGGACGCATCCACTGATTTCTCAACAAATTTGGATAAATGATCTTTGGTATTTAGAAGGGTGCATGGACATCCAAAAGGTCTTAGAAACTGTCGAAATGGTCTTCTCTTATGCCATAATTCATAAGAGGTTTTTGCATGTGTGTTGACTATCAAAACCCTGTTCTGAACATAGCAAGCCATGCTGACTGCTTCAGCCTAAAATGTTATAGGAAGTTTGGAATCAGACAGCATGGTTATCGTATCCTCAATAGGTGTCCTATTTCTCCTTTCAGCAACTCCATTTTGCTGAGGAGTTCTAGGAGCACTATACTTCCTTACAATACCTTTGGATTTCAAAAAAGGAATCAAGGGTGTGGTTTTTAAATTCAGTGCCCTGATCATATGTAATTATTTTAACCTTCTGATCAATTTGGTTCTCAATTTTGATAAGATATAATTTTAAAATTTTAGCAATTTCATCTTTATTTTCAATTTAGAAAACTCAAGTGAATCTTGTAAAATCATCTATTATTACCAATCAATATGATTTTCTTCCCAAACTCTTTACATCGGTTGGCCCAAACAAGTCCACGTGTAACTAAAGTAAAAGAGTTGTGACCGAATACAATTCTATGGACTTATGAGAATATATGTGTTGCTTTCCTTTTTGACAGGCAACATAGTGGTCAGCACATGCAAACTCCTTGTTCGGTAGTCCTGTGACTAACCCATTCCAAACCAATTTATTCAAAGTTTTGAGGTTTACATGTGTCAATCTTCTGTGCCAAAGGGAGGATTCATTTAGTGAAACTTTAGAAATAAAACATGGCACATGTCCTTAATATGATGCATTTTGAATGTTAAGCATGTACATATTGTCCTTCCTTGGAGCTCTTAAAAGTATTTTGTCATTTGGAATCTCAAATCCAGGAGATAGGACAATACATTCATGCTCTGTGAAAAGAGTGTTGTCATTTTGGTCATACAACTAAGCCACACTTAGCAGATTATAGTTTAACTCTTTCACATAGTTCACATTGTCAAAGCTTACCTTGCTATTACTGACTGCCCCCTTGCTAGTAATGTATCCTCTTTTTGTATCATTTCTAGAGGCAACAGATCCACCATCATATGGTTCTAGATTTAGCAGGCATGATCTGTCATCTGTCATGTGCCAGGTGCATCCACTATCCACAATCCACAATCCACAATCTACAATCCGCAAGTTTGTTTTGCCCTACAGACGATCCTACACATAAACAAATTGGTTAGTAATGAATGGGGACATAAGCTTGTTTAGTCTTTAGTCTTCTAGTTTTCAATAGTTATTTTTCAATGGTAAGTGCTGAAGGGGTGGTATAAGGTTTTAGGTCATCTAATGATTCGGCAGATGTCTTTGGTTTCCAAGACTTTCTTTTAACTTTGCTAGATACTTTGACATCATCTTTCTTGTGATGACTTCCTATATCTTTTGATCATAGTGGAGGTTTTCCAAAAATCTTCTTCTTCTTCAAGTTCGCAGTTGTTTATATGTTCAACAGATCCTTTAGAAGTGCTGACTTTGCCTAGGAATCAACACTTGAGGTACATGGCTTCCGAATAGTTTTGTGAACACCATCTTTTCCTTTTGATGGTTGTTTGACAGCTGAAGACTCCTTTAAGTGTTTAGGCTTGTTGGGATGTTTGATGGAGTATGCTAGGGGATTATATTGACAGTCTTTTGAAAAGTGACTATCTTCCCTACACATTAGGCATTTGATCTTCATCTGCTTCTTAGCTAACTTGATCTTATTCCTAATCTCTTATAGCTACTTCTTCATTTCCTCTTTCTTACCTCTTCATATCAGCTTATGATCAATGAAGTCTTTTGTTTTCGCCTTCTTTCCTGAAGTTTTCATCAACTAACTTCCCTCAGTTCCACAATTCTTTTTATTTATCTTGTGTTTAGCATGGGTGGTTAGATCTATCTTCTTCTTTGGGAATCTCTTGTTATGGATTTCTACTACTTCAAAATTAAACCTTTGAATATACGGTTAGGGTCTCACTTTTATTTACTTTGAGGTTCCTACACAACACCTTCTGTTATGAGTCTTTTTGTTGTAGATGTGCATTGGTTAAAGCTTTGTCTTGATGGAGGGGTTGACTTAGCCGGCAGCCATTTGACTTCGGAAGATGACTTTTCTTTAACAAACTCCATCATCTGAATCACATCCTTCTTTGCTTTGGCCTTGAGTTCTTCCCTCCTCTCCTCCATTTCTTCCTCTTCCTTTTCTCTTTTCTCTTCTTCTTTATCTACTTCTTCAACTACTCCCTCATTCTCTTCCTTCTCTATTGTCTCAGCCTTTTCAGTAGATGCCCTTATACCAGTTGGTTCTGTAGATACTTGCTTCTTTACCTCAAGTTTGAACTTAGGACATATGTGGGAATGTATATCATTGGTGGTTCCAAAATACTATACCGTAAACCTGTCTTGATTCGATATAACTTTTGGAAGTTTTTAGTAAAAGCAACCAATATTTCAAACTTCTTAGTTGAAACATTGTATTTATCAGCATATGTTTTAGCTATAGCTAAATCACATTGTGCTGATTTCAATCTATTTAAAAAGTCATTAATCTGATCTCCAAGTTGGTTTCTTCATGTTTTAGTTGTGAAACAATCTTTCCTAGCTCTATTATCTTTTTCTTTTGAGCCTAATCATTTTTCTTAAAATCTTTTTTAGGAAGACTGATTGATTAAATATCCTTTATGAGATCCAAATTATGATTTTTGTACAAGTTTAGCAATGCATTCAGGTGTACACTAGGCTTCAAAGATTACCTGAGGCAAGGAGGTTGAGCTTTCAACCATCATTGCATTGTTAATGGGAGTGACATCTTCTGCTTGGAAACTACAGTCAATCACCTTTCCTCCTGAGGCTACAACTAATGTATGTCTTTGGCTGGTAGAAGTGGAGGGACTTTGATAGTTTGGAGTTTGTTTGAAATTTGATGAACTTGGGGGAGAGGGATTTGATTTGGGTTCTTTGGATTCTTTGGCAATGTATCCCATCTGCTTGCAGTTGAAACACTTTACTTTGTTCTTATCAAATCCAAAACCATCACTGCTTTGCCTCATGAACTTTCTTCTAGTTCTCTGCTGAAATTGCATGGCTCTGAACGATGAATGCATTCCAGATCTTCTTCAGAGAGTTGGAAGGAGTTTTCCTATTCATTAACAAAGGCTGAGTTTGAAGAGTAGGTTAGTAAAAATGATGGTGAGCTCTTCTGATTCCATCTGCTGAAAGATGGTGATGAAGAATCACTTGAAGAGTAGGGGTTTGAAAGATGGTGATTCTTCTCTAGAGAAAACTTGCATCTATTTCCATTTGATAAGCACTCAATATGCCATATAACTGCTCAAGAGTCATTGTCTTCAGATTCTCAGTTCTTCTAAGGGATACAATATGAACTGTGACATCCGTCACCAAACTAGGTGTATTAACCATTGACTTTGACCGTGGACTTTGACTTTGACCGTTGACTTTGACTTTGACTTTTTGACTTTGAATTGATCTAAATATGAACTTTAACTTGAAAGCTAACATAATATTGAATCGGTATGAGAATAGTGCATTAGACATGTGTAGATACACTAAGTTCTAGAACTGCGTATTATGGGCTAAATATGTTCTAGTGGGCCTTGGGCATGATGACAGTGTACGTTCACCGATTTGGACTTAGCACAATGGTTGCATGCTTAAAGTTGGTCTAAAGACTTAAAAATGTAAAAATATACATCTTACGTTAAGAACACAAACAAAAATCAGACATCAATGGGCTTTGCGTGAAGTTTACTAAATACACTTAATTTAATATAAATTTTATTATTTATATAGCATATAATAGCTCATTGGAATCTTATTTACGCGTAGAATTTGAAAATACAAAAATTGGACGACACGCGTACTAGGACGAGACAAAATTGGACGATACAAGCAAAGGGCCCAGGAGGCCCAATCATGGCCCCCTTGGCCGCAAATCCTCAAAAAGGGGCTCCCCGTTGATTTTTCTTTCATTATTTTCTTTTCACTACTCTTGTTCTCCAAGTTTTCTCTCTAGAAAAAACCCTAGCCGCCGTCATACTTCTTCTTGTTCATCTATCATCATCAACATCGTTTTGGTGTGATTTCTTCATTCAAGATTGGATTTTAATCAAGTCTTCATCATTTACACTTTTACCGGTAAGAAAATCGTTTATTTTGATGATTTTAGCATATATTATTCATGTTCTTGATGATTTTCATCATCAAACCTCTAAATCATCATCTAATAATCTTGTGTTCTTGGTTTTGGGCATTGGATCGTGAAGATCTAGTTGTTTTGGGTATTGGAACTTCTAAACGGTAAAACCCTAATTCTTGGACTTTGTATATTCTTGAATCTATTGAAGTTGGGTTGTAATCTTGTGTGACCTGATCAAAATAGACATCTTGGTCTTATAAATCATTTTTTGAAATCATTAATTTTGTTTTTTGGATGGATAGACGTGATGAGCGATCAAAACAATGAATCAATTAATTAACATTGTGAACTGGAAGACTAAAATTCAACTAACTATTTTGGGACTGAAAATTAGAATAATCTAAGCGTTTAATTAAATTTTTGGAAAAATAGAACCTGGAATAAACTTTCTTTATATATTCGGGTTGATAATAGTCAAATATTGAAGTTTGGGATGCAAAGGAACAAGACTAATGATCTGGACAGCTTGCTGCCAGGAAAATCAAACATTTTTTACAGGACATAACTTGGTCATAATACGTTCAAATGAGACAAACTTTGTGTCTAAAATCAATTTCTGTGAGTCCTCTAATTAACCCAAGTGGTCTTGTGTCGTTTCGACATCGTTTGGTCCTCCAAACGTGACAAACAAAACTAATGGTCAAAACTAACGAATCTGGGCAGCAGATTGGTCTGTATTCATCGAGTCATATCTCTCTCATATTTTATCCAATGGAGATGATTCTTTTTCTGGAGTTTAATCTAGAGTCTTATCTTTCAAACGATACCTATTACGCAATGTTTTGTTACCTTTTCATTCTCCAAACAGTTTATATAAAACTGGTACGCAATCAGATATACGTGCTGAAATATTTTGATAAACTTAAAATATGATTTGAATCTAAATAATCAATCAAAGACAAGTTTTGTACTTAAAAGTGGTTAAATAAATTTTTAAAATAATAAGTTAATAACTTCTAAAATTCATCGAATATGGACTAATAGAGGTTCATTGAAGGGCGTTAATAAATTCTTGAATCTATTTTGACAATAAAAACCTTGATGGGCATTAAGAACTGGGTTACAAGGATTACACCCGTGTTGGTCATTTTTGTTCTTTAGTAATCCTTTTATGATTTGTACTTTTAGTGTTTGCTTTGCATATTGTGGGATTTGGACTGTGTCATTTCAAGGTGAGTTTCACGGCCCATTTTTAATATATTTTACTTGGGGAAAAAGCACGCTCATGGTTTTGGACTATGACGTGTCTTAAAGACTATTTTGGAACAATGTATGTGGTTTGGGTCATGGGTTGAGTCTAGATGTTTATTCACGAGTGTGTACTTGGACTTGTGCTTGTTCTTGTGACTTGGACGTCATGGAGAGGTATTGTTAGTACTAACGGGTTGACACCCCCACCCTTGTTGTCGGTATACTAGTCGAGACTGACTTGGCCTGGGCTTGCCCTTGGGTGAATATAATTCGGGTAATTAGACTTGGACTGATCTTAAACTTATGTTGATATCTTGATTGCTATGTACTCTTACTCACATACAACTTTCTGTACAATACACGGCAAACTATTTGTACTTTTAAACCTGTGAACTCACCAACGTATGTTGACTCTTTCGAGCATGTCTTTTCAGGTAATGAGGCTTAGGTGCTTGGCTGTGGACTTTAGTCAATACCACTTCTTTAGGAGCAATAGATATTTCATGGGACTTTTGGACTAGGTTTAGACTTGTTTGGTTTGTTGAATTGTAATTTTTTGTTTTGTACTTGGGATTGTTTTGGTACTTGTGCTTCTTTGTTCCTAAATGGAACTTTGGATTATTTAAGCATTTATGGTATGACGTTTTGGAATTGACTGTACTTGACATGTATTCATATGTGTCAGGCGACGTCATGACCCATTTACGGAGAATACCTTTAGTGATTCTCTTAGACCCCCAATGTGTTATGACGATCCCGTCCGTCGCATCCTCATGTTTCCGCTTCTAGCGAGGGTGTGACATGAACTGTCCATGTCTTAGGAATGGACCTTAAGAACTTTCTAAGAACATCACTATTCTCCATCATCACTCCTGCTTCATCTAGAGAGTCAAGCTATTTGACACATCTAAGATATGTGGTAGTCATGGTTTCCCCTTTAGTGAAACCAAAGTTTTTGAACTTTTGCTTTAAGACATCTATTTTGTCTCCTTCATGTCTTTAGTTCCTTCAAATTTGGCCTTCAATACTTCCCATAACTTTTGTGAAGTTGTAAAATTCTTGAAGCTGTGGATGATGCCGTTTGGTATGCTTATTCTCATTAGCCATAGTGCCTTTGAATCCATATCCATCTTCTTCAGATCTTCATATGAGTACTTTATGGGATCTTTGTGAATCATGATTTGACCTTCACTAGCTGTCTGAACCATGGGACATATGGTCCATTTAGAATAGAGAGCCACAATCTCACATCTTGATTCCTTAGAAAATCATCTATTCAGATTTTCCAAGTATCATTGTCATGTGGTGTGAGCATGGGAGGTTTGGTCTGAGTTTTATTCTCCAAGTCATGCTTACTTGAGATGGCTATGACAGTCATTTTGAAAGGATAAATAGGTATGAAGGAGTGTGGTATTTGATAGTGTGATCAAAAGAAAAATTGATTTGTTGAAAGTTGACTTCAAGTAAATCAAGAGCCTAAGCTCTGATACCACTTGTTGGATCGGGTTATAGATTAACAATACTTTTCTATTTGATTAGAAGTTAACAAATATGAAATCTAAGTTAAATATGAAATCTAAGTTAACAACTTACTAACAAACATAAATACTTTGAGTAATAATAAGTACACAAGTTGGTCTTTCAAAGTATTCACTTGATTAATCAAAACTGAGTACAGAGTAATATTCAGTAGATACATAAATGGGTTAACAAAGCTTGCCTCTACTTTACAAGTGTGAGGACTTTATACCATGAAATTTAAACAATAAGAATAAACTATTCTATGTTGAGAATGTACAGCAAGACAGACTATCAGCACATCAAAATTAGGCGGCTTCACTACTATGTTATCTCCAAAAGACAAAACACATCAGCCATCGATACAGATAGTATTATCTTATGTAGAAGTTGATCAACAACTCATAGAGCTTGGTGTTGGTCAGCAGCAGCTGATCAATAGCTCATTAGTTAAGTGCTGATTAGCAGTTGTTCAGCATATGCTGATCTACAGTCATTCATCATATGTGATTCGACAGTTGATTCAGCACTTGGTAGAAATCATCAACACACTGACAGGGCCAAACAGATCCATATGCAACAGTTGGAGGATTAATTCAACTTTGTTTTGTGCAACTGGTTTGTAAGGAAGTTTGTGTTGTTTACTTTCGAAACATGACAGACAGTGTTCAACAAATTGAAATTGTTTCAATGGTAAACCCACAACATGATTTCCTTTCACTAATTTATTCGTATTTTTAGTATTTACATGTCAAAGATGACAATGCCATAACATTGAATCACTTTCTAAGGCTTTTGATAACAAACATGAAGCTGTTACCAAAGAATGTGAAGCATTCATATCCAATAAATATGTATCTTTTTCTCTTGAAGTCCTCAACAATACCCATTCATTAGGTATTACAAAACCAAGTTTAATTGTTAGACATTCTATATAAGTGAAATGTGCAGATTAACATTTGTCATAGATTTGAGAAACACTTAACAAGTTGTGTTATAATTATTCAACAAAACTGACATCTTCTAAACTTATTACACCATTTGTTACTGTGTCTTTCTTTGTAATTTTACCTCCTTTGTCTTCGGTAAGAATAACATAACCACCATTATGAGATTAAACATTGTGTAACAGTGATATGTTACCTGTAGTATGTCTAGAACAACCGCTACCAAAATGTCATAAGCTATTAATAGCTTGCCTTGGTTGTCCTTGCATATATTGATGAATTTAATCAGTTTTAGGAACACAAGCTATTGTTGACTTGAGAACATTGTATTCATCTAATGTATGTTACTGGTTTTAAGATCATATCTTTTTTATCGTTGAACATATAATCATCAACAGTTTCTGAAATTGTAGTTTTGACCTTAACTTTCCATTCTTGAGTCGGTTTTGTCAATTTTGTGTCATTTTTTCATCAAACTATCATTTAACAAGGTGACATTTCTTTCATCAACACTTTGTGATTTCTTAACCACATTTATTTTGCTTAAGTTTTCATTTATTGAAATCTATGGTTTTACAACAAAAGATTTCGAATAAATTGAATTTTTATTAAACTTGGCATTTACAAAAAAAAATGTTTTCTATTATGTGAAATGGAATTATGATATTATTGTGTGCTTATTGATTTGTGTTGATGATTACAATTACTTGCCATATGATTTGATTTTCCACAAACATAATAACATGGTTTTTGATATAAATCATTCACTGGCATGTTTCTCTTAAACTGTTTATGATAGCCACCAAAGTTATCATAGACTCTAGCTTTAGTATATCTTTGGCCATGTGATTCTTTAGCAGTCTCTTGTTTCTCTCTATCAACATGAACTTTTATAGCTTGAACCAAAAGAATTAAGGAAATTTTCTTTGTCTTTTGATTTTGATTTGAAGATCTATGAGTCATGATTTGTAGCTTTAACATGTTGAGAGAAAGATGTTGGAATTAGACTAATCTTAGTGACACCTTAACTACAAACATCTTGTTTCACAGGGTTAGCATCATTAGGAAGTTTATTTTTAAAGAATTGAGTATTTGTTTCTCTGAAACTATAATCTTCCTTATCTATTTTGCCTTTTGAAATAAATCTGTTCTTGAAATCAGTTTTCAAGTTAGATGATGATTTATTTATTTGTTTTCTTTTAAGAGTTTTCTCACTGTGAATAAATTTTGCTTTTAACTTCTCTTGTTTTGTAAAACTTGTTGAACAATCATTCTTAAGAACATAAAGATCAATCATTCTTAAAATTTGCTTTTAATTTCTGTTCCTTATCTATACAATTCTTGCTTTTATTATTATGAAAAACTAATTCATCATCACTATCCTAATCTTCCACAAAACCGTCTTTCTTCACATTTTCTACACAAAAATTAGAATCATTAAATTTAGTTTAACTTTTTGTGATTGGATCAATAGTCAAATGAGTTTAGACTGAAGGTTTTAATTCATACTTTGGTTAAAAGCCCAAACCAATGCTCATATCTTCATCTGTTAGAGTAACTGATGACGGCATGCAAGAATAATCATGTTTAAAGAGTGGTGCTATTTTGAAAAATCCAATACCACTCTTACCATCATTGATCTTTTTTGTCATTTAGGATTTAATTATATCTTCAACCATTGTTGAAGAAAGTTCAAATTTCTCAACTGTAAGTTTAGCAAATAAGAGTTTACTGTTAAGTTTGTTTATTTTCAAAGTAAGTTCATCATTACATTTTGACAAATCATTATTTGTGCATTCTTTATCATGAAGATTAAGTTGTAGTTTATAAATTGATTTGTTTAATCCTTCAAATTTATCTTAGAAAATATTTTCATTAGACTTATGTTTATGTGCTTGATATTGAAGTTTCTTAACTTCCAAGATCAAGTTATCATTATGAACTCTATATCTTTGAACTTTTTCAACACAAGAATTAGTTATCATTACCAGCTTAAAGCACTACTTTTACCATAAAAGCTTTCAGGACTTCCTTCTTTTCATCAATTACTTCTTCTGTTGAATGTGCAGGAGTAATCTCAATAGCTTTCTAATTTTGTGTTTCAACAGATGTTGGAGTCTTCTCGACAGAAGAGGAAATAAATGTTTCCTTTCCAAGTTTTGCCGGATCCTTATCAACAGCATTTCCAACTTTAATATTCTCATCAACCTGATCTTTATTAGCTTGTGCTGGAGTAATCTCAATTACATTTTCAGCTTCTATCTTCACCTTAACCTGAACCTTCTCAACTTCTTTCACATCTTCAGTCTTTTTATCACTTTCAGCAAATAGACCTTCAAGCATATCACCTGAGACAAACTCAACACACAGATTTTCTAACAACTTATTTACTTCCTCAGTTTTGATTTCAGCTAGTAGAGCAGTTGATAATTTAAGATCTAGAATTCCTATTTGATCAGACCAATCATATTCACCATCTGTTTGTGATACAAGTGATTTGTTTGCAATTGTTCATCCCAAAATTCATATCTTTATACCCCATCTTTTCCGTTTGATACTTTATGTCATTTTCTTCCACGTCATATGGATTAACTTGTTGCAAGTAATCATCCATAACATTTGGAGCATTTAATCTTCTTGCCATTAAAGTTCATAGCTGGACATGAAAGTAGTGAACAAGGAAAGATGTTCTTCTACAATTTGAATGCTTTGTTTGCATGGACTTGAATTAGCAACAAATTTCTATTGAACTTGGGGTTGGGGTTGTACTGAGTGATATGTGTGGGATTAAGGCTAAATTTATGAATATTGGGTTTGCATGAGTGATTGCATGGGTGAATACTAGTTGGGAAATGAAGATTGAACATGTGATACTTGTGTAGCTGACATAATAGTTTGGATTACTAGACATCTTAACATACATTGTAGTAGCTTCACCACCCATTGAGTTCATATGGTTTGCAGCTCTTTGTTTAACATCCATTCATATGACTTCATGGTATATATCAAATCACTAAAAGGTAAAGTAAAAAGATCATTTGTCCTTTTGTTCACTACAATTGTTGTTCCAACTATAAGGCAATGAGTTTAAAAGCTTCTTGTTCACTACCAAGACATAACTCTTCATCTTTGTTACTAGTTAATAAACCTTGAAATTTAAGTTTTAAGAGTTTCACCAAGAACATGATTGAGCATGTTGAATTCTTGGTTGAGCATGTCCTTCTTTCTTTCTCTCATGTCTTTGTTACCCATGATTTGGGTTTCCATTGCATTCGACAGAACAATAGCCACTCTGAATTCTTTGAATTTCTTAGTCAAAGCCATGGTTATGGCTGCATAAGCTTTGTCATCAAGTTACAGCTTCATCATGTCTTCCTTATCTCAAAGATGTTCTGGTTTTTGAACCATTTCTCATTTGTCATTTTTATACAGAGGAATGTACAATCCGTATTTGATCGCCCGTAACATCCTTGGTTTAGTGTAAATGATATGGTTCTCAAACCGATACACACAATCAGCATAATCATCCTCACTTAAAAGTCTTGGTGGTTTAGTGCTTGTACCAATCTCAGTATCCAAACTCAGGGTTGTAGTAAGATTCTTCAAATTAGGATTGATGGCCATTTTGAAAATCAAACATCAAACTTCACAAAATCTCTTGAAAATAGAAACTTATAGCGTGACAAGTAGGAAGTTTTCGCACAATAGAAAGTGTAACTAAATTTTTGGCGATTAGTTCAACTTCTCGGTTGAAAGAAATCTGATAGTAACCGTCACTTGCAACTATTTAAACTTCTCGCATGATTACTCAACTTTTCGCGTGCAAACAATTGTTTCTTTAGTGTAGTAATAATTTTTTCGACACTTTTTTCTCATATTAGTCGAAAATTAACTCATAATATCAAAGGAGTACAATTTACTTGAATAACGCTTTCACTTTCATACTCAATTTAATTTTTTTCCGGTCATTGTATCATTTATACTTGATGACTCACTAAACATCATGTTTTTAAGTTTAGAACTTTAAAATGTGTCATTTATACTCAACTTATCTTCTTCAATCAAGAAATGATTAGCTTTGTTTGGACAAACACAAATCTCTCTCGTATTCTACCTAAGTGTTGGATCAACAAGTTCTTAAGCTTCAAGCATATATGGTTTTGAACCGCTTGGTTTTGAAGGCTTGTCAGATTCAGATATACAAGATGGCCAAGCAATAGTACCATGACCACCTTCCAGTCTATCATCTCCTCCATCATCATCATATTTCTTCTTCAGTTCATTATCGTTGACATCATCATCACCATTATCTTCAACTTTCTCTTCCTCAACCTCCTTAGTTATTGCTCAATCATTGTTTCTCCTTCTATAACAACAACTGATTACACTTCTCCCTCAGCTTTCATCTTTATCACTAACTCCTCAATATGAACAATCTCAATTCCTTCACTATCTGCATGTATTTTCTCAGCTTCACCCACTGGTTCAACAACTTTCTCTCTTGTTTCTAAAACTAGTTCAGTTGCTGGTGGATTAGTCTAAGCAGACTGTAGTTCTAAGAGATAACCATATGAAATTGATTTGACTCTATAGTTCTCTTATCTGAATATCCTTAACATGCCCATCCAACATTAAAATCTGCAATCTGCTTTGTTTTATTCAATGCATCCACCACTAAATCAATCATCCTCTTCTGAACCAAATGAACATTCACTAGAGTTTCCTCTATTGTATCCTAGCACTGATAAGTAATCTGGTGGTAAGTTCAGAAACACATTGGGATCAAAATATGTAGAATAAACTAGATCATGCAATTATGTAATGAAAGGTGCTGATGTACATCCTTTTCCTTATCAGTTCTCTTTGGAGTAGCTGTTGGTGGAGGAACCTCTGGCACTCACTGTTGTAGTATGTATTTAGCTAGTTTGATGATATCGTCATCGGTATTTAAGTATTTAACTCAACAATCCCTTACACAAACTTTTACCACTTATCATTTCCTTTCTTTATATCAAAACCTTCAAGAATATCAACAGCTGGTGGTGATTGTGTAGATTGACTAACAGGTTCAGATATTTTTGGTGGTTGTTTGGCACTTGTTGTGGCTATTGTTGCTGACATTTGATGGTCACAACAAATCTTATAATCTTGGCATATGCATTCCCACTTGAGCACTCCCCTTATATATATCATATATGAGAGTACATCATGCTTAAGTATCATGATGTCAAGGGTCGAAGTCTCTTGAGCAACAAACTCTTGTTATAAGCATTTAGGATAATCTGAATAAACCATAGGTATAATGAAAACTGCTTGCTGGCACTAGCAATCACATTCACTGCATTTTATTAAATATGACCTTAGAGAAGCTGAATGGATGGTCCTTGTTCAAAGCAATCATCATGGAAGCATATGTAGCACATATGCTATTCATTCTAGTTTTGAGACTACTAAAACAAAGCATACACATGAATAGCAATTTCCAGTATGGCAGTAAGTACTTCTTCTCCAAGGATGGATACTTATGTTTGTATCTCATCTTGAGCAGGAAATCAACAATAGCACTATCCTTTAACTTCACAGGATTGTATACAACATCACCAAACTGTAATATCTGGTTAATGATCTAAGTTGTGAACACAACACGCTTGCCTATAACAATAGCATGGATACATGGTGAATGCGGAACATTTCTTTTGTTTATTGTAGTCATCCAGAATTCTTTGATCGGCTCCTTACAAGTAGATACTCGTGTGGAAATAGCATAGATTACATGAGACTACTTAAGTCTCTCAATAAACGATCTGACGATCCTTTTGTGTTCTGGGACCTCTCTAGTATAAGCAAAGTCTTTGTGCATAGCCACAAACTTTGATGGTCTTGCCATTAGCAAAAACAAAGTAGAAACAAAAGGCAGAAATTTATCAAAATTGCAAAACTTTCTAAGTGTTGAAGACACTAGTTTTTTCAAAAACAAAGGTTTTCTGAAAAACTGAATGTTTTTGCATATTTTATAGTTTTCGCATAATAAAACTTGATTTTACAAGTTTTCGCTAATTTAAATTAAACAAAGTTTTCATTTACTAAAGTTTTTGTTTTTTATTAATTTCAAATTAATAGTTTTCACTTTTAAGTCTTAGGTTTTCGCTTTTAACTAAAAACATATATTTCAGAAATTTAAACCGAAAACCAAAAGTTTTCGCATCTATCCATACTCTAGTCTAATATGGTCACTTTTCACATGAAAAGTTTCATTTTGATTAATGTATCTATCAAACTTGATACCCAAATTAATCTATCCTATGGTGCTCGATTATACTTATTACCTAAGTCTACTCCAATACTAACCTATTAAACTTACTAATAACCAATATCAAATGCTTGGATAAGCACTTGTAATTCACCTATAAATATAAACGAACACAATATAATCAAGAGCAACAAAGAATAACAATAAATAATAACTATCAGAAGATTGGGTGTGAGAGTGAACGATATGCTAAAAGTTCAAGTGATGAAGTTTTCATAAACCATGTACATATAAATACCCGAAGAAGTTTCCACTTCTAAAGTTCTCGCACAAACCACATCATCCGGAAGTTTTCACTTGTTCTAAGGAATATCAAAAGTTTTCGCAAATGTTGATTATCTGACCAAGTTTTCGCATAAACCATCATACGAAAACTATGATTTATGCGAAATCTTTCAAACTTTTTCATTCTAAGTAAAAATTGATCTCGTGCAAGCATGAATGAATGATTAACCAGGAAATTTTCATTTTAATGATTTTCTTTCAACATTTTCAAATTTAACAAACACATAGAATAAATAATTTAACTTTTGGTGAATTTTCTCTTATGTGATTATTAGCATATTCTGGTCTTATTTAGAATAAGACTGGTTTAGTTGATCATCAATATATTTTGTCCATGTTAAATGCATACTTCAATCATTGTTTAGACAAACATATATTTTATCATATTTTGTTATTATAATATGATTTTAATGGTTCGCGTAAATATAAATCATGTAGAATACTTTTCCAGACTCAAGACACTATTAAGATTTTAAATCACCCAAACTTTACTTAATTCATCTAACTCTGATTAGAAATCTCATTGATTATTTGTTTTTCCTGACATATATCTAATGAGCATAACTAGCATGAAAAATGTTTTCGAACAAGGAATTTAACAAGCTTTAAGACTTATAAGCCATCTAGACTTACATGCCTCTTAAAACGTTTAGGACTTACGTGCCACATAATTCAGGCTTACATGCCCCATTTTTCAAATTCGCCTCTCGTCTCATAAAACATTCTCATGGAGAAAAATATTTACAATATAGTATGTATGTAACATTGGCATATCTTTTTAATTTTGTGCAACATTAGCATCTTTTATTTTCGTATAGCATGTGACATATTTTTCTCTTTATTATTCTTTTTAATAGGTTCTGTTGTCTTTCGTTTTTATTCTTATATATATACACACATACATGTAGGTTTATGTATATGTAAGTAAATGTTACCAAGTGTACAACTAAGAGTTATATACATGTAACTCATACACTTTACGTATATTTAAGTCATTTCGCCATCATCGTCGTTCATTAGAGTTTAGATTAAAAAATATATAATAATCTCAAAAAATAATGTTGGAGTTTACTTAAATATAATTCAAACAATAAAAAAATTAAATCAATTATAAATTATATGATTGGGTAGTGGTGGTTTTTACGGTTTTTAATTATAAACATGGTTTTCATTTAATCCCTCTTATATATATATATATATATATATATATATATATATATATATATATATATATATATTCTAATAATTTAGATGAGAGGGTAGGATTGTAATTACTGCTATTATAGGGTGTAACTAATTTTATGCATTATTGTTGATCAGCGCATTGTTAGGGAGTCGTGAACCTGTCCATTAATTATCGTATATGTAGTTTTTGTAGATTGAGATAATTGCTATATTGAGAAAGTTTTTTGAAGGGTTTATCATGTCGATTAATTATTATAAAAAAAAGATCCCACGTTTTGCTTTAATAATTTTAACGATCATCGGCCAGAGTACAACTAACCTTTATTCGTTTTAGTTGATATTGAATTCCTTGATGATCGATTCTAATGTGACTGTTGTTTGATCATTTTTCATTTGTTTTGATTTGTGTAATTTTCCTAATTGATGATCAGCATTATGAGTGTTTTACTTTCTAATCGAAAAAGTTTTATTGTTCGATTCATTGTAAACATGCATGCTTGAGGTCGTGTTATTTGTTACATAAGTTTATGTAGAAACTTTTTGGTGATTTAGTGTAAATGTGGAATACTTGGGTGATAAGTAATAGTTCATGTGTAATAAATGAAATGTTGTCGCATGATTATTTCATTATGTATGCGTAGTTTTTGTTGTACGTGTGTTGTGTAATACATCTAAATTATTTTAGTTGTTGCGTAATTATAGTATTATGGTGTATGATTATTCATTTTTGTATTTTGTTTTAGGAGGTTGCTTATAAGTTTCAAATGAAGTAAACCAATGCTTTATCCCAAAAGTACCCATGACAAATAAACCGGTTGTGGGAATGAGATTTTTGTCCATAAATGATGCGTATGAGTTTTGTCACATCCCCGCTAGTAGCTGAAACATGAGGATACGACGGACGGGATCCTTATAACACATTGGGCGTGTAAGAGAATCGCTAAAGGCATTCTTCGAAAATGGGTCATGACGTCGCCCGATGTATAGGGACATAATGCATAATGGATAAGTGGTCCAAGGTTCAACTCAGGAACAAACAAGCACAAGCACAAACAATCCAAAACACAAATCCAACAATTACAATCCAACAAACAAGTAAATTAAAAAAACAATACCAAAATCCCATAAAAACGTCTGTTGCTCCCAAGGGAACGCAGTCAAGCATCTAAGCATCATTACTTGAAAAGGCATGCTCTAAGAAGTCAACAAACGTTGGTGAGTTCACAGGTTTATAAGTTCAAAATACATTGCCGTGCATAACAGGTACAAAAATATGTTTGCGAGTAAGAGATCATAGTAGCCATAGACATCAACATAAGTTAAGATCTGTCCAAGTTCAATTTACCAAATTATATTCACCCAAGGGCGCACACAGGCCATGTTAGTGTCAGCTAGCATACCGATAACAGGGTGGGGTGTCAACCCGTTGTACTAACAACACCTCTCCATGATAGTCCCGCCCAAGTACAAGTACATACTCATGACGAAAATCTAGATTCAACCCATAACCCAAACCTCATATAATGTTTCGAAATAAATTTCAAAGTACGGCACAAACCAAGACATTAAGCAAGCTTTTCCCCTGAATACAACACATTATAAAGGGGCTGTGAAACTCACATTCAAATAGTATGGTCCAAAGTCCATAACAAACGAAGCAGGTAACTAAAATACAAATCATAAAAGAATTATCAAAGATTGAGTAATGCCCTTCAAGGTTTTTATGTTAATAAAAATATGATTTATTGATATAACAAGTCCAACGTTAGATTTAAACTTCAAATCTCACCATATTTAGTGTTTTAGTTATCATCATATATTAATTCATTAACGCCCTTTGATATACATCCATTATAACATATTCATTGAGTTAAAATCATTAATTGTTCATATTATTAATATACTTAAAATTACATTTTGGATACAACTCTCATCTTTATTCGGTTATTTAATACCAATCTTTAGTATCTTAGATCGCAAAAATATTTCAGTTGGTAGAGCTGATCGCGCATCGATCTTATGTACACTGTTTGGAGGTCGAAACGGTAATGAAACGTCGTGTAATAGGAAATTTTTGAAAAATAAGAGTCTAAAAAAATTCTAGAAAAAGAATCACCTCAAATAGATATAGTTTGAGGGAAATATGACCTTACAAACACAGACCAACATTCTGCTTGAATTTAACAACCTTGACCTTCAGTTTCGTTTACTACCTTTGAAGGACCAAAGGACATCTAAATGACACTAGACAACTTGGGTTAGTTAGAGTACTCACTTAACTTGTATTTAAATGAGAGCTTTGACCCATTTAGACTTATTATGACCTATACAAAACATCTCATTTTCTGACAGCAAGCTGTCTAATTTCTTAATCTTATCCCTTTGCATCCTAAACCTTAATTTTTTACTATTATTGAACCAAGACCTTATAGAACATTTATCCTATGAACGAATTGACAATAATTTGTATTAGACACTTAGATTATCCCAATTTAGTCACAAAACAAATAGTTTAGATTTTAATCTTCCGGTACCCATTCTTAGTTAATCGGTACATAGTTTTGATTCCCTAACACGTCTGTCAATCCAAGAAGTAAGACTAATATTTTTCAACAATAATTTATATGTCTAAGATATCCATAATGATCAGGTCACATAATTTTTTAAGACTCCGTTCCCGGTAAGCCTCATAGTTAGTCACTCATAGCACAATACATAATAGAATATGTTGATATATCAAAACATATTACAGCGAAATACTTTAAATAATTCATTAAATACATTAATAAACATACTTTTCCAAGAAATACATAGTTGTCATTAAGTTCACAACATTACGATTGTATATCAAGATAATTTTATAAGCTTGGATGCTAGTCTTTAATTGACAAGTAGCTCCATTCTCGTACCATCCTCAACAACATCATCCCCTGCCAACCGATAAGAATATAAAGTCAGCGTTGCTGTGCGATTTCTAGTTTTATAATAATATAGAAAATATACATTTTTGGAAACTTCTTTTAAGGAACACACACCCATGTTACATAACAGTCAAATCGACTGATAACATTTCTTTAACATGTTCATTATCTTTCATCCTTTCATTATCTTTCTCTTTCATTAACTAGGATTGTACAAGGCAAGAGCCTACATCATATGGTTGGCAAAAAATACTAAACCTCTTCCAGTACAACATAGAGGTGGTAGCTAATCCCTAACAGTTAACCTACACTGCTAGGCAGAAAGCCTGCTTATGAATAAAGGTCCATTCACTTCATTGGTCAATCTCAAGGATATGACCCCAGATGTGCATCCTACAAACTAAATCAGCCACACATCAATTGAGATAACACAACATAGTTATGTTACTCCAATCATTTTGCTTGCAAGGCTTTTTATCATCATAGGGTCCCGTTGGTAACATTCATTAGGTTTCACTATCATTCTTTCATTCATTTATGTTCCACTGTAATCATAAGTAATACTTATAAGGTATCCTTCATCATTATCATCACATATCATGGAACATTAAATATTATTCATGTAGTAATATGCAGGACCAGTGAAGGGGGTCAATGCAACAGTTTCACAATGTTTGGAGAGACTTAAAACACTTAGCAGATCAAATAGGGAACCGACTTAAAGGTGAAACAAAGAACACAAGTAAAGAATAGAGTAAGAACACAATAAGATGGTTTTCAAGAATGATGTATATTGCGCTCAAGTTATTTTTACAAAGTGTTACAAAGCTTAAAATATGATGGCAATTACTTGAGATACTTTATACTACATCCTACAATCAGCCATACTTTGAAGGCCAGCTGGAAACACTAATCTAGACAACAAGATCAATATAAAGTCAAAAGAAAGATTGTCTTTTGACTGGTGACTATGACATGTCATAGCTCACATCATAATATATTACAAAAAGGATAAAAGTACATAAGTAGGAAGTTACAGACTCAAAACCTTAATCTAAAGTTGACAAAAGTATGGACTTTTCACCAACTTATATAAGTTGGCGAGTCTATAGAGATGGCAGTGAAAAGTGGTTCAGTTGTTGTCAAATAAGTTAAAGAAAGCATGTCTTCTCTGTCTTTGGAAGAAATCAGTCTCTTGGCTTTGGAAGACTTTGTCTTTGAAGCTTTGGAAGACTTCATCTTTGGCTTCAGAAGATTTGGTCTTTTATCTTCAGAAGATTTGATACTTAGTGTAATTCTTTGAGTTGTATCAAATCTTCCAAAGTAACTTCCTTGTACTTCACATGTGCATACTAAGGGCTCTTTGGTTGCATTAGTATCTAAGTATAATCCTTACAAACTCCCCAAGGCTAATGCTACCAAAACAGAAGGAGCATTTTGAATCTTGATCTTCATCTGTTGACAGTCATCATTAGTTGGTCAAGATTCCTTAGACTTTCAAAGTACATTCTCATGTCATAGATATCATGTAGAGAAAGGTCAGGTATGTTTTTCTAGAAGTACATATCTTGACCCCCTTAATCTTTAGTGACATACCATCTTTCTGGGTTAGTAACAAATGCCCAAGACAGGATGGGTCTCTTAGTAGTAAGAGGCTCTACAATGAGTGAACTTTGTTGAGTAGCCTCTTCTTAATCATCCTCTGGATGTTCTGACCCATCCTAAGATGCAGAGGTGGATGCCTTAGACTTCTTCTTCTTCTTCTCGTCCCTTCTGATGGCCATCCTCTTCCTCTTTCTATACTTTAGCTAAGAAGGTTGGCCTTGAGTACTAGATGGTTCTTGTTTGTCCTTCTTAGTTAGGTCCTTTTCCTTTATAGATTTAGAAGGAGAGGGATCAGAACCCTGTTATGGGTCAAAAGATGAAGCTTGCTGAGATGAAGCTTGCTGAGATCCAGCACTAGGTCCTAGTTGAGTTGTCTCTTGTGGTTCAACCTTGACCTCAGCTTCAGGTGCAGCCTGACTTGGTAGAGAATGCAAGTCAACCAACTCACCCTTTTTGATCTTCTGCTTGACCACTCTAATGTGCTCATCCATAGGTGATAGAGACATTGGACCAAGTCTCCTTCTGGAGAACCCATACAGCTTCAAGAAGCTTACCATCCTTTGTTTGTTAGCAGACTTATTCTGATTGTCTCAGATGGTGGCTCTTGATTTTGCAGCCTCTTCCCTCATCTTCCTCTTAGCAGCCTTTTGCTATTTTAGCACTTCTTGCTTAAGTTGCTTGAGGTATTCAAATTCTATATACTTATAGGACAAGGGAAGTAGGTCTGCTACCTGATAGAGACATGTGGCACTCAGGTAGGTTATCATGTTTTGCCTATCTTATTCGCTACCTACCTGAGTTTCTTGTTTAGTTTCCATAGCCTCTGCCTTAGGGCTTTGTATAATCTCTTTCTTCTTCTTTCTTCTTTGATTTTAAGGAGCAATTCTACAGCCTTAGCTTCCTTCCTCTCTTTTGAAACTTCAGTGTCAGCCAGCTCATTGAGTTCCTCCAAGGGAAGAGAGATGATTTTATCTATATTATAGTTCCTAGACCCTAGACAGTTTAATCTGGCTGCCCTTAACTCATCCTCTTGAGTGTTTGGGCTGGGGTCAACCCTGATTGCAGCTTGCATAAAGCCAGGGGTCTCACTTGAACTCTCTCCCCTTCCCTTCCTCTTCCTTTCCCTTTTTTCCTCCTTAATCTCCTCAGTGGTCTTCTTCCTCTTCCCTTTGTCATTCATTGGCCTGTATGACTTAGGGTGGAGAGAGCTTTGGCCTTCATTGCTTGGTATAGAACTTGAGCTCTAGCAAGGGAAAGGCTGTGAGACACCTTCACCAGCTGGTGCCTCACTATGGGTACTTGGTACTGAAGCAAAACCTGTCTCAAGGTTCACAGGTTTAACTATTGGGCCTTCAACCAAGGTTTCACCTTCAAAGCTAATCTTATGGTCTTCCTCAATATCAACTTGAGATCACCAATCTCAAGGGCAAGTTTGTTGCGAGAGCTGTCAGGCAAACTCAACCAGGCCCATAAGAACCTATGGATGTGGTGGACCTAACTCCTAGATCCCCTGTGCAAGAGGGTGATGCTACCAAAAAGGGGAAGAAAGTCTTACTTACAATCACAAAACCTAGGAGTTTCTCTCAGAGTATGGACATAGAGAACTCATCACCCTCACTTGCAGTTGTCCATACTCAATAACCTCCTCAGGTTCATATTGATATGGACTCACTCATTAAAAGTTTATTTAAGGAGGGCATACCAAGGGCTATGTCTACCCCATCTTACCCTGCTAAAAATCCAATAGTATGATGTAGGTATGATGCTAACATAAGTGCTCTGGTACTCTAGAAGTTGTTTTTCATACAGTGAAGGGTCTATTGTGAGTGTGGTGAGGTATTTTGATTGAGAAAGGTAGCAGCAAACATCTGAGAAACCTGGATCTTTCTCAGAAGACAACAGAGCAACTTGATTATGTTGCCTGTGTAAGTGCATGGAAATATCTGGTTGGTTTCGGGGTTCGAGGTTGGCCATTTTAGAAAGCTTCTGAGTGAAGAAAGCTAAGAACAAAGGTGGTTTGTGGGTGAATTTAGGGTTAGAACTTTTGCAAATGAAGAGGAAGGTTAAAGAGGGGAAACTCTTGTACGAATATATATATGGTTGGATTTGAGACAAAGTTAATGTAAAAGGATAAAATTTGAAATTCGGATGTCGATCCCACCTTTGAAAAAGTGCCCAAAAAAGTTGTTTTCTTTGAAGACTAAATCTTTCGAAGGTAATTTGTCTTCATATGTTTTGAGAAAACTTTCGAAGCCAATTTGGCTTCAAAAGATATTCCTTAGCTTTGCTTTGGAAGAAAAATACTTAGAGTATTTTTCTTCTGAGATATATTTGATTTTGGAAGATATTAAACTTCCAAAGTTTTATTCAAAAGATGAATAAAGCTTCCGACACTTAATTGTTTTCGAAAGGAAATTGTCCTTCAAAATATATAAGTACTTAGAAGCAAATTTAAGCTTCGGAAGATATATCAGAATTTCTTCCGAAGGTAAATTTCTTAGTAAGTAGTTATTAATTTTGAAGAAATAATTTTCTTCTGAAGTCAACTTAATGTCTTCCAAATGAAAACATATCTTAAATATTTAAATCTAAGGAATATCATTTTGAAAAATTTCTTCCAAAGTAAACTGGGCTTATAAGGTGATAATATAGACAACTTAAGACATACATGTTTAAAAAATAATTTTGAAATTAATTTAAGAAAAATCAACTCAAAGTTAATCATCCCAATAGCTGATACAAGATACTTAAATCTTTGTCCATCAAAAGCTTTTGTGAATAGATTAGCATATTGTTCATTTGTGTTAACTTTGACTAGTTTTATCAATCCCTTTTCAAAATTAACTCTTATCAAATGATACCTGATGTTGATGTGTTTTGTCTTAGAGTGCTACACAGGATTCTCTATGATGGACATAGCACTGTTGTCGTCTATATGGATAGGAGTCTCTTTAAAGTTGAATTGTAACACCCGAAAACTTGGTCAAATAAATAGAAAAGAAAAGTATATAGAAGAAATAAAAGAAGGGGTAAAGATGAGGGGTGTAAAGTGTAAAAGTACACCAAAAAGTCAAAAGTTCACTTTCTATGGGCATGGCCGCCCATATCACTCCTGCTGCTGCTGTTGTTCAACTGAAACAAAGAAGAAGAAGAAGAAGAAGATATCATAGTTCTCTCGGTTCTAGAGAGAGAGAGAGGTTGTTTTTGATCTTCGTATGTATTTCCTTGCTTAATTGGCTCGGTTTATGTTGGGTTTTGACCATGAACCGATTTATATGTGTTTTATGTGTTTTGTTGTTTGTTTTTGCTTGTTTTAGGCGTTTGAACTCTTGTGCACGCGAGTTTGGAGGAGTTTTGCTTGTTTGTTGCACTAGGTGAGTTCTAGACCCTGGTTTTTATGTGTTTTAAACTTTTTTGGGGCTGAAAATGCATGTTTAAAAGGGTTTTACAGCTGTTTTATGCTTTACCGTATGTATATGGGTGCTTGTGATTGTGCTTTATGGTGGTTTATGTGCTGTTGATGCTTGTGATGTTGGGTATAAGCTTCGAGCAGGTGGATAAGCATGTTTGGTTAGGAATTGTTGTTGTTTTCGTCATATTATGCCTGCTCTAGATGTTAAGCATGTTAGATCCATGATAAGTATGTGTTAGATCCAGGATTGGGGACTGAATAATTGCGTAAGTGCGTTTGCAGGTCGGTTAGTTCATCCGCATTTAAGACCTGAACATACATTTAAGTATTTTTCTCATGCGCATTTGTTGTTTGTTCATCCGCATTTGTAGTTGCTTATGCGCCCAAGTGTTCTTCCGCATTTCTTTTATTCATGCGCATTTGCTACAGTGTTCATGCGCATTTGCTACAGTGTTCATGCGAATTTGCTACAGTGTTCATGCGCATTTGTTTCAGTCATTCGCATTTGTTCTACCAGCATGTAGTTGGACACTTGGAATAATCTGAAGGCATTCATCCGCATTATTATTGTTCATCCGTATTAGTATTGTTCATCCGCATTAGTATTGTTCATCCGCATTAGTCTCTGTTCATCCGCATTTGCCTAAGGACTTAGGATTTTTCTGAAGCTTGGGAAGTAGAATGTAGCAGGTAAGTTCTGGAATGTTTTGCTGGTTCATGTCTGTTGTGGGCTGTTGTTGATACTTTATACTATGTATAATGTGACTTTACGTGGTGTGTTTATATTCGTATGCGTAAAGTATTATCGTAAAGAAAGTGAAAGATTAATGTTAATAAAGAAGAGGAACATAAGAAATGTATGAAAGTCTTGCAAGCAAAGTTGAGGTGAGTGACTGTGTTGTCACAAAAGACGCGTAAGCCAAGGTTGAGGTGAGTGACTGTGTTGTCACAAAAGACTTGCATGCCAAAATTGAGGTGAGTGACTGTCTTGTCACAAAAGACTCGTAAGCCAAGGTTGAGGTGAGTGACTGTGTTGTCACAAAAGACTTGTATGCCAAGGTTGAGGTGAGTGACTGTGTTGTCACAAAAGACTCGTAAGGGATTCAATCCATGAGATTGACCTGACTCCTTGTCGCGTACCCCGGTACTGTCGGTCTTCGGACATGAGTCAGGTATTGCATGAGATAGGACCCAGATAAAAGTAAAAGATAATACGAAATGAACGATGGTGAAGATAATAATAAAGATTATCAATGTGTATGTATAATATGTGATCACACGAAAGAAATGTACAGTATTTTAAAGGGTATTTTCATATACAACCCTGCAAGGTACTTTATGGTTTTAAAACAAGAGCTCACTCAGCAACGCTGACTTTTATGCATTTTCAGTTGGCAGGTAATTGTTGCTGAGGATGGCACGCGGGGAAAGCTACTCAGCAGGGCAAAATTGGCATCCATTCATCTTTAATGATATTGTTGTTTTGTAATGCAACGAAACAGGGTCTTTAGTAATTCAAGAAAACAATGATGTATTGCTTAACAACGTTAATTAGTAATAGAATGAATGGTTTTTATTAACTTAATTCCGCTGCAATATTTTATGAAATGTGTGATGTTTAATGTTTTATGCTATGATTAACCAACTGTGAGGTCTCCGGGAACGGGGCCTTACATGAATCCATAGTTCAGCATCTGATTCTGAATCCAAAGCACTTGAGCACAGAAACTTGCAGCAGCAATGTATTTAGCTTCAGCAGTTGATGAAGATACACAGGATTGTTTCTTGCATTCCAGGAGACTATCCTTCAACCAAGAAATTGACACCCCCTATATGTACACTTGGTAGTGATGTTGTAGCCACCATAGTCACTATCTGTATAAGCATAAAAATTGAAGTCCAGGAGTGACATCTTGGGGTTGGCTTGATATCTTGCATAAATACATGTGGCAAACATGATATCAGGTCTGCTGGCTGTGAGTTACATAGAGACCTAATCATAGCCCAGTAGAGATGTTTATTAACACACTCCCCCTCAGGATTAGGTTCTAAAGAGTGGTTTCTAGCTATTGGTGTCTTAGCAACCTTACACTTAGTCAGATGAAATCGGGTAAGTATTTCTTGTACATACTTTGACTGGTTTATGAAGGTGCTATTGTCAACCTGCTTCACTTGAATTCCTAGAAAGAAATTGAGTTCCCCAATGGCACTCATTTTAAATCTATTCTTCATCAGCTTCTCAAAGTCTTTACAGAGCTTTGAATTAGTTGACCCAAAGATGATTTCATCTATATAAACTTGAACCAGCATCAAGTCATTCCATGTTACTTTAATGAAGAGTGTTCCAACAATAGTACCCCTTTTATAGCCATGCTGAACAAGGTACTATTATAGTGTTTCATACAACTTTCTAGGAGCTTGATGCAGCCCATAGAGAGCTTTGTCAAGCTTGCAAAGATAATCAGGATGATCTAGGTCTTTAAAGCCAGATGGTTGTTTAACGTACACTTCCTCATCTATCACACCATATGAAAAGGCACACTTGACATCAAATTAGCAGACCTTGAAATCTTTGGATGCAGTAAAAGCAAGGAATATCCTAACAGCTTCAAGTCTTGCCACAGGAGCAAAAACATCTGTGTAGTCAGTCCCTTCTTCTTGTGTGTACCCTTGAACAACTAGTCTTTGCTCGTTCTTGATAACAAGTCCTCTATCATCTTTCTTATTCCTAAAACCCACTAGGTACCTATTGGTGTCTTCCTATGAGGAAGAAGGCATAGTTTCCAAACCTTTTGTCTTTTGATTGAAACAGTTCCTCCTTAATTGCTTCAACCCAACTTCCATACTTTAGATCATTATCAAACTTTTTTGGCTCAATCTAGGACATGAAACAATAGTATAGACAAACATTGTTATCATGGGTTTGTCCTCTTGTTGTCACCCATGTCTTAACATATCCAATGATGTTTGTGGTGGGATGTGACTTGTGGATTCTCAGTTGAGGAATCATAGAAAGTTGGTTGGATAGATGTAAATTGGTGAAATTCAGATCTGGTGATTGAGTGTTACCCACCACATCAACACACTTATCAAGAGAAGCTTGATCCAATGAGTGTGTGACATCATTGATGTTTTCTTCTATGGAGTGGTTATCATCATCAATAAATTCTTAATCACTATCACCACCCCTTTCATTTGAGTTCTATGCCTTTGTGCTGAAATTTGTAGGCACTTCAGATGTGTCAGCTAAAGAGTTTATCATTGTTATGCTGATAGGATTTCCAACTGAAAGGTTTGTTACCACTAGAGCTGAAGTAGTTTTCTGACTTGGTCTCCTCAGCTCAAATCTTGGGTCAGGATCTCCTGTTAATAAGCTACCTGTAGATCCTAAAACATCTTCACAAGATTTGATAAAACAGTTGGTAACTAAATCAAGATCAAACAGCCAATCAGGACCAGAACCTTTCACACTAGGTGTGTGCTCATTGAAAGTCACATTGGCTGACTCTTCAACTACTCTAGTTCTAAGATTGTATACTCTATAAGCCTTAGCTTGGAAGGAGTATCCTATAAAATGTCCATCATCTGATTTCTCAGCAAATTTGACTATTTGATCTTTGGTATTCAAGATGGTGCATGGACATCCAAATGATTTCAGGAAACCAATAAAAGGTCTTCTTTTATGCCATAGCTCATAAGGAGTCTTACAATGAGTCTTCACTACTAAAACTCTATTTCGCACAAAGCTGACAGTGTTAACTGCTTCTGCCCAAAAGGTGATGGGCAGTTTAGAGTCAGAGAACATGGTCCTTGCAGCCTCAATAAGTATCCTGTTTCTCCTCTCAGCAACACCATTTTGCTAAAAATTCCTGGGAGAACTATAATGTCTTGTAATACCTTTTTCATCACAAAATGTATCAAGGATTTGGTTCTTGAATTTGGTTCCTTGATCACATCTTATGATTTTGACCTTGTGATCACATTGATTCTTAATTTTCAGAATGAAGTTCCTTAAGGTCTCAGGGGTGTCATCCTTAATTCTAAGAAAGAAGACCCACATGTATCTTGTGAAATCATCTATGATCACTAGGCAATATGAAATTCTTCCTAAACTCATTACACAGGTGGGGCCAAAGAGATCCATATGTAATAAGTGTAGGGGAGTAGTGATGAGGTTCTTTTCTTTTGGCTTGTGGGACACTTTTTGTTGCTTCCCTTTCAGACATGCAACATAGTGGTCATCACTTGTAAACTCTTTCTTTGGTATTCTAGTTACCAAATCATTCTTAATTAGTTTATTCATGTTCTTAAAGTTAACATGGTACATTCTTTTATGCCAATAAAAAGGCTCATCACTATTGGCTTTAGACAGAAAGCAAGAAACTTCTCCAGATGAGGATGTTTCCTGCAAATTCATCTTGCACATGTTCCCTTTCCTGGGGGCTCTAAGCAGAATATGCTCTTGAGGAATGACCACCCCTGGCTTGAGAACAATGCACTCATGCTCAGTAAAGAGCATGTTATGTCTCTGATCACAAAATTGCAATACATTCAAGAGATTGTACCCCAAGCTTCTTAACATAATTTACCTTCTCAATGTTGAGCTTACCATTTATGACTCTACCCCTTCCAGTTATGTAGCCACCTAATTCTCCTCCAAAAGCAACTGGTCCTCCATCAATTTTCTCAAAGTTCTGAAGCAACGACCTATTGCCTGTCATGTGCCAGGTACAACCACTATCAATGATCTATACATTTCCTTTGGTCTTTAGTTGTTCCTACGTATAAAGAGATAGTTATATTCGGAAATGCAAGCCTCATTAGTGTTGGTCTTGTCAAAGTGAAATGAAGATAATTCAATAGTAATTGATCTTATATGCAAGCTCTAAGGATCATTTGTTATTATTGATGAAGAACTTTCAGTCACATGGCCTTCCTTCATCTTCCACGCCATCTTTCAAACACTAGACTTGGCATTCAATACTTCGAAAGTTTTGATGACTTTGGATGTTTTAGAGAATAGACCTTCGGATGCCATTGCATCCACTGCAGCAGACTTCAGTACTTTGGACGCATTCCTTACTTTCAAGACCAAAAATTCTTTCGAAGGTAGTTTTCCACCTATCTTCTTCTTCACTTTGGAGCTTCTTAGACGAAAATTATTTCCTTTTGAAGCTATCTTCTTCTTCTTCTTAGAAGTTTTCTTCTTGGTCATATGGATGGTACTCTTAGGATTGTACTTTAAATCCTTAGCAAAGTGAGAGGTACCAGCACACATGATGCATTCAACTTGCATACTTCTGAGAGATTTCTTTTGAATAGAAGGCTGAGCTAGATCTTTTTCCACTTCCTTCTTCATCTTTATAAATGATACAACATGCTTCTCAGGGTGAGGCTTGCTCTTGGAGTTGGATAGTTCAGGCTGTGCAGCAGTGGTGCACATTGATCAGTTTTCTTCTCTTGACCAGGATGATTTAGACATGAACTAGGACTCGTGGTACTAGAGTCCATAGTTGGGTCTTCAGTCTTTACCGCTTCAAACCAACAGAAATAAAAACTTGTTTTTGTTTGGAGTTGAAAGTGGCCTTGATCTCTTGGGCTTTCTTTTATTTTCTTTTGGCTGCCCTGATCAAGTTCTTCCTTACAGACTTAGTCATCCCTGGTTCTTTCTTCTCTTTAGGAGAATAGTGACCTTTCTTAGGATAACCTTTCTCTCTCGCTTCAGGTTCATCCTTCTCTATCTCCTCTTCATCTTCATCCTCTTCTTGGATAGGATCAACTTGGGGCAGCTCATCATGAGAAGTTCCATACATTGGAGATCTTATAGATAGTAGTGTGTGTGGAGGAGCTATCTCACTCGAACCTAGTCCCTGCCTGTTCTGATAACAAATCTTTGCATGCAAGGATAAGGATATTATGTTCTTAAAGGATTCCTCTTCAAGAACATATTTTTCCACCTTGGATTTGCTAATCACAAGCTCGGCCTGGCATTCAGTTAACTTGGTTATGAGATCTTTGACTTGAGTCTTGTAATTTGTGTGCTCATGCTTAAGAGTAGAAGTAATTTTCTCTGAATCTTCTATTTTTAGTTTATAATCATTTTTTTCTCTTTTGAAATAAGCTTTTAAAATATTTAAGGACTCAAGGTCAGATCTCATACATGTTAACTTTAGCAATGCATACAGGTGTACATAGATGTTCTAATACCTTGGCTTCTTCATGGTCAGCCATCAGTGCTTGGTTCGGAGAAACATCTTCAACCTAAAAGCTCTAGTCAAAGACTTCTTCTTCAATAGTAATAGCAGCTTGTTGTTTTTGTTGGCTTGGCTTCTTAGATCTGGGAGCTATATTAGTGTAGTTTGGTCTGGATTGTGCTTGGCCACCATTAGTCCTTGGTTCCTTGCACTCCCTAGCAAAGTGTCCGATTTGGTTACAGTTGTAACACTTCACCTTGCTGTTATCTAGTCCAAACTTTCCACTAGCCATATTGCTGGGAAACTTTCTTTCTGTTCTCTTGTAGAATTTCTTGGCTCTATGAGTGAGAAGAGCCATTTGCTGGACTATCTCCATGTATTCTAGATCATTTGGATGGATACAATCCAAGTCTTCAAGAGTGAAGAGAAAGTTGTCACAACTTTCATCAGCAGACACAAAGGCTTGAGATGAGCTTGTCTCTTGGAATGGGCTTCCTTGGATGTAGTTCTCCCTTGTTGTCTCGGGAAAGGTGATGAAATGGCCCTTTTGTGAGTTGTCAGGGTAGCAGATAAGATAATGTTGTGGTTCTCTGCTATCTCTTTCAACCACATGGAGGGTTGAACTCTATTGATTGTTGGAAGAGCTTCTTAATGGATTCTGCATGTTCATCACCATCTGGTAGCCACTGAGGATACCATACAGCTTTATGAGAGTAAGGGTGGAGAGATTCTTAGTTCTTTTAATGGCCACATGGTAGTGAGTCCATTGTCTGGGAAGAGAGAATATGAACTTTCTCATAATGTTCCTATTCTCAAGCTTGACTCCAACATCCATGAGAGTATCTACAATCTCAACAGACCTAAAGTATTGTTGAGTCATAGTTTCATATGTCTTATTAGTGAAGTTCTCAAAGTGCTACCTCATGAGGTCCTTCTTGTTTTCTTTAGCCTCATCAGATCCCTCATACATGAGCTTCAATGTATCCTAGAGTTGCTTAGCAGTTTTGCACTTCTTGAAGCTTCTGTATATAGAGTTGGGAAGAGCAGTTTGAAGAGTGGTCATGGCCTTCTAATCTATGTCTATCTTCTTCCAATTTTCTTAAGAATAGTCAGCCACTTCCTTTGATATCATCCCACCACCAGTAGTAGCTGAAGTGGTGCTTAGGATGTGAGGTCCTGTGACAACAGATCTCTACATCCTGCTATCTTGAGACTTGATGAACCCTTCCATACGTTGGCACCGAGTATCAAAGTCATCAGGAGTAATCAGTGGAGACTTTGTCATGGTACCGGTTTCCATATCAGGCTTTGTAAGAGCTGCCATTTGAGTTGGTAAATGTATTGTGAAACTAAAGGGATATAAGATGGTGAGATCTTATAATCAAAAGCCTAAAATGCTCTGATACCAATTCCAGGACCGGTGAAGGGGGTCAATGCAATAGTTTCACAATGTTTAGAGAGACTTAGAACACGTAGCATATCAAATAGGGAACTGGGTTAAAGGTGAAACAAAAAACACAAGTAAAGAACAGAACAAGAACACAATAAGATGGTTTTCAAGAATGATGTATATTGCTCTCAAGTTCCTTTTACAAAGAGTTACAAAGCTTGAATCTAATGAAAAGCACTTGAGATACTTTATACTACATCCTACAGCCAGCCATACTTTGAAGGCCAGCTGGAAACACTAATCTAGACAACAAGATCAATGTAAAGTCAAAAGATAGATTGCCTTTTGACTGGTGACTATGACATGTCATAGCTCACATCCTAATATATTATAAAAAGAATAAAAGTACATAAGTAGAAAGTTACACACACTATGACCATATTCTACAGTTGACAAAAGTAAAGATTGATGAAATCAACCCAACTGTGTGATATTTATGAACCTACACAAACAATGAAGAACATAAACAGGTTGATTCCTCCCAAGGATCTTTTCAAATCTCTCAAACAAAAATATAACAATAGATTGTTATACTTGTATTCAAAAAACAATAATCATGGTGCGGAAACCCATGATTAATGCTATAATATCAGTGTGTGTGAGTGATTGCTAGTGCTTGAATGATAATAACTGCTTGTTTGTATTGATTGTTCAAAAAGCTTACAAAGGATTAGGGTAGTATGCTATTTATAGTCTATACATAGAGCTATAAAGAATTACTGAACTACCCTTATGTAAACGAATATTACATAACTAATCCTAAGTCTATAAGCTGTTCGTTGTGAATGATTAGCTGTCCGCTGTAGATGTTAAGCTGTCTGCTGTGGATGTTAAGCTGTCCGCTGTGGAAGTCAGATAACATATTCGTTGTGTCTTGGATGTTGTCCGCTATGAACACTTGTGTGTTTGCTTGTATGTTGTCCGCCATGGAATGTTCATCCACTATGGATGAACATCCGCTGTGAACACTTGTGTGTGTTTGCTTTGTATATTGTCTGCTGTGGAAATGTTTATCAACTGTGGATGAACATCCTCTGTGGACAGTTCATCAGCTGTGGACTTGGGTATCCGCTGTGTGTGTTGCTCATCCGCTGTGGGCTCTTGGACTTGATCTTCATCCAGTCATCCGCTGTGGAAATCTCTTCATCCGCTGCCGACACTTAGGAAAAATTCTTTTTTATCTACAAGCCTGAAAAAGAAATTTAAGCAATATTAGTGTATGTTATGAGTGTTTATGATACTAATGTGTTAGTTAATGATTGTTTGAATGTTAGAACACATTATGTTTGATTATGGCAAGCATTATCCTTTTTAAGCATTAATCTATTAATGCACTTGTTGAGTCCAACAATACTCCCCCTAAGGATGATGTTGCCATCTCTTTAGTGTTTGCTTGTTAATGTTTTGATTGTTAGTAACAATGTGTGTGTTGATGCTTGTTAATGATGTCGCCATCTCTTCTGTTGATGATTGCATGTTTGAATGTTATGCATGATTGATTGTTTGACTTGTATGATTGTATGATTGAATGTTTGTCTGTTTGTTTGTTTTTGCATGATTGAATAATTGATTGTTTGTCTGATTACATGTATGATTGATTGTATGTTTACATGTATAATATGGTACGTGTATGATTGACTGTTGTTGTCTGTTATGTATGTTTGGATGTTTGTTTGTTGATTGGTTTAGATTGTTTGTTTGTTTTTTTTTTTGGTTTGTTAGAAACCTTTATGTGTGTGATGGACCAGCTTCATCAACTATCTTCTGAACTTCAGCTGTTGACTTCAAGAATTCTTTAATATCTTTCTCAAGCTCTTGATCTTTGGCAGCTTCTTTTACTTGATCAGATAAAGGAGTAATCCTCAGTGCATTTCTGTAGTTCACTATGTGCTCTATAAAATAATCAACTGCACTTTTCTGATCATCATATTTGCTCTCTATTATGAGATGAACCAGCTGTTCCAGAGTTGATTGGTCTAGGCTCTGCACATCTATGTTACCGACCATTATGGTCACAACATGTTTGCCTTTCAGGATTTCAAGATTGTTATTATCTGATATCCTCATTCCAGTTATGCCTTTTATGTGTGTTGATGGTTGTTGATTGGTTTCCAGTCTCTGTTTCAGTACAGCCTTAATATAAACAGCCCCAAAATTCTGATTGATATACTTATGTTCATAGCGGATGACTACTTGGTCATGCGATGTGGACACTTGTTTGAAATTGTTTTTTTGTTCACATCGGATGAACATTTGTTCATGCGTTGTGGACCCTTGAAAACTTGTTTGGTTGTTCACAGCGGATGAATAATTGTTCATGCGCTGTGGACCCTTGAAATGATTTCTTTGATTGTTCACAGCGGATGAACATTTATTCATGCGCTGTGGACACTTGGATGTGATGTGTGAATGTTTACAGCATATGATTACCTGTGTGCATACGCTGTATACACTTGTACTGTTTCTACAACGGATGACTTATGTTAGTCATGCACTGTGGAATGGCACTGTATTCATAGTGGATGCCTTAACAACATCATACGTTGTGAACACATGTATGTTTGTTTTGTCCTCTATATACACTTTGTGTACTTTGCATGTTATGATGGTACTGTAGCTGCAACGGATGTATGTTTGTGTGTCCGCTATGATAACAGTCATCAAAAATTTAAAATTTTGTTTGTTTTGAAATGATTTCTTCTAAAGCATATGTTTGATAAAATTCTTCCGAAGCAAATATTTTGTTTGTTAAAATGTTAAAATTTTAACATGAACAATATATGGATGTTAAGTTAACACTCACAAGCAATATTGTGCAATATTGTACATATGTATATGTGTCAAACTGTTATGTTTGGGTGCTGGCTTGACTTAGCTTCATATAAAACTCAAAAGTTAGAAATTTTCAAATTTTAAAAATTGTATGATTATGCACATATTACATATTCTGCTGTCTTTGATATTTCCAAGTTTATTTTCTCCCCCTAAATTTTTGCACATTTATAAAAACCTTTTATAAAATGACAAAAATTTGTATGTGGTAGAATGGAAATTATCAAAGTCCAATTGATTGCTTGCTTGATAAAAGTTAGAAAGATAATGCCTTATCCAACTAATAAATGAATAATTTTCATGTTTGAACATGAATCATTTGCACATGACATGAGATCATACTAGTC
The DNA here is from genome assembly GCA_025506505.1 of Flaveria sonorensis. Lineage (NCBI taxonomy): Eukaryota > Viridiplantae > Streptophyta > Magnoliopsida > Asterales > Asteraceae > Flaveria > Flaveria sonorensis. Next base: position 17,714,050 of record CM046424.1, read on the forward strand.
TTAAATTCTCACTGAGCTGATTGAATGTTTTTGAGAATACACATAGACTAATACAATGTTGATTGCAGATATTTTGATCCACTTAAACTCATGCACGGTATTAAAGATGGATTGAAACAGTGAGTGATTATCATGTTTTGAGTTGATTGATATGAGTTGTATGTACCCCACATCTGATTGTATGTTTAGGACAATCCTCCTCAAGATATGCTAGAAAGCACTTTCAATACTTAAGACCTAGCTACTTAGGAGTATAAATGCTCAATTTGATCCATGTTGTTTGATCCTTATTGTGATTCTTTTTCTCTTCACTTTGGAAGGTGATCCTCTTTGGGATTCTTTTGATTCATTCACAAGGAATGTAGTCTAAAAGACTTTATTGATTGTTCATCCAAGATGGATGTGTTCCTCATTGGGAATCTTTTTGGAACATGATTTAGGTTATTCAGGTCTCTGCTTAGCACAACAAAGAATGCCTTGGTGTACTCCAGGTCTATGAAAATCATAACAGAGGAGACACTTGTATGATTGAGTAATTTATAAACTGTTTCACTTGGTGTATTGTAGTTACTTTACAAGCAACCTATGTTGGATAGATCAATACTCACCATAAACCAAGATGTGTTGTTGACCACACAATCATGAGAATTTAGTTCTTCACTGTTGTATGTGATGTTAGGTGTCCCATGCAGAGCCTATCCACATATCAAACAAGGTACTGTTAGTCTTTATTAGTGGAAAATGACCCAAGTGAAGAATAAGCTAGTGTACTATTATTTCTCATGAGTGGTATGTGTGATTCAAGACTTTTGATTATAAGAAAACATGAATGTTTGTTTGATATCTTGATTTTGAAAGATGCTTCTTGATGTTTAATTTGGACTTTGACAAAATCAAGCTTTTTTGAAATTAATGTTTTGAAAACATTACTTGTTTTATTCATAGTTGATCATGCCAAGTGACTGAACCAGAAATTAAAATCTTTTTGAATCAAATGGTTTAGTAAACAGGTCAGCCAATTGATTGTCGGTATGGACTTTGATCAACTTTATCAGACCTTTTTCTGAGCAATCTCTCAGAAAGTGATATTTGATATCTATGTGTTTGGTTTTTGAATGTTGAACTGGATTGTCAGTGATAAACATGGCAGCAGAATTGTCAATGTGTATGGGTGTTTGAAGAAAACTAAAGCCATAATCAAGCATTGGTTTTGAATCCAAAGCACTTGAGAACAACATGCAAAAGCAACTATGTATTCTGCTTCAGCTATTGACATAGAGACATTTGTTTGTTTCTTGCATTTCCAGGAGATCAATCTTGATCCAAGAAACTAACAACCTCCTGTAGTGAATTTTCTGTTGCTGTTGCATCCATTATAATCACTATCTGTGTAAACAAAGAAATCAGTTAGATGGTGCAACCCAAGCCAAGATGGTCTTGGGTTTTTCGTCTTTTCCTATAACATGAATTTCTTCTAACATGGTTTTGTCTAATGGTTTGGGAATTCTAGGCATATTGGATTTCCTTTGGATGTTTTTGGCTCTATCAGGAGATGTGCTTTGAGCCCTTCTTCTTTGAGTGCCAATGTCTGATGGTTGTCTGTTCTGAGACTTATGTCTCCTGTTTGGTTGTTTAAAGTTGTCATAAAAAGTTTTATTATTATTTAAAACAACTTTTTGATGAGGAGTTTGTCTTGGTGCTCTTCCTTTGTTCTTGTTAGGAATAACTATTTGTTTCTCAGTTGATTTCTCAACTTGAGGCTATTTGTTTTGCTTTTTGTTTTTCTTATTGAAAAAACAGTTTACAGTTCTATGATTGTTTCTTTCCCATATTGAACAATAATTGTGAAAATGGCATGATTCAGTACTGTGATTGTTCATGTGACAGTACTTGCAATATTTACCATATTTGCATTTTTTAGTAGTGTGAGTGTATTGATCACACCATTTACAGTATGGTAGATTTGCATTGCCTTGTTTGTTTATAACTTTTGATTTTAAATTTGATTTTGAAGGTAAGTCAAAAGTTACAGTTGCTTGTTTTTGCTGAATGGGAACTTTGCCTTTCCCTTTGTTTGTTTGAACAGGAGAGGCAGTGGAATATCCAGCTTTTCTTCCACCTGAGCAGATGTCAATCCCTTTTGTCTGCTTTGATTGTATGTTTTGTGTATCAACCACACTTGAAACTTTTGAAGTTTCAATAATTGGTTGATCTTACTCATCATCCAATAGATCAGCATCATCTTCATCTGTTGTTTGTTCATCAAATTTATTATTTTCTCCTTGATAAAAATCAGTTGATTTGATTTGAGGAGGTGCTTGGCTTTTAACAAATTTTATCAAAGGTGTTTTTGATATTAATGATGATTTTGATGATGATGATGATGATTGTTTTGAATAATCAGCCTGGTCATGTGGGTCAAGAGACTCACCTTGTGTGTTTGTCATGGAGTCAGGTAAAGGAACATAATTGTCATTATAAGGTGGGTTGAACTTATTATATCATAAACCTGAAGGGTCTTTGAATGCCCTTTGCTGAGCAAGAAGTTCTTCAAACTTCTTGTTGCTCACCTGAAATTTCTGAAGTTTCACTTCAGTTTTAGCCTGTATGGTTTTTTGACAAAGTCAAAGATTCAGAGAGTTGCTCTACTTGAGCTGCTAGTGTTAACTTTTCAGACATTAATTTGTCCAAATCATTTTGTAATGAAAGAATTTTTTCTCCATATTGTTTTTGTTTAGATTTTAGACTTTCATTTAAAATGTTTGTTTCAAATACTTTCTTGGAAAGTTTGTCTGCTTGTTCTCTGTATCTGTTGACTTCATTAATGCATGCTTGTGTATAGAGGTTATCCCTTACCTCTTTCGGGATTTCTGAAATCTTATCTTCTATGTTTGCCATGACTGCATGATCAGGAGATTGGATCTCAGCCTCGTACATACTCCAATCACACTCACCATCTTGTTTGATAATCATTGCTGATGATTTGGAGTGTTGATTTGGACTGTATTGTTTGATTTGAGGTGGAGTTGGTGCAGCTAGAATACTGATTGAAGGTGTGATTTATCTGTTTGAGTGGTTGCTGCTAGATGCTTGTGTTTGATTGTTGTTTCTGTCAACTCTTGGTTGTTGGCATTCTCTTGAGAAATGACCATACAATTGACAGTTGTAGCATCCCACCTTCGTTTTATCAAAACCAATTTTGGTTTTCTTGTCCATGCTCAATCCTCTATTTCTCTGAAGAAACCTTTTTGATCTATAGGCAATCATTTCCATAGACCACTGAAGATCCATTTCTTCAACCATGTCTGGTGGTAACTCATCCAGGTCCTATTGGATGATTTGAGATGGTGCGAGACTTGCACCCAAGTATGCTTCAAAGCTAGTTGAGAAAGCTGCATAGGCTGCTTTTTGCTCTTCACTTTGTAAAATGATAGTAAGAGCATCCATGGGTTTCTCACATTTGTGCATGTTTTCATTCTTTGGCTGTTGTTGTTTGCTAGAACTGGATGTGTGAGGATTATGTTTGCTTTATGGTGTTGCTTCATAGGAAGCATGAACACCAGTCTTTTTAGACTTCTATTTGGTACAGGATGATTCGGGGGCTGAGAAGAAGGAGGTTTCACGTGAATCTAAATATTTCACATCTTCATCTTCTCCAGTGCATGTCAAAAATGCACTGTCTGTTTGTTGTAGTTCCTTGAACTTGTAGGATTCTACATGCCTGATTGTGCTATTATTCCTGGATCTTTCGTCTAGTTCTAATGCTTCAACTTTAGCAACTAGAGCATCTAGGGACAATGCTTCAAGATCCAATGTTGCTTTCATTAGACAGACCGATTGAGTCCAGCTCTCTGGTAGTGTATGCAACATCTTTTTGTTGATCTCCACAGATTCATACTTGAGACCATAGACAATCATCTCATTTACCAATTGTATAAATCTATGAAGCTATTGTGGAATTGATTCTCCCTGAACATGGTGGAAGGTTTCATATTGGGTCCTCAATTTTTCTTTCTTGATTTTCCTGATTTCCTCACTTCCTTCACACATGGTGTGAAGTACCTTCCATAGTTCATGTGCTGTTTTGAAATTTTCAACCCGTGTTAAAATTTCAAATGGAAAAGTCATTGCCAATATGTTGTATGCTTTCATGTCTGTTTTGACCCTCTTGAGCTCATCACTAGCTACACTTTTCAAGCTTACTGGTTTATGTATGTTGTAATCAGGCCCAAGAGTCAAAGGTATGAATGGTCCCTCCGTTATGGATGTCCATAGGTCCGGGTCTTGGAAAATTATCTAATTTCTGAACATTATTTTTCAATGTTTGAAATCAGCTTTGTTCTTGAGTCTTGGTGGTTTGAGACCACTGTTTGTTCCTGAAATTTCATCAGACATGTTTGTTAATTTTTAACTTATAGTTTTAAGTCAAATTTGTTTGATAATTTTAGCTCGGTGCTAAAATTTGTTTTTATCCTAAAGTCAGTAGGATTTGTTTGCTAGTATGCTTGTTTTTTACCGAATAAAGGAAATCAATTAATTTTATTTTCAAATTAATTAATGTCCAATGTTAAGTCACTTTCAAATCTCGGTGAAAAGAAAGGAATATTCTGTTAGGGAATGTCAACTTTTAATGATGTCAGTCAATGAAAGTCAAAACCCTAAAAACACGAAAAATGTTTTAACAGTTAACTTCTTGGATCAAAAGGTAACTTTTTCAGAAAATTCAAGGAAGATTATGTTTCCTCTTTGATTTTGATGATTAACCAACAAAAATCACAGTAGATTTTTTAAGGATATGTATGAACAAAAACTAGGGTTTACCTAGGGTTTGTTGACGGCAATGAAAACTTGAACAAAACAACAATCGGTTTGTTGTTTCTAGAAGATTAATCGCCTGTTTTGAATGATGTTTAAATACAATGAACAGATTCAAAGTATTCAAATGAGTGTTTGTTTGATGAAAACTGGATAGAACAATAACTGGGTACTTTTTATCCGAAAACCCTTAGAAACCGACGATGTTTATAGAGTTTTATGATGAACACGTTTGAAAATCGTGTATGAAAGATGTTTAGAGCTGTAAACACACAAATTCTTCTACAAAATGAACGAAAACAGATTATTCAATCATGTTTTGAACATTTGATGAATGTTTAAAGTAGAATAAGGTTTTTGTGAAGATTTTCAGCTCGAATATGTATGTTTTGAAGCTAATGAACCACAGATATCATATTGTTGAATGTGAGGATCGAAAATCAGTGTATGCTTTGAGCCAAAGCTCAGATACCACCTGATGAAATCAACCCAACAGTGTGATGTTTATGAACTTAGACAAACGATGAAGAACATAAACAGGTTGATTCCTCCCAAGGATCTTTTCAAATCTCTCAAACAAAAATATAACAACCGATTGTTATACGTGTATTCAACAAACAATAATCATGGTGGGGAAACCCATGATTAATGCTATGATATCAGTGTGTATGAGTGATTGCTAGTGATTGCTAGTGCTTGAATGATAATAACTGCTTGTTTGTATTGATTGTTTAAAAGCTTACAAAGGATTACGGTAGTATGCTATTTATAGCCTATACACAGAGCTATATACAGTTACTGAACTACTCTTATGTAAACGAAAATTACATAAATAATCCTAAGTCTATAAGCTGTCCACTGTGGATGATTAACTATCCACTGTGGATGTTAAGCTATCCACTGTGGAATTCATATAACATGTCCGATGTGCCTTGGATGTTGTCCGTTGTGAACACTTATGTGTTTGCTTGTATGTTGTCCGCTGTGGAATGTTCATCCGTTGTGGATGAACATCCGCTGTGGATATTTCATCAGCTGTGGACTTAGGCATCCGCTGCATGTGTTGTTCATCCGCTGTGGGCACTTGGACTTGATCTTCATCCGCCGCGTCTTCTTAGTCATCCGTTGTTGAAAACTCTTCATCCGTTGCTGACACTTAGCAAAAATTCCTTTTTATCTACCAACCTAAAAAAGAAATTTAAGCAATATTAGTGTATCTTATGAGTGTTAATGATACTAATATGTTAATTAATGATTGTTTGAATGTTAGAACTCATTATGTTTGATTATGGCAAGCATTATCCTTTTTAAGCATTAATCTATTAATGAACTTATTGAGTCCAACAATGACTTTTTTAAGGATCAACACCTTATGAATCAGATCGACCTCATGAAAAGAATGCGGAATGTAATCATCACGGTAAGAAGATATAGTAAGCGACAAATGAACACAAGTTTAAATTAAATTTCAATTTCTATTGATTTGAAAGATACAAAATACAAGTGAAATCATGAAATGAAAAAAGCTCTCTAAATTACATCAACTAACAACTATTTATACTAAAATATGAAGTTCTCGCGTAGTTCTCGCGTGACTTCTAAGTTCTTGCGCGGCAACTTCTGGTTCTTGCGTGGCTGATGTTTATAATCTTGATTTGATTTTTCGAGCCTATAGGTTCGATCCCCACAATCTCCCCCAGGCTCCGTGAATCAATGCATTTAGAAGTCCACGTCTGCAACCTTGTAACTGCCCCCAATAAGCATACATCTTGTTGTCCAGGGCCTTTCATGATCAACCAATCAAACTATGCTGCTATAAAATGAACAGATTCATCAGTTGTAATCAGGCAAGCTTGCAACCTCATCAAATCTTCTCTCCCAAATTTGAGCAGATCCACAAGGTCGATGATACGGTATTCTTTGTCAACAAAATGGATCAATGCATGACCCGTCTCCTTCACACAACTCTACCACATGAGCTTTGACAAGCTGTTAATTGGTACCAGAGCATGTATAGGGATCTTCCTTGCATTTCTTGGATGCTTATAAACTCATATCTTCATTGGCTTGTTAGTATTAGGGTCTATACATGTCTCATCTTCAATTACTTTGGATTTGGCAATTTTGAAGTCCTTGAAGTTGATCTTACTTTGTCTCTATATCTTGTTCCTAATCCAATTTCTTTTTCCATAATTACTCGGATTGATAAATGGAACATGACCCATAGCATATAAATCTGAAGCTATGAGTGTATGGAAATCGTGCTCGTCCTGATAGTACTCTATAGCTCCCACATTTCTTTTCACCACATACATTTTCTTCTCAGCATCGTATGCCCAACCAAGAATAGGTTTAGAGTTTTTGTACCATGTGAAAGGTTTAGAATGTGAAGAACTTTGTCTAGTTAGATCTGATGTCTTGTTAGTCGTCTCTTGAGCACTAGATTAAGCAAAAATCTCTCCTTCTTCATTCAAAATATCTGAAAATAAGTCCTTAAGACTATTCCCAAACATGCCCGTGTAATCTATTGTCACCTCCAAATCATCGAATGTGTAAGGATCCTCAAGTTACAAAGATTGATCTCATAATAAAATTGCAGAATGTTGACATTACGGATAAGATTGAATAGCAATTGAAGAACACAAACCCAATATGTGAATAACTTCGATTGTATTGCTCTCTGATTTAGTAACTACTACACTGAGTACAAAATCAGGAAATAAACAAAAAGCTCACAAATTACATTGCAAAATATCTATTTATACTAAACTAACAAGTTCTCGCACGACTAACTAGTTCTCGCGCGACTAACAGGTTTTTGCGCGAGAAGCAAGTTATCGCACGATGACTCTAACTTGTCGCTTGACTTTGATCTTCTTCATCTTGATTTGATTTCCCGAGCCTCTAGGTTCAATCCCTACAATCTCCCCCTAGGCTTGGTAAATCAATGCTTTAGAAGTCCACATCATCTACTTTGTAGTTGCCTCCATATGCATACATCTTGTTGTTCAAGGCCTTCGTAATCATCCAACCAAACTATGCTGCTATGAAACGTATAGATTTATCTACACAGTGAATTAACGCGTGCCCCTTTTCCTTTTCAAAACTGCACCACATTAGCTTGGACAAGCTGTTAACTAGCACAGGAGCGTGAATAGGGATCTTCCTTACATATCTTGGATGCCTGTACACTCGTATCTTCATTGGTTTGTTCGTGTTTGGATCTATTCGGGACTAATCTTCAATAACCTTGGATTTGGCAGTCTTAAAATCTTTGAAGTTTGTCTTGCTTTGTTTGAAATCATTTTTCTAATCCACTTGGCCTTGCTGTAGTTACTAGGGTTAAAGAATGGAACACGACCCATAGCATATAAATCTGATGCCCTAAGTGTATGGAAATCGTGTTCGTCCTGAAAGTACTCGATAGCTCCACCCTTTCTTTTAACCACATACATATTCTTCTCTGCATTGTATGCCCAGCTAATGATAGATTCTGAGTTCCCGTACCTTGTGAAAGGTTTGGAATGTCTTAGCGTATGAATGTAAGCTAGTGGAGGAGGAGCAGCAACTGTTAGGTTTCCGACCTGACGCATAGCACTTTGATAAGTAACATCTGTTGTCTCGTCAGTCGTTTGCTGATTGCTCGACTCTCCAACGATTTCACCTTCTTCAATCAAAGTATCTGAAAACAAGTCTTTAAGACTGTTTCCAAATATATCAGTGTACTTTACTCCTTCCACTAAATCATCAAAACCACCAAAATCTTCTTCTGACTCCTCAGCAATTATCTTCTGCTAGAATGTATAAAATTCTCTCTCATATGCTTCTTCTATAGCTGGATCTAAAGGTGTATACTCAGTGGTATCATCGAAACTTGGTCCAAAGACATTATCAGTGCTCGATGACCCAGAAGCACGAGCTGTAGATCCCAAATCTCCTTCTTGGTTATCATCATCATCATCTTTCTTATCATCCTTCTTATCATCGTCACCCTCGTCACCATCATCACCATCATCATCACCATTCTTATCATCATCACTAGAAGCATAATTAACCAAGTCTAAACCATCATCATCTTGTACTGGGCTAGGAATAGGAACATCATGTTCAGGCTCTACAAGCGCCTCTCCAGTATAAACCATAGGTTGATCTTCAGTATTCATAGGAATATCGGTGATAGGTGACTCTTGATTAACATCAGCAGTCTCTAGTATCCTTTCTACAACAACAGGATCAATATCCTGCTCTGTAGTATTGGAAGGATCTACCGCAACTATGGGATCAGCAGGTTTCTATCCACTTGATTCTCCAATTTCAGTGGTCTATTGCTGTATAAACTGAAAAGACACACGTGAAGTGAGATCTCTTAGGTTTTGCTTAAGAATCTAAACATAGCTGAATATGAAGTTTTGATGATGTTCAAGACCCTTAATCCTCTCATCCTTCTTAATCAACTGCCTCTCCAAATCATTAATAATCTGTGTCTTCTCTAACATCTCCCTCTCCAAAGTGCTAACTCTTTGCTACAATGTAACAAATGTAGGTGAACTAGTAGAAGTAATAGCACCGTGTGTATACACAGAAAGGGTGTTAAGAAAATCCTCCATTCCAACTGTCTCCTCAAACCCTTGCTCTCTTGGTAGAGTACTCAACACATCCTCAGTAGTAGGCATAGTAGATGATGTATGAAATGTAGCAGCGTTGCTAACTATGGCAGGAGTCTTAGATATAGGAACTTCTTCTTCTGTCGACACAGTGGTCACTGGGGTCCGACGTTTCCTCAACACACCACGTCCTCTACCCCTACCACATGGACTTTCACTATCTCTCCTGCCATTCTCTTCCTTCTCCCCCGAGTAACTGGTGTTTCTTCAGGAACAAAATCATCATCACGTTCCTCAGCAGTGCGCTCTGCAGGTGTTTCGCACTCTTTGGGACGTTCCTGAAGAACATATGGCACGTTCCTGATCTGATCACTATTCGTTTCAGTTCCAGAACTAAACCCGACTCGATCTCTGCATCTATAGATGTACCCCCTGGCTGAGAACTCTCAAGGACATCCTCAAGCATACTAGTGGTAGAAGGGCCAGCTTGTTCAGCTTGAGTGGCCACTTCCTCAGTTTCTTGTGCCTCTTCCTGAAAACCATCTACAAACCTTCTAAGTTTAGAAAAATGAGCTCCATTCCAGGCATTTCCTCTAGCCCCCATAAGATAAGTGAAAATATCCTTCTTCATCATCATCATAGCATAATTAGATGAGTCGGATACTGCTAGCTCAGGATGAGCGGCATTCACTATCAGCTGTATAAACCTTGGGTACATAACAAACTTCTTCCCAAGCATTGCTATCATATTCTTCTACAACTCAGCAAATCTTACCTTAGATATGCTGTAAGGAAGTTCATCAGCTAAGGAAATCAGCAGTGATCCAAATACAGCACTCAGACTATCCATGTCAGCCTTTAGATTGCTAAGGCAATGAATAACGACATAAAACAAGTACTTCTAAAATGGTGGAAGATACTTCTTCTCAAGAGATGGATATATATGATCATATCCCATCCTCTTAAGGCAGTCTCTAACCACATCATCATCAATCTTCACGGGTGCGTTGGGTTGGTCTTCTAACAGCAACACACTGTTAATCACTTTAGCAGTGATAACAACTCTTTTGCCCTTAACTGTGGCAGATATACACGGTTCACCATCCTGATCTATCTCATTAGCAGCAGTCTCCCAAAACTGATCAATCACGTCCGTGTAAATGGTGGGAGTAGCCGATATATGATAATGTATCCTCGATGTCTTAAGACCATCGATCAGTGATCTAAATAATGCATTGTCGTCAGGCACGTCTCCAAGATAGGCTACCGCATTATGGTTTTTGTTGAAAACCATTGATCTTGCCATCTGAAACATTAAACAAACTTGATAAGTACATAATGAATTCTTACACTAGAAATTTTCAGACTTAGAAAGAAGATTCACACTTAGAAAAATTTTGAAAAATTAAACTTCTCGCGCAAAACATCAACTACTTGCGCGAAATCATTAAATTTGTCAGATTTAACTTTTCGCATGACAAGATGGGTTTTTGCATGAACTGACTTTGACTAAAATTCAACTTTTCACGTGACACGTTTACTTTTCATGTGAATAGTTCTATGCGAATTTGAAAGTTTTCGCGTCTATTCATTTTCTGAGACTTTTCGCATGTGACAAGTCTGTGTATTTCAGATGTTCAAATTAAGTAATTTTAGAGTGTTTCAACAGTTAGAATGTGTTCATTTGAGGTCGATTAAGGTATTATTAAGGTTTCATATGGTTTATTTTGTTCAATTTTAGTCTATTTGTCCAAGAACAAACGGTTATGAATCGAACATTCATAAAAACAATCGAAATCCATAAATCTACCTTATCAATCACTATAATATCAATGGACGACCACAATTTGCAATAATATCAAGTATGATAGCGTTTGAACACTTAGAATTTTAAGAGTGAAAATCAAAAAGTTCTCATGCGAATGATGCACTTCTCGCACAACTATTGCTTTTATAGCCATTAGACTTCTCGCTCGAGAAGTCAAACCTTTCGCACACATAACTTTTCACATGTTTAAACTTTTTTCAAGTTTCAACCTTTCGCATGTTTTGAACTTTTCGCTCCATTTGAACTTTTCGCATGCGATAAGTTCATTTTTCTTTGAATTTTAGAAATTTTTAACTTTTCAAATTTATTTATCTTATGAAGCCATATGATTTGTTATGAAGAAAATATGTTTAAATAAGTGTCTACAATTATCCATGAACCCTTAATTTTGAAAAATTTTGTAAAATCAAGACAAGTGTAATAAAACAAATAACTTAAAAGTTTTTAGTAAATTTTCAAGTATAGGATCATATTTCTTATGAAATCGATCATAAACATCATCCAGCTTTATTCAAGTAAGACTGGTTATGTTGATTGTCAATATATTTTGTCCATATTAAACTTAGACTTTAATGTTTTTACTTGGACATATGTTCTGTGATTTTATCATGTTTAGATTGAGTTATATGAAATCTGTGTGTCCCACAATCAAAAATCCTATAGAACCTTATCCAGCTTCAAGACACTATTGAGATTTCAAGTCACCCTAACTTGACTTAAACCTTTTACCTTTGATCAGCATTTTCAGAATTATTTACTCTAATATAATATCTATTAAGAGCATAACTAGCCCAAGAAATGTTTCTGAACACAGAATATTAGCAAGTTTTAGGACTTATTAACAGCTAGTCGGACTTATGTTTTTCCCTCGCAAGACGTTTTGGACTTACATGCCAAGTCAGACTTACATGCCCCATCTTTTGATTTTACCTCCTGTGTCAGAACATATTCTCAAAAAGACAAATATTTATCATATAGTATGTCTGTCTATGACATATCTTTTATTATTGTACTCATTGGCATCTTTTATTCCTATATGGCCTTTTGGCATCTTTTTGATCCTTTTGAATAATATTCATTTTCTCATTTTATCTTTTCTTTTAATATTTTTTTTCTTCTTTTGTATTTATATACATATTTCATATTTCTTCTAAAAAATACTGAATCAGATAGTAACTGGCTTGAGTATGACTAAACTGTAACTCTCAGTCTGTTTTAGCTTGGAATCAGTGTTACCACAAAACCTTGATGAGTAACCCACTTCAATCATTTTGAGTTTACTTTAAGTGTATCACAGATCATAGTGCTTTTCAGTCCTGAAAGTCAAGCCTATCAACAAATCAAACATAATCCAAGTCAGTTTTTCTATGCCTTAAGATGTAATAAATCAAAATCAAGAAATGTACTATCATTTCCAATATATCCTTGAAAATTTTAATTTTCTTAATATGTAAAACAAAATATTTTTGCTACTTTGCTACTTTTCTGTTACTCCCCCTAAGAACAAAAATCTTTTTCGAGACATTTTCAAAATTTTTAATAACAAAGATCTTTTTCAAGACATTTTAAAATTTCACCCCCTAAAATTGTGATTATGTGCAAGAAATAACAATTTTAACAAAAATGAAAACAATTTTTGAAAATTGGTGAATGGATAACCGTTAACCAAAGTTAATCATTCCCAGAGATTGGACTAGAAAGTCAAATTGGGAATGATCAAACGCCTTAGTAAACAAATCAGCAATGTTGTCATCTGTGGAAACTGATTCCAAATGAATAAATTTGCATTCAAAATAGTGCTGGATAAAATACATGCGGGTGTCGATGTGCTTTGTCTTTGAATGTTGAATCGGATTCTTCACTATGTTTAAAACTGCAGTGTTGTCACATAAAATTTTATTTTCATAAAAATTAAGGCCATAATCAAGAAGTTGTTGTTGAATCCAAAAAATATGTGAACAACAACTTGATGCAGCCACATATTTAGCTTCTGCAGTGGATGTGGATAGTGTCTGCTGCTTCTTACATTGCCATAAAATCAACCTGTTTCCTAAAAGTTAACATCCACCGATGGTTGACTTTCCGTCCAAGTTACAGCCTGAATAATCACTGTCAGTATAAGCATATAGATCGAAATCGGAATTTTTAGGATACCAAAGGCCAAGTGTTGTTGACCCTTGAGGTACTTGAAAATCTGCTTGACAGCTTTCATGTGAGATTCCTTCAGATTACTTTGATAACATGCACACTGACAGACATGAAACATGATGTATGGTCTGCTAGCAGTGAGATACATCAGAGAGTCAATCATTGATCGATACAAGTGCTGATCAACGTATTCTCCCTTGAGATCTGGAGTTAAAGTAGGACGAGAAGACATAGGAGTGGATGAAATCTTGGAGTCTTGAAATTTGTATTTTTCAAGAATACTATGAACATATTTTTCTTAATGAATCAGTATTCTCTTATCATCTTGTTTAACTTAAATACCCAAGAAAAACATCATTTCTCCAAGATAACACATCTCAAATTTCTTCTTCATTACCACTTCAAATTCCTTGCACAAATCATCATTGGTGGATCCTAAGATAATATCGTCAACATAAACTTGAACGAGAATAAGATCATCACCAGTCTTCCATAAAAATAAAGTTTGATCAATTGCACCCCGTGTATAACCATTTTCAAGCAAATATTCAGTGAGGGTGGCATACTAAGCTCGAGGTGCTTGATGTAAGCCATAAAGTGCTTTGTCTAACTTATAAACATATTCCGGATGATCTGGATCTTCAAAACTAGGTGGTTGACAAACATAAGTTTCTTCTTTCATCTTGTCATACAAGAAAGCAGTTTTAACATCCATTTGATACAGTTTCAAATTCTTGTATGAAGCAAATGCTAGAAAAATGCGTATAGCATCTAGTCTTGCAACAGGAGCGTATACTTCTTCATAATCAAGACCTTCAATTTGATAGAATCCTTGAATAACAAGTCTGGCCTTGTTGCGAACAATCACATCTTTTTCATTTTTGTTCTTAAAAATCCATTTAGTATCAATTGGCAACTTACCCTTTGGAAGTTGACACGGATGCCAGACATTTAGCTTTTTAAATTGCATCAACTTGTCTTGCATAGCCTCTACCCAACTATTTTCTTTTAATGCCATTTCAATGTTCTTTGGCACAATTTGAGATATAAAACATGAATACAAACATGTACTTATTATTCCTGATTGGCTTCGAGTTCGGACATCCTATGATAATAGACCAATGATTGCTTCAGTTAGATGGTCTTTATGAATTCTCAGCTATGGAATAACATCTTCAGAAATAACTTCATCTAAGTTAGACATATGACCAACTGGTTCTTCAGCTATGTTTCCTCCTTCATGTTGATAAACAATATCTTCCTCTTGAAGATTATCATTGTCAACAGATAAATCTTCAAATGGTACCTGAATTGTATCAATTGGATCAACTTGTGTAGAAAAAGAACTCTTATCAGATCCAGTTGGTCTTGTTCAACAACTGGATCAGAATGAGATAAATCAGATTCAGAAACAAAATATGGAGCAACTGCAACATTTGAAGAAGAAGGTATATCTGAAGATATTCCTGTTGCTGGAGAAGTAATGGATCCAACATTATCAGCAAAAATATCTTGAATTGAGGTTGTCAAAGGTGGATTGGTTGTAGAAACAATAGATGATCTTTTAAATGTTTCAAATACTAAAGCATAATCATATACCATGAAGGTACTGAACCTGCATCTGTTTTGTTAGATTCATGCCAATCAATGTCAAATGACTCAATTATTTGTTTAGATCTCTTATTATAAACCCGATATGCTACTTTGTTGGCTAAATATCCAACAAAATAACATTCACAACTTTTTCATCAGATTTTGAATTAGTGTCTGATGTCTTTAACAACGTACAACAACGTCCAAAAGTTTTGAAATATTTGACTTTGGGTTTATGTTTGAAAAAGATTTCATAAGGAGCCATATTTTGTTGTTTGTTGATTAACACATGATTCTGAAGATACCACGTAGTGTTAACAGCTTCAGCCCAAAAGAATGATGGTAATTTAGCTGCTGATAACATGGTTCTGGCTGCTTCAATTAAAGTTCTGTTTCTTTTTTCAGCAATTCCATTTTGTTGTGGAGTTCCTGCAAAACTAAATTGTCTAGCTATCCCCTTTGAATCACAAAATTCATTTAGTGTACAATTGCAGAATTCGGTTCCATTATAACTTCGAATGCATTTGATTGTTTTATCAGTCTGACTCTCCATAAGTGTCAGGAATTTTATCAGCAAATGAGGTGTCTCATCTTTAGATGCTAAGAAGAAAACCCACGTAAATCTTGAAAAATCATTAGTAATGACTAAACAATATGCGTGACATCCCAAACTCAAAACACTAACTGGACCAAATAAATCCATGTGTAACAGTTGAAGAACATAGACAATTTTGGTATGAGCAACTAGTTTATGAGAAAGTTTGTGTTGTCTTTCTTTTGAACATGACAGATAATGTTTAGTTAGTTGAAATTCTTTCAAAGGTAAGCCTA
Source organism: Flaveria sonorensis (assembly GCA_025506505.1). Classification (NCBI taxonomy): domain Eukaryota; kingdom Viridiplantae; phylum Streptophyta; class Magnoliopsida; order Asterales; family Asteraceae; genus Flaveria; species Flaveria sonorensis. Next base: position 17,729,869 of record CM046424.1, read on the forward strand.
CAACATGATTTCCTCTAACCAACTTGTTCATATTTTTAACGTTACATGTCAAGACAACGATGCCATAGCATTGTATCACTTTTCAAGACTTTAGATAACAAACAAGATGCAGTTACAAATGAATATGAATCATTCATATCAAGTATATGTCTTTGTCTCTTAGTGTTCTTAATAAGACCCATTCATCAGGAATTACAAATCTAGGTTTTAGAATAAGAAATTCTTTATTAGTGAAGTGTGTTGAATACTTTTTGTCACAAATTTGAGAGACACAAAGCAGATTATGTTTTAGTTTCTCTACAAAATTGACATCTTCAAAACTTAACACACCATTCGACACTGTACCTTTCTTTGTAATCCTACCTCATTTGTCTCTTGCAAAGATAACATATCCTCCATTGTAAGGTTGTATGTTGTTTAGCAGAGATATATTACCAGTAATATGCCATGAACAATCACTATCAACATGCCAAACACTATTGATGACCTGTCTTGGTTACTCCTACACATTCGAACAAATTTATTCATGTTTAGGAACCAAAGCCATGGTTGACTTGAGTACTTTGTTTTCATCCAAATATGATACAGATTGTAATATCATATCTCTTTTGTCATTAAAAGGACAATGTTCAACAATATCAGGCTTAAATGGTTTTTCTTTAATTTTCCACTTTTGAATTGGTTTAATCAGATGTGTCACCATTTTCTTTAAAGTAAAAGTGCTATCATCAACTTGTACAGATTTCACATTTGACTTTTCTTTATTCAAATCATTACTGTTATTAACAAAAGATTTTGATTGATTTGAATTCCTTTTGAATTTGGCATTTAGAAAGAAATGTTTTCTATTTTGTGAAATTAAATTGTGAAATCTTTGTTTGCTTGACAATTGATGTTGATGACGAAAATTTCTAGCCTTATGATTTGGCTTGCCATACATATAACAACACATTTTATGATATGTATTTGACACTTGAGTATTTTGCACTAACTGTTTATGATAACTTCCATAGTTATCATAGAATCTGTCCTTAGTATGTCCTTAGCCTTATGATTCTTTAACAGTCTCTCTATTCTTTTTCTCGTTATGGATTGTTTGAGATGATTCTAGAAGAATTGAGGTATTTGTTTTAGCCTTTTCATTCACATTTGAAGCCGTTGTGGCATGAACTGTAGCATTAGCCTTTTGAGTAGTAGTTAATGGAATTAGACCAGTGTCTTTGATACCTGTTCTATAAACATCTTGTTTCACAGAGTTAGCAATAATAGAAGATTTATTTTTAAAGAAACTGGCATTGGTTTATTTAAAAATATGATATTCCTTATCAATGTTGTATTTTGAAACAAATCTGTTCTTGAAATCAGTTTTCAAGTCAGATACGGATGTTGTGACTCGTTTTCTTTCTTTTACCTTAAAATATATTTTTGATTTCAGTTTCTTTTCTTTATTCAACATTTTTGAACAAACATTTTTAGCACTAAAAACTTCTGAACTTTCATTAATAACTGATGATGAATTACATGAAGATTTTTCATTACAATTTTTATTTTCCTGAAAATCTAATTCATCATCACTTTCCCAATCTTCAACCAACCCTTCCTTCTTCACACTTTCTGCAAAAGAATTGTCATGATTAATTTTAATTTCATTTTTAATGATAGGGTCAACAGTCAGTGAAACATTGACTGGAAGTGTTAAGTCTGACCTTGGTTGAAAACCTAATCCATAGATCTCTTCATTTGGAGTCGTATTTGATGAAGGCAAACATGTATAATCATGATCAATGGGTGGTGCAATGTTAGAATAACCAACTTCCCCTTTACCACCATTAATTTTCAGTGTCATTTGAGACTTGATTATACCTTCAACCATGTTTGATGACAACTCAAATTTTTCAACAATCAATTTGGCAGACAAGAATTCACTGTTAAGTATATTGATTTCTAAAGATAGTTCATTGTTACGGGTTGTTACATCTTTTATGTTACAATCTTTATCATGAAGATTAATTTTGATTGATAAATCGATTTGTTTAAGCAATCTATCTTTTCTTTAAAAAATTTCTCATCAATTTTATATTTACGAGCTTGATATTGAAGTTTTTCAACTTCTAGAACAAGCGTTCGTTGTGAACTCTATATCTTTGTACCTTTTCTGAACAAGTAGTTGAAAACATATTAGAAAATACGACTTTCGTCTCTTCATCTCTTTTCTTCTCTTCAGGTAAGATGTTTACCATGAAGGCTTTCAAGACAATCTTTTCTTCTGATTTTGTTGCCGGAGTGATCTCAACAGCATTTCACTTTATCACAAGCAGATGCAGGAGTAAAATCCAATAGCATTTTGAGTTTCCTTAATCTTGGCCGGAGTGAACTCAACAGCCTTTTCTTTCTTCTCTTCATTTTTCTTACCTTTATTTATGTTTGATTGAGTTGGAGTATTCTCAACAGCTATTTTATTAAGCTCCTTCTCATCCTGCATTTCTACAGCTTTCACCTCTTTGGCCTTTTTCTCTTTAACTTCCTTCACTTCAACCTTCATCTCTTTGTCAAAAACACCACTTATCAAGTCATCAGATACGAACTTAGTTAGTATATTATCATCAACATCTTCTTCAACGCTTTAAATTTCAGCCATCAAAGCAGTGGAAAGCTTGATATCTAGGATCTCCATTTGATCTGACCAATCGTATTCTCTGTTAGTCTGAGAAATTAGTGCTTTGTTGTTTGATGAACTAGCTTTGTCTCCTTTCGTTTCTACTTCCACAGTGACCATCTTCTTTCCACTTTCTGCTTGATTACATCTGCTTTTAGTACATTCTCTAGCAAAGTGATCAGGTTTGTCATAGTTATAACATCTCAGGCTTGATTTGTCAAACCCAATCTTGATAGAATTGTTTAATCCAAACACTTTTCTTCCCATTCTTCTCGCGAAATTAGTTGCCCGGTACACCACCATGGCCATTTGATATTTAATATCATTTTCTTCTATATCATCGAGATTGACTTGTTGTAAGTCATCAACCAAGATGTTGGGTGCATTGAGTCTTCCTACAGAGAAAGCTTCATAACTATTCATAAATGAGGTAAATAGAGCCAGATGCTCTTCTACTATCTGAATGGTTTGCCGATTAGGTTGAGAATTTACAACAAATGCTTGTTATGAAGGTTGAGTGGATTGACTTTGTGGGTAGATAGGGGGTTATGGTGGAGCTTGAGCTTGAATGTAAAGATTCTGATGAGAAGCTTGGAATTAAGGCAAAGATGGATCTTTGACATTTGAATAAGCAGGAATTGCTGATTGTTGTTGTTGACACAACTAGGAGTGACTGACATAATAGTTTGGATTAATAGCCATCTTAGCATATAATGCTGATGCTTCAGCTCCCATCATGTTGATGTAGTTAGTAGCTCTCTGCTTGTCATCCATGTCATAAGATTTTATGGTAGAGATCAGATCACGGAGGGATAAGGTGAACAAATCCTTGGTTCTCTTGATAATAGTGCAATTGTTGTTCCAGCTGTAAGGTAGTGAGTTTAACAGATTCTTGTTCACCGAGATGTTCTCTAGTGTGATTCCTGCACTTTTCATCTTAGTTATTAGCTTCACTATTCTTGACATTTAAGCCTCCAAGGTTTCACCCAGTATATGATTAAACATGTTAAACTCTTGGTTCAGCATGTCTTTCCTGCTTTCCCTCATATCCTTGTTCCCCATAATCTATTATTCCATTACATCGCATAAATCTTTAGCCCTCCTATAATCCTTGAACTTTTGAGCTATTTCAGTTGTAAATGCCATAGTAATAGCAGCATATGCCTTATCATCAAGCTCCATTTTCTTCATATCCCCCTCATCCCAAAGATGTTCACGTTTAGGCACTAAGTGTCCTTTGTCATTTATGTATATCGGAATATAGGGACCCTGTTTGATAGATCTCATCATCTTGGGTTCAATATAAATGACATGGCTCTCAAAGCAATAGACCCAGTCCAGATAGTCTTCTTCGCTTAGAAGTCGAGGAGGCTTCGTGCTTATTCCGATCTCATTATCAAGATTAAGAGTGGCAGTGATGTGATGTGCTTCAAGTTTGCCATTGAGAAAACATGGATTCAAGCTAAAGAAAATTCAAATATGGAGTTCTCGCGTGAATGATGAAGTTCTTGCATGAATAGTCTTCAGCAAAACTAATCGCACTAGTTTTCACACAAGCTTCTCGCGCGATAACTTCTGTAACTGAATTCTGTGAAATGTCCAAGTTTTCACGCGAAAGGAATCTTTCTATAATAGAATTTTAACAAACTTTTGAGAAAACTCCACTTCTCGCGTGAACAACAACTTTTCGCATGCAAAGATTAACTTTTCGCCTGATCAAGCTCAGCCAATTTCGATAGTTCCATCCTTCAATCAAACACCATTTTGTTCAAAATTAACTGTTTAATCTTTCAATTAGTGATTTTAGGTTCGGTTATGATTATAATTGTCTCTAATTGATTGAATTAAGCTCAATTAATCACCAAAACAAGTCAAATCTTCAATTGAACAGCATAACTTTTCTTGAGGTCTTCAAAAGTGATCAAATAAGCCATGAATTTAGTAAATATTCAAAAGAACTTCAAATCGGATCTCTTCAACTCTTCAATATGAACTAATCAACCTTTGATTCAATCAATCAAGAGCACACTTGGCTCTGATACCAATTGTAAGGATCATCAAGTTATAAAGGTCGATCTCGTAATAAAAATGCGGAATGTTGACATTACAGATAAGATTGAATAGCAATTGAAGAACACAAACACAATATGTAAATAACTTTGATTGTATTTCTCTCTGATTTAGTAACTATTACACTGAGTACAAAATCAGGAAATGAACAAAAAGCTTACAAATTACATTGCAAAATATCTATTTATACTAAACTAACAAGTTCTCACTCGACTAACTAGTTCTTGTGTGACTAACAGGTTTTCACGAGAAGCAAGTTATCGCGCGGCTACTCTAACTTGTTGCTTGACTTTGATCTTCTTCATCTTGATTTGATTTCTCGAGCCTCTAGGTTCAATCCTTACAGAATGGACCCAAATTTTCATCAGATTCCTCAGCAAGAATCTATTGATGGAATGTGTAAAACTCTTTCTCATAAGATTCTTCAGTAGCAGGATCTAAAGGTCTATAGACAGCTATATCATCGGGACTTGGTCCGGAGACATTAGCAGAACATGATGATCCAGAAGGACCAGCAGTTGAGCCCATATCATCGCCCTGATCATCAACATCTTCCTTTTTATCATCCTTTCCATCTTTCTCATCGTCATCACCATCATCACCATCATCATCTTCATCATCATCATTATCAACATCATCCCCATCACTAAACTCGTAATCTACCAAATCTAAGTCGTCATCATCATCATTAGCAGGCTCAGGAATTGGTAAATCATGCTCAGGCTCTACAAAAACCTTGCAAGTGAAAACTACAGGTTGATCCTTAGTAGTTGTAGTAGGAACAGTGGTAGATGGCTCTTGATCAATAATAGCAGTCTATGTTGTCCTTTCAGTAACAACAGGATCAACATCATGCTCTGCAGCATTAGCAGGATCTTGAGCAGCTTCAGGATCAGCAGAGTGCTGTCCGCTCGACTCTCCAACATCTGTGGTTCGTTGATGAGCAAACAAAAAAGCAACACAAGAAGTGAGATCTCTAATATACTGCTCTAGAATATGAACATAGCTGAATATGAACTACTGCTGATGTTCAAGATTCTTGATCCGCTCATCCTTCTCAAACATCTGTCTATGTAGATCATCAATGGTTTGAGTCTTATCCATTATCTCTTTTTCTAATGCACTAACTTTCTCCTCAAGAGATACTCGTGTGGGTAATCAGGAGAAGTATCAGCTTGCTGCCTTGGCTTAGGAGTAGTATTTATTAAGTCATCCATGCCAAACATGTCATTAGGGCCTTGATCCCTTGGTGGTGTGCTCAACACATCATCAGTAGTGGGCATAGCAGATGATGTTACAGTTTTTGATTCTGTAACAATTAGCAGAGTCTCTAAATGTGTAGCCTCACTTCCTGTGACTGGAGTCTTAGACACAGGAATATCATAATCAGTCGACATAGTGGTCATCGGGGTCCGACGCTTATGCAACACACCTCGTCCTCTACCCCAGCCACGTGAATTATCTGTACTTTTCCTTTCCATCCACTTCTTTCTCCTCTAAATAGATGGAGAATCCTCAAGAATAAAATCTGCATCTCTTTCCTCAGTAGTGCGTTTAGTAGGAGTTTTTTCAACTCTGGGTCTTTCTTAAAATACATATGGAACATTTCCTATCTGATCACTATCAGTCTCACTTCCTGAACTAAACCAGGAATCAATCTCATCATCTACTGACATGTCAGCTGGTTGAGAGCTTCTTGGAGCATCATCAGAAACTCTGGTAGATAGACCAGCTTGATCAGCTTGAGGGGCCATATTCTCTAGTTGTTGAGCTTCTTCCTGATAACCCTCAATAAATCTATTAAGCTTGGCAAAGTGAGTACCATCCCATGCATTACCCCTTGCTCTAATCAAGTATGTGAGTATATCATTCTTCATCACCATAACAGCATAGGTAGAAGAATCAGATATTGCTAACTCAGGGTGAGCAGCATTCACAATCAACTATAAGAATCTAGGATACATGATGAACTTCTTTCCCACTAAAGCTATCACATTCTTCTGCATCTCTGAAAAGATAGCCTTGGATATGTTGTATGGTAGATCATTGACAAGTGGTATCAGTAGGGATTCGAATACTGCACTTAGTCTATTCATCCCAGCCTTTAGATTACTTAGGCAGTGAATCACCATATGAAATAAGTACTTCCAAAATAAAGGTAAGTACTTTACTCTAGTGATGGGTAAGGGTGATCATAACCCATTCTCTTCAAACAGTCTCTAGCCACGTCATCATCAATCTTTGCTTGTGCATTCCACTGATCCTCTAATAACAGTACACTGTTAATAACTTCAGCTGTAATAACTATCATCTTTCCCTTTACTGTAGCTGATATACATGGTTCTCCCTGATAGTCTCTCTCATTGGCTACCGTAAGCCAGTACTGAACGATAACATCAGTGTAAATCATAGGATTAGCTGAAATAGCAAAATGTATACGGGATGTCTTGACGCCGTCAATCAGAGATCTGAACAAAGCCTTATCCTTAGGTATGTCTCCAAGAAATGCGACAGAGTTATGGTTTTTGTTAAAAACCATTTGTCGAGACATATGAAAGATAATTATAGACAAAGATTGATTAGTTACTCATACACAGTAATTCCAGACTTAGAAAAGTTTTGAAATGAAAATTTTGAACTTATCGCATCAAATAAACTAATCGCATGCGAATAGATAACTTTTCACGCGAAAAGGTAATCTGTTTGCATGAGACAAAGTTTGACCATAGGTCAACTATTCGCCCGACAAGTCAGAAAGTCAAGCGAAAGGATCTAAACATTTTGAAAACTTATCGCGTCTGTTCATATTCCAATGGCTTTTCACACGCGATAAGTCTGAACTTTTTAGATTTTCAAATTAAACATATTTCCGACTGATTTAACCATTGATACATGTTCAACAAGTGTCGATTAGGTCAATTTTTAGGTTTCATATGATTAATTTCGTTCAATTTTATGTTTATTTGTCCTCGTTAAGTTGGTTATAGTTCAAACACTCATAAACATAATCTAAATGTAACCAACCTTATCAATCCTTAATCAATCTATGTGAGACCACAATGAATGTGTATATCAACAACAAATAGTATTAACACTTAGAAATTTTTGAGATTGTGAAAATAGTTATGCAATGCGAATAGTTTACTATTCGCACAACTGTTGCTTTTATAGCCTTCTGACTTCTCGCACGAGAAGTTAGAAATTCGTACACTCAAACTTTTCGCATTCCTTGACCTTCTCACATACGACTAATTCAACTAGTCGTATAAGTCACTTTTCGCACATTTTGATTTGAACTTACAAAATTTTCAACTTTTCAATTTTATTTATTTTGTTAAACCATTTGATTTGGTATGAGTAAAAATATGTTTAGCTATGTGTTTACAATTATCCAAAAACCCTCAATTTTGTAAAATTTTTGTAGAACAAAAACCAAGTGTAGCAAACACGAATTTGAACAAAAGAAAAAAAATAAGAACAAGTTGACACAAAAATTAAGACCTACAATATTTTTGAAAATTTCAACTATAGGATCATATTTCTTATGAAATCGATCATTAACATCATCCAGCTTTATTTTAAATAAAACTGGTTATGTTGATTGTCAATATGTTATGTCCACTTTAAACTTATATTTCAATTTTTACTTGGACACATATTCTGTGGTATTTTATCATGTTTAAATTAATTTGTATAAAATCCGTGAATCCCACAATCAAAAATCCTATATAACCCTTATTCAGCTTTAAAACACTTTTGAGATTTCAAGTCACCCCAATTTGACTTAAACCTTTTACCTCTGATCAGCATTTTCAGAATTATTTTTCTCTATTATAATATCTATTTAGAGCATAACTAGCCTGAGAAAACTTTCTGAACACAGAATATTAGCAAGTTTTAGGAATTATTAATTGCCAATCGGATTTATGTTTTTCCCTCGCAAGATGTTTAGGACTTACATGCCAAGTGAGACTTAGGTGCCCTATCTTTTGATTTTTCCTCCTGTGTCTAAAACATATTCTCAAAAAGAAAAATATTTATCATGTAGTATGTATGTCTATGACATATCTTTTATTATTGTGCTCATTGACATCTTTTATTTCTATATGGCCTTTTGGCATCTTTTTGCTCTTTTACATAATGTTTATTTTCCTTTTTGTCTTTGCTTTTTATATCTTTTTCATCTTTTGATATTTATATATACATATTTCTTCTGAAAGAAACTGAATCAGACAGTAACTGGCTTGAGTATGACTAGACTATAACTCTCAGTCTTTTTTAGCATGTAATCAATGTTACAACAAAACCTTGATGAGTAACCCAGTTCAGTCATAAAGAGTTAACTTTCAGTGTATCATAGATCATAGTGCTTTTCAGTCTTGAAAGTGAAGGCTATCAACATATCAAACCAAATCTAAGTCAGTTTCTTTTAAGCCTTAGTATGTAATGTATCGAACTCAAGAAATGTACTATCATTTCCTATAAATTCTTGAAAATTTAGTTTTCTCAATATGTAAAACAAAATATTTTTGTAAATTTTCCTTTTTTAAAAAAATCTTTCTTACTCTCCCTAAGAACAAAATCTTTTTCGAGACATTTTCATATTTTCTCCCCTTAAAATTGTGATTATCTAAAAAGATAACAATTTTAACTAAATGAATAAAAAAATATTTTGTCAGGGTTTATGGATAATCATTAACCAAATTTAATCATTCCTAGAGATTGGACCAAAAAATAAAATCGGGAATGATCAAATGCCTTAGTAAACAAATCAACAGTGTTATCATCTAATAAGAGGGACTCCAGATGGAAAAGCTTTCGATCAAAACAATCACGGATAAAATGCATTCAGATATCGATATGTTTTGTTTTTTAATGTTGGATCGGATTCCTCACTATGTTCAACACTACAGTGTTGTCACACCAAATCTTGGTGTTATACATATTAAGACCATAATCAAGAAATTGTTTCTAAATCCAAACAATCTAAGAACAACAACTGGATGCAGCCACATATTCAGCCTCTATAGTGGATGTGGATACCGTCCGCTGCTTTTTGCATTGCCAAGAAATCAACCTATTTTCAAGAAATTAACAGCCACCAGTTGTTGATTTACTATCCAAGTTACATCCTACATAATCACTATTAGTATAATCATATAAATTGAAATAGAAAGTCTTAGGATACCAAAGGTCGGGTGCTGGTTGAACCTTAAGATATTTGAAAATCCGATTGACAGCTTTCATGTGAGATTTCTTCAGATTACTCTCATATCGTGCATACTGAAAGACAAGAAACATGATGTCTGGTCTGCTGGCAGTGAGATACATCAGAAATCCAATCATTGATCGATACAAATGTTGATCAACATCTTCACCCGTGAGATCAGGAGTTAAAGTAGGACAGGAAGTCATTAGAGTGGGAGAAATCTTGGAGTCCTGAAATTTATATTTGTCCAGGATACTGAGAACATATTTTTCTTGATGTATCAGTATACCCTGGTCATCTTGTTTAACTTGAATACCAAGGAAAAATGACATTTCCCCAAGAGAGCTCATCTCAAATTTCTTTTTCATCATAGCTTCAAATTCCTTGCACAAATCATCATTATTAGATCCAAAGATAATGTTATCGACATATACTTGAAAAAGAATGAGATCATTACCAATCTTCCATAAGAATAAAGTTTTATCAATAGCACCTCGAGTATAACCACTTGCAAGCAAATGTTTAGTGAGGGTGGCATACCAAGCAGGAGGTGCTTAATGTAAGCCATAGAGTGCTTTGTATAACTTATAAACATAGTCAGGATGATCTGGATCTTTAAAACCAGATGGTTGACCAACATAGGTTTCCTCTTTCATTTCACCATACAAGAATGTTGTTTTGACATCCATCTGATACACCTTGAAATTCTTGTACGAAGCATAAGCCAGAAAAAATCATATAGCTTCTAGTCTTGTAACTGGAGCATATACTTCTTCATAATCTAGTCCTTCAACCTGATAGAATCCTTGAACAACAAGTCTGGCCTTGTTATGAACAATCGTATCTTTCTTATCCGTTTTGCTTTTTAAATACCCATTTGGTATCAATCGGCAACTTTCCATTTGGAAGTTCACACAGATGCCACACATTTAGCTTCTTGAATTGCATTATCTCTTCTTGCATAGCCTCAACCCAACTGTTTTTCTTTAAGGTCATCTTAATGTTCTTGGCACAATTTGAGAAGTAAAACATGAGTACAAGCATGTATTTATAGCACCAGATTGACATAGAGTTCGGACACCTTGTGATAACAGACCAATGATTGCTTCAGTTGGATGGTCTTTATGAAATCTCAGCTAAGGAATGGTATCTTCATAAATAACTTCATCAAAATTAGACATATGACCAACTGGTTCTTTAACATTGTTTCCTCCTTCGGGTTCATATACAATATGTTCATCTTGATGAATATCATTATCAACAGATAAATCTTCAAATGGAACTTGAATTGTATCAATCAGATTATTTTGAGTAGAAGAAGAACTCTGATCAAAAACCTGTGGTGCTTGTTTAACAACAGTTGAAACGTTTAAAGAAAAGAAGGTATATCTGAAGATCTTCTTGTAGCTAAAAAAGACATAGGTCTAACATCATTAGTAAAAATATCTTGAATTGATGATGACAAAAGTGGATTAACTGTAGACACAATAGAAGATTGATTAAAAGTCTCAAATAATAAAGCATAATCATATATCCATGAAGGAGCAGAACATGCATCTGTTTTGTTAGATTCATGCCAATATATATCAAAAGATTCAATTATTTGTTTAGACCTTTTATTAAAAACCTTATATGTAACTTTGTTGGCTGAATATCCAACAAAATAACATTCATCAGCTTTTTCATCAAATTTTAATTTAGAATCAGATGTATGTAACAAAGTACAACAACATCCAAAGGTTTTGAAATATTTAACTTTGGGTTTATGTTTGAAAAAGATTTCATAAGGAGTCATGTTTTGTTGTTTGTTGATTAACACACGATTCTGAACATAACACACAGTGTTAACAGCTTCAGCCCAAAAGAATGACGGTAATTTGGCTGCTGATAACATGGTTCTTGCTGCTTCAATTAGAGTTCTGTTTTATTTTTCAGCAATTCCATTTTGTTGTGGAGTTCCTGTAGAACTAAATTGTCTAGCTATCCCCTTTGAATCATAAAATTCATTTAGTGTATGACTGCAGAATACGATTCCATTATCACTTCGAATGCATTTTGATTGCTTTGTCAGTCTGATTCTCCACAAGTCTCATAAATTTTTTCACCAAATGAGGTGTCTCATCTTTGGATGCTAAGAAGAAAACCCATGTAAATCTTGAAAAATCATTAGTAATGACTAAACAATATGCACGACGTCCCAAACTCAAAACACTAACTAGACCAAATAAATCCATGTGTAACAGTTGAAGAACAGAGTCTATTTTGGTATGAGCAACTGGTTTATGAGGAAGTTTGTGTTGTTTGCCTTTTGAACATGACAGACAATGTTCAGTTAGTTGAAATGCTTTCAAAGGTAAGCCTACAACATGATTTCCTCTAACCAACTTGTTCATATTTTTAATGTTTACGTGTCCAAGACAATGATGCCATAACATTGTATCACTTTTCGAGGCTTTAGATAACAAACAAGATGCAGTTATAAATGAATATGAGTCATTCAAGTAAGTATGTGTCTTTGTCTCTTAGTGTTCTTAATAAGACCCATTTATCAGGAATTACAAATCCAGGTTTTAGAACAAGACATTCCTTATTAGTGAAATGTGTTGAATACTTTTTGTCACAAATTTGAGAGACACTAAGCAGATTATGTTTTAGTTCCTCTACAAAATTGACATCTTCAAAACTTAACACAGCATTCGACACTGTACCTTTCTTTGTAATCTTACCACCTTTGTCTCTTGCAAAGATAACATATCCTCTGTTGTAAGGTTGTATGTTGTTTAACAGAGATATATTACCAGTCATGTGCCGTGAACAATCACTATAAACATGCCAAACACTGGGGATGACCTGTCTTGGTTGCTCCTGCACATTCAAACAAATTTATTCATGTTTAGGAACCTAAGCCATGGTTGACTTGAGTACTTTGTTTTCATCCAAATATGATACAAATTGTAATATCATATCTCTTTTGTCATCAAAAGGACAATGTTCAACAATATCAGGCTTAGATGGTTTTTCTTTAATTTTCCACTTTTGAATTGGTTTAATCAGATGTGTCACCATTTTCTTTAAAGTAAAAGTGTTATCATCAACTTGTACAGATTTCACACTTGACTTTTCTTTATTCAAATCATTACTGTTATTAACAAAAGATTTTAACTGATTTGAATTCCACTTTTGAATTTTGCACAAACTGTATATGATAACTTCCATAGTTATCATAGAATCTGGCCTTAGTATGTCCTTGGCCTTGTGATTCTTTAACAGTCTCTCTATTCTTTTTCTTGTTATGGATTGTTTGAGATGATTCCGGAAGAATTGAGGTATCTATTTTAGACTTTTCATTCACATTTGAAGCCGATGTGGCATGAACTGTAGCTTTAGCCTTTGGAGTCGTAGTTACTGGAATTGGACCAGTGTCTTTGATACCTGTTCTACAAACATCTTGTTTCACAGAGTTAGCAATAATAGAAGGTTTATTTTTAAAAAAACTAGCATTACTTTCTTTAAAAATATGATCTTCCTTATCAATATTGCCTTTTGAAACAAATCTGTTCTTGAAATCAGTTTTCAAGTCAGATACGGATGTTGTGACTCGTTTTCTTTCTTTTGCCTTAAAATCTATTTTTGATTTTAGTTTCTTTTCTTTTTTGACATTTTTGAACAAACATTTGTAGCACTAAAAACTTCTGAACTTTCATTAATAACTGATGATGAATTACACAAAGATTTTTCATTACAATTTTTATTTTCCTGAAAATCTAATTCATCATCACTTTCCCAATCTTCAACCAACCCTTCCTTCTTCACACTTTCTGCAAAAGAATGGTCATGATAATTTTAATTTCATTTTTTATGATAGGGTCAACAGTCAGTGAAATATTGACTGGAAGTGTTACCAGTGTCTTTGATACCTGATCTACAAACATCTTGTTTCACAGAGTTAGCAGTAATAGGAGACTTATTTTTAAAGAAACTAGAATTTGTTTCTCTAAAAATATGATCTTTCTTATCAATGTTGCCTTTTGAAACAAATCAGTTCTTGAAATCAGTTTTCAAATCAAATGCTGATGTTGTGACTTGTTTTCTTTCATAGTCCTTAAAATCTATTTTTGATTTCAGTTTCTTTTGTTTGTTAGATATTTTTGAACAAGCATTTGTAGAAATAAAAACATCTGAAAGTTCATTGATAACTGATGATGAATTATATGAAGATTTTTCATTACAACTTTTATTTTTCTTAAAATCTATTTCATCATCACTTTCACAATCTTTAACCAACCCTTCTTTCTTCACACTTTCTGCAAAAGAATTGTCATGATAAATTTTAATTTTAGTTTTTATGATAGGGTTCAACAATTAGTGAAACATTGACAGGGGGTATTAAGTCTGATTTTGGTTGAAAACCTAATCCATAGGTCTTTTCATCTGAAGTGGTAATTGATGAAGGTAAACATGTATAATCATGATTAATAGGTGGTGCAATGTTAGAATATCCAATGCCACCTTTTCCACCATTAATTTTCTGAGTCATTTGAGACTTGATTATACCTTCAACCCTGTTTGAGGACAGCTCAAATTTTTCAACAGTCAAATTTGTATATAAGAGTTTACTGTTAAGTTTATTGATTTCTAAGATAGTTCATTGTTATGTGTGGTCAAATCTTTTATGTTACAATCTTGATCCTGAAGATTCAATTTTGATTGATATATTGATTTGTTTATTCCTTCTATCGTTTCTTTAAAAGTTTTCTCATCATTTTTATATTTATGGGCTTGATATTGAAGTTTTTCAACTTCTAAAATCAAGCGTTCATTGTGAACTTTGTATCTTTGAAACTTTTCTATATATGTATTTGAACAAATATTAGTGTGTACCTCTTCAGTCTCTCCTTGCTTGTCCTTTTCTTTAGGTATGACGTTTACCATGAAGGCTTTCAATTTCATCTTTTCTTCTGCTTTGGATGCCGGAGTGATCTCAATAGCATTAACATTATCATCACAAGTAGGTGCCGGAGTTTCCTCAACAGCATGCACAATCTTTTCATCTTTAGCTAGAGTAAACTCAACAGGCTTTTCTTCAAATTCTTCTTTTTTCTCTTCAGTCATTTTTTATTGAGCTGGAGTAGTCTCACTAGCCTTTTCATTAATCACCTCTTCAACATTCTCACAAACTTCTTCAGCAAAGATTCCCTTAATCAAGTCATCAGACATAAACTCAGCAAGTATATTCTCATTAAAATGTTCTTCAATAGTTTGAATTTCAGCTAACAAAGCAGTAAACAGATTGATATCTAGAATATCCTTCTGATGTGACCAATCGTACTCTTCATTTGTCTAAGAAACCAGGGCTTTGTTGTTTGATGTACTTGCTTTATCTCCCTTTACTTGCTCTATCTCCCTTTGACTCTACCTCCACAGTCACCATCTTCTTTCCACTATCAGTTTGATTTGACCTTCCTTCAGTACATTCTCTTGCAAAGTGACTGGATTCGTCACAATTATGGCATCTCAAACTTGATTTATCAAACCTAATCTTGTGCAAGTTGTTTAGACCAAACATCTTCCTCCCTGTTCTTCTAGAAAAATTCTTTGCCCTGTACACTACCATAGCCATCTGATACTTGATATCATTTTCTTCAACATCATCAGGATTAACTTGTTGTAAGTCATCAACTAAGATGTTGGGTGCACTGAGTCTTCCAGCTGTGAAAGCTTCATAGCTGTTCATGAAAATAGTGAATAGAGCCAGACGCTCTTCAGCTATTTGAATGGTTTGCTTGTTTGGGTAGGAATTCATAATAAATGCTTGTTGTGAATGTTGAGTGGATTGACTTTGTGGATAAATCTGAGGTTGTGGTTGAGATTGTACTGGATTGTAATGGTTTTGGTGAGAGGCTTGAAACTGAGGCATGGAGCGATCCTTGACATTTGGATTAACAGAATAGACTGCTTATTGTTGACACAACTGGGAATAGTTGACATAATAATTAGGATCACTAGCCATTTTTTCATATAATGCTTATGCTTCAGCTCCTATTGTGTTGATGTAATTAGTAGCTCTCTGCTTGTCATCCATTTCATATGACTTGATGGTTGAAATTAGATCGCTATAGGACAACGTGAACAGATCCTTGGTTCTCTTGATGGTAGTGCAGTTATTGTTCCAGCTGTATGGTAAAGAGTTCAACAGCTTTTTGTTTGCAAAAATGTTCTCTAAGGTAATTCCAGCACTCTTCATCTTCGTTATCAACTTAACAAACCTAGACATTTGAGCCTCCAAAGTTTCACCAAGTACGTGGTTAAACATATTAAACTCTTGGTTTAACATGTCCTTTCGGCTTTCCCTCATATCTTTATTACCCATTATATGTTCCTCCATCACATCCCATAAATCTTTAGCTTTTCTGTAATCCTTGAACCTTTGTGCAATCTCAGTAGTAAGTGCCATGGTGATAGTAGTATACGCTTTGTCATCAAGCTCAAGTTTTGTCATGTCTTCCTCATTCCAGAGGTGTTTCGGTTTAGGCACCAACTCTCCCTTATCATTGTTATACACAGGGATATACGAACCTTGTTTGATTGACCACATCATTCGGGGTTCAGTATAAATAACTTGATTCTTGAAACGATAAACCCAGTCGGGATAATCTTCTTTGCTGAGAAGTCTAGGGGGTTTTGTGCTTGTACCAATCTCATTATCGAGGTTGAGAGTAGTAGTGATGTCCTTTAGATTAGCTATCTTGAAAATCAGAAATCAAACTTTTCAAAAATTTCAAACTTGAAGTTTTTGCGCGAAGATCAGAGTTCTCGCTTGAACAAACACCAAACTTTTCGCGCGGTTAGTTTTCTAACTGAATTTTGTGAAAAGTAAACTTCTCGCGGCAAAGGAATTTTTTGTAAAAAACTTTTCAACAAACTTTTGCGAATTAGAAACTTCTCGCGTGAATAAGAGCTTTTCTCGTGCGATTAGCAACTTTTCGCCTAATCCATTTTCATCCCAATTTCGATGATTCCAACTTCAATCTTTCACCAAATTGTTCAAGATTTATTAATTAAGCTTTGAATTAGTGATTTAGGTTCAAAATTTGATCCTAAGTGTCTCTAATTGATTCAATTTAGCTTGTTTAATCAAATGAACATCATCGAATCATCAATCATCAACAAAATAGCTTTCAACATCTTTAAATATACTCAAAAACAGCAGAAATCAAATTGATCTTCAACGAAATCCAAATTGAAACTCAAGAACACTTCAAAAACACTCTTCAATCTTCAAATCAATCGATCTAGAGCATACCAAGCTATTATACTAATCATAAGGATCAACACTTTACGAATCAGATCGATCTCGTGATAAGAACGAGGAATGTAATCATCACGGTAAGAAGATATAGTAAGCAAAAGATGAACACAAGTGTAAATAAATTTTAATTTCTATTGCTCTCTGATTTGAAAGATACAAAATACAAGTAAATCGGAAATGACAAAAGCTCTCTAATTACATCAACTAAAAACTATTTATACTAAACTATGAAGTTCTCGCGTAGTTCTCGCGCGAGATACAACTTCTCACTTGGAAACTTCCAGTTCTCACGAGACTGATCTTTATAATCTTGTTTGATTTTTCGAGCCTCTAGGTTCAATCCCTACAACTTTTGACCAACTCATATAAGTTGGTGAGTCTTTAGAGATGGCAACGAAAAGTAGTTCATCTTTTGTAAAAAGTAAGTTAGATAAAGCATGTCTTCTCTGTCTTCGGAAGAAATTAGTCTCTTGGCTTCGGAAGACTTCATCTTTGGCTTCGGAAGAAATGGTCATTTGGCTTCGGAAGATTTGATACTTAGTGTATTTCATTGAGTCGTATCAAATCTTTCAAAGTAACTTCCTTGTACTTCACATGTGCATGTTGAGAGCTCTATGGTTGCATCAGCGTCTAAGTTTTAATTGCAGTCCTTACACTTGTGTTCTTGTGTTTCTCATTTTCTGGCTTCTTAGTTTTATTATTTACATCAATATTTAATCAATCTTTTGCATTTTCTATGATAGGTTAAACAAATATATGTAATTCTGGTCACAGATTCCACGTGGATACAATACCCTACTTACCCCAGCTACCTAGCTTATTTATATTGTTGCATGTCTCGATGATAGTCAATATCAAACAAGTACACATAAACACAACTGTACCTATTATACGCAATATAGTATTGGTAAGAAACCAATATATCAATCTACAAACACGTATAGGCTCTTGACACTAACTCTCCATTGATATATTGCCTAATAAACTAAGTGATTTTTAAAATTGTAAATTAAATATAATAACTAAGAATACGAACAAAGCAATGAATAGATAACAAAAGAAAGTGATATGAAATCAAATATGAGAAGGAAATCACCTAGTTGTTAACAATGCAATGACTTAATAAATTGACTTAACTTATGAGACTCATGCCCCGATCAAAATTAATGATTATCCAAAATAATATAAAGTGTTGACAATAGAATGACTTAACTTCTGAGACTCCTCTCCAGACCAAAAATTAATGATCGTCCAGATTCTAATATCAATGAAAAAAGCTCAAACAAGGGAACCTATGCTAAAGTGCTTGAACTAATCAAACACAAATCCAAGGTTGTTTAACCCCATAATTATTAAAATTTTATTATAATAGTCAATATTAGTGATAGGATCAAAATGGATCGATATGTGATGATATTTTGATGCAATTGAATTAAAACAAACACAAGTAATCAAATCAATGCAAACATATCAGAAAAATTCATAGTTTTTCATTGATAGAAAGCATAGAAATACAAGTGTAGAGAAAACAGTTACAATTCGTTCAACTGATTCTAATGTGCACTAGTCTAGTCTTTGTGCTTACCTACATAATACATAATCTATGCTATTTATACTACCAACGAAAACAAAAAGGAACATATATTTACAAATAAGTCCCTAAACTATGACAAAACTACTAATAAAGACAATAAAGACTAAATGTTAATCTTCGAGAGACTTCTACAATACTCCCCTTAAGATTGACATTGTCTTCAGTCTTTAAAATCTTCAATCTTTGGTCTTCAATCTTCAAAATTCTTCAATCTTCATCTTTATTCTTCAGTCTTCATTCTTCATTCTTCATACATCAACGAAATCTTCTGGTTCTTCTTTTACTTTGAACATAGGCTTCTCCTTGTACAGCTCCTGTTCTCTCAATGCCTTTGTAATTGCTGACTTAAATTTTTCTGCTAAAATAGCTTGCTCAGGCTTTGATTCATTTGTCTTTATATCCATCTTTTCCATTCTTTCCAATGTCTCCTTGAATAAACCTACAATGTCAATGTTAGCATAAAATTCCAATGGTTTTGGATAATCTTTTGCATGTATCTCCAGCACCCTTTACTTGTAATTCTCATAAATTCAATAGACTTAATATCCTTCTTCACAATATTTGCATACGCTAAGGCTTTGCATAATGCAATCCTTTCCATTGCAGCATTCATGACTTTAATGATCGTTAAGAAGTATTTTTTGTCATTTTCAGCAACTTCAGAAGACACCCGTTCAAACTTTTGAATTGATAAGAAAGAAATGTAACTTGGATGAAGCAATTTTAGCTCAAATACTTCAAATAAAGAAATCATATCTTTATCCCAATCATCCAGATTTCTAACAAGCTTCAACTCAAATGTATCAACATTATAAAACCATAGTAGAATTGGTTTTGTCATTTGAGAACCATCAATCACTTTCAGACCAGGATTTGTTATTTTATCAAAGTATTTATCACTAAAAGCATCCAAAAATACATCTTCTTCTACACCATTTTCTCTAAGTTTTCTTTTGCTTTTCAATGATTGAAAGTATTCTTTGTCTTCCTGATCGCATCTCGTTTTAAGAAATGAACTCATCCTTGATATTCCTTAGTTTAGCAATTAAACAAAATTTTCACCGCGACCAGCTTTTGTTGGGTTAATCAAAGGACGTTTGTTCAGCTCTGTTAAGTCTTGCACAGGAAGTTCAATGATGCTTGAGTAAAAGTGATAAACATCACATATAGCATTTACTCTTTTGATCAAAAAGGCATCAAATACTTCATCATATTTCTAAGCTACTATTTCAACTTCTTTTGTTTTATCAGGAACAATCATTGCATTAAGCAGTTCTGAAATTGATTGTTCTTTTTGTAAAACATTTCGCACCAAGTCTCCTGCTGTTCTAGCTTTATTCCATAATTGCTTTTGTTTAATCGAGACTTGATAAGCTTGTTTTTCAGTCTCAGGAAACATCTTCATTAGCTCTTTCCTTCTCTCATGTCCACTTCTTATTAACTCCATGTTTTTGATCTCTTGGGGCTTTAGAATTCTTGTTCTCTTTGTAATCTCAAGATACTATGGGTTGTCCATGTCAAGGACTATCATTCTGTTTGTTTGTTTCTTAGTTTCTTGGAAACTTCCCACCAAGTTTCTCAAAGATTCTGCTTGAAGTCTGTTTAATTTCTTCCTAGGATAGTTACGTGATTGTAACCATATCTTTGAAGCAGTTACATTCATATCATCTGGATCAGGATGGTGTAACTCAGAAGTTGAAAGTTCTTCAACATTGATACTTTCTTGAAGAGGGTTCCATTCTTCATGTTCCACTACTATCTTATCTGGATCAACAGGTGCAACAGACTCAGCACTTATACACTTTTCATACTCTTCATTTATTTGAGAAACAGTTAATCCATCCAAGAATACTCTGTTGTACTTCATTTTGATCAAGTAATTGTACTTATCTTCAATATCAACAGGAATGTCTTCAGATATTTCCTGGATTGGAGAGTGAGTAACTTCAACCATGACTTCATCTACCAATACTTCATCATACCATGCATCTTCAAACTCAGATTCTAAATCATCAAGTGCCTCTATCTTCTCTTGATCTATAGGTTCTTCACTTTCTTGAGTTTTAACTTCAGATGTAGTCTTTTGAACTTTTGATGATTCAACTAGAACTGAAATGTCTACATCATCAATTTTTCTTTTTCCTTTATCTATCTCAGATATCTTCTCAACATCAATTGGGATAACTTCATAAACTATCATAACTTCAGGGGATGGAGATTTTAAGCTATTTTTCATTCTTTCGAATTCTTCTTGTAAAACCTCATTGTTTTCTTTCAATTTTTTGAATTGTTCTTCCATTAGGTCATAATCTTTCATCATGACTTCAAATTTTTGCAAATTTGTTTCTTTATCTTTCTCCAAATCAGCAATCACTTTATCTTTCTTTTGTAATTCCTCCTTCAATTTCTCATTTCCTTCTCTTAACTTTTCAATGAGATTCTCTTGCTTGGCATTTTCTTCTTTTAATTCATCAATAATCAACTGAAAGTTTGTTTCTTTCACCACATGTGTATCTTGTTAATTCAAACTTACATGATCATCATGTATCACATCTTCAAATACTTCAAAGTTTTGAACATCATCATTAACTTTAGTTTGTTCTTCTGTTTCAATAGCTTCTTCAATCATATTAACTATCTCCTCAATAGTTTGACTTTCTTCATTTCTATCTTCAACATGGTCAACTTCTTGAACATCTTCAACTTGTTTAGTTTCATGAACATATTCATTTAATTGTTCCATGTCATTGCCATCATCATCACCATCATTATTATCATCATCATTATCAGAACAAGAATTTTCATCATTATCATCTTCATTTTCATCATCATCATCTTCATTTTGAAGAGCTTCTTCAATAAGATCATTTGGGTCAACTGGCTCATCTTCAAAGAGATGAAATTGCTCTTCATTAATATTCACATCATCTTGAGCCACAGCCCTCATATAGTCAAACATTGGTACATTAGGAGCACCAGTAATCATTGATAGTCTTTTGTATGAAGTTTTTGTCATGTGCTCAAGAATCAATCTTTTACCACAAACTCCATAAGCATGATAATCAGGATTAGCTTCATTTATGATCATCTGCAGGAATCTTGGATACATCAGATACTTATTTCTGATTCCTTTCTCCAAGTTAAAGATAAATCCATTCATAATCCAACGAGCCATATTGAATCTTCTGTATGTTGCAAGAGCCACAATGGGTGAGACTATATCAACTGGAAAGGAGTTCTAACCCATACTTCATTTGGACATACAATGTTGGAATATATAACATAATAATTTCTAGTGATTATACACTCAGGCTCTGAAAAATTGTTTCTTAGGAAAATTATCTGGATGACCCATAGCAATAAAGGTTTCTCAACATTCATTAAATGAGAGTTCAGCTAAGTCTTCAGGGTCATTGTTTCCAAGCCTTAATGCTTCTCTAATGGATTCTTCTGACACTTCAATCATTCTTTCATTTGTTATGAATCTTCTCAAAACTTTTCTCCCTTCTTCATTGATTTCAACAGTTGCAGTAGTCCAAAACTACTTGATCAGTCTGGAATAAATGACTGGTTGGTAACACATAGCATAAACATACGTCATCCTTAACAAAAAACTAATCATTTCTTCATAGCCTGTAGCATCCCGAACATCTTCGTTTAAAAATGCTGCTACATTGTGTTTAGGCTCAAACTTTACTTCAGCCATCTGAAAGGATAAGACAGGAAGAATTAGACACTTAAGAATTTACAAAATTGAATCAAATTGATATTTATAGAAATTTAAATGAATTATTATGTTTTAATTCTGTTAACCTAACTTGCACTTTGAAAATTTTCTAATTGTTCAAGTATTCTGTTAAAAAAACAAAATACATTCAAGTTAGAGTGTAAATGATTTTAAACATATCAATTCATTAAATTTTCTCAAAAACATATTAAAGAATGAATTTGTGATTAATTTTTTTTTTTTATTAAAAATTCATGAATGTGACTGTTCATTTTCAAGAACTTTGATTGATGAACATGAATATCATCATCAAGAACAAATTTAATGAAAATCAGATTTAATTATCACAATATGTTCGAAATCAAATGTATATCATCAATCAATGTTCAATTTCAGTTAAACATTTTCATTAAAGTCACAGATTTCAAAATTTCAGATGAACTAGGGTTCATACGCCCGTATAGTCATGAAACACCCAATCAAATTCAAACTATAAACTTGAAATTGTATGAATTTGTTCATGAACTTACGTTTAGAATCTGAAAAACAAACTATCAATCGCAAGTATTGAAGAAATAACACTCAGAAAGATGAACTGGTGAATCAAGGGTTTTCGATAGTCGGGTGCAAGAACAGGGGATTTGAGAGTAAGTGAAAAATCTGAAATCACAAGTGTTGTATTTACACTAAGTGTAAATTTTTAGGCGCGTGAGCACTGTTTGTGCGCATGGGTTGATTTTTACACTAAGAATTTAGGCGCATGAGCACTGTTTGTACGCATGAGGTATAGACGCATGGGCATTGTTCAGACGCATAAGCACTATTTATGCGCTTTGGCACTGTTCAAGCGCATGGGACTAACTGAAACGCCCAACACTTGGTAATTTTTCACTTGAAACGCCCAACTCTTAAAAGCTTGGTACTGTGTAGGCGCATGAGTATGGATGAAATGCCCAACGCTTAACCATAAATTTCAGACATATGACAACTGTTTAGGCGCATGAGGTTGTTTGAAACACCCAACACTTGTACAAATTTCTGAAAAAATATCATGCTTCTAATTTGAACTTTTGAACACTGTTTAGGCGCATGAGATTACTTCCATGAGTCTAACACTTGTACTTTTCAAATCTTCCACCTGAACACTGTTTAAACGTATTAGTACTGTTCATATACAAATTTTTAAAACAATTTGTCAAATTTTGACTTCACCCAAAATTTACATAATTGACCCTCAATTTTGTACTTTTGACATTTAAATTTTGACCTTTTTGTTTTTATTTTAAATTTTTTAGAAAAAATTTCCCTTCATTTTAGTCTCTAATTTTAACAAAAAGTCTCATATTAAAATGTTGCAAGAAGCTTTTCCACTTTAAAATGTTTTCTTCAGGTTCATTTTTATATTATATCAATCCAAAACATTTACTCCCCCTAAACTTTTAAGTTTAATAAAACATTTAACTTTTGATTTTTTATATCTTGAAATTTGAAAATTTTCTCTTTGACACTTTTACTTTTTACTCCCCCTAAACTTTTAAGTTTAATAAAACTTAGAAGTTTCTTGAAAGTCACAGGAAGAGCACACTAATCATTATTAATATGCCTGCACATAGAAAAACATGCAAAAATCAAAAATAAAACAGAATAAAAATCTATTATGTACAACTGAATCATATGTCTGCACTGAGATCATATCAGTTAAGATCAGTACATTGAAATAAAAAGAAATTGGTGGATAGTCATAGACAGTGAATAAATCATGATCAAGTGTGCTCCAGGTCAGCATTTCTGCAGCAAAGGAGACACGAGATCTAAGGATAGAAAATGAGTGCTTTTGGCAAGGTATTCAGCACACTTACTTTTTCAACTCTTGGATTGCTTAAGGTACGATTAGATATGACATTATGTAAGTCACACTTAGACTTAGAGAGCTCAACCCTCGTCAAGATATGCAAGAAATCACTTTTCTCAACTTGAAAACCTGACATATACTTATAACCAGATCTCATGTTTAGTTTGTGCACATTGGCAACTTTTTGCATCAGATGAGAATATCCAGGTCTGTAATGACTTACAACAAAGGATATCTCATCACTTCAGGTCTATGATGACTCATAACAGAGAAGTGAACCGACGCTTTAAATTAATTAGAGCTCAATGGTTATTCATATCGCCACCAGGTGTGAGTTTGTGACTTTACAAGCAATCAATTTGAGAAGTCAACACTACTCATGGGTACTAAAATGGACAAACACGAATGCATGATTGATTTAGTTTGATCACAAGAGTTTACTTTTTCAGTATAATTACATGAGCTTACCTGCACATCATATCTGATCACGTCAGACTTTAGTCGTAAGCGAAGTATGCAACTAATCAAACTAATGTATCTATCATTTCTCACATATTGCAAAGACAGATTCATTCCATAAAAAATGAATTAAGAAGGAAAAACTCTATTTTTGTAGTTTTTGTTTTATATTTTTATCTTTTGATTTTTCAATTTTCTATTTTTGTATTTTAGTTTGTTTCTCTATAAAACATGCACACACAATATACAATCAGGCAATTAACTCTGACAGTTTCTCTTGTTGTTTCCTCTACAGTTAAGGGATGGTTCTGATCATTTTAAGACTCAAGTAACTGAAATGCTCAAAAAACCTAGTTTTTACACATGGTTAATAAGACCAATTGACTCTACCAAATACTCAAACCTTCCTGGTAAAAAGGCTTTTGTAAATAGGTCCGCCAACTGTTTTTCAGTTGCAATTTGGATTAAAATGATTAAACCTTTTTCAGAGTTATCTCTGAGAAAATGATATTGAATCTCAAATGTTTTGTTTTTCAATGTTGGACAGGATTAGTTGTAATAAACATAGCAGAATTGTTATCAATGTAAATTGGAGTTTTAAGAAAATTGAACCCGTAATCTAACAGTTGGTTTTGTAACCAAAGGATTTGAGAACATCCTGCTGATGCTGCAATGTACTCAGTTTCTGCGGTTGAAACAGAGACATTTGTTTGTTTCTTACATTGTCATGAGACTAATCTGGGTCCTAAAAACTGACAACCACCCGTAGTAGATTTACGATCTTGACAACATCCTCCATAATCACTATCCGTATATCCATGTAAGTCGAAGTTACCTTCATAAGGATACCATAGCCCTAAAGCCGGTTTTCCTTTAAGATACCTGAATATTCGTTTAACAACAATTAAGTGGGATTCTTCGGGTCTGATGATACCTGGCACAGACACAAACAGCATACATTATGTCAGGTCTAGATGTAGTAAGATACATCAATGAACCAATCATAGATCTGTATAAAGTTTTGTCAACTGATTTTCCTTTAGAAACAGGTTCAATCTTGGAATTTACGTCAGCTGGAGTTCTTATGGATTGACAATCTTGCAGTTTAAATTTCTTCAAGAGTTTATCAATGAATTTCTCTTGATTGATAAAAATTCAATCTGCAGACTGCTTCACTTGAAGTCTAAGAAAGAAATTTATTTCTCCCATAGAACTCATTTAAAACCGAGACTTCATGATTTCTTTAAATTCATTGCACAATTTTGGACTTGTAAAACCAAATATGATATCATCGACATACACTTGTACACATAGGAGATCATCAGCATCCTTCTTTATGAACAAAGTTGGATCGATTTTCCCTCGCGTGTATCCATGTTGGATTAAGTGTTGTGATAATGTTTCATACCAGATTCTAGGGGCTTGATGTAGACCATACAAAGCTTTGCTAAGCTTGTACACACGATGTGAAAATTCCGAATCTTCAAAACCCGAAGGTTGCTTTACATACACATCATCAATGATCGGTCCATACAAGAAAGCGCCTTTAACGTCCATTTGATACACCTTGAATTTCATGAATGATGCATAAGCCAGGAAGACACGAATTGATTCAAGTCTTGCAACTGGAGCAAATACTTCATCATAATCTATTCCTTCCTCTTAGGTGTATCCTTGTGCAACAAGTCTCGCTTTATTTCTAATAACAATTCCTCGATCATCTGTTTTGTTTCTAAACAACCATCTTGTGCCTATGGCATTTTCTCCTTCAGGTAAATCCACAAGATTCCACACTTCTTGTTTGCGGAATTGCAATAATTCTTCTTGCATAGCCTCAATCTAACTATTGTCCTTTAACGCTTCAGAAACGTTTTTAGGAACAAGTTGAGAAAGAAAACATGAGTATAAGCAAAGATTTGCTTGTTCTGATTTACTTCTCGTTGTTCTCTCATTCAATGGACCAATAATGTGAGACGTTGGATGGTTCTTGTGAATACGAGATGTTGGAATCTCATTTTCTTGAACATGAACATCCAGATTGGTTTGATTAAAGTTGGAAAGCTGATGCAATAGGTTCGAAGAATGTGGATTGAAATTGGGAACTTGAGTCGGTGAGTTGATTAAGTAATCAAGATTACCGGTACCAACTACATCACCAGAAATAGATGACGTTCCAGACTCAAGTTGTACAATTTCTATACCATCACTAGGAATAGGTTGTGAAACTAAATGATCTTCATCTTGATGAGATTGATCATTATTATTAAACCGAATTATTGAATCTTTGACAAAAGAAAAAAATGGATAATCTGGGTTTGACTCATCCATATCATCAGAATCTGAATCATCACTGAAAGAACCGAGATCTCCTTGAAGTTTCTTCTCACCTGTAGAATCAAGCAAGTTAGATTGATTAAACAAGTTAGATTGAAAAGAGTTTGACAATGAATCTAAGTCAAATAACCAAGCTGGACCATTTGAAACTGATGGAAAAGAATTTTCAAGGAATTTAACGTTGAATGTTTCAAGTATAACATTTGTCCTAGAGTTATAAACTTGATAGGCTTTTGAAACAGATGAATATCTAATGAAAAATCCTTCATCAGATTTTGAATCAAATTTTCCTAGATGATCACTTGAATTTAAAATCAAAACTGGACAACCAAAAGATTTAAGAAAATCTATGTTTTGTTTCCTGCCAAACATCAACTCATAAGGAGTTTTCAGTTTGTCTTTCACAATTAAAGTACGATTCTGTACGAAACACGCAGTAGATATGGCTTCATCCCAGAAAGTGATAGGAATTTCGCTTCTACTAACATGGATCGTGCAGCCTCAATCAAAGTTCTGTTTTTCCTTTCAGCAACTCCATTTTGTTGAGGAGTTCTGGGAGCACTAAACTTATGAGCAATTCCTTTTTCTACACAAAACATGTCAATAGTTACATTTTTAAATTCCGCTCCATTATCACTTCTTATTATTTTTACTTTTTGTTCTAATTGATTTTCAACTTTTGTGATGAATTCTTTTAAAAATTCAGTCGTTTCAGATTTAGCATTCAAAAAGAAAACCCATGAAAATCTTGTGAAGTCATCAATGATAACTAAACAATAAGATATTCTTCCAATACTCTTCACATTTATTGGTCCGAAAAGGTCCATATGCAACATCTGGAGAGGTTTGGAATTTGAGTTTATTTGCTTGGGCTTATAAGACGCTCTGTGTTGCTTCCCTTTTAAACATGCTGAGCAGAGATCAGTAGTGGCAAACTTCTTTGATGGAAGGCCGATAACATGATTTCCCGCTACAAGCTTGTTCATATTCTTGAAGTTGGAATGCCCGAGACGTCTATGCCAAAGCTGACTTTCGTCATTTGATGCTTGATCAATAAGGCAAGTTGTTTCTGTAGATGGATCAACTTGAGACATGTCCATCTTGTATACATCTCGATCCCTAACAGCTTTAACAACCACCCAGTCTTTGCTAATCTGAAAATCTGGCTTTAAAATATAACAGAAAGAATCATCAAAAAGAACAGAATACGATTTATCACAAATTTAGGAAACGCTTAACAAATTAAAGTTCAACTGTGAGCATAAGTTGACTTTATCAAAGCTTATTATCCCGTTGGATACTGTTCCCTCGCCTGTGATTTTTCCTCCTGCATCATCACCGAAGGCGATGTGTGTACCATCTTTTAACTTAAATTCTTGAAGTAAGGCATGATTGCCTGTCACGTGCCGGCTACACCCACTATCGACATACCATGTGTTGATAGGTCTTCTCAGGCGTACCTGCAAGACAAAGAAAATTAAGTTAAGTTATCGACCCAAGCCGAGATGGTCTTGGGTTTGCCAAACTTATCAACAATGGTAAATTGTTTAAAACGGAGTTTATTCACATCAGGCTTGATTTTAATGAATTTACCAATTCTATTATTCACAAATTTTTATCATTATTAAGAAAATTCATATCATTTGAATGATCAATTTTTGAAAAAATTTTATTTCCAAAATTTTTATCATTTATTCTCACAGATCTTGGAATGAATTTATCTTGAATGTATTGTTTTGGTCTCACAGAGTCATTTCTTTTGAAAGATCTCAAGCTTAAGGAAGGTTGGTTAGTTAATCTTTGAAAACTAACAGTTTGATTTCTTTTAAACTGAGGATTAACATAGCCTTTGCTTAATTGTGTATTTGCAAATCCTTTTCTTGGCGAATTCTTTCTAAAGCAACAATTTTCTGTATTGTGAGTCCTTACATCACAGAAGGTATAGTACTTATTAAAGTAACAATCTTCTGTTGAGTGATTTCTCATATCACATATGTGACAGTGCTTGTTAAAAAAACATTCAGCAGTCTTATGATTATACATGTCACAAATTTCACAGTACCTTTGTGCTGTTCTAAACAACTGTTTATTAACTTTTGATGTTGACGCAACGTTTGATCATTGTTTAGATTTAGGCATCGAAATGTTAATCTTTTGTTTTTGATTTGACAAATTTTGTTTTTGATTTGACAATTTGTTCTTTTGTATATTTGTTTTTGACTTTTGTACATGAACTGCATTCTTAGAATCCTTAGAAACAAATTGTTTAACGACAGCAGAAGACTTCGAATCTGAACCTGTTTTCAGATCAGAGTTTGATTTGTTCTTAGGAGTTTATTTAACTTCTTGAATTAAGTTCATGTTCAAAGTACCAGCAGACACAAATTTTATTGGTTTAATTGAGTTGCTTGATTTGTTGTTTTTGTCTGATTTTCTTGACTCTTATTTTGATCAGTTTTAGCTTTAGTCATTTTATTCTTCTTTTTTTGGTTCCTTGATTTTGTAGAACTTGATTTTATTTGAGATTGAACATCTTCAGGTGAAGATTCTTTTTCAGTTTCCTTCTCTTTTTGATCTTTTTGCCATTTAATAAACTCTGGATTATTTAGACCATAAGAGTTTGAATCTTCTGATATTCCTTCTTCTTGTTTTGCTTTATCTTTGTTTTTGGAGTTTTGTTTATTATTTTTAATGATCACTTCTTCCAAAACAGATTCTTTGGGAACAAATATTTTCCTACTTTTCGGTCGTGGTTCATATGATTTTACTTTTACCGGATGACCGTTTTTTATCTTTTCAGTATCTTTTTCTTCAAAGATTTCAACATTGGTTTTCTCTTCTTCACTATCAGAAATCTTGTTGCTTTTGTTTTGGAAAGCTTTAAGTTTAGCTTTATTTTCAGGAGAATGATCATGCGTGTTGAAGTTCTCTGGTAAAGCATTTGTTATAGATTTAGGCATTGGTTCGTGTGTAAAACTAAGCCTGCTTTTTGTTTGTCCTTTCATTCACTTACCAATTGTTCCACAATTGTTTTAGAACTTTTGACTTTTGCAAGATCAACTTGTGTAGCAGCATGTGCTATTTTCTCCTCTTCCAAGTTCTTAGTTATTTCTTCAAGTTATTTGGAAACAATTTCTAGTTCATTCAAAGTTTTGTTCCATGAAGTTTGTAGAGAAATGATCTTTTCATCTGATATTTTGTGGTCATTTTTAAGTTTATTACGCATTAATTCCTCTTGCTTGAGCTTTTCACAAATTTTGTATGAGTAAGTTCGGTAATATTCTACATGTTCAAAGCAAGATTTGGTGCATAGTTTTTCTCTAACTTCAGGTGGTATTTCAGGATATTTTGGTGAAGTAGTCTCAGAATTAGAAGATAAATTTTCAACCTTTGGTTGATCTGATTGTGCCATTAATGCAACTTCTTCTGAATCCTCTTTAGGATCAGATTTATCACTTCAGTCATACTTTTCTTCTTCATTTTTAGAGTCATCTTCAGCCTTTAGATCACTGTCTTCAGACCAGTCTTCACCTTGAACCTCTACAATAAGATATAAACTAGACGTTAAGTCAGCTTTAAACTGCCCTGCATACGCACTCCAGTCATATCCATCCTTGATGCTCATGACAATAGCTTTCTTATGCTCTTCAAAAGACTTAGATTCATCTTTAAGTTCAGGCATTGGTAGACTTTGATATGGCTTTTGGAATGTCTTCTGAGACTGTTGTGGATACCTTTGATTGCTTGAACTAGCTTGACCATTCCCTCTTTTGTTTCTGAGAGCTTTGCATTCTCGCGAGAAGTGGCCATAGCTATTTCAGTTGAAACAACTTGACTTAGATTTGTCAAATCCAACAGTCTTGTTAGCACTTGGCTTGTAGTTCCTGTTGACATAAGAATGTTTCTGGGTTCTATATGCAATCATCACCATTTGCTAGTTTAAGTCCATCTCTTCTACATCGTCTGGATCCATCTCGAATAAGTCCTACAAAACAAGATCTAATTGTGTTAAATGGCTACCTTGATAAGCTTGAAAACTAGCCATAAAAGCAGTAAAAGCAGTTTTGGACTCCTCATCCTGTAATAGGATGTTAATAACATCTTTAACTTTGCTAGTTTTAGCAGAGTTAGAAGGTGGAGTCTCAGTTTGAGGTTTAGAGTTTTGAGGTTTAGGAGGAGACTGAGGTTGTGGTTGAGTTGCATAAGCAGGAGCACTTGTATATGAAGAATCTGTAAAGAACCCTGCTCCAACAAACAGATCACCCTCTTCTTATGGTGAATTCTCATTCTTCGCCATAAAGGCATTCTCCACTGTGCTAGTTGGAGATGCAACATATTTGTACTGAGACATTGATGCTGCTCTATCATTTTTTCTTGAGCTTTCATCAATCTCAACTGACTCAATTTTGGCAATCAATAGATCAAGATCCAAAGGTAATTTTTCAATGTGCTTCAACAATGTCACTGTTTGTTTCCATGAGGATGGAAGAGCACTGAGAAGTCTGAAATTTAGATCTTTGAGATCATTTTTGATGCCAGCAGTTGACATCTCAGTTGTAAGTTGCACAAATCTATTCATCATTTGGTTTATAGTTTCACCAGATAAATGCTCAAACAGCTCAACTGCCTCTTCAGTTTCTGCTTCTTGAGATCTTGAATCTCCTTACCACCTTCACATATATCTTCAAAGCTTTATACATAGTATATCCGGTTTGATATCCATCAAGTCTAGTTAAGACTTCTAGTGGTAATCCTTTACACATCAATGAATATGCTTTAATGTCATTCTTTACTTTTCTTAGATCATCACCTTGTAACTCATCTTCAGGATAAGGTTCTAGAGAGTCTTTTGTGTAGACAAAACCTCTATCAGGACCATCTGATGTAATTGGGATATAAGGTCCTTTTTCTATTGACTTCCACAAGTCAGTGTCAATAGAATTAAGATGATATTTCAATCTAAGAGATCAGTTCTTAAAATCAGCTCTGTTCTTCAACTTAGGAACTCTGTTCTTAGAATCTTTAGATTTGACCATTTTGAATTATTGTTTTTAAGAAAAAGATTTGTTTTTGTTGTTTTTAAGTTTTGAGTTAAAAACTATGAATTGAAAATATTTTTAGGTTTTTTTTTTAATTTTAAAAAAAAAATTCTAAGTGTTGAGTTGATGCGCCTAAACAGAGATGAAGCGCCCACACAGTTGTCAAACACCCAACTTTGATGTAGAAACGCCTAAGGGACCGCCTTAGTAGAATTCTAAAACGCCCAACTGATAATGCGCCTGAACAGTTGTAATGCGCCTGAACAGTTGTCAAGCGCCTGGGTTGTAGAACGCCAAAACAATTCTAATGCGCCTAAACAGTGGTTATGCGCCTAGAATTACTTGGTTTCTGAAAGTTTCAAAGTGTCCAAACAGTTGTAATACGCCTCAACAGTGGTCAAACGCCTAGAATTGAAAACTATGAATTGAAAATATTTTTGGAATTTTTTTTAAATTTTAAAAAAAATTTCTAAGTGTTGAGTTGATGCGCCTAAATAGAGATGAAGCGCTCACACAGTTGTCAAACACCCAACTTTGATGTAGAAACGCCTAAGGGACTGCCTTAGTATAATTCTAAAACGCCCAACTGATAATGCGCTAGAACAGTTGTAATGCGCCTGAACAGTTATCAAGCGCCTGGGTTGTAGAACGCCAAAACAGTTCTAATGCCCCTAAACAGTGGTTATGCGCCTAGAATTACTTGGTTTCTGAAAGTTTCAAAGTGTCCAAAAAGTTGTAATGTGCCTCAACAGTGGTCAAACGCCTAGACCAAAAACGCCTGAATAGTGTTCAAAAGCCTAAACAGTTGTCAAGCGCCTATACACTTAGGCAATTTTTAGCAGTGTTTTAACCTAATGCACCTAATTCAACAGATTCAAATGAACTCAAATCTTTTGAAAATCTTCAAAACTTGTTGAATTGATCTAAAAACTTCCAATTAGGTAGTTTATAGATCGATAATCAATCCTTAACCTTCAATTTCACCAAACAACAACAACAATTCAATCTTCTGATTGAAATACAGTTCGAATATGAAGAACAGGTTCGAACAGAATTTAGGTCAAATTTTTAAATTTGAACGAATTGAACATGAAATTGTGATTCAAATCATATTTCTATTGATGAAACACAACTGAATTCAACAATTATTTGATCAAATTGCTTATCAATCACAGATTCAAGTGATTCAGAGAGCTCAAAATGTCGATAAGCTCAAATCACTGAACCAACAGCTCTGATACCATTTGATATGATCAAAATGGATCGATCTGTGATGATGTTGTGATGCAATTGAATCAAAACAAACACAAGTAATCAAATCAATACAAACATATCAGAAAAATTCATAGTTTTTCATTGATAGAAAGCATAGAAATACAAGTGTAGAGAAAACAGTTACAATTTGTTCAACTGATTCTAATGTACACTAGTCTAGTCTTTGTGCTTACCTACACAATACATAATCAGTGCTATTTATACTACAAACGAAAACAAAAAGGAACATATATTTACAAATATGTCCCTAAACTATGACAAAACTATTAATAAAGACAATAAAGACTAAATGTTAATCTTCGAGAGGCTTCTACAATTAGTAATACTCAAATCATGAAGCAAACCTTTATTTAGTTAACTAATGACTTACAAACACAAAATCAAGAATAAACAAGTGTACCGTTGATATACATTACTACAATATATGAAACATTGAAAAGGTTGATTTCTTTCACATGTTATGATTTCTCAAAGCTGTTTTTGTATGGAATGCACACATGTAAAACCAGTTTTAAAATCAATATTTATTAAGTACCCATGTTTAATTAATCAAGATTAGATAACCTGGGAATAACTATATTGAAACACGAGAGCATCTAACATGTCATGACCAATATAATCACATAAACAAATTGTAAGAATCATTATAACGATTGCAACCTTTGCTCTCATTTCAACATAACAATGATAACTTTCTCAAAATTCGTTATGTACCTTATTTTGTAGCATGGTGATATCCGTATTGATCATGGTGTGTACTTCTAGGCGAATAACTTAAATGGTAGCATTTAAATCTTCTGCAAGATGCCTATTTCAACTCGAAATTCTTAACGCTCTCAATTTTTTAAGGAACCATTGACTTGAGTTCTGAGCTCGATTAGGATGTCACAACATTACACATACTCTTGTTTAAGGACCCAGCCAAATCCGTAGATGTGTCTCTGCCTTTTTCAATTTCACGTCCAGTTTCTCTCTAACCATGGTTCTTTTCACTAACAACAACATTTTCAATGTTTGTTGCTACTTTCTCCCTAATCTCGGTCGACATGTCCCAATGACTCGTGCTACTATGATACCTACTGCCAAGAAATGATTTTTTTTAACTCACATATATACAGCTCCTAGATATGTTCTAAGATTGGCCCATTAACCAACAACGCAACAGTCCTAAGCAATGAGACACAAAACGTGAGATAAGTAACCAAATATATTTGTATTAATTACAGATATGAGGAAGCTTTATAAGATCTTAAAATTGCTTTGCTATGTGTGGTCTTTGTGTGCTTTGTAAGATGGTTTGTAAATGAACCCTTCCATCTTACTTATACTTGTTATAAAGTTCTAGATTTTACTTAATGTGGAATTCTCCATACATTTCTATACATATAAGTTTCTAGTACGTTTCATGATGGCCCAAATCTAGACATTTCTATTGAAATGCATATTAATCTATCCAAGCTTTTCCAATGTGTTTTATATCTTTCTTAGACCAACCATGTGTAGCACCTTTAGAGAATTCCAGCAACCTTTTAAAGCTTCATAAATGACCCGAAAAAGTTCAAAAATATGTGGCAAAGGATATAAATTCAAGCGGGTCGTGATACTAAGCTAACTTGTTTGAGTGTGTATTTTAAGGATGTGTGAGGCTTCGACTGGTAAAAGTAAGAGTCATGTGTGACCATTGGCGTTAAATCAACTATGGTAGTTGGTGAAGACTTGACATAATGTGTTTACAGACATTTTGCATCATATTTTATCTAAGGAATTTTTTTATTGGTGTAAAGATACAATTGTTGTTGTTTTATCTTGTTAAGATTTCTGCCATGTGTTTAAAATTTAAAATAATGATTTTTTATGTAATTTTAATAAAGTCGTATATCAAAATTAGGGTGTTACAGGTAAGGTGGGTCATCAAAAGATTTTACTAGAAGATACACTAATATTGAAGGTAGTAATGATGTTGAACAATGAAATGGAAAACTTGAAGCCAAAAAATGGGGCTTGTATGTTTAATATTTCTTTTTCTTTATTTATAAATTAATTAAAAAATTAAACAATGGTATTTTAATATTTTACAAAAAAAATTCAAGAAGCATTATAGAAACCAAAACCGGCAACCCAACCCGGTTGCCAATCCGGTTTAACTCCAACCCGATTTAACCCGTAGGTTTGAGAACGTTACTTAACCCTATTCGGTGAAACCAGTTTCAACTCAGTAAAATCCAAACCGTCCTGGTTTCAAACCTGATTCAACATTAATTTGAACAAGTCATTTCACTCCTTAAAACTGGTTTCAACCCAAACTGTATTAAAAAAAAATAAATTGCTTTTAACTTTTGTTGCTCCCATCCGAACCAATTTTAAAACCGGTTTCCAACCCAATTTAGTGAACCTAAGCTCTTAAAAAGGGTTTTAAATTGATTCCATGTGTCCTCTCTCCCAAAAACCCGGTCAGCTCCCTCACCTAATGTGTAGATTTCCCATTTTCAGCCTTCCCCCAGAATTCAAGTTCCAATTATCAAGGAGAATACTATAATATTATCAACTTTAAAAATAAGAATCAAAATTTCAACTCAGTAAAATTCAAACCGGCCTGGTTTCAAACCTAATTCAACCTTAATTTAAGCAAATCATTTTACTTCTTAAAACTGGTTTCAACCCGAACTGTATTCAGAAAAAAATAAATTGCTTTTGACTTTTGTTGCTCCCATCCGAACCAATTTTAAAACCGGTTTCCAACCCAATTTAGTGAACCTAAGCTCTTAAAAAGGGTTTTAAATTGATTCCATGTGTCCTCTCTCCCAAAAACCCGGTCAGCTCCCTCACCTAATGTGTCGATTTCCCATTTTCAGCCTTCCCCCAGAATTCAAGTTCCGATTATCAAGGAGAATACTATAATATTATCAACTTTAAAAATAAGAATCAAAATTTCACACAGAATTTATTAACCAGAATAAAACATACCACTATGTTGTGTAACAAGATAAGTATATAAGAAAGTTGAAATAAGTTGGAACAAAATAGAAATAGTGTTTACCAAATGAAATGTAAATGTAACTGTATATGATTGTTATCAATTTATGGGCTGTTTGGTTGGGTCTGAATGACCCCATTCAGACATATATGTCTGACCCGGTCATACATACATGTTTGGTTGGGACATGTCTGAATGAAAAATGCCTCTGAATCGTCTCTTATTGGGTCAGATTTGAGATACCATCTGACTGAGCTATGTCCGACGGGTTCACCATGTCCGAATCGTCTCTTCTTCATTTTCACCATGTCCGACGGGTTCACCATGGCCGACCCTGCGGTCGGCGGTTGGGGGTGGTGGTATCGCCGCCATGCTATCTTGCGCGTCGGTCGGGTCTGCTCGAATCGGTATAGGGTCAGGGTCGAAGTCGGGATTGTGGGGTTGGGAGAAGGAGGAGATGAATGATGATACTGGCGGAGGTGGGTGACGCTTCAATGGTGGACAACGGCGGCGGTTGCTGGCCGGAGTCGACGATTTGGGTGGGTCTAGGGTTTGGGGTTGTGGGGTGAGGGAGAAGGGTGAAGATCAGGTTTTTATATGGGCAGGGTTTTTTTTCTTTTTACAACTAAACACACTTATTGATTTAGACCTCTTGCTGATTCAAATCTCTTACTGGTTCAGACCTCTTACTGGTTCAACACTTATTCAATCAAATGTTGTCAAACAGCCCCTTAGTCCTTTTCTAAATTCTATCCTAAAAGGATTAAATCAATAACACTAGTTTGAGGTAAGACTAACTATCATCTCATCCTCCCCACACCATCAAATGAAATATAAATGTGACTGACATGATGTTATCAATGTAGTCCTTTTTTAAGTTATATCCTTAAAGGACTAAATTGATAACACTAGCTTAAGGTAAGAATAACCATCATCTCACCCTCCTCAAACCTCACTAATAAATGAAACTTTATTGGATACGTTTGTTTAGGAGTTCTATGTTTGACTCAAAGCCAGCCACATAAACCACATAACACGGTTTGGAATATCAAGCCAAACTAGATTCAAACTGAAATAAGTAACTTTTACCAGTTCATATGGACAGTCGAACACTGCTTTTGTTATGTGTTAAAATTTTAAACCATATTACACAAATAAAAACGATTTACAAAGTTACATGTAACAATAACTACGAACACTTTGAACTTGGATGACCGTCGACTCGTTTGACCAATTTTCCTTTTAACTAAATCTTTCATTTGATCCACAAAAATAAACACAGACCATATCAACCCATATAAAGGTAACGAGTAAAAATCTCCACCCCTAACCATAAAGAAGCTTTCAACATGAATCAAGTCGACTGAACATTCAAGATAATCAATCTTGATTTAACTGTCAACTACGGTATTCCCTGCTTTTATTTTCCATCTGAAATTGCTTAATTACAAGTGGTTAGCGATTAACAGATCTGAACCCCAACAATTTACACTAGCAACCTATATAAACTATGATGAAGGTGACTAGAAACCAAAATTGTTATGTCTCTCAAGTGGAAGTTTTCTCAAGCTGTATATCACCTGATTCCAAAACATCATCTGTTTCGTTCTTGTCTTCATTTTCAAGTTCTTTTAGAGCTTTTTTAGCATAAACTGTAAAACCAATAGTCATACCTACTGCAATAATGAAGGAGATAATATTGTATACAATTTCCAATGTAGTCATCCGGTGATTTCGGTACTGCACATCAGCAAATGTGCGTATCAACCGCCCACTGCACAAATTTACTAACAATGATAAGTTAACAGAAGGGCAGTTAAAAGATGAAAAAATTAAACTGCACAGATATAGGTGGTGGCAATCTTGATCCACTTACCAAGTAACTGGGTCAAATTGGGAAACTTTAGATAATTGATAAACAGAAACGGGCTGAGCTGGTCAACCGGGTCTAAAGTCAAAAAAAAATGTCTTAAAAATAAAAATGCAAAAATCTACTAAGTTGTTTTACTTCCAAGTATATTTAATGATCACATTTATATAACATTATAACTATAATCATATTTGAAAAGCCAATCATTTGTAAGATTCAACAATACGAAAATTGGTTGACCTAACCCTTTTTGGAATGGACTGCCCATTTTGCCACCTGGACATTAAATAGAGCAGTAACATCAAATTGAGTAGGACCTATAGATGTAAATGAAAGCTTCTGGAATCATTCCTGCAATAGATCCACACAAATACGGCCAAAATCTCATATTTGTAACTACTATCGCATAGTTGAATATCGTGTATGGAAATGGTGAAATCCGAAAGAGTGTGACAACACGGAATTGCTGGAACGCATTTCCTTCCCCAGCCAATCGAATCATGGCAGCTGTCTGTGGCCATTTCTTCAACCATTTCTGCAAATTTTATAAGAAATTGAAAAAGAAAAGTTAACACTTCAAAGATAAGGGACATTTTTATACATGATCAGTGTGCCAAGTCAAATGTTTGCATTTTCCATGACGGAAGAAGTATCAGTTCTAACTTCTAAGTCGGGGTGGAAATTTCAACCAATTCGGTTATGCATGGATTAAGTCTGTTAAATTGATATCTTTACGGGATCAAACATGTAACACGTAGCCTAAAAGGAAACAAGTCAAATGGGTCAAACATGTCATGCCAAGATTGTATCTTAAATGCATAAAGCCTTCTAAATCTTATATTCTGAATAAATAAGATCACTACTGAAGTAATACAGCTTTTGCAATTTTATTTGACAAGTTAATTGTATAGGAAATAAATCTGGAAAACTAATATTTCTGGTCAACCCAACCTTAGCTGTCCTGTTTCAAACCATACCACAAAGTTACCCGTTTTGACCAACATGTCCATTTCCCGTCTCTAGTTATAATGCGTTGATACAAATCTCAGGGATTAATAGTACTAGCGACTCACATGGATGCGTTGACGGAAGAGAAGACCGATGAGATATGGCAAAATCATGCCAACAGTGGTTCCAGCCATGATTATTACAAATCCAAGCCCATAACCAAATATCATCCCTGCCAGCCACATAGATGGACCAGATGGAATTAACACCACTGGGAAAAATGCCAATGACCCTACAAGTATTAGTGCAAGAACTGGGCGACCAAACGCAGTCGCCTCCCATTGCAACACCGGCAAAAGAACCTGCAATAGCATCACCAAAACCTTAGACAACCATGGTAACTATCTGATAATTACAGCTTGAAACAGTAGCAGCCCCTTCAAAACTTATATCCTATGTCTGTTATGAATATTTAATCCTGATTATTAATATCAACTAATCTCGTACAAAAACAAAAACAAAAAAAAAAACCTAAGAACATGAAACAAGGGCAACTTCATGCAGAATATATAGTATAAATTGATTTACTAACAATATAGACCAACCACCTCTTTTTCTTTTCTTTTTTATAACAGTGACAACCCATCAGCGGGGAACTCAGCCCCACCAATAAATACCCTGCTAACCAATAAAATCAATTAAAAAGCAACATGCACTAAGCAAATGCCTTAGAAGGGTTGTAGGCAGAAACCAGCAGAAGTTGGATTTGAACCTCATATCTCTACTACAGGAATTAGGTAAGTAAAACCACCTCTCTTTTTAATGAACGCCATAGATAATAGTTATCATGACAACATCCACGTCCTTTCACATTATAACATGACAAAATAAAAAAAGCACATAAAAACCCAAATGTGTAGTTTCAAACTATGAATATTCTTAACAGCCATCATAATGAATATTCCCTTAAATCTTTACCCACACTCCATTCACAGTGTGACCCGAAACAGGGAAGTATGAGAAAACAATGGAAAATACCACGAGAAAAGAACATGAATCTACCTTTTCAAATATAAATGGCACGCCCCATTTCAAGAAAATAATCAAAACTACTATAGCAATAAAGGACAATGTGACAGCCTTTATCCACCATTTCAAGCGCCGATCACTTCTTTCTGTTTGAGATTGCAAGGCATCAGCTTCAGCTACCCTTCTTTCATTAGATGGTATAACCAATCTCACATTTTCACCATCTTCTCTCTCAAGACCTACAGTACTTGTCATGCGTTTTGCAGCATCTTCTTGAGATGGCATCTTTGGTAAAAATTTCGAGATCTATCAAATTGAATATACCTAATCAGTATAAATGTTCATTTCAAAATGCTATCCAATGAATAATAAATCCCAATTGGGTAAACTATAGCAACAATCACTAACAATATAGCTTCAAGCATGGTTCTGTTACACCAATATGGCTAATCCTCAAAACAAACATCTTAGATACCAAATTTGCAATGTTTAAAAACTATAATCTTCAAAAGATGGTAACATCTATATCTTTAAGTCCATATGCAACGATTTACTTTCTAATTAAATTCACGAGGAGTCTCAAACGCAACCTAGAAAATAAAATTCCTATCCAACGTCAGAGAAAACATATCAAACCAAAAACCAGAATCACCATATCAAAACATATACTATTAACAATATAAGAAGTTTTTAATCTCTAAACTCAAAGGTAAACCTAAAAAACGCTAAAACGTGCCCTAGCTTACGAAATTCAGGTCGTTGTGAGCTTGAAAATAGTAAACAGCTGAACACAAAAACAGCTTAGCTTCATAAACGAGAAGACGATCCATCAATCAGAACAAAACATACACACAGAAAGTGGAATTGAATTCTTTTCTAAAGGCATGCATAACGAATCCTTCAAAAACAACAGATCACAAACCAAAAGATTGTATAAGGTTTTCGAGAAGAGAATACATACAATCAGCCGCCGTAAGCGGTGGAAGGGTCGCCGGAAAGTTTCTCTCTGTAGAAACCTACTTTTTCTCTCTCTAGTTAGTAGGGATGATGGTGGGTGTTGAGGGTTTTTGGTGTTTTCAAAAGAAAAGTAAAGGAAAAGGTAGAGTTTTGGTTTTAGGGAGTGGTTTGGTTTTGAAATGTTTGAATATTGAATAAATCGTCAGGAAAGTGGAATTCTAAACCAGGACGCCATTGCTCAAGGAATATGCCACCAGGGTTTCACTCTTCTTAATCATCAAACCAAACTTGTTATTAATTAATAATTATATATATCTTAATCTGTTTGAATTGAAATGTGTTTAAATGTTGTCACATGGATATTATATTATGCTATTTTTTAATTGGTTTCTATGTTACTACAGTGTCACTGATCAAAGAAGACGTTTATTGGTTTGGGCACGTAATGATGTGACTTTTGGTATAAGTAACTGATGTGAGTTTTTTTTCCCTTTATGATTTCCGTTTAGGGGTGAGCAAATGTGGGTTTGGTTCGGTTTCCAAACATCGTCGAAAACGATAACTGAAGTTCAGTTTTTGGAAATCCACCATAGCAAACGATGACCGAAGATCGGTTCAGTTAATTTAGTTAATAGCCGAATACCAAACTTTGATTAAATTTTTGAACTTAACTTAGTAAGCTAATCAACTTTTTGTTTAGATTTTAGGGCCAATGGGCCAAAAATATCCAAGATAAAAAGTTACTATGGTTGAAGACTTAAAACCACTAAGCCTTTGGTTTAGTTAATTAAACATCATAACAACTGGCATGAGCTTTTAAACATTTAAGTATCGCTAAGTCACTAAGCATTCACATTCTATTTTTCATCCTTAACTTTAATTTAACTAAAAAACATATAAATCCATTGAATCTGTTGATATTTTCAAAACAACTCACATCTCGTTCTATATATGTAACTCTAATAGATTAAATAATAATTCTTTTTTCATTTTGTATTATTGTTTATCTTTCTTCCATTCATAAAAAGTATATGAAATAAATATAAAGAAAGAATAGTATTTGCTAAATATAT
Source organism: Flaveria sonorensis (assembly GCA_025506505.1). NCBI lineage: Eukaryota > Viridiplantae > Streptophyta > Magnoliopsida > Asterales > Asteraceae > Flaveria > Flaveria sonorensis. Next base: position 17,772,244 of record CM046424.1, read on the forward strand.
AGAATGAGAAGTTAGTCCAAACATTTAATTCATATTTTAGGGAATGGGATAAAGAGCTAAATTGCATAAAAACCATATATTTTTTCTTTTATTATATGGGTATGGTTAGTATTGGGAAGTAAATGCTTAAAAAACACTATAGATATTAGCACTATAAGAGTACTCATAATCACTCTCTTAGTTTGGACTTCTATATCATCATTACGGTTACACACCTAGACCACACGAGGGTTACTTTACAGCTCCATAGTTCTACCAGCCACCACAGTAGCATACAGTCTCACTACCACCACCTTACGATGGTTTGCAACCTTATGGCTACCGGCCATCCACAACAACCGTTACTCCACCACCTTATGCAGGTCACCCACCATATGGTGGCTTTACTTCTGGTGAACCACCCGCCTATGATGGCCAATAGCCACAATATATCGACCTAGCTTCTGTTTTCAACTCTATGTTTATTTAATCGCTTGCTAAATACAATAACTATTATATGGACTTAGGGTAAGTACTCACATCCAATTCAACCAAGGTAACTTACATTCCTTTTTATCCTTGTGAGAAATCTCAAATTATTATGGTTGGTAATGGTGCTTTACTTCTAGTTGAATACATGAACAACTCTTTTTTTCCTTTTTCCTAAATAAGTAACTCTTAAAAAATATTTTATGTATGATAAAATGGTTAGAAATCTCAACTTTATGTTTATCTATTTTGACCCTTTTGGTTTTTCCGTGAATGATCTTAAAAGGGAGCTCTCCTCCACTAGTAAGATAGCGTTGGCGATCTATATTTTGTTCCTCCATCCATGTCCTTTGCTCCATCCAGCTCTCTTGCATCTATCTTGATTTTTTTTAATCTTTCATACCCGACACCAACGCCCGGGTCATCCTGTTGCATCTATCTTGAATTTTTTTAATTTCTCATAACTTAATACCTTGTTCAAAAACTCTATTACCTACATGTCAACTTGGTAAACAGTGTCATTCTTCGTTTTCTTTGTTACTACAAAGACTATTCGCTTATATGAACTTGTTCATTCTAATATATGAACTTCTCCTAGTATTAGTATGAGTGATTACAAGTATTATGTCTTATTTTTTTATGACAATTCTCATTTTTATGGGTGTTTCCGTTGCGTGACAAATTTAATGTATTTAAGGGTTTTTTTGTAATTTCGATGCTTATGTGATTAACCAAATTAAACCAGACATCCAAGATTTTAATATGACAATGGAGGTGAGTTTAATAATTCATCATTTCATATTTCATTTTTCATGGTACTAAATTTCATTTTCATATCCGTGCACATCTAATCAAAATGGTAAAGCTGAACACATAATTCGTATGATTAATAGTATCATTTTTAGGCATCTCTTCCATCAAATTTTAGGCAGAAGCCTTAAATATGGCCATCGACACACTTAATCTTCTTCATACCACGACCCGTTCATTTTGAGCTATGTTCGAGATGTTTGTACATGTTATCCCTCTTATGTTCATCTTTGCGTGTTTGAATGTCTTTGCTATCTAAACCAATCCTTCACCATGACATGTAAGCTTGCACCTCGATCCACCGCTTGTCATTCCTTGGACCATCATCCAACCATCGTGGTTATCGATTTATGGACCTTCTCACTCGTCAATTCATTATCTCATGTGATATTACCTTTAACGAAACTCATTTTCCATATAGTTCCTTTAATTTGACCCCTTCTATGTCGGAGTGTTTTTTATCCACTTGCCTCTCACAGTTCAGCCGCTTTATCAAATTCGAGTGCCCTTCTCGGTCGGGTGCGGGACTTCGGGCCCCTTCTCGCTTGGGTACGGGACTTCAGGCCCCCACAACTACCACGGTTCCATCTCGTTAGCCCATTGCTTCTCCCGAAAAGTCACTAGACGTAGACACCTATAAATCTTTGATATGTTGGTTTCGACCATGATGTTTATTTCAACTTTGCTTTCATATGGTCCTTTCGAACCCGCACATGACTTGCCTACCACTTCTCCAACTACGAATGGGGAGCCTTAGGCTAAGCACCCTCATCATATGCTTAACCTTTCAGTCACCTATAATATGTCTTCCATCTAGGGAAGACAACTTAGTTCATGTGTGATCCTAATTGTAAAGCTTCCATGGACCTTGAATTGTCTGACTCCTTGATTGACAAATGGGAACTTGTCCACTGTCCATAATCTACTAATATCTTGGTTTGTCGATGGCTATATCTCCATAAGTTTGATAGCAAGGGCCAACTTGAGAGATACAAGAGTCTTCTAATGGCTCAACGCTTCTCTCAACAACCTAGACTAGACTTTGATGACACTTTCAGTCTCCTTGTCAAACCTCCCCCCCATTCATATAGTTCTAAACATTACGGTCTCTAAACGTTGACATGTCCATCAACTTGATGTCAAGAACGCTTTTCTGAACGATGATCTCACTGAGGTTATTTATATGAAACAACCACTAGGCTATGTTGAGTCCTGGCAACTTAGTCATGTTTATAGGTCACGTATAGCTCTCTATGCCCTTAAACAAGCACCTTGTGGTTCATATCATCAATTTGTTGTCTACATTGCCCCCTAGGGTTTATTAGCAGCAAATATGACAACTCCTTATTCACTTTCGTCGAGGTTACGACGCCATCTACCTCTTTCTTTATGTGGATGACATCTTTCTTATTGTATCATCACCGAATCTTATTAGTCATATCATCTCTTAACTCTCCGTCGAATTTGCTTTGACTAAACTTGGTCCTTTATCTTTTTTCTCTTAGTATTGCTACTACTCAGAATCCATTTGGCTTATTTCTATCTCAAACCTACATTTGCTTAGGATATTCTTGCATGTGTTAACATGGTCACTTGTAACCCATGTAGTGCTCCTATGAGTGCAAAGACCAAGCTCTCATCCACCATAAACCATTATCAGATCCAAATCTATACTGCAATCTCGTTAGTGCCCTACAATATCTCTTGTTGACTTGTCTTGACATTGCATTTTCAGGCTTGTATTTTAATGAATGACTCTTTTGAATCACATCTTCATGTCTTGAAGTGCATTCTTCGTACACAGTCTACAATTGTGTCCTTCATTTGATGATCGTCTGCTCTCATATACCGATGTAGACTAGGTAGGGCGTCCATACACTCGATGATCCACTTTTGGGTTCTGTGTATTCCTCAGTGATAATCTAGTGTCTTGGTCCTCTAAACGACAATATTTTGTCTTTCAGTCCAGTGCTAAAGCTGAATATCGTGACATTGCTAATGTTACTGAAACAGCATGGCTTTGTAATCTTCTTTTGGGTTATATTGTCTCGTGTCTCATGCCACTGTTACAATGTATCAGTGCCGTGTATATAGCCTCAAACCTTATAAAGCATCAAAGAGCCAAACATGTGAAAATAGATCTATATTTTATAAGGAAAATGTGTTGTCATTGGTTAGGTTCGTGTGTTACATGCTCCCTTAGCTCACCAATTTGCATATCTTTTCATCAAAAATCTACTACCATCACAGCATTTCCTTGACTTCAGATCCAGTTTCAACATACAAGAGCACTCAGCCAAAACTAAGGGTTGTGTTACATCATAAACCTAGTGTAAAATTATAGCATTGTATAAGGACTTTATTGTAAATATATTTTATCCCTTGTACTCTATATATTATCTGATGAGTAATGAGTAATACAATTGCAGGATCGGTTTTGACTCTAAACACAAAACTCACTAAGTCTCGCTAGATCGATGAAACACAGAGTCTCAAACTAAAGTTGATAATAATATACGAAGTTAATGAACAAGAGAATGGTTTTCAAGATACTTGTATATATTACTTCTCAACTCAGTATTACAAGACTCTTAAGCTCTTGCTACATAAGTTACAATGAGAAACTATATATACTACTATCTACAGCCGGTTATACTTGGAAAACCAGCTGGAATCTACTACTAGACACATACTACATTGCTAGAAGTAAAGTATCTAAGATAAAATAATATCCTAGATAAGGTAGTCATGACAGGTCCATGACTTACCTTTTAGCACCAACTAAGAATGGTATCTGTACTAAGTTGAAAAGGTGAACAGTGGATTAAAGTATGGTTAACTACATGGGTTAGGAAAAGCACCATGCAGTGTATCAGAGTCTGTCAGACAGACCATACTTTTGTCCACTAGTTCATAGTTGATTCTTCCGAAGCTAAATGGCTTCGAAAGAATAAGTTCTTCCTAGGCCATTTATACTTCGGAAGAAACAACTTCTTCCGAATCTTCTTCAGGTCTTTATGGCTTTATTCTTCGGAAGACTTTATCTTGGATCTTCTAAGTGTGAGTACTTCGGAAGGAGAACTTCTTGGTCTTCGGAAGAGTTTGTTCTATCCTTTGGAAGTTCTTCATATACTTCGGAAGAAAAACTACTTAGTCTCGAAAGACTTAGTTTTTCCTCCGGAAGCTCTTCAGACATAATGCTTCGGAAGATCTTTGACATAGCTGCGAAAGAGTAGTTTTGTCTTCGGAAGACTTCTTCAATTTGTACACAAAATTGTTCTAAGTGTTGTTTTGGTTGCACCAGCCTCATATGATCCAACAAAATCCCCCTAGGCTGATGCTACCAAAACTTCACTTCCTCTTGCTCTTCAAGGCCGTCAACACCAGGGAAAGCAGATATCTATCTGTCTCTTTGTTTTTTCCTGATGTGGTGGTAAGGAGTTTGTACAGGTCATTTGTAGATAATAAATCCAGTCGATTGCTTTAAATGACATGTACTCTTTGATGCATCCCTCTGAAGATAGTTAGTTGATAGGAAAGGTAGTCATATTCCCATCTAACTATAGGATCTGAAGTGGAGCCCTCAACCATCTATAGAAAGGTCTTCTCTTTTGTGGTTGTGCCTTCTTCAGCATCATGTGCTCTCCTTTTCAACTCTTCTTCAATCTTGCCCTTCTTTGTGAGCTTGGCTAGGTGAAGGCTACTTAAATGATTTCTGATATGAGCAGCTATCTCAGAGTTGGAGGGATTGGAGAATGGCTTCTCTGCTAACTCAGCAATGTCAAATCTACTGGAATGTAGTAAAGATGAAGTGTCAGCCCTGGTAACTTCGCCATTCTCCCTTCACAGCAAAGCTATGGGAATCTTCATCGAACCTCTAATGGACAATTTGCTTTCTAGGATAGAGGGGTTTTGTTGGTAGTTTGTCCCCTTTCCTAGTGTCCAGCAGAGTCACCAGTATTCTTCTTAACTTCTTCTCTACTTCATTGAGAGTATCTGAATTTGTTGCAAGAAGTTAAAGAGCTTGGTTTAGTGTTCCTCTAGGAAGATCAAGGAATGCATCTCTTGTGAGGGAACTAGAAGAGCCATCAATGAAAGTTAGCTGGATGGACTCTTCCTCACAAGAGATGTTGCTCAGTGTTGTGCAATTTGTTAGCTTCTTCTTTATCTCCTTGAATTCTTCCAAGGTCAGGGGTTTTGATGGATCAGAGGATGGTTTGGTTTTTGAGTGGGTTCTTGGTTGTGTTTTGGGTCGTAAGATAAGTGGTGGTGGTGGTTGGTAGGACGCAATGGGTGATGGTATAGGTAAGATTGATGGAGAAAGTTTAGGGGTGAAAGGTTCTGTTTTGATGGGGAAGGGAGACGGTGTAGGTTGTGTTTTGGGTAGTGGTTTGGGTGTCATCCTCTGAACACTAGGAGTTTGAGCAACCTCCTGCCTTCTTCCTAAGCGAATGTCAGCTTTGATGTCGCTGATATGTCGCTGTAGGGTCTTGATCTACATGGGACCCACTTGCCTGCCGGAGAAGCCATGAGCTTGGAGATAGGATTTCATCCAATCCTTGCTCCCTCCTTTTTGGCAGCCGCAAGTTCTCCCACTACCTCTTTCTTTCTCTTTTCTCTCAACTTCTCCCTAGCAGCCTTCTTCTTCTCCTTGTTGATTAGATCTTGTTCTTTGTGAAAGAGAAAAAAGATCATGTCATTTCGGTGAGGTGCCAGCTCCTCTTGAGAATAGCCTCTATTGCAGAGAAAGGCTATTCTATCCATCCTCTCCCTTTCCATGGCTTCTTCCTTCTTCTTCCTTCTTTCCTCCTCTTTGGCCAACCTTGATGCTTCTTCCTTTTCTTTGTTCAGCAAGGTTGCCTTTTCTAGTTTCACAAACTCATCAATTAGGAGGAGAAGAGTTTCTTCGTTGGCTACTCCCAGGCTAATGAGCCTATCAATGATTTCCACCCTCCTTTTATTGTTGAGACTTGCTTGGGCAGCTGTTGCTGCTTTGCTACTTGCAGCCAACAACTTTCCAGTATCAATTTTACCTTTCTTCTTTAGCTTCTTCAATCTTTCCTCTTCTAGTAGCTCCTTAGCAGTAAGCTTTCTCTTTCCCTTAGGATCAGAGGAAGATTCAGCCTTTGGAGACTCAGGTTTAGAGGATTCAAGTTGGGGAGGGGGGGTTTGAACTTATGGTATTTGGGAGAGAGGGGTTGTAAGGAAGTCCTCATTGTTTACCTCAGAGGCTAGGTCAAGAATAGCTTCTGTGACGAATAGATCATTGGATAATGAAGACATTCCAATTATTCCTTCAGCAGCTTGGATTTCTGCCTCGGAAGTAACTAGAACTACATCACCTGTCCCATCTAAATCAGTTGCTGGGCCATCAGTCTGTACAACCCCTTCAAAGTTAATCTTGGGTTTAGTAGAGACCTTAGGTTGACCAACTTCCTCTTTAGAGGTAGGTGGTGCATTCAGCCTTTGAAGCTCTTCAGCTCTAAAGTAAGCAATAGCTAGATCAGGGGAGGGTTGTTCAATGGAGGAGCTCAACAAAAATTTGGTTAGAAACCTATTGAGATCTATAAGCATCCTTTGGTCCATGAAAGGTAATGGGAGCTGGTTGAGGGAAGACTATTGTAGGGTGATGTTATTAGGGGTAAAAGATAGATAAGGCTTCAGGAGAGGTTATTGCTATGGGGTAAATGGGTTCCTCATGATGTTGTTTCTGTATATTCTCCCCCTTTTTGGTAGCATCATCTTGAGAAGTAGATGAGCTGGAGGAAGAACTTAAAGAAACCTGAATAGGTACGTGCCTGAAAGACTTCTCAATTTATGTCTTAGCTAGTTTATCCTTGAGAAATTCAATCTCAAGTTGCTGAGTGGCAGACCTGTCCTCTAAAGTCTTAACCTTTGATTCAAGGTTTGAGACTTTAGAAATAAGGTCTTCTACAATGAGTTGCAGTCTACCATCATCTTCTTTTGAAGAATCATAGGGAGATAAGATAACATGACTGGCATGTTCATCATCACCACCAGTTATGGGTTCTCGGCGCCTTGGATACCCTTCCCTAGTGATGTCCTTTTCAGAAACATCAATTGGCAAGGTTGCCTTAGACTCAGTCTCACTGATGTCACCACTTTCCTGAGAGGCCAGTGAGACACTCTTAGTAGTGGCGGCTGAGCCTACATGAGTCACCTCCACACCAGTTGGACTCACCTCAGTTTGGCTGATTTGATGTTGGCTAGATATTAGAGGTTCCATAGGGCTCAGTTGATCTTAAGAGAGGTATTGTAGATCAACATCATGGCCCTGACGGAACGTAATATCCTCATTAGGTTGGATTAAAAGGTCAGTGAAGGATAGAGAGGTTAATTCTAATGACCCGGGACCTTGGTCAGCTCCTAATGGCTCTTCTGCAATAGCAGATGTGCCAATGATGTGGTTGTCCCTTTTTGGTTGCTCAGGGGAGTGTTGGGACTCACCTTGAGAGCTAATGGCTTAGGTTTTGGGCTCATCAGGTTGAGACTGAGGAGACTCAACATTGATATTGAGGTCGATGGTAGAGGAAGGTGTGACCTCTGGCTGAGTGGGAGCCCTGAGTTCCACTCGAGCCTTTTTGGGGTGAACGGTGGGGACCTGATCAATCAGAGTAGATTGATCAGGGGTTCGCTTGGGGCGTCTGGTGTATGTAAATTTAATTGGGTGAGAAGAAATAGTTGGCATTTGAGTAGGGAGGTCTGGTGTGGGTTCATCACCTGCTGGGCTTGCGTGTCACCAGGAGCCGTTGGCTCAAGCATACTTGGGAGAAGATCAGTGAATCTCCCAGTGAAATTGGTGGACACCTTCTTCAAGGTCTTGAAGATGCCCGGCCACATGTGTGGGACCATGAAAGTGTCTTCACATCGTAGTCTACTCTGGTCCAGCTCACAGTTTATGATATGCTGAATGAACCGGGGATACAAGAAAAATGAATCCCGGGTAAGATTTGCTCACAAATTGTTCAACACAAACCTTGAATAGTTGAAGCGGAGGCCTTTTACTATTCCATGGACTAGGCATCCCAGATCATATAGGATTTGATCCCAATCCCCCTGATTTGTTAGATAGGTAGTGTAGAACGATGTGCAACAAGAATTTCTAGTTGTAAGAGAAATTAAACTTGTAGACAGCGGACTTGTGCACATCACCACCATATCCCATCTGAGTATATGTGTTTGCCAGCTCAGATTTAGGGAATTCAGTAGGGGCGCCTTCGTCATGAAGCTCCAGATGCTCCTTGATGGTAGATTTAGAAATGATGATCTTTTGTCCGCTGATTCTCGACCTGATGACCCTCTCATCATTCAGAGTTTCATAACGACCGTTTGCCCAAAATTCGGTCATGTTATTAGAGTATATGGTAGGGTTTACGGTGAGGGCGGTAACGTATGTGGAGTGAAACAGAAAATTGATGATGGGGGCAAAGTCAGCATCCTTAAAAGAGTCAAGGATGGCGACTTGGTTATGTTGAGGATTGAGAGCCATTGTAAGAAAGTTTGGTTGGATTGAAGGAATTCTGAGAGAGAGTGAAGACAATAATGGGAGTATTAGGTTTCAATGGTGGTAAAAAGGGTAAAGAACGAGAGTCGAAAGTTTTAAATAGGGGGTAAAAGACCATGCCGATAAGTTGAAAATACAGTTTAGGTGTGTACTTGAGTACGGCGGCAAGGTAGATAATTTAAAATATTCCAAAAAGATTTTAATCTTTACACAGTGGGGCCCAAAGGTTTCCGTTACACAGTACAGGTTTTCTTCCGAAGGAAAAGTTGCTTTCGAGAGAAAAGACTTCTTCCGAGAGTAAGTTAATAGCCTTCGGAAGTAAATTTGATCTATGATCAAATTTGCTTCTGAGGTTAAAAATTCTTCGGAAGAGAATACTAAAGTGAAGGAATTTACCTTCGGAAGATATAAAGATCTCTTCAAAGAGTAAATTTCTTTTCGGAAGAGTTTCCACTTAGAAGAAAAACTTTGGTAACAGGGCTTAGATTATAATTAGACAACATAAACAAGACACATTTTAAAAAGTTTTCAAAAAGAAAAATAAACTAGTCAAGATTAATCATCCTAATAGCTGTGATTAAGTATTTAAATCTTTGTTCATCAAAGGCTTTGGTGAACAAGTCAGCATATTGTTCATTTGAATTAACTTTTACTAGTTTAATCAAGTGTTTCTCATGAATATCTTGAATGAAATGATACCTGATGTCAATGTGCTTTGTCTTGGAGTGCTTGACTGGATATTCTGTAATGAAAATAGCACTCGTTTTGTCTATGTGGATAGGATTATTCATGAAGTTAAATCTATAGTCTAACATCTGATTTTGAATCCATAGCAGTTGATCACGGCAGCTCGCAGTAGCAATGTATTCTGCTTCAGCAGTTGATGTAGAGATACATGATTGCTTCTTGCATTGCCAGGAAATAATCCTTCCACCAAGAAATTGACATCCTCCTGATGTGGATTTCTTGTTAATGTTACAGCCATCATAATCACTGTTAGAGTACCCAAAAAGATTGAAATCCTTATTCTTAGGATACCAGAGACCCAGTTTGGGAGCTCCTTTGAGGTATCTAAGAATCCTTTTGACAGCAATTAGGTGAGACACCTTGGGAGTAGCCTTATATCTTGCATAGATGCAAGTTGCAAACATGATATCAGGTCTACTAGCTGTGAGATATATCAAAGATCTAATAATTGCCCTGTACTAATGCTGATCAGTATCCTCCCCCTCGGAATCAGGACATAATTTATGATTTCTGGGTATAGGTGTCTTGGCTGTCTTACAATCTTTTATTTGAAATCTTTCTAAGATGTCCTTGACATACTTAGACTGATTGATTAAGAATCCTTCTTCTATCTGCTTCACTTGAATCCCAAGAGAGAAATCCATCTTTCCCATTTAGCTCATCTCAATTTTCTTTTTCATGATGCTTTCAAAGTCTTTGCATATTTGGTCATTTGAGGAACCAAATATGATGTCATCGACATAGACTTGAACAAGCAGCATGTCCTTCCCATATTTCTTTATAAACAATGTCTTGTCTATAGTGCCTCTGGTGTAGCCGTTGTTGAGGAGAAACTGAGACAAAGCCTCATACCACAGCCTAGGTGCTTGATGCAGCCCATAAAGAGCTTTATCTAGTTTGCACACATAGTTAGGATGTTGTGGGTCTTCAAATCCAGGTGGCTGACACACATAGACTTCTCTGTCTATATTTCCATACAAAAATGCACATTTGACATCAAGTTGATAGAAAGTGAAGTTCTTGGATACTATAAACGTAAGGAAGATTCGCACAACTTCAAGTCTTGCAATAGGTGCAAAGACATCAATGTAATCTATGCCTTCTTCCTGTGTGTATCCTTGAACAACAAGTCTTGCTTTGTTCTTGATGATCAAACCTCTATCATCTCTTTTGTTTATGAACACCCACTTGGTGCCAATAGGGACTTGACCAGGTGGTAAAGGACATAGATTCCATACCTTTTGCCTCTTGAATTGAAGCAATTCCTCTTGCATAGCTTCAATCCAATTATTGTCCTTGAGGGCTTCCTCTATCTTCTTTGGTTCCATTTGAGAGAGAAAGCATGAGTACAAGCATACATTCCCATTGTGGGTCTGACTTCTTGTCTCACACCTTCTGATACATCCCCAATGATATTTTCTGCTGGATGAGTATTGTGTATCCTGAGCCTGGGAATCACATCTAGTTGCATAGATAGGTCTAGGTTTGATAAATTTTGCTCAGAACTTCGAACACCTTCTCCAGCTAATGTCTCACATTCATTCAATGAGGACTGATTGAATGAATGAGTGACATCATCAATGTCAGTATGCTGTGAAGCAGCATCAACAATTGCCTATTCCTCCATGTCACTATCTTCATCATCTTGGTGTTGAGTGTTTGAATTGTCAACTTCTGGGTTACAAGGCTCAGTGAGTTGACAATTTGTTGAAGCTCCTTTGTTTCTTGAGATACTCATGTTTTCAGGACTTTCAGCAGTAGGAGCTTGTTCTTCATTTCCTCTTGGAGAACTGGAAATAGGTCTGGGTAGCTCAAACTGTTGATCTTCGTATGGGTCACTTTGAGTTCATGTTCCAACTGAAACATTCTCATAAGATGGTTTAGAATAGTTTGGAAACAATTCTAAATCAAGAATGTATTTAGGTCCATTCCCTCTAACACAAGGAGTGTGTTTATTAACAATAATGTTGGATGATTCCTCAAACTGTTGAGTTTTGATATTGTATACTCTATAAGCAATAGAGGTGGAGGAATATCCAACAAAGATAACATCATCCGACTTTTCAGCAAATTTTGCTAAATTGTCCTTTTTGTTAAGTATGGTACACCTGCTACCAAAGGAGCTAAGAAAGCCAATGAACGGTGGCCTCTTGTTCCATAGCTCATAAGGAGTCTTCCCATGAGGCTTAACAATGAGAACTCTGTTTTGCACATAACATGCAGTGCTGACTGCCTCTGCCCAGAAAGTTAGAGGCAGCTTTGAATCAGCTAACATTGTTCTTGCAGCCTCAATAAGTGTCATGTTCATCCTCTCAGCAACACCATTCTGTTAAGGAGTTCTAGGAGCACTATATTATCTGGCAATCCCTTTTGAGTTACAGAATGAGTCAAAAACTTGATTCTTAAATTCAGTCCCTTGATCACTTCTAATGATTTTCACCTTGTGATCCTTTTGATTTTCAATTTTAAGAATAAAAGATATTAAAGTTTTAGTTGTTTCATCTTTAGTTCTTAAAAAGAATACCCAAGTGAATCTTGTAAAATCATCAACAATCACAAGGCAACATGATGTCCTTCCAAGCTTATTATACTTATGGGACCAAAAAGATCCATGTGCAATAAGTGTAATGGAGTGGTGATAGAGTTAACTTCTTTGGATTTGTGAGTGACCTTGTGTTGTTTTCCTTTTAGGCAAGCAATACAGTTGTCTTTATAGAAAAACTCCTTTTTAGGCACACCATGTGCCAAATTATTTTTAACTAAATTGTTCATGGTTTTAAAATTAACATGGCACATTCTTTTATGCCAAAGAGTTGACTCATCACCATTGCCTTTGGAATGAAAACATGATACTTCACCTAGTAGGGAAGCATTGTTCATGTCCATCTTATACATATCCCCTCTTCTGGGAGATCTAAGAAGCACCAATTCTTGAGGAATTGTCATCCCAGGTTTGAGAATAATGCACTCATGTTCTATGAAAAGCATTTGGTGCCTTTGGTCACAGAATTGAGAAACACTTAATAGATTGTGTTCAAGCTGTCTGACAAAGTTTACTTTGTCAACTTTTAACTTACCATTGGATACACTACCTCTACCAGAAATGTATCCTCCAACTTCACCTCCAAACTGAACAGGACCTCCATCAAAATGTTCAAATTATTGAAGAAGAGATATGTTCCCTGTCATGTGCCTGGAGCATCCGCTGTCCACAATCCATATATTTCCATTCTTGTTATGTGGATGTCCGTGCACATAAAGTGAGATGATTAGTTACTATTGGAAACCCAAGCCTTGTTGGTCTTGGGTTCTTCCAATGTAGATGATTTAATTGAACCAAAGTATAGGCAAGTGGGTTCAATTTGTGTTTGTGAGGAAGAGGTACTGGCTGCAACATCTGTTTTGTTCTTCCATACCATCCTATGGTTGACCAGTGTAGATGATCCTAAAGAGGATTGAACGGCATGACCTTCTTCCGAGACTACTTTCTTTTTGGAATATTTCAAAGGATTCCTTTTGTTCCTTTGTTTGTTCTTTGGCTTGTCTTCCGAAGCTATTTTTTCTTCAGAAGAATGATTTTCTTTCGAAACCAACTTAGCTTTGGAAACAAGTTTTCCTTTCCTTTTCACTTGGACCATGTGATAAGGTCCAAATGTGAAACCTTCCTTGACTCCTTCTCTTTTAACATTGGTTGCATAATGTGTGCTTGTAGGATTGTAGTAACAATCTTTAGCCATGTGGTTATGCAGACCACAGATTATGCACTCAATGTTACTCTTGATGGGGCGTGATGGCTGTTGGTTCTTGCACTCCTTTTCTTTAATAGCTTTCCCTTTTAACTTTTCATCCTACCATTGGACAGGAATGCTGGTACTACACTCCTTTCCTGGGTCAGAGTTTCAAACCACTTGGAATCCGGCTGAAATGAATACACCCTTTTGTCTGGGATCTATCTTCATCCTAGACTCAGTCATCTTCTTGGCAGTTTTCTTTGTTGCCTTGATTTTGTTATTTCTTTCTTTGGTGGTAAGGGGTAGAACATCAGCGGTGGGAATGAGGTTTTCTACCTTATTCTTCCCTGTGGTGGTGACCATAGTTTCATCATTCTTTTGCTCATTAGGTAGTGGGTCAGCAGTTGGAACCTCTTGCTCATGAGTGCCACATCTTGGCTGTCTAATAGACACATAAGAGTGTGGTGGAGCAATTTCATTGGTTCCTAACCCACTTTTGTTTTGATAACACACCTTTGAGTGGGAGGATGATGCAATGATGGTGTTGAAGTTATGCTCTTCAATAGCATACTTCTTTGCTTTAGCCTCAGCTATTACTAGCTGGGCTTGAGCCTCAGTTAACTTAGAAATTAAATCCTTTATTTGAGTCGTAGTTTGTATGTTCATGTTTTAAAGAGGAAACATTTTTCTCTAACTCTTCAATTTTGAGTTTATAATCAGATTCTGCTTTCTTGAAATCAGATTTTAGGATGTTTACGGACTCAATATCGGATTTAATTTCATAGTTGTAATCCTGATAAAGTTTAACCTTAGCAATACAAGCTGGAGTACATAGGTTTTCACATACCTTGCTGTCTTCAGTTCCAGCCATAAGTGCTTGAGCAGGAGTGATATCTTGCACCATGAAGCTCCAGTCAACTTCTTGAGCAACAGCCACAGTTTGTTGCTCAGCAGGTTTTGGTGCAGCCCTTGAGGTTGTAGGATGTTGGGAGGCTTGAGTTGCTCCAGGATTGCATCTTGGAGCTTTGCATTCCATAGCAAAGTGAGCAAGCTGGTTACAGTTGTAGCACTTGGCTTTGCTTTTATCAAATCCAAATTTGATGTTGGTTGGATTTTGAGGGAACTGCCTTCCTGTTCTTTTGAAGAACTTCTTTGCTCTATAGGTCAGGAGAGCTATTTGTTGGACAATGTCCATGTACTCAATGTCATCTGGGCTAAAGCACTCTAGATCATCAAAGCAGAATTGAAAATCTCCAGAGTGTTCACTTCCTGAGACAAAGGCACAATTATCCTGAAAAGGAGTGTGTTGAGCCTGTTGAGACCTAGGTGTTTCAGGGAACGTGATGTATGGCCCAGAGAAAGATGATGGATGTTGGGAATAGTTCAGGTACAACTGAGGTTGTCTTGATCCTTCAACAACATGTAGAGCATTGCTGACAGCAGGATTTGAGGGTCGGTTCATCTGTTGGCTTTTCTAAGTCTCCATTTCCATACGGTATCCATCAAGGATTCCGTACAGTTCAGTCATGGTGAGAGTGTTAAGATTCTTAGTTCTCTTGATAGAAACACAATAGAAAGTCCATTCATGAGGAAGTGCACTCATGAATTTCCTTACAATGTCTCTCTTCTGAAGATCCACTCCTATAGACTGAAGAGAGGTGATCAAATTCATGTACCTGAAGTATTGTTGGCTCAAGGTCTCACCAACGATATATGTGAAGTTTTCAAACTTCTGCTTCAGTACATCCTTCTTGGACTCCTTGGATTCAGTGGAACCAAAGTACATCAGCTTCAAGGCATCAAAGAGTTCTTTGGTTGACTCGCATTGCTGAAAGCCAACCATTATGGAGTTTGGTATTGTTGTTAGAAGAGCAGTCATTGCTTTCAGTCAATGTCTATTTTCTTGAAGTCTTCATCAGAGTAGTCTTCAATGGCCTTCTCAATCATGGCACCATTACCCGCTGGGGCTGCTACCTTAGGAACGTAAGGACCATGGGTGACAGATTTCCACATGCAGCTATCTTGGTACTTGATGAACCCTTCAATACGTTTACACCAAGTTCCAAACTCATCAGGAGTGATGATAGGAGCCTTGGTCATGGTTCCCATTTAGGGCTCAGAAAATTTCTGGTTAAGATCCATTTAAGTGAGGTGGGTGAGTGAGTGTGAAGAAACAAGGGTGATTTGGGATGGTTAGATCTCACAATCAAGAGCCTGAAGCTCTGATACCAATTGCAGGATCGGTTTTGACTCTAAACACAGAACTCACTAAGTCTCACTTGATCGATGAAACACAGAGTCTCAAACTAAAGTTGATAATAATATACGAAGTTAATGAACAAGAGAATGGTTTTCAAGATACTTGTATATATTACTTCTCAACTCAGTATTACAAGACTCTTAAGCTCTTGCTACATAAGTTACAATGATAAACTATATATACTACTATCTACAGCCGGTTATACTTAAAAAACCAGCTGGAATCTACTACTAGACAAATACTACATTTCTAGAAGTAAAGTATCTAAGATAAAATAACATCCTAGATAAGGTAGTCATGACAGGTTCATGACTTACCTTTTGGCACCAACTAAGAATGGTATTTGTACTAAATTGAAAAGGTGAACAGTGGATTAAAGTATGGTTAACTACATGGGTTAGGAAAAGCACCATGCAGTGTATCAGAGTGTGTCAGACAGACCATACTTTTGTCCACTGGTTCATAGTTGATTCTTCCGAAGCTAAATGGCTTCGGAAGAATAAGTTCTTCGGAGACCATTTATACTTCGGAAGAAAAAACTTCTTCCGATTCTTCTACAGGTCTTTATGGCTTTATTCTTCGGAAAACTTTATCTTGGATCTTCTAAGTGTGAATACTTCGGAAGGAGAACTGTTTGGTCTTCGGAAGACTTTGTTCTATCATTCTGAAGTTCTTCATATACTTTGGAAGAAAAACTACTTAGTCTCAGAAGACTTAGTTTTTCCTCCGGAAGCTCTTCAGACATAATACTTCGGAAGATCTTTGACATAGCTGCGGAAGAGTAGTCTTGTCTTCGGAAGACTTCTTCAATTTGTACATAAAATTGTTTTAAGTGTTGTTTTGGTTGCACCAACCTCATATGATCCAACAACGATGAACCCAAATTTGGAATTTTCACAATAAGCAACATGTATTTTTATATAAAGTTCAGAAAAGTTAGTTTAAAGTTTGTACTTTGGAATGCTATTATAAAAACATTTGTTTTAAAATCGGTTTCTTGTTTTAACAATATGTTTTATATTTTATATGTATTTTCTTTAACAATAATTTATTTCCTTCTTTTAAATTTGCCTGAATAAACTGATTTAAAAGATTTTACAAGTATCACATGAATTAAAAATACAAACATTTAAAATAAAGTTTTTATTATAACTTCGGATTCGGATTTGGATTTTTCCATTCATTAATCAACCGCGTACCAACTACCAACTTTTATTCGAAATTCTTGGACTTACTCATTGAACATCCAATATTATATTCATTTTTATATTTCAGAAAAATATACCATACATAATCCCTCGTAACTATATTCATTATATATGAACATACTTCTATAGGATATAATCTTTTTTAAAATCTATATAAATAAACAAATTATCATAATCAAACCTCTAAATTTTTTTAATCTTTTAACGATTCGACTAATGGATTTTTCAAACATCTTAACTGCTCATCATCTCTGAAAATGTTTACAATACCATCTCAAACAACAAAAGAGCGACCATTATACCTTTTGTAAGAAAACTATAATGTTTCCGGTGCAAAAGGGGGTCGAAAATGTGTATATAACATTTTCCTACAAATGTTCGATGCAAATAAAATTTTACCTGTAGTTTCTACATAATTTCAACACAAATATTTCCAAGAACTTCCGACACAAATTTTCCTATGCATTAACGACAATTTTTTGACCAAGTTTTTTACTTGTAAAAAGACAACTACATCCTCCTTAATTGTATTATAATATAATATAGATGTGTACGTGTATTAAACTTTGAATCGTGTTCACACCAATAAGATTAGACCATCTTTTCTATTATTCAAATAAACATAAAGTCCAAGGCTTAGCCTAAAGGTAGAAAAAGCATCATCTTTCTTGATATCATATCATCTCATCTGAATACCAAACTACCCTAAAATGTGTCCACGGTCATTCTTACCCTAAACTACCTACGAAACCCTCCATCTAACCCTCCACACTTGGTACCTTGGCTTCATTCACAGGTTCGTGAACTTGATTTCTTACCCGGGGCTCAAAGCTGCTTGACTTGCAGTGGTGTTCCCTAGTTATCTGCCTGAACCCGCATCCCAACCTTCAAGACACACCGCCCACCCTAATGGTGTCCCTTGCAATCTTTCTATCCACAACTCTAGGCTTCAAGTCCACACTTACACTTTTTTCCAGTAAAAAAGACAAATTTTAAAGGTAAATATAAAAAGAAAAAATATATATTAAACTACGTGTTTGTAAAGATAAAAGAGAGAACAAAAGAAAAAATAGAGATGAAATTAATTTCTCTTTTAATTAGTTCAATCTACGCATACAATACATATATATAGATAATACATCTGTGAAACCCTAAATGGCATAAACCCTGGTTAAGCTTAAAATGTTTGCATATATAATGCTATCTCTTAGACATTATAAATTATACTCTATCAGTGGTATACTACTAGGGTATACTACTAGCTAATGTTAGCTTGGTTCTTTAAAGCTGATTTAACTCATACTACATAATCAAGTATATTAACTTATTAAAACTTTACTAAGAAAACCAAATAGAAAAGAACTTAGTTAAGGAAAAAAAAGTACATGTGTAATACTCTTATTTCAATCCATGGGGTCTATTCTTTTGTGACAACGATTTGTTTGATCTTTAATGCGGTCTTCTTTAAATTGAGTAAGACATTTTTCATTGTCTTCATATAGTTTAGACTTCTTTAATCATCATAAAAATATAATTGAGCTGTACACGTGTCCAATAAATATACTGCACCAACATAACCAACTAGCTCGAACTTCATATTTTTCTCTTAGAACATAGTAAAGTCTAAAGTCCTATGGAATACCAACTTATTCTTTTGACACGCTATTGAAGTTGCTTTGTCAATTGATCCTTCCACATACTCCTCAAAGAGCATTCAAAATTTTAAACGAATTGAAATTGAGTGAATCCAATTTGAAAATCTTATCGATGTTCAACATAAAAATCAAGATTCAGTTGGGGATTTACTACCATAAGTCCATAACCATGTTTGTTTTTATGATTCTTTTTATAAAAAATATTTTTACATCACAAACTAAATTGACTGGATACTTTAAGTTTATGTCAAAATTAAAAAAAAGAAAGAAATGTTAGGTTTTATAGTTTAAATGTAACGGTTTAGCACACTATTGTATTTCCTCGTAAATTAGTGATTAGAGTATTGATATGAAAAAAAAGTAAAATAATATAGTCTTTTCAGGTTAGGCGAATTGTGTTCGGCTTCAACTCGCTAACACTAACACATTCCTCCTCCCTAAATTTTTCCCGCTTCTCTTTCATATTAAATAATCATATTAATTACTAACTATATTTTTTTTAGATTAAAATACTTTTTAATAAATTAAGAAATATAACATTTTATTAATGTTATTTATAAAGATAAAATTTTATATAAAATAATTATTTTTCTAAAATATCAAATTTTTTTAAAAATACAACGTATTTTAAAATTAGTGTTTTTAAAAAGTAAAATTTTTATAAACAAAAGATAATTATAATTGAGAGTTATAATAAGAAATTTTTCAAAAATGACATTTTCTTAGAATGTTTGTTTTGAAACAAAATTCTCATTTTATATGATAATATAATTATTCAACCCGTGTAATATACGGGTTTATTAAAGCCGGAGGAAAATATAGGAGTAGGTAAAACAAAAGGAAAAAAGAAAGATTTCATTTAAAAAACAATCATGAGCGTTACAAAGTCCCATTGTTTCAAATTGTACATACATTTGTTTGATTGTTTTGTCACATGCCAAAAAGGAGAAAAGCCACATACGTACTATATCTGTAATCTGTATGTATAAATCACAGGTTCCATTTTCAAAGGTAAATCAACAGATACCCCCATCCATCATATCAGTATATTCTCATTTACCTTTCTTCTCCTAGCAAAATCTTGATCACTACAAATCACACGGACATCATAAAAACGACCCACACCGATGTTCTCAAGGCTTCCAAGGGGCCGGTGGTGGTGGTGGGGTTGGAAACATTGGTGGCACAGCTGAAAAGATGGTGTTTTTATCAATCTTTGTTGCTTTTGCGTCACCCGAAAGGGCCACAAGAGCTGCAACTAAACCAGCATTTCCAGCAAGAGTGGGTTCTGTGTAGTTGTAGTTTGTACGCACGTCATGGAACCCATCATGTTTGTCCGGCCCTGCAACCATAGCACCAACTATAGTGTTTGGGTTTGGCTTTTTAGAATCTCTGAACTTGTATCCCCCTGTACAGCTATACTTGTTTCTGTTCTTTGGAATGGATGCACCCCTATGATGGACTCTCTTTGGATAGTGGTCTCCAAAACCCACAACATAACTCATTTTTCTTGGGTTTTTTCCAAGGATATAGTCAATCTATCAGATAAAACAATGCAGTGTTAATGTTGATATGCAAGTGAATAGTGGGCTGTAGTTTTACACGGCAATTTCTACCTTCTTTCTTATATAAAAGAGGGTTTATTCGGGGCATGGTATAAACTTCACGCGTCACATGTGTGATACAAAAATACTAAAGCCAAAAAGGGGAACAGGCTAAAAGGGTTGAAAGTTTCAATGCATACCTGAGTCTGTGCAAACTTGCGTAGCTCGCTGGTTTGATAGAAATTAGGCCCGCAATACCACCCGGGGGTGTCTGCAGCATCAAGATAGTCACTGTACAGAGTAGCTAAGAAGGCAGCGTTCACAACGTACTGAAGTGGCTGCGGTCTCCCATGGTTTAACTGGATCAACCCACCTGCAACACCAGATGATCATCACCATTTGATTCTATTACCACCAAAAAAGGAATAACAAGGAGATGTAATCACTAGTTTACCTTTTGTTCTGTTAAAACTCGTAAAGTATGGCAGGTAAGAGCACATGATTATGCTCGTCTGGTTATGAAATGTTTGCAGAGTTTGTTCGTATGGATAACCAGGGCTCAGAAACAATCTCAACCGAGTTAGTAATACCTAAAATCACAGCAAAAGAAGTCATCAGTAACCAACAGAAATGTGGGATTCGGTTAAATTGTATGAAGCTTTTTAAATTTTGCTTACTTGAGCTCCTGTAAGTTTATTGTCCCAGCTAAGAACACCATAGTCGGGCCCACCCCAGAAAGCGCCAGCATGTTTAGCAAGTTTAGGATGACTAGCAAGGTATAAATAAGATTGATTTCCGGTTGCATAATACATCCAAGTTCCACCCCAAACAAACTCATCCCAATACATACTTGAATTGTAAAAGATTGCAGCATCGGACCCAGTACTGTAGCTACCACGTTGATCTCTAGCAAACTTCCAAAGGGTTTCAGCACCATGAACAAGTTTCTTTGAGTAAACCTTGTTGTCTTTGAAAACAATTGAAGCAGAGGCTAAAGCAGCTGCCATTTCGGCAGCAAGGTCAGAGCAACTGGAGCATTCAGTCACAGGTCGAGGGTAGTCAATGTCTTCGGGTCTCATCCAACAACTATGGTCATTAGGATCACTTTGCCCTCCAGATGTATCACCTTTCCCAACCTACCACACACAATTCACAATAAATCAAGAAAACCATCAACATAATGAACACGTTTTAAGTCTTTCAATATGTGTTATGAAAGAGATCATACCCACAATAAATAACTAGATAATCAATTGTAACAAAACATTTGAGTATTTTATTAATATGCAGATAAAATTGACAAAAAAAGGATTTCTTTTTAAGATAGAGATGTTTTATGAAATGAATTAATTTTGTTTTACTCTTGCATAGTTACTTTTCTTGCAGGGGATATGGAACTGATCATTAAAACAAATAATTCAGATAATCACAAGCAGAATTTAATTATCCAATTATTAAAAACAGATTATCATCACCAAACAATTAGTCAGATGCAAAAACTCCATAACAACTCCTAAAGGCACGAAAAGTCACCTGAGCAACGATTTGGTTGATGGTATCAGCAGAAGAATTAAAGGTTTTCAGAAAGTAATCGGTGCCCCACTTGATAATCTCTTTAACATGATTGAGTTCTCCTGCAGCTTCATATTTAGCACTGTATTCGATCACACTCCAGCTTAACATAGTCATGGCAAAAGCTTTCGGAAAATGGAACTTAATCGCATCACCAGCATCATAATACCCGCCCACTAGATCTTTCAAAACCGCCCCCGATTTATCCGCCTTCCCATCATTTAAACACGAGTTACCCCTCCATGAAACATTATTATGCTTTGGGAGTCTTCCAGCTGCATGTATCAAACACAAACAAAACAATAAGATCTTCCAAATCTGCAAGAATCAAACTTACACCACCATAAAGATTCAATTGTTTAGCATCTTTTCCAAATCTAATGAGCATCTATTACAGATCCTAAATGGATAACATCATATTGTTCAATTCAAACTGCCAACAAATCAAATTACAACTCTTTCATCACACAATTGACATGTATAAGTATATAACCAACACAAATTGCTAAAATTCAACCACAGATCAGCAAGAATGAAGTATAATCTGATCCAAAAGCTTACACTTTTGGGCATTGAAGAACATGAGTGCCTTTTGAAGTGCAAGGGTGTAATTATCAGGAGGTGGAGGATGCTTATGATGCCGAGGTACAGTCTTGACGATCAATGTCACAAATCCAGCAATAAAACCCGCAGCTAATATCAATCCAACCGTCCAAACAAAGATCTTACGGCTGACAATAATGCAACCCAGATCTACATACTTCTTCTTCTTTTGTTCTCCAGGACCCAACAGCCAGCTCTGTTGGGTTTCATCCAACGGCCGTGACAACGCCGCCTTATCAAAATCATTCAAGTTCCGACTCCGATCATCATCCGTCGCTGAATCGGTGTTGTTGATCTCCAATGGCCCACCCCATGGATCTCTCCCATACATGTTTGCAGTTCAATTGGTGAAACAGAGGACTTTGAATCTTGATTTGGTGTGAAATTGAGGGTCGATTGATCACAAGATTCGAAACCCAGATGGAATTAAGCTGTTTGAAGAGTGAATCGATCTGGGTGTTGCTTGAAATCTCTGAAGATTGATGTGAAATGCGAGTTTGAATGGGAGAGTGGGGCTATTGGAGCATTTGATGGAGGTGGAAGAAGGGCAGTGGTACTGTAATGGTGTTGTGGATTTGATGTGATTTTTATTAGTAATAATAACAATGGGATGTTGGCAATGATTCATTTATTGATGAAGAGTATGGAAAATTGGGTGGCAAGAGACTGTCGACTCCATTAAGCGACAAAGACAGTCTGTCTA
The DNA here is from genome assembly GCA_025506505.1 of Flaveria sonorensis. Taxonomy (NCBI): domain Eukaryota; kingdom Viridiplantae; phylum Streptophyta; class Magnoliopsida; order Asterales; family Asteraceae; genus Flaveria; species Flaveria sonorensis. The sequence continues at coordinate 17,795,070 of CM046424.1, forward strand.
ACCTAATTGCTCTTTTGCAAGAAGCTTCAACGGTGAGTGGTGACATATTATCTACACCATGTGATCCTTCCGCCCCCTGTACTTCCTAAGAGTTACCCGAAAGGTCCCTGGTTTGAATCACTGACGTAAAGGTTTAACGTTATAATTGTACATCAACACCGGCCAAGTCAGGCTGTGAGCACATTTGATTTATCTTATGTGAATTGCAAGTTGATTTTATACATAAGAATATTTTTATGAAAATTCCCAAAGGATAAAATAAGCAATAAAGCAAGTATGTCATTTTAAGTTAATAACACGGGTCACAATAATTATAACAATGATAACATGTTACTGTCAAAATTTATAAAAATTATAGGTTACAATTATTCCAAACTAAAAGTATAATTTCCAATGGAACTAATATGCATGGTCATGTAAGAGAATGTCATTAATATTTTTCTCCGTGGTTATAATTTAAACGATGAGAAAACTAAACTAAATATTTGTACTTAAACTAGAATTGATGAATAGTCGAGGGGTAATTCTTGGAACTTGTTTTATATTTTTAGCGTTTGGTAGTAGGTGCAAGTGATTGCTTCGTTGCACCGACAGTTGCTTCAAGTGCACTGCATGCAATTCCGTGCCAACACACGTGCCAATTGGTCACAAAATTAGAGGTGTGTTAAGGTCATGGTTATAAGCTATATGTAAATAAGTTATACGTAAAGTTCAACTTGAAGTAGTTCATTTGATAAAAACTTTGTCTTTTATATAAGAGGTTTTGAGTTGAAACTCAAATAATAATGTAATTTATAGTGATTTAAGAATATTAGTATGATAGGTTTATCGTTAAAAAATATGATAATAATAAACTATATGTAAATGTAAGTCACTCATGTACGGACTATTCAACATTCAAGTTGTTCACTTTCACTTTATCTTGTCGTATGAATTTTAATGTAAGAATAACCTACTTAGTAAATATTTTGTTTTTTAAAGAAAAATCTAAAGCTCGAACACAAACATAACATATTTTAAAAATAGTAGAAAGATAGATTTTTCTCTAAAAAAAATCTAACCATATGAAAATGGTCTCATGTTCATCCACTTTTATATGATTTTAAATAATTATAAAATTAATTGGTGTGGAGAGGACCCACTTCAACTACTAAAGTTAAATATCACGATTCAACCGTAGTTTTATTAGGTAAAACTAATACAACTATTCAATCATAGTTAAATTATCAAGAGTAATGTGCAATATTAAAAATAGTTGTTATTTTTTTTGTAAGTTTTTAGCTTACCGCTAATAAAAAATGATTTTTTTTACAAAAATACATTTACCATTTTAGTTAAAACAATAAAAAATAAGGCCGGTCTAGTCAAAGGCTTTTTTGTTTGTTTCTAGGGCTCTCAAATTATAAAGCTCTAAACTTTTTTTATTATTATAAATTATGTTTGTATCCAATGCTAGAATACTAAACAATTATTAGAGAGGCTGTCGAAAATATGTTTATGTGATATACTTGCGATATCCTTATATATGTTTACATACTTAGAATTTGGTTTAATCAAACTTGATTAATTGATAAAATCAATCAAGCTTTAACATCCTATGGACGGAGTAAGAGTTATGAGATTGCTTGACTTTCTTAGAGTAAGAGTTATGAGATTGCTTGAGTTTCTTATTACTATTGTGTACATTCACTATTAGTTCTTTGTTTGCACGCCCCAAACCAATGTCGCTCTCAACATGAAGATTTGCAAAATCATAGGCTTTATTTATCAATTATAGCAGAAGTCTAAGGTTCTTATAACCAAGAACTATCAAATTCCTCCAAGGCTACATGTGACAAAGTCTTGGTCATACCAAATAGCCGCACGATACCTCATAAATAAAAATCTTGCTATTAGGCTAAAGTTATCAATCTCATCATAAAATAAATGCCGAAAAGGTTAGCTTAAACCTAATGAGTTCTACGTTTAATAGTTTTCAAACTTTCTTTCATTGAATGACTACTTCCTAAACATAAAACATCCAAAAGTAATATATGCTCAAAACTGTGTTCAATACTGAGTTATCAGCCATATCAATAAACCTTCGTTCATTGCATACATATAATCACTAGATTGCAATTACATTCAACACGAAAGTTCTTTAATCAATTAATGTGATATAGGAATCGAATTGCATAATAAATCAAGCTCAATTAAGGTTGAACTAATTGTGAAGAAAGTAAACCTATTAGAATGTGTTCTAACATTTACACCACTCAGGGCTCACCCCACACATTATAGCACATGGCCGCTCGATACGCTAACCGATATCACACGACTGTCTTCGGTCCGCCAATCGGCAAACATGCTCCATCCAGGTATCCTAACCACCAAATGCAAGTAATGGGTACATTGACCACCAACAACCTAAGTGATGCTTCCATATATAGATTAGATCTAATGATACGTGTGTATGCCTCATGCTACCACAATTCTATTTACCAAATCTCATACATCAGAAATCATCTTTCAAACATTACAAGCATGATTTCAACCATAAAAAATGTAATTAAACTAGGATTTAGATCACGAACTCATGCCCTATTGGCAAGTAATTTACATATATATGATCTTATAAGCTATGTATGAAGATATAGTTATATCGATCCATTCATGCGAAGTTTCATGCACAACCTTGTTTACAGGAAAATAAATTTCGTGTAAACTTACCTATACAAGTATATAAATTTCGATTCACAAATTTAACATATTCGTTAAATATCTTACGTTTGTCTTTTAGCTGAAAGCATGGGGCAAGTATTAGAAACTCACCTTAGTTGTTGCTTTGTACTGCCTAATCCGATCCAATCTAGTCTAATTATACACCAACGTATCATAAATGTCCTATAATTAAAACATCCTAATGTGGTTATGACCAACATATCATATTATGTCAACCCCAGGGATAATGTTCTTAGTCTAGTTATGATCTAGGGTTTTAATCATGCCTCCCCTAGATTCGATTTTGCCCCTAAATCAAGAGAAGATGCAAAACCTATCTACTTCTTGCACTCATTAGCATTTCATCTACATGCTGATCATTAGGCTGCCTAACGCGAGTGGACACTTACTGCGTAATCACGTTCAACACAACCCTGATCTTCATCACAATTTTTATTAACCTAAATACTAAGGCTAGAAATAAATGTAACCTAAGGAGATGCTTAAAAGGTTATACATTTTACAACCACCGATACTTTTTAATATTTTTTGTCAACACCGTTTTAGCACTTCACGAACACTGCCGCAACACCACAACACCACACACACATGCTCTCTCTCTCTATACATACATATATATATATATATATATATATATATATATATATATATATATATATATATATATCCAAATATACCGAGAGTATTCATCAGTGTTAGATAGTGTGAAATAATATTAGTAAATATACATTAGATGTTTAGAATGATTCTCCTATAGTATACAATTGGCTAACTTGACAAGGCAAATATTTAGATACGGTTTTACTCTATAAATACCTTGTATGCATCTAAGTTTAAACTTGAGAAATACAAATCATTTCCCTTTATTTTTGGAGATTCAATCTCTGTTTGTTTGTTATTTGATTACCAATTACATGGTTCAGAGCACATGGATTTCATATCAATCCCAGTTCCGATTTTACAAGTAAATCCTTTTTTGAGCCACTTTCACATCTCACCTCCACCACCACTAGACTCTCCACCACCATTTCGCTCTCACTGAACTACCACCCCCACACGCAACCACCCACCACTATCGCTCTGCCACGTGCCACGCGTGAGGGTACGTGATTTGTAGAAACCCACCAGATCTTCTTGGATGTTGTTGTTTTTCGATTCCGACCATGCCTGTGTCATTAGGATCTGATTTCTAGCACATTTGTTTCACCAAAACACGTTTCCAGATCGTGCAAATTGCAATTCCTCTCTATCAGACTTCAGCTCTGCTCCATTAGAATCCAACTTAGCTTTGTCAGATTTTTATTCTTGTGAGCTTTGACTTTAGTTTACTTTTGAAAATTATAACTTTTGACCTTTGACTCTTAGGAATTATTGTTTGGCTACAAGATTTCTGGTCCTAAATCAGTGACTTATTTCTTTCGTAAATTTGAGATATCTGATTCTAACTTCTAACTTTCTGGTATAATTGTAATATTTTGATTCTGATACTCTATATATTATTGCTCATTTGATTTTCTTCTCATTAAAATTAAATATGGCTGAAAGGCCACTAATTCTATCATTGCTACTAACGATGTTGATGTAGCACCAATAGCCAATCGTCTCACTGACATGGATCCAACTTCTTTGAATGGAGCAAGAGCTTTTGTATCTATTTACGAATATTTGGAAGGCTTTTCATCTCGTATCATATCCTAACACAAATGGTACTAAAGATCAATGGCTGTAAAATTATCGTCGGTTGTTGATCTTGTAGATCAGGAACTCCATTAATACCTCTGTTCATATGTTAAAGAGTTGATGGAATACTTGGAATTTCTATAATCTAGACAAAGAAATATGTCTAGAATATATAATTTTTATAGGTACTTTCTTGGGGGGAGCAACTTGATCGATCATTAACATCTTATGTGATGGAGTTCATAAAGACATACGAAGAGCTAAATTCCTTCTCCCTCTTAGTGCCAATGTGAAGGTTATGCAAACCTAATAGGAAAAATAAATTTGATGAGTTTCCTTATTGGCATGTGACCAGAATTTGATACCATTCGGTCTCAGCTGTTGAATGAGTTTGTTATTCTGTTTCCTCAGGAGACATTTGCTCATTACCTACACTAGTACCTCATACTAGTGCCTTAGTCAATCGAGGATGATTCTATGGAGGCTCTGGAGGAAGATCTCGATGTGGTCATTGAGGTGGTTTGCATGGCGACGATCCTACTTCTAGCCATAATGATCATGCTCCTGTAGTAGAGTATAGCAAAGTTGAATGCAATTATTGTCATTTTGGACATACAAAATATAAATGTAAGAAATTATTAGCTTCGAAATCTAAAGGATCCTCTGCCCTTGTTGTTGTAACGATAAACAAAAATATTATCATCCCATCTTGCTATCAACCCACAGTGCCTCCAACACCTACACATGTCGAGATTGGTAACTCTACTACACGTCTAATGTATTTTGGCCCCAAATGAGCAATTGATTCTAGTGCATCTGAACATATGACTAGTAATCCTTAGCTCACTTCAAACTTTCATAAACATAGACCATCATCTCATGTCACAATTGTTGATGGATCCACGCTACAAGTAATAAACTCTAGTAGTGTCAATATTACTCCTTTATTTCAGTTACCAAACATTTTAAACCTACCAAATTCACATTCAATTTGCTATATGCTAGTAAGATTTCTCGTGGTTTAAATTATAGCATCTTAATTCTTCCTGCTTCTTGCATATTTTAGGATCAATTAACGAAGAAGATTATTAGTAAAGGACGGGAAACAGATGGATCATCCATCCCTCCAAACTTTGAAGAATTTATGTCCAGCATTTTGTAGTTTATCATCTTTGAAGTGTAAGTCATGTTTGCTAAACGCTAACGTATTTACTTAAGTCCTCGAGTCAACAAGCGGACTATGTCCTATTTAAGTTAGTGCATATGGATGTTTAGGGTTTATGTTTGGTTCCATCCAAACTTGGATTTAAGTATTTTGTTACTTTTTCTTATGACAATTTCCATGTAACATGTTTTTATTTTATGATACATCATTCTAAAGTGTTTATCCATATTTTTCATTCCATGCTAAGATTAAAGCACAAAATTTAATGTCTCAATTCGAAGTATACAAAGCGAAAACAAAAGAGATACTTATATGAATTATTTTAGTCTTACTATTAGCACCACAGTATACTTCATGAATCATCATGTGTTTACAAATCAACATAAAATGATGTTGTAGAAAAGAAAAACATGAAATATTCTTGAAGTGGCCCGAGCACTTCTATTCCAAATTAGTGTTCCAAAACCTTTACGGGAAGATGCTATCTCTATAGCTTGTTTCCTTATCAATCGTTTGCCATCTATCGTTCTAAATAGAGACATTCCATTTTATGTTTTGTTTCATCCGAGGTACTTGTCCTCACATCACTAAATTGGATCCAAAGTCCATGAAGTGTATACATTAGGTATTCACGTCTTCAAAAAGGGTTTTGATGTTATTCCCCTCTTGATCTAAACCAACCACTTCAAAGCCTAGAATTATATGATGATGAAGACATGGGATTCATTGAGTATCATGAGTCTCTCTTCTCCTCCCCTGCTCAAGAAGAGATGAGTACTCCTAGTTCTCCCATGTCTAGCCCACATCATCCACCTACTACTGAGGTGGATCTTCCTGAACTTGTTCAAGAGGTCCATATGGAAGAGGCTCTCACTTCAGCAAGTGATTACATCATTAAGACCTCGACCATGGCAACCCAGCCCATTGACACTTCACTTGAAGCTATCATGCTGCAAGGGAAATCCAGCGGCCAAGAACAAAGTGCTGGTGATGAGGAAGAAGACTTAGGTCCTATTCTCTCATCCCCTCATGATTCTTCTGATGAAGATGAGGGGAATATGAGACTAAAGTTGCAAAAGCTGACTCAAACATGCACTTATTTAGTCTCCAAGGTTAGTCACTTGGAATCTCATGTGACTACCTTGCTAAAAAGGGTCAATGACCAGCAACTTGAGATTTCTGATCTCAAGGAACAACTAGCTGAGAGACTTTTAAAGAGGACTCAACTAGGAACACAAGAACCTATGGATGTGACAGACCTAACCCCTAGCTCACTTATGCAAGTGGATGATACTACCAAAAAGTAGGAGAAAGTCCAAACAATCACAGAACCTGGGAGTTCTTCATAAAGTATGGACATTGAGGATTCACCAACCTCACTTGCAATTGTCCATACTCAGCAACCTCCTCAAGTCCATATTGATGTGGACTCACTCATTCAAAGTCTGTTTGAGGAGGGTATTCCAAGAGCTATGTCTACCCCACCCTATGATGCTGAGAATGAAATACTTGGGTAGAGGTATGATGCTGACAGGAGAGCTCTAATTTTACATAGACTTCAGGGGCAGTAAGAGGTTTTCAATTTTCAGACCCTGAAGTTCTATGACAGTCTTCCTCTAGTCCATATGGCACTTGCCAATCCTAGTCAAAACATGCAAGATGGAAGACTGGCTAAGAGGATTCAAGACAGGATTGTTGAAGAGTTCAGACAAGGAAGAAGACAAAGGCTAACAGGTAATGTCATTGGTCAACTGGATGTTGACGTGGAATCTAAGATTAGTTTCAAAGGGGAAACCTTGACTGAAGACCCAGTGATAGACCCTGTGAACCTTGTTACAAGAACTGCTTCAACATCATCAACCCTTAGTGAGGCACCAGCTGGTGAAGGTGCTTCACAACCTCTCTCTGGCTAGAGCTTGACTGCTGAACCAAGCAATGAAGGCCAAAGCTCTCTCCAGTCGAGTCACCAAGGCCTGTGCGTGACAAAAGGAAGAGAAAGATGACCTCTAAGGAGATCGAGGAGGAGGATAGAGAGAGAGAGGAAGAGGAAGCTAAGGGGAGAGAGTTTAAGAAGGTCTCCAGGGTTCATGGAAGCTTCTATCAGGGCTGCCCCTAGGCCAAACACTCAGGATGATGAGTTGAGGGTAGCCAGATTAAACTACTTGGGGACCAGAAACTACAACATAGATGAAATCATCTCTCTTCCCTTAGAGCAACTAAATGAACTAGCAGACACAGAGCTGTTAAAGGAGAGGAAGGAGGTAGAGGATGTAGAATTGCTCCTAAAAATCAAGGAAGAAAGGAGACAGAAAAAGGCTCTACAAGCATGCTCCTATCCTCTCTCAGTTCAGGAAAGTCCTGAGAAAGAGGCTGTAGCAACTGAACAACCTCAGGTAGACAAGGAAGTTGATAGACAAAACATGATTAGCTACCTGAGTGCCACAGGTCTCTATCAGGCATCTGCACTTCTTCCCTTATCATATGAATATATTGAATTCGAGTATCTTAAGCAGCTGGAGCAACAAGTTACCAAAGAATGAAAGGCTGCTAAGAGAAAAATGAGAGAAGAAGCTACAAAGTTAAGAGCCATCTTCCAAAAGAGTCCAAAGAAGTCTGCAGATAGGCAAAAGATGATGAGCTTCTTAAACCTATACGGATTCTCTTGAAGGAGGCTTGGTCCAATGTCTCTATCCACTATGAATGAGCATATTAGAGTGATCAAGCAGAAGATTAAAAAAGGAGAGCTTGTTGACTTGCATTCTCCACCAAGTCAAGCTCAACCTGAAGTTGAGGTAAAGGTTGAACCCACTGAGACAACACAACCTGAGCCTAGAGCTGCATCTCAGCCAACTTCATCTTCTAATCCACAGTAGGGTCCAAATCTCTCTACTTCTGACCATGTGAGGGAAGAGGACCCAACTGAGAAAGACACAACAAGTCAACATGGTGCTAAAGGCCAGTCTTCTCAGTTAAAGACTTCAAAAAGGAGGAAAAGGATGGCCACGAAGAGTGTTTCTAAGAAGAAGTCAAAGGCATCCACCTCTACACCTCAGGATGAGTCAGAGCATATTGAGGTAGTGCAAGAAGAGGCTGCTCAACCAACTCCAATTCAAGTAGAGCCTCTTGCAACTGGAAGACCCATCCTGTTCTGGACTTTTTCTACTAATCCAGACAGGTGGTATGTTATCAGAGATCAAGGAGGTCAAGATATCTATTTCTGGTAAGACATGCTTGATCTTCCTCTACATGATCTCCATGACATAAGAAGATATTATAAGAGTCTGAGGGATCCTGACAAGATGATAAAGAAAGGCATGGTCTTAATCCTAGTGAGGACTGTCAACATCTGAATAACTTCTCTGTTTTGGTAGCATCAGCCTAGGGGGAGTTTGTAAGGTTATATTAAAAGGCTAATGCAACCAAAGAAGCCAAAACAACCTAGGAGCTTCCTGGATGCATGCACTAATGTACAAGGTAGAAGTTACTTCAAAAGTTTTACACTCATCACAGAATTTATCCTAAGTGTAAAATCTTCCGAAGCCAAAGACCAAATCTTCCAAAGCCAAAGATGAAGTCTTCCGAAGCTTCAAAGACAAAGTCTTCCAAAGCCAATGAAGTGAAGACTGATTTCTTCTGAAGACAGAGAAGACATGCTTTCTTTGATGTACTTTTGCATAAAGCTGACTTATTTTTTGCTGCAACTTTGAAGACTCATCAACTTATACAAGTTGGTGAAAAGGTCCATACTTTAGTAAACTGTAGATTATGGTTTTGAGTCTGTAACTTCCTACTTTGTACCTTTTATTCTTTTTGTAATGTATTAGGATATGAGCTATGACATGTCATAGTCACTAGTCAAAAGGCAATCTGCCTTTTGACTTTACATTGATCTTGTTGTCTAGATTAGTGTTTCTAGCTGGCCTTTAAAGTATGGCCGGCTGTAGGATGTAGTATAAAGTATCTCAGGTCCTTGTATTTCTTTTTATGCTTTGTAACACTTGTAAAAGAACTTGAGAGCAATATACAACATCCTTGAAAACCATACATATCTTGTTCTTGTTCTTAGTTTTGTTTTATTGTTTACTTGTGTTCTTAGTATCATTCATAAAATCCGATTCCCTATTTGATCTGTTAAGTATTCTAACACTCTTCTCATTGTAAGACTGATTGTATTGACCATCCCTTAACTAGTCCTGCAATACCCACTATACCCCTATCACACCAAATATATATTTGAGTGTGGTTTTAACATTCGAATGAGCTTTATAACATATGGTACTTTCAAAAGGAGGGTTCCCACACCATCCCTCTACTTTCTCTCACTATGAAACACTAAAGAGATGAAATGCAAATGTGCGACTCAAATCTGGTTCCTTACCTTTCCATCTATATAACATTGACTAATCATAGCATGACACATAGCAGGTGGTGTGGCAAAACCATCAAATCTACTTATAGATTGCTGACATAAGTGCGTGTCACCTTGACATGCCCATGTTGATCAAGTTTCCATGGTCATCATCATGCATATTCAACTAGAAGCAAAAGTTTGATGGCTAATATAGTCGTGTGGTCTTTTAACCTAACCAAGTAAACCAAGTTTGAAACCCTAAAAATGAAACATAGTTTGACTTTTGCCTGTACTTTTTTGGCACATTTCTCTTTCCCAGTAGGCTTCGAATCCATAAGCCTTAATTTTTAAGTTGTTTCATATGGAGACTACTTTAAAGCAGTGTTCTACTAGTCTATAATATAGTTAATTAAGGAATTAGAATGCAATGAGTATCATTCAAAATTTGTATAAGGGAAACTGAAACAATTGACTGTGTTTTCGAATTCAAGCTCGATTGCTAAAGATATTTTGTGAGGGGTTGAAGATAGGTGTGGGCAAAACTCTCCAAGTGATCAAGAAATTCATTAGACAAATGTAGGTGGAAGGTAACAATAAATAAAGGAAAAAAACTAAGCCTACTCATCCTTTATACTACCATTTGGTTCATTAATTTAATTAACAAGGAATTCGAAAATGTTTAAAAAACCTTCGTATTTCTAGCTCAAAGATGTTGGACAACGTCAAATCGCATACCATCTCCTGGGTCAAAAATCAAGCAGATCGCTTGACGCCTTAACAAGGGATCTGTGGAGTCTTGACCCATGGTCTCTAATTTAACTCCTTAAGTTTCTGTCTTTCTTGTTTGTGTAATTTGGGTGTGGAAATTCCTTAGTGGGTGTTTCTTTAAAATCTTGGCTGTGTAAATCTCAAGTATGTAACTTGGGGAACACTTGGTGTTTGTTGTTTATTCTAGCATCATGTTAGCCTATTTATTGTGTTAAATAGAATTATTTGTTTTTGTAAACAAGTACTTTATGGCAAATACGATCAGGATCATTTTAGAACTATTAGATAATTTCAGAGATACAAGAACTAATCACAACCCTTTGATCATTTAATCAATGGTTTAAAACAATAATTTCATTTTTGTAATTAAATTATCTTTAAGAGTCATATTATTAATTATAAAAGGGTAATTTTGGAAGATAGAAAAAATCAAGTACTATTTTATTCATAACCATTTCCTTAATAATCTCCTCATTTTAATTCATAAGTATCTCCCTCTCTCTCTGATCACACATATCTCTCTCTTTTTCATTAATTCCTATTCCTATTGATTTTTATAATGAGAGTAAATATGTGTAAATCAACATTTCATTTTGAAGTCAGAATATGTTTTTTGCATTTGATGGTGCTTGTGTCACAAATGATGGAAAAATAAATTTCACGAGAAGAAAGTAATGGAGAAGTTGAATAATATGCTAACACGGGAAGTGGATTCAACGATAAAAATTGTGGTGAGAATCTAGAAATAAAAATTGCTCCAAAGTCAAAATTAATTTCAAATAATCATTAGGAAATTCGAATTTGCAGTCATGCACGTAGAATAGTCAAAGTTATAGGCTAAGTTTTAAGTTTTTAACTCCAAAAATCCAAAACGGTTTCCATTTCCATTTAAAAAATTTATCTTTGAGAACCTAATTTTCTACTCTATTAATTTTAAAATATACATATTTGTTGAATCGTGAAATGATTCTTTTATTACTGTTATTATCATAAAAAAATTTCATTAAAGAAACATATTCTTTGTATATAATTTTTTGTGCTCCTTTAAACCAATGTTGCATGTTGGTACCGAATCATGACATGTTAGATGGTGCATCGAAAATACTTTAAAAATTAATGAAAAAGAAAGAAGCGAGTAAAAATAGTTTTTAAATGATTTAACCATGCATATGTGTAAAAACATATATGTAAAAAGAAGGTTATTCATATGTAAAGCAAGTATAAATAAAACAGGACTTGATTTTTTCTATCTTTTAAATTGCCCTTCTCTGTTTAATATTATGACTCTTAAAGATAGATTAATTACAAAAATAACATCGTTGTTTTAAACCATTGATTAGATGATCAAAGGGTTTTGATGAGTTCCTTTAGTTCTGAAATTATATAACAATTCTGAAATGACCTTGACACCCCCCCCCCCCCCCCCACACCCACAGACCACATATTATATATATGTATATATATATGGGAAAGTTACTACATAATATGCAAAAAACGTGCAAAGTGTGCCTTTTGGGGATGGGTAATTTTGTCCGCGCCATGATTACGCATATAAGGTAAATAATTACGCAAGTTAAAATTAATCAAGTTATAAATAACAATTACGGAATTTATAGTTATAATTACGCAAGTTGTTTTCATAATTACACAATTATAATCACGCAAGTTATATGCACAACACATTCACGTTTCTTATAAAAATGTTGATTTTTTTTAAAAAAATATAGCAATACTATACTTAAATTAAAGAGAATAAAATGCTCGATTTTATGGTGTAAATTTTTTAAAGTAATAATGTTGTATAAAAAAGTATAAACCATGAGGACCATTTACTCAATTTTCTCTTTTTGTTGACAAAAAACATAAATTAGTTACATGCTTACATCAAGTAAAAGTAATCAAAGTTTCATGTTTTCATAAACAAAAACATAAATCAGTCAAATTGATGTAAAAAATATCTTGAAATCAAAATTTAAAATCTTGAATCGTACGGACCACTACTACTGTTGCAATCGAGATTTGTGTATATGAACATTGAATTGATACTTTGCAGAAGAGCTATTGTGATTTAAAACCTAGGGTGTGAATGATATAAAATAAATCAATGAAGGCGTAAATGGATCAGTGAGTTGAACATGAAACATAACGTGATTTGGGGTCGATCGAAATCATGATATGCTTGTAAATTGAAAAGGATATGAAATGGTTCATCTTTCCATTTGAAAATTGATATTATGATTTAAAGAAATCAAAACCCTGAATTGATTATTTGAGACCCTTTATTTGATTAAATATCTAAAATCGTTTCGGAATAGAAGACGCGTATGTGGTTTCTTCTCATTTGCATAGAAAAAGTGAATTAGGAAACCTTTAATTACTTGTTTCAATAAGCAAAAATCCAACACGTTTCAATTCACATTTTTAGTGTAATACAACCGGTAAAACTTATTATATTATCTGTTTGGTAGGGATAGAGTCAACTTGTTTTTAGGTAGGACAAATAGTCAACTATAACTTGCAATCTATTTTGGGGTTTTATTTTAAAACCATCACAAAATTTCCTTTATAATGAGGTTTTTTTTCAAAGTAAGGATGGTAGAAAAATAATTTAACAAAATTAGTGTTTTCAAAAATATTTATCAAAATGGGTTTTTAGTGGAAAGTTAATTCTTCTTATTTATAATATGATTGAATAAAAGTATTTATGTTCTTAATAATGTTATTTAAGTAAAGTTAAAAGGATAAAGTTTTAATAAAATAAAAACCAATTTAGTATCTGTCATGATTTTGAAAAATGTTTTATAGTTATTTTTATGAAAATTTTCTTAAAACCTTTTCAATAACGCTTTCTCATACAAAAATATTAATACTTTTTCATCAGTATTTACTTAACGTCTTTTTATTAAATACGTATTCTTATATAGAAAAGATCCTTTTTAGAATTTAAATAGTTTATGTAATTTTCTTAAAATTAACGATATATATTATATAACTATTTTAAACATAAACTTATATATAGTAATAATCATTTATATAAGTATATACATAAAAGATAAAATAAACGTCATTTACATACAACGCTAGTTTCGTCTTGCGATATGAAGCTCGGGCTCAAATCCATTTGTTAAATGTGTCGTAAAATGAGTTTGAGCTTATTTAAGCTCAGCTTAGTTAGAGTTTTTAGCAAGTCAGTATCCAGTGGCTCACGAGACATTATGACTCGTTTCTCCTTTAATTGTTGTTGAGAGTCTATTAGCAACATACATACCCTCGATAATTGAGGATTACATTTATAGTTTATAAAATAAAAAAAATAAACCATTAACTTTTTTTTTTTGTTTCATCATGATATTTATATAAAACATTTTTTAAAAATGCATTTTTTTGTTAAAAATAGTTTTTCTTATTACTATTTTCATAAAATACGTATTTTTAAAAAGAATAAAAAAACAAATGTGCCTACTTTTGAGTGAATTAAAAAATAAGTTTTAGAGAAACTTTTTGTTTTTAATTACGACATATGAGCCAAATGGTTTTATAATTTTATTAACTTTTATACTTGACCCTTTTTAAATAATATTATTTTAGAGTGACATAAATTTCACAAATAGCATTATAGTGGGAAAAATAAACACTTACTTAAACATCTATTTTGATAAATAAATTTTCTATATACACTATTTAAGAAAAAATCACTTTGTAATTATAGCAATAGTAGATTTTATTCAAATGAACTATGACTAAGAATAAGTATAGATACATTTTTAGGCGGAAAATCAAATACATGAAGGCCTATGAAAAGGATACGTGACACTAAAGATATTGTTTTATTAATAAGTATAGATAGAATAAACGTTTTAAAAAATGTCATATTTACAAACTTTCTTATTATAACTTCTAATTTTAATTATTTTTTTTATATCAATTTTTTCTTTCTAAAAATACCATTTTAAAAATATTTAGTATTATTAATTTTTTTTGATGTTTTAGAAAAATTTGATTATTTCGAAATAACATTAATAAAATAATATTTTTACTAATTTATTATAACTATTTAATCGAAAAAAGAATTTAATAATATTATTAGCAATTATTGTGATTGTTTAATAAAAGAGAAAAGTAAGAAAATTTTAATTAGAAAGAATGTGATGATGCTATGTGCTCTTTCTAGTTATCATTTTATTAAAATAGAAATATACATTAAAGTCATATATTTATAATAAAAGAATACAATCGAATATAATGCACTTATATTTAAATTACAAAACACAATATCATTTAATATTATAACTTCTTATTTCGATACAATGAGTTTGAGGTAGAAAACAAGACGACCCGTGAATTGTTAATATTAAAATAGACGACGCAATCTGTGAACCGTCTATTTGACCGAACCTGACTCGTTTAGCTAATGTGTTCACGAGTTCGAGCTCAAACTGTTCTGGACCAACTTAAATATTACTATAACTTAAAGATTAAGGTACGTGGTAATATTGTATAAATGACCCCTTAATTTAAAATTCTCAACTTTAACCCCTATAGTTTTTATGAATATATGTTTGTAAACCATTAATTTTTTAAGATTTTGATTTTGTTTAATAACTTTGGTTCGTATACTATCTAAAAAAATAATTTGTGATTGTGTTTAATTTATTTTATTGACATACCTGTATTAATTTTGTTAAAAACATAGTTGTATTTAAAATAATTTTTTTTTGGAATATCATAAATTATACCTATTGACGTAACATGACAATACAATCGAAAATGATACTGATTCAAGGCAAATAATATCGGCACCGTTATATAAGTGTTTATATCTATGTTTTAATTCTAAGAATTGAGTCACCGTAATTTCATACGTTTTTTTTATGTAGTTAACAACGTTAATATTACCACAACAATACATGCAATGAAGTTCGCAAAAACTTTACATCTCGCGGTATTATTTTCTAGTTACTAATTTAATCGTGCTAGATTGTTATGTTACGCCAAAATTTCACGCCCCTATTATTAATCACTATCTTTTTTATTAGTATATGGCATCTAGTTTAATCAAGAGAGCTGTTATTGGGACACCATCTCAATATAAATCAACACTCCTAGATTTTAAAACAAGTCATATAGTCTTATATAAGATGTATTGAGGGGGGGGGGGGGTCATATAGCCCTATATGACCCGTATAACCTCTGTGACAGCCCCTTAAATTTTTTCTCGTATTCTATATCAAATTTCACTACGCACGTTGTACAGCCCTATAAGGGGCATATATCCGACGTATAGTCCTCTTACAACTAAGGGTGTAAAAGAGCCGAACCGCTCAAGAGTTACTTGAGATTCGATCGATAAAAAGCCTTATCAAGCCCGGGCCTGAAAAGAAGCTCATTTAATTATCGCACTCAAGCCCGAGCTTCACCTATCGAGCTCGAGTTGGCTCGTGAGCCTAAACGAGTTTTTTTATTTTATATATATGTATATATATATATATATATATATATATATATATATATATATATATATTTAATTTATTAAATATAATTATCAAAATAATTTTTATTATGTGTAAAACTATGATAGAAATTATTAAATAATATGTAAAATGATGTATATATAGGTTATACATTATATATATATACATATATATATGTAAAATATTAATTATAAAATTTTTAAAAAATAATAAATAAATAAAAAACAAGCCGAGCCCGAACCGATCTCTAGTTTTAAAATATAACTCGAAACGAGCGGAGCTCGAGCTCAAGATCTTGTAAGCCAAAAGAAGCTGACTTTGAGCCTACACCAGCTCGGGTTCTACTCTGACAATTCCCTAAAAAAGTTTTATTTTCAGTGATGTCGACCTTATATGAGGCAAAATGACCGGAGCTTGAGCTCGAGCTCTTTTATAACCCTATACAAGTCGTATAAAAATGTGTTAACTTATAAGGGTGTGTGTTTTATTATTATAATATTTTTTTAATGGTTAAAGGATCATTGACAGGTTGATGATTCACTGGATCATATCTATTACTCGCCTATGTAACAAAGACCATCCTGAATCTATTATAAACAAGATTTTAGTACACTAGACTATAGGAGTAAGCAATTATGAATAAAGTATTAAAGTAAGGTATGAATATTTAGAAACTCCAAAATTATAAATTAATATCCTAAATTTCTATACGTGTCGTATAGTCTCATGCGCGTCGTAGTATAGCCCTATAAGGGGTTAATAACCCCTCTAACAGCCCTTTGAATTTTTTCTCGTAATCAGTGTCAAAATTTACTATATGTGTCGTATAAGGCTATATATGAGGTGTATAGCCATCTGAAAGCCCCTTGAATTTCCTCGTTTTCAGTGTTTTCGACCCTATACGTCGCGTATGAACCTGTACGAGACGTATAGGAGATGTCGATTTATTTAAGTGGATTTCTTTATAACAGGATATGAGGAACGGCATTATGAGACGACAATCAAGTGGGGCCGAACAGGGCATGATTGGCTGTCATTTATACGACTTTTATATGCAGCAATATCTAACCTCTAACGGACCGACATATTCCCACCGACAACCCGATCGTCAACATATCACATGGTCAATGAACCTCCTCCACTCCCACGTGTCTTTTGTAATATCATGTATTTAAATAATATTCCAAACATCAAATGTATTCCTCTATGTTATTACTTTAAATAAAACTATTTTAGACAGAGTTAAAAAGCAGCAGAAGCAACAGCAATAATAATATTATTATGTTTTTAATCTGGAAAATAACCTTCTTTATTACCACTAATTGAAAACAAAAGGAGGAGAAAAAATAGGCTCAATATATATATATATATTAAAATTCAGAAGCTATAAACTTAGTTTTATCTTTTATTCCAACCTTTGTAGGTATTGGAAGAGAAAATAATTTATAAAGCAAACAAAATTGTTAAATCATAAGTATTATTTTATACCCCCTAAGTTACAATCTGACTTGGAGATAATTTACAAACCGACAATCTTTCAAGTTTAGAAATCATTTAAATTTTTATGTTTAAAAGGATTAAGAAAACCTAACGGAATTGAGCTATGACTACCCCATTGTAATATGGTAAAGTACTGAATGAATATTATTAATAGATTTGGTTACATTATACAGAGTTTACAATAAAACTCTAGAAACCTAAACGAGCCTGTGGGCTCAACCCTAATAATAATCATTATTAAACACTAATAATAATATACTCTAATACTCCCCCGTAGTCAAAGCGGTAGAGAATCAGACTCTCAGATTTAAAACAATAAAAAATAAACAAAGAACAATAAAAATAGTCTCGATTTCGGTCATAATCTTCAGCCAAAATTTTATAATCTTGCAATCTTCAATCCAAAACCTTAAATACAATTCACAATATGTAATGATCATGTAATCATGCGAGGGGCATCCAATGCGGTAGAGCAGCGGCGGACCGAAGTCCTGGGCGGCGCAGGGGACCGTAGTCTTGTAAGTGGCGCGGCGGTGGACCGTAGTCCAGCAGGCGGCGCGACAGCAATAACATGATCACGTGATCGATATCCTAATCAAAAAGTTAAAATAAGAACAAGATGACACCTGACGATGTGGTCGTATGGTGGTGTGTCATACCAAAGATCAGTGTTCGTGGTAAGGCAACGTTCTTCGGTGGTAGTGGACCGTGGTCCGGCAAAAACATATGAAAAAAAGAAACAAGAAAGATGGGATATAGGCATACGGATTTTGTGGAAAAGAAAGATTTAAGATAAATGGCTTGAATCTAAAATCGAGACGGATCTTTATTTAGAAAGAAAAAGATAGAAGAACTAAAAGCAATGAGATTGGATAGGGCGGCGGCTTTGGCACGCCGCCCTGTCTAGGGTTTGAACGTGGTGGTGATGGCTAGGGTTTGTATTTTTATGGTAGCGCGGTGTGACAACAGGAAATTTCAGGTTAAATCTCGTTCGTACATTTGTTGCATTTTCGAGAAACATGTGTATGTTAGACTTGATTTTTTTGGTTAATTAGGTCATCATATGCATAGCAAAGCCCATTCATCCCCTAACATTGTATCGGTGATTTTAAGAAATTAATGGGTCATGCAGGGTCTAACCCGATATGCGAACGTTAGTGAAAATTACTAAAAATAAAAGAATAAAACATCTATTATTACTCGTGTTGTAGTGCGATAAGTATTAAAAAAACATAGTTCAAAAATAATCGAAACTTTAACAAATGTGTTGGTAGACTATAGTAACCCAACTTATCATCGAGTTAACTAGTCTTTCCTATACCACAAATGAAAAAAAATAAACAAATAAGTAAATCAAAAGTTTCAAAAAATAATAACAATAATAACAATAATAATAATAATAATATAATAATATAGCAAACGAATAATACATCTAGATACAAAAGAAACTAATTGTGTTGAAAACATCACAATCATCACATCCATACCACCATGGCCCTCCTTCCCCGTCGTGAACTTGCAGCCTGCACTATCCCCATACTATCAATTTTCTCATGCTACTCATTAGTCATCTCATTGTCCTTTTAAACTCATTTGACCAATGAGTCATACATGTTAAACAAACTTCAAAGTTTGACTTTAAAAATATGTAATAGTCCTTCAACCAAATCAAGAAAAAAAAAAAAAAAAAAAAAAACAATCTTCTCTTTCTCTTCTAAATCTCACGACAACATACACACCTATACACACTTCATCCACCATTTTAAATTAGATCAAGAGCTTAAGAGGTCAGGTAGTTTTGCAAGTTGCATGAAGTGGATTTAAGTGTTGAATTACTGTACAATTCCTACTCAATTCTTCTCCTTGCATTAAGTGAGTTAAATCTCTTAAAAAAACCTATAGTCTTTTTTTTTTTATATATATTTCAAGTTGATTGTGTAGAAAGGGTTCACCCCAAGTAATGTTAGTTTGTTTAAAAACTAATAAAGTAATGAATTTAACACATGAACAACTTAATTATCCTAAATACTTGGTTTATTTAAAAATATTTTACAAGAGTTTCATAATGTGTTAAATATATTTTGCTAGTAAGTTTTGATAAGACTACAATTATTAAGTTGGTTAATCTTTAAAAAGACAAAAAAAAAATATATACAAGTATCAAGGCTTATATATAAATATATATTACCATAATAATGGTTAGTAAAATTAACGGTTTAGATTCAAGAAGTTGTCATATGACTTAATATATTTATTTTATATATATATATAACTTGTATGAGAATAGATAATCCTAAGATGTATTCATATAACTTTATGAGTATTTACAAGTATATATGAACAAATTAGTCCAATAATCATCTCTTTTGACTTTATATATGTGAAAATTCAATACTCGTAGGATCGAATATTGCAATCGTATTGTTGCCGTTTATCAGATCTGTGATGCGAAATCTCACAGACCTGTTGATGATTTCAAGTGAAGATTTATTGCAAGATTTAATGTATGATAATGAATGAATGATGAAAAATCAATAACACATATTCATAAAAATTTTATTCATTCATATGGATGATGATCTAGAAGATTACAAAGAAAGTTTGTAAAAAAAATTCTCTCTCACACATACACAACCTAATTATTTTTCTCACTAGTCTAATTCTCTCTTGTTTGTTATTGTTGTGCTTACAATGCTTTGCAATGCTTAGAGTATAAAATGACTACACTTAGTCTATTTATACTCTTTATATAAATGAACAAAATTACATTTAAGCCCTATTGATTACATAAATATTGTTCTAAGTCTGATAAATTTTCTGTTGCTGACGTCATTCGGGACGACGGCTGATGTTGACTGTTGACTTTGACCACGATTGACCAAGTTTGACTTTGGTCAATTTTCTTCGTTTTGATCATATTTTCAGGATAGCTTCACCTTGTCGGTTTTGGTAATCATCATGAGATTCGACACTTAGGTTTTGGTAAGTATCATCTTCAAATAGTCCAATAATACCCCCCTTAAGATGATGCTGCCAAAACCTCATGATTATCAAAAACCTTGGATGTTGATTGATGTGCAGTCTTGAAGTGCAGTCTTCTCCCTTTTTTTGGTAGCATCTTCTTAGAAGCTTCAGAAAAAGGCATTGAGAAAAAGACTTTGTTTCAGAACATACAGACTTTGTTTTGGCACTTGGTGGATGTTTTATCAGCTTGATCTTCTAGTCTCATTTTGAAGACTTGAAAATACACCCATTTGCAAACACTGTTGATTGCACAGGTAGCAATATCAGCAGCTTTATCTCAACTTCAGAAGGATAAGCATCAGACATTCTTCAGACTTGACATATACTCTCCCTCAACAAAAGCTTTGGAGGGTGAGGAACTTTTGTGTATGAGACACCAAGAGGAGGATTCTTAGTTCTCAACAACTGGCAGGAGATCTTTGAAGGAAGCAAGAGTGTTCATTTGACATCTTGAACCGAATAAGAAACTCAGGCATGTTGTGCAATTCATTACCTGCAAAAGTCTAAATCCTCTCGGTAGAGGTATTGCATGGAAGTTTCACTCCTAAATCAATAATACATGTAAATTTGCCAAAACTAAGAAAAATACTAAAAATGACAAATCTTATTGGAATTTTAGATTTTTCAAAATTATGATATTTACAATCATGAATCCTTCAACTGCAATGAGATCATACTAATCCAAAATCCTCTACATATAAGAATTTAAAGTTGGAATAAACATAGAAAAAGAACAAAGTTGATTGTAAGTAAATTTGTCCACTTAAACTCATGCAAGGATCTATTTTCAACACTTTGTGATATTTATCATGTTTAGGTTTGATTAAATATGCTAATCGAGTACCCCACACTCAGAAATATGGAAGAATAACCCTCCTTATGAAATACAAGGTGACACTTATCACAACTTGAACCAGGCTACTTTGAGTATAAATTCTCATGATATGATCCACTTTGGGAAGTTGATCCACATTAGGATTCTTTTAGCTTTGATCCACATTGGGATTTTTTTTCTTTGCCTTTTTGGTATGCATCAACACTTTTAGTGCAAGGTCAACTAGGTTTGTGCTCAGCACAACAAAAATTTTCCTTATGTTTACTCCAGGTCTGTATTTACATACAACAAAGGAGAAACGGATGCTTTTATCAATGAGAAATTTTTAAACCATTTTCGCATGGTGTGTTTAGGTAACCACACAAGAAAACACTTAGAAAAGTCATTGCTTACCAATACCATAAGATGGTTTTGGTCCACAATGCATATTGATTTAGCTCATCACAAATATGTTTATCTTGAATCCAAGCTGAGCCTACTAACGTATCAAACAGAGCCTTGTCAGTCTTTATTGATATGAGAAATAGATGCTGAAGATAGTAGATGAGTATACTATTATTTCTCATGTAAATGCAGGAAGATTCAAAAATAATTACATAATAGTAATATTTTTTGGACTTTTCTTGATTTTCTGATTTTTAGGATTTTGGGTTTTGAGAAAATAAAAAAATGGCATATGTGTTATCAAATCAGTAGAGATCATCAATAGTTAGTGCATGTAGTAATGTAATTAGACTAAGTAGAAGGAATAAAACATCGGTTGTTTCTTGCATTGCTATCATAATTTCATTAAATGATTGATGTCTTGCATTGAATCATGGTTAATTTCTGCTCCATTTGGCTCAGTTGCATCATAAACATCATAAGCAGGAAGAACGTTCCTGTCATGGGAAGGGATCAGCCACTGCTAACTTTTCTTGGGTTGGCAGATCTCCATAACTGTGCCTAATACACTAGCAAATTAGTTAGATATTTCAACCCAGGCCATTACTGTCCTGAGCTGCCCATTAGCATCTTTATGTGTGACTTGCTGGTATGTGTATGATTTTGCTTTATCTGATGATGCATCAGACTCACCTCCTGAAATTGTTTTCTTTCTCTAACATTGTTTTGATTTTGAACCAACTAACTCAACTTTAGTTTGTTTAACAAAAGGAGTTTGTTTGGCTTTTGAAGATCTTTTGGTTGGTTTAGAAAATCTATTTTTCTTTTAAAAGTTTTGTGGAGTTGTAACAAAGGATGTTTGTACTTGATCATGTTTGTTTCTTCTGGGCAAGTGATCATATTCATCATAAGAATTATAATTATGATTATAATAATTTGATAGATGTGATCTTCTATGATAGCCATTATGCCAAGTATTATTCCTATATCTGTCATACTTATGTTGTGTGTATGACCTAGGATAATGTCTTGGTGCCCGATAATCATGAATATCATAATGTTTAAAATCATACCCATGCCGATATGATCAAGGAGAAGAGTAGATATGATGTTTGTTGTAGTACTCATGCTCCAATCTCGGTGAGTACGACTCTGATGGATGATAAGATCTTTGACCTCTTCTGTGTTGTGATGTTGGAGAGTTGTTGTATGAACACTCTGAAGTGGCATGATTCTCCATGTCATAATTTAAGCAGTAAGAAGAAGGTTTGGATCTTCTTCCCTTAGGCTTGGATGATGAAGTTGGATTTGATTGGAACTTCACAGCCTTTTATCTTGGTTGTTTTTGTTGCTTTCTCTTGTGAGGACACATATACGTATCACTCTCAGTGTTTTTACACTCAGACATGTTGTGTGAATCTGAATTGCATGTCTTGTAGAGAATTGGTTGTTGTCTTAGAGTTTCTAATGTAGCTTTTGAGGTTGATGGTTGGCTTGGATCAGGTGTAGAAGACTTGGTCTGATTTTTCTTCTTTCTTTTAGATCTAGTTTTCTTCCTCTTGACATGGTCTTTGATTTCTTGTACCTCAGGCTTCTGCTTGTTCTTTAACTTCATCTTAATCTTTGCCTTCAGTTCGGCCTTTGTGAATTCTGGTTCAAGAAATCCAGCTGGTTTGAATTTCTCATAGAGAACCATAGCCTTTTGTTTGTTGTCAGGCTTTGCTGCTTTGGATTTCTGTGGCTGTGTTTGTTTTGGATTGATTTCTTCAATGATATGGTTAGTACATGTCAATGTTGCTTTGTTTGGTTGGTTGGTATCTTCATCATTTTCATCACTTGTAGGATCTCCATCTTGACCATCATAGGAATGAAAGGTTTCATTCTGTGGTGATTCAGGTTTGAGGTACAGCTCTGATGCTGTTTTAGGAGAAGTGATTTGAGTGATAGTGGATGGTTTGTCTGTTGGAGGATGATCATGCATATTTGAATCTTCTTTGACTGGGCTTGTCATTGAAGTTGGCATTTCTGTGTTTTTATCATTGCAAGGAGGAGGAACAACATGGTATGTAGTTCCAATACTCTTCTTCTGATATCTTTGTGCATCAAGTAGTTCTTCCAACTTGCTAGCAGTCAGCTTTAAATTCTCAAGTTCAACTTCTGTTGATGCATGATTTGCTTTTGTCTTTGGTAGAGACTTAGTGAGTCTTGTAACTTGAGCTTGAAGACTAAATCTTTCTCCTAGGAGTTTGTCAACATCCTTCTGCAGAGAATTGATTTTATCTTCAAAGGCTTTATGTTGTATCTTCAATTCTGCATTTGTAGCCTTTTCTGTATTGATTGCTTGATTTAGATGCTCAATGTAATGTTGCAAGTTATTGATTATTTTGGTTGTACTTGCATCTGATATTTTGGCTTCAACTTCAGCCTTTGTGTGTATTAATTTCACAGACAGTTCAATTGCTTGAGCATTCAACTTGTGGTTTTCTTTAGACAATTTATCAACTTCTTTCTCTAGTGAACTGATTTGATTTGCAAAAGTTTGTAGTTCCTCTGCATGTATGCTAGATTATTGCAATGTTTCCTATATGTTTGTACTTCATCTATGCATGCTAATGAGCATAGATTGATCTTTCTGTCTTCAAGAATTTCAGGCAATGGAAGAATGTTTGTGTTGTTGATTTTTGTGGCTTTTGTAAGCTCAGTAGCTAACTCTTCAAGTTTGATTTCTTGTTGAACAATTTCGTCTTGCAACTGGTTCATCTCTTGAGCTAAACTGATGTTTTGTTGATTCAATATCTTGATTTGTGCTTGATCATTTCTTTGAGATTGTTCCATCTCTGACTTGTATTTGATCAAATCATTAGACAATGTGTTGTTTGAGTTTGCAAGAACACATAAATATATGTGCATCAGTTCTTTCTCAATGAGACTGATATACAACTGAATGTTTGTCTTGTCAAATAATGAATTGTTACTATTGTTTGATTTGCTACTATTGTTTGGTTGATTGCAGCTTTTGTTCGATTTGCTACTGTTGTTTGGTTGGTTGCTGCTTTTGTTTGATTTGTTGTTGTTGTTTGGATGTTTTTTGTAGCTTGGTCTGCTTTGTTTGAATTCTTGGAACCTCTTTCTACCAACAGTAAGAAAGATAGCTCGGTTTCTTGAAACACAAGTGTTAGTGAATGATGTTAAATTTTCCATTTTGTTTAAAAACAAAAATGATTTGAAAATTGTTTTTGTGTTTAAATCAAAATCAAATTTAAACTTTAAATGAATCCAAAGAATGTTGAAACTCAATTTAATTAGATCGGCCTACTTAAAGAGTTAGCTCGGTTCAATTACAATTTAGTTAAGTTGGAATAAGATTAATCTAGCTTAATTTAAAAAGTAACAATATTTGGATCGCCTCA
This sequence comes from Flaveria sonorensis, assembly GCA_025506505.1. NCBI lineage: Eukaryota > Viridiplantae > Streptophyta > Magnoliopsida > Asterales > Asteraceae > Flaveria > Flaveria sonorensis. Next base: position 17,820,379 of record CM046424.1, read on the forward strand.
TATAAAATTAAATGGTTTTTCAAACAATTTTAGTTAAACCCAACGAAATTAATCAAATTGTAATTTTGACTCAATTAAATTCAATCAAGAAACGGGTTTAATTAATTAAAGTTTTAAGTAACCCAATTAAAAAAATACAGTGAATTTGTTTGTTTGAAGAATATAAATGTCTGTCAAAATAAAATCTTTCGAGAATTACAAAATTCTTTCGTGAGTAACTCTTTCGAATTAAAGTCAAAATTTGAAGTTTCCAAAGTTTTTAGAAAAACTCTTCCAAGAAGACTCTTCCGAATTGAAGTTGTAAATAGGTCAAAGCAAATATATGGGTCAATGTTGAAAAACCCAAGTCAAAATTTAAAAATCCCAATTTATATACATACTCTGTGAATGTCGGTCAACAGAAACCACATGGAGTCAAAATTAAACTCCAATTTCTCTCAATCTCTCCCGACAACCTTTTGTCTCACTCTCTATCTCTCTCGAGCTCTTGATCCATTACCAAGGACTGATGACTTGTTTGATCAGCTCCAAGGTGCCAGTTGGTTCTCGAGGATATATCTCCGATCTGGTTACCATCAATTGAGGTGGAGGAGCAGGATATCCCTAAAACAGCATTTCATACGCGTTATGGACACTACGAGTTCCTCGTGATTTCATTTGGTTTAACCAACGCGCCAGCTGCTTTATGGATCTGATGAATCAGGTGTGCCGACCTAAGTTAGATAAGTCAGTGATTGTGTTCATGGATGATGTTCTGATTTATTTGTAGAGCGAAGAGGAACATGTCGGTCACGTCTGGGAAGTGTTGGATACGCTTCAAAGGGAGAAGCTGTATGCCAAGTTCTCCAAGTGTGCATTCTAGTTATGCGAGGTTCAGCTTTTGGGTTATGTGGTTAATCCTGAAGGGATTATGGTAGACCTGATAAAGGTCGAGGTGGGGATGCAATGGAAGTCTCTAAACACGCCATCCGAGATTCGTAGTTTCTTGGGTTTGGTGAGTATTACAGGGTAATTATCCAAAGCTTCTCTAAGGTGGCGGCTGTGGTCTTTGCATTGAAGGCATGGAGGCCACTTGAAGTCAGAGGAAGAAATAAGATGGCACTACCCAGATCTCTTTAAGGAGTGACAGGTTTCGAGGACGAAACCTATTTTAGGGGGGTGGACTTGTAACACCCGGAAATTTCAAAAAAAGAAAAAAGTAAAGGAGCAAACATGATGTTATTTCAAAAGCAAGGGGTTAAAAGTGTGCAAGGGCCAAACTTACACATAGTGGGGGTTTAAAAGAGGTATGGCTGCCCATAACCTCTTTTCTCTCCTGCAACCTTCGGTTCTAGAGAGAGAAAGTGGAAGAAAATCTTCAAAAGGTAAGATTTCAAGGTGTTCTTCTCGGATTCTGCTGGGTTCGAACTTCTGGACTGAGATTCTGGTGTTTAGTGCTCGTTTTCGTGGGTTTAGGTGCTGGAACTTCAAGTGGGTTCTTGGGTTTGAGGTGTTCTACTCGAAAGCTATTCAAGGTGAGTTCTAGATCCCCTCTTTTACTAGTTTTATACTTGCTTGGGGCTATTATGCGTACTAAAAAGTAGGTTTTTAAACCAAACTGCGATGTTCTATGAAATGTATGACTGTTTACGAGGATGTATGTTTTTAACTGATTTCTATGTCGTTGTATGATTGTTAGTGATGTTTTAAGGGTGTTAACTGGTATATCCATGCTAAGGGTACGTTTAGAAGTGATGTATGGGGCTAGAATTGCATGAGTTACATTGCAGGAGCTAACTTGTTGTCCGCTATGGACATTAGAGTATCCGCTGTTGACACTTGGCCATTTTAGCTGTCCGCTGTGGATCTCGTATGTCCGCTGTGGACGCTTGGGAAGGTTGTCCAGGTCGTCCGCTGTGGACACCCACTGTCCGCTGTGGACACTTGGACATTATTAAGGTGTCCGCTGTAGACACTTGGACATTATTAATGTGTCCGCTGTGGACACTTAGGCATTTAGCTATCCGCTGTAGACTTTGCATGTCCGCTGTGGACTTTGCATGTCCGCTGTGGACCCTTGAGGATATTTTATGTCGTGCGCTATAGATATTGGACTGTCCGCTGTGGACCTTGCATGTCCGCTGTGGACACTTAGAAGATTTTATGACTGTCCGCTGTGAACTTGTTCATCCGCTATGGACTATGGCTGTCCGCTGTGGACTTTGGCTGTCCGCTGTGGATACTTAGAATATTTTTAAGTTATCCGCTGTATGCCTTGTCATGAGCTATGAAAACTTAGGATTTTCTGAAATTTTGGGAAGTAGAGCTTAAGTGTTGAGAAATGATGCCTTGTGGTGGCTTATGCTTGTTTATGTTGTGTATGCATTGTGTGCTGTTATGATGATGATGTTGTTCCATGTTATGCATAAGATGTGACTTTACGTGGTATGTTATACCTATGTACGTAAGTAAAGTATTACGTAATAAAAGTGAAAGATAATGAATGTCGAAAATGGAAGAAATGAATGATGGGGTCCTTGTCGCTTACCCTGATACTGTGTCGGCTTTTGCTTGACATGGGGGTTTACTTATAAACCCTGGCACAGTATCGGCTTTTGCTTGACGTGGGGGTATAGCGTATGAGTTGTGAGAAGGAGTCTTTGTTGCTTACCACGGTAGTGTGTCGGCTTTTGCTTGACATGGGGGTTTATTTTTAAACCCTGGCACAGTATCGACTTTTGCTTGACATGGGAGTATAGCGTATGAGTTGTGAGAAGGAGTCCTTGTTGCTTACCCCGGTACTGTGTCGGCTTTTTCTTGACGTGGGGGTTTATTTATAAACCCCGGCACAGTATCAACTTTTGCTTGACGTGGGGGTATAGCATCCAAGTTGTGAGAAGATCCTTGTCGCGTACCCCGGTACTGTGCCGGCTTTTGCTTGACGTGGGGGTTTACTTATAAACCCCGACACATTATCGGCTTTTGCTTGATGTGGGGGTATAGCATATGGCAGGATCTAGATAAAGGTGGAAGATATTAATGAAAGAAAGTACGAATGATGAACGATGATGAAAGATAATAATTATTACCAAGATGTATGTATGATGTGTGATCACGTACGAAAGTAAAAGAAAAGTTTTAAACATAAGTAAAGTATTTTAATATAAAACTAGAACTCACTCAGCGTCGCTGACTTTTGTGTGCATAATAGTTGGCAGGTAACCGTTTGACGCTGAGGAGGTGCAGGCATGGATGCATAGCTACTGGGAATGTTTTGAGTCTGGCATCAACATTTTGAGATGATATTGTATTAATACAGTTTTTGATGATGTAATTTAAAGATATGATGTATTGACATGTTTTTAATTATTAATGAAAAGTTTAAATCTCCGCTGCAAAATGATGAATTTTATATGTTTTATGCGATGATTGACCAACTGTAAGTGTCCCGGGAACGGGGCGTTACAAGTTGGTATCAGAGCCAAAGTTTAAGAGAATTGGGTAAAATATTTTCAAAGACCCTAAAGTTAAACTGAGAATGGGACGAAAGGGAAAGGGGTGCCAGTCCTAGTAGCTACATGCCTGCAGGTAAAGGTTTTTTGTAAACGTTTTATGAAGGTTAATAAAAGGGAATTATGTGCATGTGCTATGTGGATTATGTGCCTTTTTGTAGATTTGGATACTGATGTAGTCAGGATAGGAAATGCTTGGAGAATGAAGAGTAAAGTAGTGGCTAATCACACCTAGCCACCGTAATTAGGGACTTACTATACTTGACATAATCTGAGCTATTACCTTGAATGACCGTGTTGGTGTTTGAATCTTGTAGTGCTTAGTGATGGCTGGTGGTAGATCTTCGGAGGCTTCTCCAGGTGGAGGTCGTGGTGGATGTGGTGTTGGACTGCGTGCCACGAGGAACAGGGCTAAGACTGCCGAAATGGCTCCTAAAGAGCCGAGCCTCTTCACCTTGATGGTGAGGATGAGAGTGCTAATCTGAGGGTCTCAAGGAAGGAGGCAATAGCGGAGGAAGTTCATCAGGTCATGCAGACGATTCTGCCGTCGGTGGTGACCGAGGTTATTAAAGCTGTGAGGGAAAATGAGAAGAAGGAGAAACAGGAGAAGGAGAACGCCAATAGGCGAGAGGCCGAAGAAGGAGGTTCAAGAGAAAGGGAGAAACCAGAGACTGAGATGGTTGTTTCCAGTGACGATGAGGAGGAAGCGGTGCAGGAAACTGCAAAGGGGTGCAACTATGGGGCATTCCAGAGATGCAAGCCCCCGACATTTTATAGGAATGGGAGTGCTGTTGCTGCTCACTGATGGGTGAGAGAGATGGAGGCTGTGTTGAATATCTGCGAGTGCAGGGTGGATCAGAAAGTGAAGTTTGTTACCTACTCATTTGTGGATTCGGCCTTGTACTGGTGGGACAACATTGTCCAGGTCGAGGGTAGCAGGGTGATCGGGAAGATGAGATGGGGTGAACTGAAGAAGATGGTGATCGAGGAGTTTTGTCCTCATATGGAACTCGAGAAGATTGAGAAAGAGTTCCTGCAGTTGGAGGCGGGAACTATGACGCACCAGCAGTACACAACTAAGTTTAATGAGATGGCGAGGATGGTGCCAGAGTAGGTGACACCCGTGTCACGGAGAATAAAGAGATACATTCAGGGGTTGCCGGCGGATATCCGTAGACATCTAATTTCCGCCCGGCCAGGCACGTTTAGGTCGGTGGTCGATCTGCAGGGAGACTGTATGATGAGAGGGAGGAAGTGACTACATAGGAGGTGTGTAAGAAAAGTGATGGTGACAGAAATGGGAATGGGGAACGAGTTGGTTGTGGTGGTTTCACTCCAAAGAACAAAAAGGCAAGGGTGGATGACCGGAGAGTAGTGATGACAGGTATGGGGATAAGGAGGTGTAATAAGTGCGGGAAGGAGCATGTGGGGAAGTGTAAGTGGGGATCGAACATCTGCTTTCTGTGTGGAAGGGAGGGCCATATGGCAAGGGATTATCGTGTGGTGAAATGTTACAATTGTGGCAAGACTGGGCACATGAGCAGAAACTGCAAGAAGTGGAGGGCTGAGAGCTCCGGGGCAAAGAAAGGGGCTGAAAGGAGAGCAGAGGATGAAGGTCAGAGCATGCATGATGACCCGGGAGGAGGCTAGGGTGGGTCCCGACGTTATGTCAGGTACACTTCTAGTAACCCAAACTTATGCCTCTTTACTTTTGAATTTTGGTGCTAGTAGGAGTTTTATTTCTGCTGCCTTCTCTAATAAGTTGCCCGTAGGAGTAGAAAGACTGATGAGCCCTTCGATATAGAAACTGCTATCGGTAAGTCCACTAGGATACATGATGCCCTAGAGGATTCTGTGAAAGAATCGGAAGGCCATTGGTTCTCTGCTAAATTATTCGTGGTGCCCCTAGGCGAAATTGATGTTGTTCTAGGGATGGATTGGCTAGCAGCCAATGAGGCAAACATTGGGTGTCACAAGAAGATGATTCGATTGACCGCGCCCGATGGGAGTTCGGTGACGATTTACGGCGATAGAGTTAGTACGATCTCGAAAGTAATTTGGATGGTTGTGGTAGAGACGTGGAAGTGGTGCCTATCTAGCCTACGTGAAAGTTGTGGATGCGTTAGTACCACGATGGCCTGACGTACCGGTCGTGTGTGACTTCCCAGACGTATTCCCGGAGGATCTATCAGGTGTGACACTGGACCGCGAGATCGAGTTCCAGATTGAATTGATACCTGGTGCCCAACCTGTTACTAAGGCGCCGTATCGTTTAGCTCCCTCCGAGATGAAGGAATTAATGAATCGGCTGCAAGAGTTGTTAGATAAGGGGTACAGTCGACCGAGTATCTCTCCCTGGGGTGCTCCGGTCTTGTTTGAGAAGAAGAAGGACGGTAGCATGAGGATGTGCATCGACTACCATGGGTTGGACAAGTTGATGGTGAAGAACCGGTATCCATTACCGAGGACTGATGACTTGTTTGATCAGCTCCAAGGTGCCAGTTGGTTCTCGAGGATATATCTCCGATCTGGTTACCATCAATTGAGGTGGAGGAGCAGGATATCCCTAAAACAACATTTCATACGTGTTATGGACACTACAAGTTCCTCGTGATTTCCTTTGGTTTAACCAAGGCGCCAGCTGCTTTATGGATCTGATGAATCGGGTGTGCCGACCTAAGTTAGATAAGTCAGTGACTGTGTTTTGATGATGTCTGATTTATTTGTAGAACGAAGAGGAACATGTCGGTCATGTCTGGGAAGTGTTGGATACGCTTCAAAGGGTGAAGCTGTATGCCAAGTTCTCCAAGTATGCATTCTAGTTATGCGCGATTCAGCTTTTGGGTCATGTGGTTAATCCTGAAGGGATTATGGTAGACCTGATAAAGGTCGAGGTGGGGATGCAATGGAATTCTCTAAAGAGGCCATCCGAGATTCGTAGTTTCTTGGGTTTGGTGAGTACTACAGGGTAATTATCCATAGCTTCTCTAAGGTGGCGGCTGTGGTCTTTGCATTGAAGGCATGGAGGCCACTTGGAAGTCAGAGGAAGAAATGAGATGGCACTACCCAGATCTCTTTAAGGAGTGACAGGTTTCGAGGACGAAACCTATTTTAGGGGGGTGGACTTGTAACACCCGGAAATTTCAAAAAAAGAAAAAAGTAAAGGAGCAAACATGATGTTATTTCAAAAGCAAGGGGTTAAAAGTGTGCAAGGGCCAAACTTACACATAGTAGGGGTTTAAAAGAGGTATGGTTGCCCATAACCTCTTTTCTCTCCTGTAACCTTCGGTTCTAGAGAGAGAAAGTGGAAGAAAATCTTCAAAAGGTAAGATTTCAAGGTGTTCTTCTCGGATTCTGCTGGGTTCGAACTTCTGGACTGAGATTCTGGTGTTTAGTGCTCGTTTTCGTGGGTTTAGGTGCTGGAACTTCAAGTGGGTTCTTGGGTTTGAGGTGTTCTACTCGAAAGCTATTCAAGGTGAGTTCTAGATCCCCTCTTTTACTGGTTTTATACTTGCTTGGGGCTATTATGCGTACTAAAAAGTAGGTTTTTAAACCAAACTGCGATGTTCTATGAAATGTATGACTGTTTACGAGGATGTATGTTTTTAACTGGTTTCTATGTTGTTGTATGATTGTTAGTGATGTTTTAAGGGTGTTAACTGGTAGATCCATGCTAAGGGTACGTTTAGAAGTGATGTATGGGGATAGAATTGCATGAGTTACATTGCAGGAGCTAACTTGTTATCCGCTGTGGACATTAGAGTGTCCGCTGTTGACACTTGGCCATTTTAGCTGCCCGCTGTGGATCTCGTATGTCCGTTGTGGACACTTGGGAAGGTTGTCCAGGTCGTCTGCTGTGGATACCCACTGTTCTCTGTGGATACTTGGACATTATTAAGGTGTCCGCTGTGGACACTCACTGTCTGCTGTAGACACTTGGACATTATTAATGTGTCCGCTGTGGACACTTAGGCATTTAGCTATCCGCTGTAGACTTTGCATGTCCGCTGTGGACTTTGCATGTCTGCTGTGGACCCTTGAGGAGATTTTATGTCATGCGCTGTGGATATTGGACTGTCCGCTGTGGACCTTGCATGTCCGCTGTGGATACTTAGAAGATTTTATGACTGTCCGCTGTGAACTTGTTCATCCGCTGTGAACTTGTTCATCCGCTGTGGACTATGGCTGTCCGCTGTGAACTTTGGCTGTCTGCTTTGGATACTTAGAATATTTTAAGTTGTCCGCTGTATGCCTTGTCATGCGCTGTGAACACTTAGTATTTTTTGAAATTTTGGGAAGTAGAGCTTAAGTGTTAAGAAATGATGCCTTGTTGTGGCTTATGCTTGTTTATGATGTGTATGCATTGTGTGCAGTTATGATGATGATGATGTTGTTCCATGTTATGTATAAGATGTGCCTTTACGTGGTATGTTATACCTATATACGTAAGTAAAGTATTACGAAATAAAAGTGAAAGATAACGAATGACGAAAATGGAAGAAATGAATGATGGGGTCCTTGTCGCTTACCCTGATACTGTGTCGGCTTTTGCTTGACGTGGGGGTTTACTTATAAACCCTGGCATAGTATCGGCTTTTGCTTGACGTGGGGGTATAGCGTATGAGTTGTGAGAAGGAGTCTTTGTTGCTTACCACGGTAGTGTGTCAGCTTTTGCTTCACATGGGGGTTTATTTATTTATAAACCCCAGCACAGTATCGGCTTTCGCTTGACGTGGGGGTATAGCATCCAAGTTGTGAGAAGATCCTTGTCGCGTACCCCGGTACTGTGTCAGCTTTTGCTTGATGTGGGGGTTTACTTATAAACCCCGGCACAGTATCGGCTTTTGCTTGATGTGGGGGTATAGCATATGGCAGGATCTAGATAAAGGTGGAAGATATTAATGAAAGAAAGTTCGAATGATGAATGATGATGAAAGATAATAATTATTACCAAGATGTATGTATGATGTGTGATTACGTACGAAAGTAAAAGAAAAGTTTTAAACGGAAGTAAAGTATTTTAATATAAAACTAGAACTCACTCAGCGTCGCTGACTTTTGTGTGTATAATAGTTGGCAGGTAACCGTTTGACGCTGAGGAGGTGTAGGCATGGATGCATAAGCTACTGGGAATGTTTTGAGTCTGGCATCCACTCTTTGAGGTGATATTGTATTAATACAATTTTTGATGATGTAATTTAAAGATATGATGTATTGACATGTTTTTAATTATGAAAAGTTTAAATCTCCGCTGCAAAATGATGAATTTTATATGTTTTATGCGATGATTGACCAACTGTAAGCATCCCGGGAAAGGGGCCTTACATGATTCTTGAATGATTGTATGATGAACAAACGAATCAAATCTGAATTAAATCATAGATATGGCAGATTTTTTAGATTTCAAAACAGTTTGACTTTGAAAAAGTCAAACTTCATGTTCTTGAATGAACAAACTTTTGATTCTTGGGTTTCTGATGGAATTTGATAAAACCAAATGCTATAATAGTTATAGATAAGTGATTCTAAGCTAAAACAACAATCAGTTTCAAATAATCATTATCTTAAGTTGGATTTAGATGATGAACACATGAAAAACACAATAAAGAACAAAAACCCAGATATGAGAATCAATGTTCAAAAATGAATGTTTTGGATGTTGAAAATGATAAACAGACCTTAGATTTGATGTTTTTAAGCTAAAACCACTATCAATTTCAGCTAAACAACATCATATTCGTGATTTTTGATGATTTTTCATCAAAAACAATGAACTTTTCTCAAGAACACAAAATTTTCAAAAATCTTTAAATTCATGAGTTGTGGATGTTCAATTGATATGAAACTTTGCAGATGTGTTAGTTATCACAAACTAAAGCTATTAGAAGCTTAAATTTGATCAAACAACCACAAAATCAAAATTTTATGTTCATGAGCATTTTAAGACTTGAAGAATAAGTTTGCTTAAATCTTCAAATTAATGGTTCAAATGAACTTCAATTGATGTGAACACTTGCAGATCTTCACGAAATAACAAATCTAAGCTAATGGTAGCTTGATTTCATCAAAAAACAACAACAATTTGCAGATCAAACTTGTGGTTCAAATTTTTGAGAAAAATTTGAAGAACAAGGTGCCAAGGCTCTGATAGCAACTATGAAAATTCGATACTCGTAGGATCGAATATTGCAATCGTATTGTTGCTGTTTATTAGATCTATAATATGGAATCTCACAGACCTGTTGATGATTTCAAGTGAAGATCTGTTGCAAAATTTAATATATGATGATGAATGAATGATGAACAATCAAGAACACATATTCATAAAAATTTCATTCATTCATATGGATTATGATGCTAAGGGATTACAAAGGGAGTTTGTAAGAAAATTCTCTCTCACACACACTCAACCTAATTGTTTCTCTCACTAGTCTAATTCTCTCTTGTTTCTTATTGTTGTGCTTACAATGCTTTGCAATGCTTAAAATATAAAATGACTACACTTAGTTTATTTATACTCTTTATATAAATGAATAAAATTACATTTAAGCCCTATTGATTACACAAATATTGTTCTAAGTTTGATAAATTCTCTGTTGCTAATGCGTGACTGGCGGGTGCTGACGTCATTCGCGACGACCGCTGATGTTGACTGTTGACTTTGACCACGGTTGACCAAGTTTGACTTTGGTCAATTTTCTTCGTTTTAATCATAGTTTTAGCATAGCTTCACCGTGTCGGTTTTAGTAATAATCATGAGATTCAGCACTTAGGTTTTGATAAGTATCATCTTCAAATAGTCCAACAATATAAACGTCGTATATATGTGTAAATAAAAATACAATTGTATATACATGATTTTCCTTACTGCTCGAGACGAGTTTGACTTGGGCTACTATGAGTATTTATTTTATAAACATATTTTCAAGATTAGGAAGAATTTCATAAACATATTTTATAAACATATTCTATATTTATATATTGTATAAATATATTTTCAAGAAATTAAAATCATATCACCAATAGTTCGTCGGATCCAAACGTTCAAGATTAGGAAGCATTTTATGTTAATACTAGCTAGTTGGATGAACTTAATTCATGATATATAGATCCAATTTTTGACCTTGACACGTCTTAAATGATTTAGGACATGAGTAGGTCGATCCCATTGATGGAGTTACTTGATTTACTGCTTCACATATCATGTGAGTTCACAACCCCTTTTTATATTTAAATTTTGGGAAAAACCATGTTTATATTTCTAGGTATTATTTCTAATTGGACGATAACAAGAAAACAAGACTTAACCAAAAATTGATCCTTGTGTGAACCTTGAGTTATATTTCTTTATTGAATGCATGAAAGTCCCCAGTAGCTCGAACTGTAACTATTAGCTATGGACTTAGCCGTGAAACATATGAATAGTACTATTGGGTTTGACACCCCCTTTCGTGGTTAATCGCGCTAACCTCTGACCAACAGGTTGAACGATTGCATATTTTTCAAATGGATATCTCATTGTTTGAATATACATGGGATGGGGAAAATGGTATTTCATCTTGGTTTGGTTATAGGCTCTTAGTGTCACACTATCTTTCGTAGATCCTGACATGACAACGATGATCAATTGGAACTTGTTTTTGTTATCGTGTGGTTTTTAAAGGAAAAATGATTTTTATTATGCAAATAAAATATGCGATCTCACCAACATTATTGTTGACGTTTTCTAACATGTTTTTGAAGAGATTAATTCAAGTCAAGGAAAAAAAGGTTTTAGCAAGCATCGACTATTTTAGGATACCGACTTTGAGAGATTTTCATTTATTACTCAATTGCTTGAGTTATAGTTGTAAATCTTTTGTTTTCAAATAATAATTTGGTTTGTAAAAACTTATACATTTGGTATCCAATTTCATCATGTTAAGTGTTTGCTTTAACCATGTGCTATGAAATCCATGAAAGTTGCACTTCACGTTTCCGCCGAGGCGGGGTGTGACAGATTGGTATCAGAGCCAATGGTTATAGCGAACTAGGTTGTCTTAATAAACCTTGACTATAACCTAAGAACCCTTATTTAAGGTGTTTTTTATGCATGTATAATATTAATACATTTGCATTCATATCATGGCTCATGCTTGAAAATTTATATGGGTATAGTCGTCCTAGTCATGACGTCCAGCTCTAGCCCAATCATTATTTCTGACACTGATGAGGAGTACCAGTATGCACCAATGACCCCATCATCATTCATGACATCACCATCCACATCTACAGTAGCACTGTCTCTATATGTGAGCGACAGTGATAGCTATGATGATAAGAGTGCCCCAACTCACAAGGTTGTTTTAGAGGATGAACCAAAGGAGTTACCAGATATGTGTTCTGATGAGGAGCCCGGGGAAGAGACTCTTGAGGTGACACCCAGCCCTATCCTTTCCCCTATTTGCCCTCATGAGTATCGTGGGATGGTCACTATTCAGACGGCCCGTAAAAGGGTCAGGTTGCCTCCTAAGAGGCCACACACACTGTCTACTCCTGAAGATGAGGATCTTGTTGCCCAGGTAGCACAAAAGAAGTTGAAGTGGAGATCTCAAGCTCACAAGATGATATGGATGCCATCAGTGTTAGCGGACTGGAGAGTTATAGAGGGGACTCCCTCCACTTATGAGATTGGTGAGTCATCACAGCCACCATGATCACTTCCTAGCCCTGGCGAGCCAGTGGAAGTTATAGTTCTGACACTTATAGCTCGTAGCAACACACATGATGAGCAGATTCAGTTCCTTTGTGATGAGGTGGAGGATCTAGATGCACGTATGGATCTTGATGGTCAGTCTTTGGGTGTGCTTCATCAGCGTCTCATTATAGCTGAGGAGAGAGCCATAACAGCTGATCAGAGAGCCACTGCAGCAAAGCACAGGGCTGATTCAGTAGTAGCACTTGTAGGCGTTAGTGTTGTTCTTGCTGGGGTTGGTATTCTCATCGGAGTATTGTCATACCTTATACATTAGACCTATATGCGCGGGTTGTGCTAGCTAGATATTACTAGATGAAAACTTATACCGATGGGCTATGTACCCCATCCATCTTTTGTATTTGGCAAACTATTATAACAAGTTTAGTTCATCTATGTACTGTGGTGTTTGTTTTGGTTGTTTACATTTTTGCACCCATGTGATGTCATTATTATTATGAATTATCTCATTTCTTTTTATCATATGTATAAGAAAGAAAACATGTCACCAAAGAGGAGGACAACTCGTAACAACCAGGGAGGAACAATGCCTATGAGCCCTGAGGATATTGCTCAGTTAGTTTTGACACAAGTAGCAGCAGCGTTAGCACAATATGAAGCAACTCAATGGAACAAACGATGGTGGAGCTGACAGTGGTAACCAAGGCAATGGAGCTAGGGGAAGTGGTTCTGTAGGTAGTGGTGCTGGTACTGGCAGCGCTACAGAGACCAAAGATTCATAAAAAGGTTGCTCCTACAAGACCTTTTTGTCATGTAAGCCACAAAACTTCCATGGTTATGAGGGTGCCGTGGGCCTAGTAAGATGGATAGAAAAGATGGAGTCTGTACTCGACATAAGTAATTGTGCTGACGATTGTAAGGTTAAATATGTTACTTGTACCTTTCTTGATGAGGCTTTAACTTGGTGGAACCTTCAAGTACAAACCATGTACGGGAAGCTGCATATGGTCTTTCGTGGGAAAATTTAAAGATTATGTTACCATATAGTCCCAATAACTAGAGATAGAATTCTGGAATCATGTTATGGAAGGTGCTGAGGTTGCAGCCTACACTACTCGTTTCCATGAACTCTCAAGACTTGCACCTCAAATGGTCACTCCTGAGTATAAACAAATCGAGAGATATATTTGGGGGCTTGCAACCCAAATCCGGGGAATGCTGACTTCTTCTAACCCAACCTCCATACAAAGTGTTGTGACTTTAGCACATACTTTGACTGATGACGCGGTCCATATGGGGTTGTTAACCCAAAAGATTTCTACCGAGAAGAAGACTATGGAGAAAAGGAAATGGTTTGGGAAACCAGAAACAAGTCATGGAACCAATCAAACAAGAAGCGAGAAACTATTAAGGTGTATGCTGCTAGCACCTCTGAACAGAGAAAGTACACTGGCCCACACTCTAAGTGCAACAAGTGTAATTATCAAATTGTAGGATCTTGTGAAAGCATACTTTGTGGGAAGTGAAAACGAATTGGACACCAAACCTAATTCTGTCGTTTCAATCCAGCTAACAAGAATGATAAAACGGAGAAGACGAATAGGGTGTGTTATGAATGTGGTGCCACTACCCACTATAAGAAGGATTTCCCTAAGCTCAAGAACCAGAACACCAACCAAGCACGAGGAAGAGCTTTTGTGATTGGTGCAGGGGACGCCCGCCAAGACCCCAATGTTGTCACGGGTACGTTCCTCGTTAATAATCACTCTGCTGCAATTCTATTTGACACCAACGCTGATTTAAGTTTTGTGTCAACTGAGTTAAGACAATTATTTGGTTTAAAAGTGTTGGGTCTGATGAGGATAATCTATATTATCAACACAGTCAAAGTCAACAAAGGTCAACGTCACTGTCAAAGTCATCGAAAAAGGCAAACAGACGCGTTCGAGACGAAAAACCGAGACAAGATGTTGAAGATAAATGACTAGGAGTTTATTGTTAATAAATATATTTTGTGTCAACAAAATATATTTATTTATGTTTAAGTCATTTTTATGTTTTATATGTAATTTCTCTAATTGTCTAAGTCTAGGGGCTTAATATGTCATTAGTGAATATTATCACTATATATAGATTAGTGACAATTAGGTTTTGTGAGCTTGAATGAGCCATTAATTGAGGGGCTTTCATTTGGTAATATCATTTAGCAATCAATTCAGATCAAACAAGGGTTTTATTGAATGTTCTTGAGGTGTTCATCTTTGTTCATCCATATTTTATAGTGTTTGATCTATATTTTACACAAATATCATTGATATCTATGTTATCAGTGGGATTTGTTTGTGTTTATCAATCAAGTGCATTGTAATATCGATTAGAAGGACCAACAATATGGTATCAGAGCCATTGTGCTCTTGATAATTTGAGTTTTTGTTTGGTTCAAGTTCTAAGTCACTGTTCCATTCATTTTCGATTTGATTTGAGTGTTTTGGATATGGAAATTGATTGTGGATTGCTCGATTTTGGTGTGGGAAGCTATAGGAATCATCAGATCTCAAATCTATTGAGATTTGGATGAGTTTGAGCTGATTTCGTGCTGAAAAAGGCTGTCCAGATACGTCGGGCGAATTTACAGCTCGTCTAGCGAAATTACAGCATCTTTCAGCGAAACTACATAGTTTCGCCAGGCGAAACTAGGGTTCCTCCAGTGAAACTAAGCTGTTCTTGGTTTTTTGGATCTGGTTTCCTCGTTCCAGCGAAAGTACATGTGTTGAACGAAAGTTCATAGTGTTTGTGTGACAATCCCATCTAAATTGCTGCCAAATTGTTCTCTGAACGAACGTTCAACTAGTTTCGGGCAAAACTACCCTGCGAAACTAGTATCAGCATGCCACTGCTGGGCGAAACTGCTGTCGAAATTACTGGCGAAACTCCTAGCGAAACTACTAGCGAAATTGCCAGCGAAATTAGTGAAAATTCAGTGAGTTTGTCAGCGAATTTAGTGAAATTTCAGCGAATTTAGCCTCTTATCATTTCTAAAATGTCTTCTTCAGACGTAGCTAATTTCCATAAATCTGATAATCTAATATCAGCACAAAGTCGGTTTGATTCTTTTGCTGCCATGAAAGATGAAAAGATATCTGATTTTGTTGATCGATTTCTGATGGTGGCAAGCAATCTTAAGAAGTATGATGACCAGCTGGGGAACCATGAATAAGTCACAAAACTTTTGGACCCTCTTCCTCCACAGTGGAGTCCACAAGTTAGATTGTTAAAGCAGGAAAGAAATTTTGCTGACTACAAACTCATTGAAGTTATCAACAAGCTCAAGTCATTTGATTTGGATATGAAAAGAGGAGAGTATAATCAATTCATGTATGGTGGTGTATCTTCAAGTGTTGAGATCAAAGAAACTAAAGAAGAAGTCAACCATGCATTGATGGTTGAGGTAGTAAATAGTGATGAGGATTCTGTTGAAGATTTTGATTCTTTTAAAGAATTCAGGTGTGACACTCAAGGTGAGAGTGTTGGTGATGTTGGTGATTATGCAAGTTGGTGTAAAGTTCAGGACGAAGGAAAGCAACAGGAAGTTGAAGCTGCAGAAGCTAAGAAGAGAGCTGCTGAGGAGGAAGAATACAAAAAGAACACTCCTGTCTGTCAATGTGAAAAAGCCCTAGCTGCTGAAAAGATAGTTATGGGGCTTCATTAAGAGGTTGTTCAAGACATGTGTTCTCCTCCCTGCAAAATTCGTTTATTTGGGGTTTATAAAGCTAACAGATTATTGTTAGAAAACGAAAAAGAATTAAAACGAATAAACAAAGAACTTAAAATCAATGAGTCCAAATATTTTATTAAACTAAGAGAAGCTTTAAAAGAAAATGATGTTTTAAAAAGAAATCTTTTAGAAAAGAATGTCGAGATTAATGTTTTGAGCGAACAAGTCACTTTAGCAGAATTTGAGACTAGCAAGCTTAAAACTAAACTTGACAAATGGACGATATCTGGGATGAAACAAGAAGAATTGTTCTGTAAGTAAAGGGGAGCTAGAATCAAAACGGGTGTGGGATGTGGTGAAACTGCATATGTTTTTCCTCCTCCTAGCACTTATTGGTACTCTCCTATGCCTCAACCTCATCCATATAATGATTTAATTGAAGCTGCAAATACTAATAGTTTACATGCAGGTTTAAGCAGCGTTAATCACAAAGAGGTTCAAGATGAATATGATTTTCCTGCAGGTTTGGGACTCATCAAGCAAGGATCTGATCTGCAAAATGATAATTCCACCTCTGATGCTTCAAAACCGTATCAGTTGTTTCCAGTAACTTCTTTAACAAATTCAAGACAGGTAACATCCCTTCGTTTGTTGCTGTCAAGTTTGTCAAAAAAGGAACAGCTTTGGAATCATCAAGCAATCAGAAATCAACAACACAAACCAACACAACAAGAGTTATCAACTAAGATCCATTAGAAGTTGACTTGTGTATACAAGACTGGACAAGCTCTGATGATGAATTAGAGATCATCAAGTCACCTGAAGTTATCAAGTGTCAAATGCTTCCAAAAGTCAAATCAAGACCTATACGGATCTCATCTCCAACTGCTAAGAAAATCAGCAGTTCCTCCAAAGCTCAGCAGAAGCACTCACCATCTTCATCTGCTATCCATCATGATCATCATAAATCTGCTTCCAAGTCTAACAAGTCACCAGTCATACAAAAAGGTTCTAAGAAGAATGTTCAGATCTCAGCTCTCGGAACATCACAAATCAAATCACAGCCCAGTTCAAAATCCACATTGACAAAGCCTCAAAAGGTTCAATTTCCTGATATCCAAAAGAAGAAGCTTCAAGGTTGTCAACAAGCTGCAACAACCTCAAAGCAGGCTCCATCCTCTCCTATTCTCCACGGGACTACAAAGAACCAAAAGCCTTTCAAGGCTTGCTTTAGATGTGAAAAGGAAGGTCATGTGCTAAAGAAGTGCCCTCAGGTTCAAAGGCAAGCTTTGGGAGGTAATGATAACATAGGTTGCTTCTCGGGTTCAAAAGGTAAAAAACACATATCTTTGAATGGTTGGATGAAGAACAATCTATCCAAACCTTCTCATGTGAAGCCGGTTTCACATGATTCAAAGATGAAAAAGACTAATGTTTCAAAATTAAAAACTCTTCCTTCGGGTCTTAAAAAGAAAATGATTTCCAAATTCAATTCTTTCAAGTAAAAAGTAATTGAACAAAAACAAATTTGGAAAGTAAAACAAAATGAAAAGGATAAAGAAATAAATGATTTTTCAAAAGAGTGTGTGCTTAAACAGGTTACATACACTGATGAAAAAGGAACTCCCAGAACCACGATGGCCTGGGTCCCTCTCTCTAACTAATCTGTTAATGAGTGCAGGAACAGTTCAGGAGGACTGTTAGTAATCCGGTTTACCGACAGAGAATGTTCCTTAGTCAAATTTGAAGCGGAACAAAAAGGTTATGGTTTTGGTATCTCATCCATATTTTGGATACTTATCTGCACTATTACAGTTCACACTTCACAATCACTACATTTTTCTTGGTACTTCATTTCTCATCTTTTTGCTAGTATAATTTGGAAGACTTTCTTTGCTAGTATAATTGATATGGGAATTAAGAACTTGATTTGGGATGACTGAGAAATGATAGTATGTCTTTTTGGTATGCTTATTTGCATGACTTGTACTTTGTGAGAAATGATAGTAACTGATGTAGATGTTTGTATCACTTAATATTCTAAAATCTAAAAAGGCAGTTTCATTATATGATATGCATGGTAGGCTCAGCCCAAAAACAAAGTAAACAGTGATTTTGTAGCCTAACTAAAGCTTTAGAACTTGAGGATAAGGATCATTTCCATGACATCTCGGCCTGCATAAAGTTACAAGTCTCATCAAAAACGGGTTGAGAGTATCTGACTTCTGCCTTGACCTCTTCCATTCCTAAAATCTCCCTATCCCTAAGTTCTGAATATAGCTTCTCATTAGCTCTTTAGATGTATATTTCATGCGTATCTCCTCTGCTATGCGGAAGCATTGACCTGGAGCGATGATCTTCTCTGTTATACGTGAGAATAGACCTGAAGCTCTCATCAGCACGCTCAAATGATCATCTCCTCTGTTATACGTAAGTATAGACCTGGAGCTCTCATCATCTGTTCCCCAAATAAAGGCACAATGATTCTTAAATTAAGATCATCATTGAAAACTTAAAAGAAAATCAAGCAGAGTTAATCATATTACTCAATAAGCCCTAATGATGGGATAAGTTCTTTGCCGATGTCTATGGGAACCAAATCACCTGTCTAATTGAATCTAAAACATGATAAAATCAGTTGCAGATCACTTGTTGAAAAGGATAAGGCATGGGTTTAAATTGGACAAATATACCAACAATCATTTTTGAATTGTTTTGGCTTTCAAAAACTTAAAATCGTGATCAGACTCTGCTTCAGTGTGATCTCACTAACTTGTTGATGTTTAAATACATCCTTGTGCTTAAGTATATCTTGAGGATGTGATCTCATGATCGAATTAGTTCTTGGTGTAAGGTGATTAATATATATATATATATATATATATATATATATATATATATATATATATATATATATATATAAAGGTGGTTTTTCATTTCAAATTATTTCAAGTCTTCTACATTATGCTATTAAAATGTTACTATTTTCACATGCATTTCACGGGAAATTGCACACACAGATAAACACGGGTTTATTTGTTAACTGAAATGATCTGACAGGAAGTTGCGAGATTGTGGTTGTGATTGTGTTACAGATTTTTGCTTCAAATGATGGCCGATCATCAGCTGAGCAAAGTACCTAACCAAAGAACCTATTCCTTAAGTTTGCAGAAGATACCAAGCTAGGATTCCTCCTCCTACATCTTCTGAAGCAGTCAAGAATAGAGAGTAGGAAAAGTTGTTCCTGATCATTCACAAAGAATGCACACGAAGAGGGGGAGCATACAAAAAGGGGGAGCTTGAAAGATGAAAAATTTTCAATACCAGATCATCAATCTAGGGGAAGATTGAAGATCATTATATGGTTGACTTATCGGTACTGATCTCGATACAAGAAGTTGATAATGATAGACTAAGGGGGAGTATTGTTGGGTCTGATAAGGATAGTCTATATTATCAACACAGTCAAAGTCAACAAAGGTCAACGTCACTGTCAAAGTCGTCGGAAAAGGCAAACAGACGCGTTCGAGACGAAAAACCGAGACAAGATGTTGAAGATAAATGACTAGGAGTTTATTGTTAATAAATATATTTTGTGTCAACAAAATATATTTATTTATGTTTAAGTCATTTTTATGTTTTATATGTAATTTCTCTAATTGTCTAAGTCTAGGGGCTTAATATGTCATTAGTGAATATTATCACTATATATAGATTAGTGACAATTAGGTTTTGTGAGCTTGAATGAGCCATTGATTGAGGGCTTTCACTTGGTAATATCATTTAGCAATCTATTCAGATCAAACAAGGGTTTTATTGAATGTTCTTGAGGTGTTCATCTTTGTTCATCCATATTTTATAATGTTTGATCTATATTTTACACAAATATCATTGATATCTGTGTTATATGTAACACCCGGAAAATTTTAAAAGACGAGAAAGAAAGAATAAAAGCAGATAAAAAGGAAGAAACACAATTTAACCCAAGTTGAGGGGCTAAATGTGTCAAAAAGGACAAAAAGAATAAAAGTGGGTCTAAAAAGGTGATGGCCGCCCACACCTTTCTGCATATTTTCCTTTTCACCAGATTTAGAGAGAGAAAGCAGAGAAGAGTTTCGGGTTTGAAGAAGGAAGAACAAGGAAATCGAATTCAAGGTAAGAATTCTTGGTTTTAAGTTGTTCTTGGCCGGCCTATGCCTCGGTTGTATGCTTATATGTGTTTTGTTGTGTTCGGGTGTGTGTTTTTGTTGGGTTTCTAGGTGGTGGAACTCATAGTGCAGACGGGTTTGAAGGAAGTCATACTCGAAGGCTGCTAAGGTGAGTTCTAGATCCCCGGTTTCTATGTTTTAAACCTGTTTTGGGGCTGGAAATACATGTAACTAACTTTTTAATATGTCCAGTATTTTGTACCGTAAGTTTGGCCCTGTTCTTTTATTGGGTGTGTTAGGGCCTGCATGTTTTGCTAGGTTTACGTGGTTGTATGCTTGTTCTAAGAGATTAGCATGCTAGATCGGTGTGATGAATGTATAAGAATGAGGATTGGGAACTGATTTTAGTATAAGATGCGGTTTCAGGTTATTGATCATCCGCATTATGTTTGAATATTTGCATAAGTGTTGTTCATCCGCATTAGTTAAGTGTTCATCCACATTTGTTGTATGTTCATCCGCATTTGTTTGTCCATGTGCATTTGCTTCAATCATCCGCATTTGGTTCATGCGCATTTCTTTGGGACACTTGGAATATTTTCTGAGGTGTTCATCCGCATTGGTTTACTCATCCGCATTGGTTTATTCATCCGCATTTGTCTGTTCATCCGCATTTGTTTGCTCATCCGCATTTCTTTAAGGAGACAGAATTTTCTGAGATTTTGGGATGTAGAGCTTAAGTGACGAGAAAGGAGGTTTTATGGGGGACTGTGCTTGTTTACGTTTTGCATGCTTTATATGCTGTTGTAAGGATATTGTTCCATGTTATGTTTATGTCATGACCTTACGTGGTGTGACGTATGTATATGCTTATGTAAAGTATTACTTAACGAAAGTGGAAGATAACTAATGAGAAGTAAGAATGAATGCATGCATTAATGAACGATCGAAAGTAAGAAAAGTCTTGCAAGCACTGTAAGGAGTTTCACACCCAGTGAAGGGTGTTAGCTCAACGGTGTGCGGGTTAGCTACCCCAGAAGGATGCACACTGGGGTCTAGTCTTTGTGACTGACCATACGTACGGGACCATTGTCGCTTACCCCGGTACTGGGCCTGCCTCGGGCATGATGTTTGAAGTCTATTTATAGTCTTCGGTCCAGTACCTGCCTTGTGCATGATGTTTGGGGTATAGCACATGGCATGGTCCAAATGATGATACCCCAGTGCTGGGCCCGCCTCGGGCATGATGTTTGAAGTCTATTTATAGTCTTCGGTCCAGTACCCGCCTTGTGCATGATGTTTGGGGTATAGCTCGAGGCATTAGCCTGGAGCATAGAGAAGTGAAAGTAATAATGATCGAATGAAATGTACGATAAGTAAGAATGAATGAATGTAAGTGGACGATGATGAAAGATAATAATGAGATTATCTATTTGTACGTATGATCGAATGAAATGTATGATCGCTCACGAAAGAAAAGTACGGTTTTAAACGAAAGAAAAGTATTTTATTTATAAAACTAGAACTCACTCAGCAACGCTGACTTTTATGTGTTTCCAGTTGGCAGGTAATTGTTGCTGAGGATGGCACGGGGCAGCTACTTGGCATTTTTGGATGGCATCCGTTGTTTAGAATTATAATGTTTTTGTGATGTAATGCAACGAGTGATATTTTATAACAGTTAACTGAAATGTATTATTTTGCAAAAGCAATTATAATGAAATGATTTTAAATTAATCCGCTACGTTGTTTTAGTACACCTAAATATATGTTTTATGTTTTATGTGCAATGATTGACCAGCTGTAAGCGTCCTGGGGACGGGGCCTTACAAGTTGGTATTAGAGCCAAAGTTTAAGTGAAACGGGTAAATATTTTCAAAAGAAACCTAAACTTAAACTGAGAATGGGACATAGGGAAGGGATGCCAGTCCGAGTAGCTGCGTGCCATCAGGTATTTTCTTAATGTTAACCTGTATTACGTGCGCATGTTATGTGATTTATGTGCTTCTTAGTAGATTTAGATACTGATTTAGTCAGGATAGGAAATGCTTGGGGTATGAAGAGTAAAGTAAGTGGCTAATCACAACTGGCCACTGTAATTAGGGACTTACTATACTTGACATAAACTGAGTTGTTACCTTGAATGACTGTGTTGGTGTTTGAATCTTATAGCGTGTTAGAGGATGGCCGGCGGTAGATCTTCGAAGGCTTCTCGAGGTGGAGGTCGTGGTGGACGTGGTGCTGGACCACGGGTCACGAGAGGAAGGCCTAGGGCTGAAGAGGTGGCTCACGAAGAGCCCGAGACCCCTCATCCGGAGGGTGGTGATGAAAGGGCTAACTTATGGGCCTCGGTGAAGGAGGCTGTTGTAGAGGAGGTTTATCAGGTCATGCAGACGATCTTACTATCTGTGGTGACAGAAGTAATAAAGGCTGTAAGAGAAGGGGAAAGGAAGGAGAGGAACCGGTCCTCGAGAGTAAGGGAGCAACCGGGGACTGAGATGGTTGTCTCTACTGATGAGGAAGAGGAAGAAGAGCCTGTGTCGAAGGTAGCACTAGGTTGTAACTATAGGGCATTTCAAAGATGCAAGCCCCCAACTTTTGACGGAAATGGCACTGCGGCTGCTGCTCACTGGTGGGTGAGAGAGATGGAAGCTGTTCTAGATATCAGCGAGTGTCGGGAAGATCAGAATGTGAAGTTTGCCACTCATTCATTTGTGGACTCGGCCCTATGTTGGTGGGACAATATTGTCCAGGCCGAGGGTAGTAGAGCGATTGGCAGGATGAGGTGAAATGAGTTGAAAAAACTAGTGATCGAGGAGTTTTGTCCTCACCGAGAGCTTGACAAGGTTGAGAGGGAGTTCCTACAGCTGGAGGCGGGAACCATGACACATCAGCAATATACCACCAAATTCAATGAGATGGCATGGCTGGTGCCAGATCAGGTGACATCCTTGTCACGAAAGATTAAGAGATACATTCAGGGCTTGCCGGCGGACATCCGCAGGCACATGATCGCCGCCCGACCGAGCACGTTTAGGTCAGTGGTTGATCTGGCAGGGAGGCTGTATGATGAACGGGAAGTGGTGGTGGCTGAGGTGAGTAAGAAAGGTGGTGGTGACTGGAACTGGAATGGGAAGAGGTTTGGTAGGGGTGGTGCCTCGACAAACAACAAGCGTGCACGGGAGGATGACCGCCGTGTGGTCACATCTGGTGCGGGGTCGAAGAGGTGTGGCAAATGCGGAAAGGAGCATTTCGGAGAATGTAGGCGGGGATTGAATGTATGCTTCCTGTGTGGGAGGACAGGGCATATAGCAAAGGATTGTCGTATGGCCAGATGTTTTAACTGTGGTGGAAAGGGTCACATGAGCAGGGAATGCATGAAGCCAAGGGCTGAGAGTTCCAGAGCTAAGAAGACGATCGGACTCGAAGGGCAGAAAGTAAGCGCTAGAGCATTCACGATGACCCGGGAGGAGGCTAGGACGGACCCCGATATTGTGTCAGGTACGTTCATAGTAAACCAAACTCTTGCCTCCGTGTTATTTGACTCCGGTGCTAGTAAGAGCTTCATTTCTACTGCCTTTTGTGCTAAGTTGCCTTTAAGGAGTAGGAGTATTGACGAGCCCTTCGATGTAGAAACTGCCATAGGTAAGTCTACTAGGATTTCTGAGATGATGGAAGGCTATGTCATTGAAGTAAAAGGTCATAAATTTCCTTCTAGACCATTCGTGATGACCTTAGGCGGTTTCGATGTAGTCCTGGGAATGGACTGGTTAGCAGCCTACGAGGTGAATATCGTATGCCGCAAGAAGATGATTGGACTGACAGCGCCTGACGGGAGTTCGGTGACGATTTACGGTGATCGAGTTACTACGATTCCGAAGGTGATTTCAATGGCGATGGCGGGAAAGTGTATGAGGCTTGGATGTAGTGCCTACTTGGCCTACGTAAAAGATGTTGATACGCCAACACCACAATTGTCTGATGTACCAGTTGTGTGTGACTTCCCAGACGTGTTCCCAGAAGATTTACCAGGTGTACTGCCGGACCGTGAGATTGAGTTTCAGATCGACCTGATACCCGGTGCCCAACCTGTTGCTAAGGCACCGTATCGGTTAGCCCCCTCTGAGCTGAAGGAATTGATGGAGCAACTGCAAGAGTTGCTTGATAAAGGGTTCATTAGACCGAGTATCTCTCCATGGGGTGCCCCGGTTTTGTTTGTAAAGAAGAAGGACGGTAGTATGAGGATGTGTATTGACTATCGCGAGCTGAACAAGTTAACGGTGAAGAATCGGTATCCATTGCCAGGGATTGATGACCTGTTTGATCAGCTCCAAGGTGCCAGTTGATTTTCGAGAATAGATCTCCGATCTGGTTACCATCAGCTGAAGGTGAAGGAGCAGGGTATTCCTAAAACAGCTTTTCGTATGCATTATGGACACCACGAGTTCCTCGTTATGTCTTTCGGTTTAACCAACGCGGCAGCTGCTTTTATGGATCTGATGAATTGAGTGTGTCGGCCGATGTTGGATAAATCAGTGATTGTGTTCATCGATGATATCTTGATTTATTCGAAGAGCGAGGTGGAACATGCCGGTCACATTCGAGATGTGTTAGAGATGTTAAGAAGGGAGAAGTTGTATGCTAAGTTCTCCAAGTGCGCATTCTGGTTGCGCGAGGTTCATTTTTTGGGTCACGTGGTGAATCTCGAGGGGATTTTGGTGGACCCGGCAAAAGTGGAAGCTGTGATGCAATGGAAGTCTCCAAAGACGCCATCCGAGATTCGTAGTTTCTTGGGGTTGGCGGGATATTATAGGAGATTCATTCAAGACTTCTCTAAGATAGCTTCTCCGTTGACTAAGTTGACCCGTAAGGATTTGAAGTTTGTATGGGGTCAAGCTCAAGAGAGTGCTTTTGAGGAGTTAAAGGCAAGGTTGACTCAAGCTCCTGTCTTATCATTACCTGAAGGGAGCGAGGATCTGGTGGTTTATTCAGATGCTTCTTACTCGGGAAAGGTTATAGCTTACGCATCCAGACAATTGAAGGTTCATGAGGCTAATTACCCTACTCATGATTTAGAGCTAGCAGCTGTGGTCTTTGCATTAAAAATTTGGAGGCACTACCTGTACGGGACGAGATGCACCATCTTCACTGACCACAAGAGCTTGAAGTACTTCTTCGAGCAAAGGATTTGAACATGAGGCAAAGGAGATGGTTGGAACTGATAAAGGATTATGATTGTGAAATCCATTACCATCGGGCAAAGCCAACGTAGTGGCGGATGCCCTTAGCCGAAAGGAGAGGCCTGAACCAATCCGGGTGAAGGCTTACCAATTGATTTTGACCTCCGATGTGATGAAGAAGGTCAAGGAGTTTCAAGATGAGGCGTTGAAGGAAGATCATCTTAACTCTGAAAGGATGAGAGGTCTAGTCGCAGAATTGGGTGAAAACACTCTCGGTGTTAGAACCCGATTCGGACTGATGTGGATCCCTCGTTACGGGGATTTACGTGGGAGGATTATGGATGAAGCTCATAAGACTCGATACTCCATTCATCCCGGTGCTACAAAGATGTATCAAGACATGAAGAAAGATTTTTGGTGGCCGGGTATGAAGCGCGATGTAGCGGAGTATGTGAGTAAGTGTCTTACTTGCTTGCAAGTGAAGGCCGAGCATCAAAAGCCGTACGGGAAGATCCAACCTTTGTATATACCCGAGTGGAAATGGGAGCATATCACCATGGACTTTATCATGAAGCTACCGCGTACCGTGAAGGGGTACGATGCCATATGGGTGATAGTCGACCGTCTGACGAAGAGTGCTCACTTCCTACCGATCCGAGAGACGTATTCATCTGAGAAGTTAGCGGATCTATTCATCAGGGAGATTGTATCGTCACGGTGTGCCGGTGTCTATTGTTTCTGATCGTGACACTCGGTTTACATCTAAGTTCTGGAAGAGATTTCATGATGCAATGGGGACGAGGTTACACATCAGCACGGCTTATCATCCACAGACGGATGGTCAGTCGGAGAGAACCATTCAGACGCTTGAGGATATGCTTCGGGCATGCGTCATTGATTTTGGAGGTAGTTGGGATGACCACTTACCGTTAGCTGAGTTCTCATATAATAACAGTTATCATGCCAGCATTGGTATGCCCCCTTATGAGATGCTATATGGTAGGAGATGTAGAACACCTGTTTGTTGGGGTGATATTGGTCAGAAGGAGTTAGGAAGTATTGAGGTGATTGAGGCTACGACTGAGAAGCTCAAAAATATCAAAGCCTTTATGAAGGAGCCAAAGATAGGCAGAAGTCGTATGCCGATAAGAGACGTAGACCGATTGAGTTCCAGGTGGGTGATAGAGTTATGTTGAAAGTCTCACCTTGGAAAGGAATCATTCGGTTTAGAAAGGGGGCAAGTTGAGCCCGAGATACATAGGGCCTTTTCGAATCATTGCTCGAGTAGGAGAGGTGGCCTACAGGTTGGAGTTACCCGATGAGTTAAGTGGAATTCACCCGACATTCCATGTATCTCATCTGCGGAAGTGTTTTGCTGACGAAGATATGGTTGTACCATTGGAAGACATTGAAGTTGATGAAAGGCTCAATTATGTGGAGCAACCAGTGGCAATCATTGACCGCAAGGAGAAATGGTTAAGGAATAAAGTGGTTCCTCTTGTGCGCGTACAGTGGAAGCACAGGAAGGGATCCGAGTCTACGTGGGAGACTGAAGAAGAGATGAGGCAGCATTACCCATATTTGTTCGAGGAATAACAGGTTTCGGGGACGAAACCTATATAAGGGGGGTGGACTTGTAACACACGGAAAATTTTAAATGACGAGAAAGAAAGAATAAAAGCAGATAAAAAGGAAGAAACACACTTTAACCCAAGTTGAGGGGCTAAATGTGTCAAAAAGGACAAAAAGAATAAAAGTGGGTGTAAAAAGGTGATGGCCGCCCACACCTTTATGCATATTTTCCTTTTCACCGGATTTAGAGAGAGAAAGCAGAGAAGAGTTTCGGGTTTGAAGAAGGAAGAACAAGGAAACCGAATTCAAGGTAAGAATTCTTGGTTTTAAGTTGTTCTTGGCCGGCCTATGCCTCGGTTGTATGCTTATATGTGTTTTGTTGTGTTCGGGTGTGTGTTTTTGGTGGGTTTCTAGGTGGTGGAACTCATAGTGCAGACGGGTTTAAAGGAAGTCATACTCGAAGGCTGCTAAGGTGAGTTCTAGATCCCCGGTTTCTATGTTTTAAACCTTTTGGGGCTGGAAATACATGTAACTAACTTTTTAATATGTCCAGTATTTTGTACCGTAAGTTTGGCCTGTTTTTTTATTGGGTGTGTTAGGGCCTGCATGTTTTGCTCGGTTTACGTGGTTGTATGCTTGTTCTAAGAGATTAGCATGCTAGATGGTGCGATGAATGTATAAGAATGAGGATTGGGAACTGATTTTAGTATAAGATGCGGTTTCAGGTTATTGATCATCCGCATTAAGTTTGAATATTTGCATAAGTGTTGTTCATCCGCATTAGTTAAGTGTTCATCCGCATTTGTTGTATGTTCATCCGCATTTGTTTGTCCATACGCATTTGCTTCAGTCATCCGCATTTGGTTCATGCGCATTTCTTTGGGAGACTTGGAATATTTTCTAAGGTGTTCATCCGCATTGGTTTACTCATCTGCATTGGTTTATTCATCCGCATTTGTCTGTTCATCCGCATTTGTTTGCTCATCCGCATTTCTTTAAGGAGACAGAATTTTCTGAGATTTTGGGATGTAGAGCTTAAGTGATGAGAAAGGAGGTTTTATGGGGGACTGTGCTTGTTTACATTTTGCATGCTTTGTATGCTGTTGTGATGATGTTGTTCCATGTTATGTTTATGTCATGACCTTACGTGGTGTGACGTATGTATATGCTTATGTAAAGTATTACTTAACGAAAGTGGAAGATAACTAATGAGAAGTAAGAATGAATGCATGCATTAATGAATGATCGGAAGTAAGAAAAGTCTTGCAAGCACTGTAAGGAGGTTCACACCCAGTGAAGGGTGTTAGCTCAACGGTGTGCGGGTTAACTACCCCAGAAGGATGCACACTGGGGTCTAGTCTTCGTGACTGACCATACGTACGGGACCATAGTCGCTTACCCGGTGCTGGGCGCGCCTCTGGAATGATGTTTGAAGTCAATTTATAGTCTTCGGTCCAGTACCCGCCTTGTGCATGATGTTTGGGGTATAGCACATGGCATGTTCCAAATGATGATACCCCGGTGCTGGGCCTGCCTCGGGCATGATGTTTGAAGTCTATTTATAGTCTTCGGTCCAGTACCCGCCTTGTGCATGATGTTTGGGGTATAGCTCGAGGCATTAGCCTGGAGCATAGAGA
This sequence comes from Flaveria sonorensis, assembly GCA_025506505.1. Taxonomy (NCBI): domain Eukaryota; kingdom Viridiplantae; phylum Streptophyta; class Magnoliopsida; order Asterales; family Asteraceae; genus Flaveria; species Flaveria sonorensis. The sequence continues at coordinate 17,848,817 of CM046424.1, forward strand.
AGTGAAAGTAATAATGATCGAATGAAATGTACGATAAGTAAGAATGAATGAATGTAAGTTGACGATGATGAAAGATAATAATGAGATTATCTATTTGTACGTACGATGTATGATCGCTCACGAAAGAAAAGTACGGTTTTAAACGAAAGAAAAGAATTTTATTTATAAAACTAGAACTCACTTAGCAACGTTGACTTTTATGTGTTTCCAGTTGGCAGGTAATTGTTGCTGAGGATGGCACGGGGCAGCTACTTGGCATTTTTGGATGACATCCGTTGTTTATAATTATAATGTTTTTGTGATGTAATGCAACGAGTGATATTTTGTAATAGTTAACTGAAATGTATTATTTTTTAAAAGCAATTATAATGAAATGATTTTAAATTATTCCACTGCGTTGTTTTAGTACACCTAAATATATGTTTTATGTTTTATGTGCAATGATTGACCAGCTGTAAGCGTCCCGGGAATGGGGCCTTACATTATCGATGGGATTTTTTTGTGTTTATCAATCAAGTGCACTGTAATATCGATCAGAAGGACCAACAAAAAGCTAGTAGGTTGAACAAACATTATAATATAAAATTGGCAAATGGTAAGTTAATTGAATCTAAAGAAATAATTCAAGGGTGTACTTTGAGTTTGGGTGATCATGAGTTTGGCATAGATCTTTTGCACGTGGAGTTGGGAAGTTTTGACGTTATTATTGGAATGGATTGGTTGTCGAAGAATCATGTTGAGATAGTGTGCTATGAAAAGATAGTTCGCATTCTTTTACCGAATAGTTAAACTCTTTTGATCCAAGGAGAAAGTGATGGAGCCACCTTGTGGATTATCTCATGCATGAAGGCTCAAAAGTTTATGCTTAAGGGGTACTATGCATTCCTGGCATATGTGGTAGAGAAGAAGCCCGAAGAACAAAAACTTGAAGGCATACCGATTGTGCGGAATTATCCGAAGTCTTTCTTGAAGATTTTCCAGGTCTACTGCCGCAGAGACAAGTCGAGTTTCGAATCGATTTAGTACTTGGAGCTGCACCGATTGCACATTCTCCATATCGTCTAGCGCCATCTGAGATGCAAGAGTTATCGAATCAACTGCAAGAGTTATTGGATAAAGGGTTCATATGACCGAGTTTCTCACCTTGGGGAGCTCCAGTTTTATTTGTGAAGAAGAAGGATGGAACATTCCGAATGTGCATCGATTACCAGGAGCTTAACAAACCCACCATCAAGAATTGGTACCCACTTTGAATTGATGATTTATTCGACCAACTTCAAGGTTCCAACTACTATTCGAAGGTTCATTTAAGGTCAGGTTACCATCAACTACGGGTCCAAGAAAAGGATATTCCTAAGATGGAATTTAGAACACTTTATTGTCACTACGAGTTCTTAGTCATGCCTTTCACACTGACAAATGCGCCAGCTGTATTCATGGATCTAATGAATAGAGTATGCAAGCCCTACTTGGATAAATTTGTGATCGTCTTCATTGATGATATATTAATATGCTCAAGGACCAAGGAAGAACACAAACACCACTTGAAGTTAATCCTGGAGTTACTCGAGAATGAGAAACTGTATGCTAAGTTCTCCAAATGTGAATTCTAGATGCTAGAAGTCCACTTTATTGGACACATGGTGAATGAGAAGGGCAAACATGTAGATCTTTCCAAGATTAAAGCGATTAAAAATTGGGAAACACCTAAGTCCCCAACTGAAGTGCGGAAATTGTTAGGTCTAGCTGGTTACAATCGGAGATTTATTGAGAACTCTTCAAAGATAGCACAACCTTTGACATCATTAACCTAGAAGGATAAGAAGTTTGATTGGGGTGATAAGCAAGAGTCAGCGTTCCAAATACTGAAACAAAAATTGTATAGTGCTCCTATTCTATCTCTTCCAGAAGGAACAAATAATTTTGTTATATACTGTGATGCATCACACCAAGGATTAGGTTGTGTGTTGATGTAGAAAGAGAAAGTTATAGCCTATGCATCTTGACAACTTAAGGTTCATAAGAAAAACTACACCACTCATGATTTAGAGTTGGGGGCTGCGTTTTTTGCCTTAAAGATCTGGAGCCATTACCTATATGGTACAAAATGCACTATCTTTACCGACCATAAAAGTCTACAACATATCTTTGACCAGAAGGAATTAAACATGAGACAGCAAAGATGGGTCGAGTTACTTAATGACTACGACTATGATATTCGTTACCATTCTGGCAAAGCAAACGTGGTAGCAGATGCCTTGAGTAGGAAAGAATGGGTTAAAACACTACGACTACAAGTATTAGGATTGACTATTCATATGAGTCTCACTACTTAAATATGTGATGCTCAACGCGAGGCACTAATGGAACAAAACTTGAAAGATGAGTCCTTGCAAGGCATGGACAAACAATTGGAAATTAAATCTGATGGGGCTCATTATTTGATGGATAGAATTTGGGTACCGAACTATGGGAACTTGAGGAAGTTAGTGATGGATGAGGCGCACAAATCTAGATACTCAATTCACCCAGGTTGGATAAGATATATCAAGATCTCAAAGAACTATATTGGTGGCCCAACATGAAGGCTAAAATCACAACCTACGTTGGTAAATGCCTGACTTGCTCTAAAGTCAAGGCAGAGTATCAAAACCCATCAAGATTGTTGCATTAGTAAGAGATACCCCAATAGAAATGGGAGTAGATTTCTATGGATTTCATTACGAAATTACCTAAGTCATCAAATGGTTATGACACAATATGGGTAATTGTTGACCGCTTGACAAAGTCTGCACATTTCCTACCAATCAAAGAGACTAACAAGATAGAAAAGTTGACTAGGGTTTATTTGAAAGAAGTTGTCTCAAGACATGGAGTACCAATTTCTATCATTTCTGATAGAGATAGTCGATTCACTTCCAGATTTTGGCAATCGTTACAAAAAGCGTTGGGTACCCAGTTAGATATGAGTAACGCATATCACCCACAAACAGATGGTCAAAGTGAAAGGACTATCCAGACCTTGGAAGACGTGCTCAGAAATTGTGTGATAGACTTTGGAAGTAAGTGGGATATTCACCTACCTTTCGCAGAATTTTCATACAATAATAGCTATCAAACTAGAATTAAAGCTGCCCCTTTTGAGGCGCTATATGGTTGAAAGTGTCGATCACCCTTGTGTTGGACAAAAATTGGCGACAGTCAATTCACTGGCCCTGAAATTATTCAAGAAATGACATACAAAATTTTTCAAATTCGAGATATACTAAAAGCCGCAAGAGATCGTCAAAAAAGTTATGCTGACGTGAGACTCAAATCCTTGGAATTTTAAGTGGAAGATAAGGTTTTATTAAAAGTCTCCCCTTGGAAAGGGGTTATTAGATTTGGAAAGCATGGTAAGCTCAACCTCGTTACATTCGACCATTTGAAATTCTTGCAAGAATTGGTCCTGTTGCATACCATCTCAAATTACCACAAGAACTCAAGAATGTACATGACACGTTTCATGTATCAAATCTCAAAAAGTGCTTATTAGATGAAACTTTTATCATATCACTTGAGGAAATACAAGTCGATGACAAGCTTCATTTTGTGGAGGAACCCGTGGAAATCATGGATCGAGAGATTAAAAGGTTGAAACAGGGTCACATTCCTATAGTTAAAATACGATGAAATTCAAGATGAGGACCAGAATTTACCTGGGAACGCGAAGATCAGATGAGACGTAAATACCCTTAGCTTTTTAAAAAGCACCAGTTACAGGTAACTTAAGATGAATTTCGGGATGGAATTCTTTTAACTGGGGAAGAATGTGACAACAAGAAATTTCAGGTTAAATCTTATTCATACATATGTTGCATTTTCGTGAAACATGTGTATGTTAGACTTGATTTTTTTGGTTAATTAGGTTATCATATGTTAGACTTAAAAGTTTTCTAGGTGGAAGTTGTCTCCATAGCTTTTTATCTGGTGATGTGGTTTGGAAGGAGACTAGAATATGAAAAGCTAAGAGTTTATTGGTCTGTTGCATTTGCGCTTGTAAAACATGGAAAAGTTGATTCCATAACATATATGTATCTTTGTTATGTTCCTTGATGATGCAATAGGGTCCAGACTTTGGAGGATGGATGATGTATCCCTGAAGGTCATATTATGCATAGATGTGGTGTTCCAAGAATAAGCTATGTATAAAGACATAATTTAGAAGAATAAAGGGGTGAACTATGAAGAACATCAAGGAACTCAAATTGAGGTGGAGATAGAGGGGAACGGTTATGATGTTAATAATGAGTATCTTGTGGGTGAAGGTTCAAATGGTAGTACAAGTAAATATAGCCTTGCAAAAGAAAGATCAAGAAGGTAAATAACTCTTCCTGCAAGATTTAGGCTGGAATAACATAGATAAATCTACATATGTGTTTATGGATGCTAAAATGGAAAGTACACGTGAACCATTAACTTTCAAGAAGTTGTGGAATCTATTAATAGGTAGAGGTGGTTTGAAGCAAGGAAGACTCATTGCATAAAAACAAAACCTGGATATTGGTGGATAGGCCAAAGGATCAAAAGATTGTTCCATGTAAACAAATATTCAAACTGAGAGAAAAAATAACAGGTGTTGAGAAGCCTAGTGTTGGATATTAAATGTCCAGTCATCAATAATTACAGTATTGCTATTGAGGTACGATCCAAAGAGTTACACTATAAACAACAATGAAAGATTAACGTCTAAATTGTTACATGTTATAGTTCATGTAACGCGGATTAAATGGACGGTGTTTGATTATTTAATGTAATAAACGGTTGTTAGTTATTTGATGAAATAATTAATTAGTTGAAGGATTAAAAACAAGTTAAAGTTAAAAAGTTTAAAATTAAAAGTTAATGAGTTTATCTGATTAAATAGTAATTAGTAAACAACAAGGATTGTTTTGTAATTACCAACAAAGGGTATTAAATCTTAATTACCCGAGGAGTGTAGCGTAATCATTGTAATTATAAATATGATTAGGTGGTAACCCTAATCACACAACCAAAACTTCCACCACCCCACGTTTCGCATTCGTGGTTGATCACCACCTCTAGTCACTGTCGTTGCCTACTTGTCGTGTGTTGCCACCACCGTTGCATGTGTATCTGTCACTACCAACCAGTTGGGGTGTTTTGTAAATGAGTCACAAGCGAGACCGTTGTTGCATAGATTTGTGTGTATTTAGTTTTGATCATCAGAGGTATAACCTTTATACCCCTGTGGATGCGTTTTATTTAATTGTCTAATCGTGTATAATTCGTGATTTGTAAGCGAACTAGTTTTCAAATAAACTAGTGTGCATAAACACATCTATATTAAACACAAGTTTTTTTATAAACCTAATAGTGTTTAAAAATGAAATTAGTGCACGATACCCAATACCTAGATGTAAAGAAAGGATTGTAGTAAAGAGATTCACTAAAAAGAGAAAGCATAAGTGTTGATCTATGAAAAAGGATGAAGCTACCACAAAGTCAGGGATTCAGCTAACTACTCTTAACTACCGAATGATGCTAAGTGCTGATTCACTACCGATTAGAACATGCCAAGTGCTAAACCAATGCTGATAAGCACTAAAAGTGATGAAGTGCTGATTGACTGCATATCAGTACTCAATGGATGCTTTGCTGATCAATCACAATTGGACAAGACTGTCTGTACTGACGGCTATAGTGTTCTGCGTTTTGGAGACAACATAGTACTAAAGCTTCCTAACTTTGATGTGCCAATTGCTGTCCTGTTTTAAATTTTGAACATAGAATAATTTATTATAATTGTTTTGATTTCATACTACAAAACATCATACTTGTATAGTTGAGAGATAAGCTTATTAGCCACTTATATATCTACTGATTGTAACTCTTTGTACTCAGTACTGATTAATTAAGTGAATACTTTGAAAGAACATCTTGTATGATTATCTTTCTCAAAGTACTTGTGTTTTTTAGTAAATAGTTAACTTATATTCTACATTTGTTTAACTATTGATCAATAGAAAAGTCTTGTTAAATCCTTAACACCAACCCAACAAGTGGTATCAGAGCTTTGGCTCTTGATTTGCTTGAAGTTACCTTTTAACAAATCACTTATTTTCTTTTGATCATAATATCAAACACCACATTGCTTCATACTCTTCTATTCCTTCAAAATGATTGTTGTAGCCATCTCAAGTAAGCATGACTTGGAGAATGGAACTTAGACTAAGCCCCTCATGTTCACACCACATGACTATGATACTTTCTAAAATTTGAGTGGAAGATTTTCTAAGGAATCAATATCTGAGACTTTGGCTCCCTATTCTAAATGCACCACATGTCCATATGGTTCAAGCTGCTAGTGAAGGTGGAGCCATGATTCCAAAAAATCTCAAAAAGTACTCAGATGAAGATCTAAAGAAGATGGATGTGGATTCAAAGGCTTTATGACTAATCAGAATGAACATACCCAACAACATCATCCATGGCTTCAAGAAATTCATAACTGCTCAGAAGTTATGAAAGGTATTGAAGGCTAAATTTGAAGGTACCAAAGACATGAAGGAAAACAAAAGAGATGTCTTGAAGTAGAAATTTGAAAAGTTTGGTTTCACAAGGGGAGAAACCATGATTGCTACATATCCTAGATATGTTGAACTAGTAGACTCTCTCAATGAAGCTGAAGTGAAGATGAAGAATAGTGATGTTCTCAGAAAGTTCTTAAGGTCTCTACCTAAGACATGGATAGTTTACACTATGTCCATAAGAATAACATAAAATCTAAAGACAATGACTCTTGAGGAGTTATACGTCATTCTAAGTGCCTATCAAATGGAGATGGATGCAAATGAAGAATCACTTAGCAAATCATCAAACTACTCAAAGTCATTAGCACTTATAGCTCCTATTCATGAACCTTTTCACTCACAGGCCTATCAAATTCTAATGGTGACTCATCAAGTACCAATGATCACCTACCATAAATCTCCAACTTCTGAAACATAGCCATATCATCTTTTAGCAGATGTAATCAGTAGAACTCACCATCCTTTTCACCAACCTACTCTTCAAATTTAGCCTTTGTTAGTGAGCAAGCCAACTTTTCCAACTCTCTAAAATAGATCTGGAATGCATTCACCCAGATGATCTTAAGGAAATGGATATCAACTATCAAATAGCAATGATTTCTTTCAGGGCTAAACAATTTCAATAGAGAACTTGAAGAAAGTTCTTAAGGGAAAAAAGATCAGGATTTGGGTTTGATAAGAGTAAAGTAAAGTGTTTCAAATGCAACCAAATAGGACATTTTGACAAAGAATGCAAAGCACCTAAGTCAAACTCATCTCCCCTAAGCTCATCAAACTTCAAATAAACCTCAACCTATCAAAGCCCCTCTACTTCTACTAGCTAAAGACATACAATAGTTGTAGTCTTAGGAGAAGTGGTGATTGGCTGGAGGTTTCAAGTAGAAGATATCACTCCTATCAACAATTCACTGATGGCTGGAAGCTCATCCTCCTCATCTCAGATAACTTCTAAACCTTACTATACACCTGAGAGCATTGCTAAGGTAAATTGTATAGAAATCACAATCTGGATCTCATGAAAGATGTGGAATCAATCAACATTCTTAAAATTGATTTTAAGAAAAATGATCAAGCTCAAAAAAAAAAAAGTAATAGAGCTAGAAAAGATTGTCTCACATCTAAAACATGAACAAACTAACTTAGAGACCCATATTGATGATCCCTTGAGCAGATTAAAATAAACACAATGTGATTTAGAAGTAGCTAAAACATACACTAATAAATACAATGTTCAAGCTAAAAAGTTTGAAAAATTGCTCGATTTTTCTGAAAACTCCCAAAGGTTGTATCCAACCATGACAAGGTTAGGGTACAATATTATGGAACCACCAATGATATACATTCCCACATACACTCCTAAGTGCAACCTGGAGGTAAAAAAAGCAAGTATCCACTAATCTAATCTGTACAAAGCCAGTTGCTAAAAAGGCCAAGACAAAAGAGAAAGAAGAAAAAAAGGGAGTAGTCGAAAAGGTAGATGAAGAAGAAGAAAAGAGAGAAAAGGAAGAGATGGAAAAGAAGATAGAAGAACACCAAGACAAGGCAAAGAAGAATGTGATTTGAAAAGTGATGTTTGTCAAATAAAAGTCATCTTTCGAAGTTAACATATTGTCTATTGAGTTGAACCCCTCCAATAAGCCAAAACCCCACTCAAAGAATAAATGCAACAAGAAGACATAAAAATGATCAGAAAGCTAAAGTAATATGATCACTAATAAGCATTTCTAGTTTAGTTCATTAGCCATGGATTTGTTATGAAGACCAGTTTTATGAATAAAAGCTAGTTCATATGACATTCACAATGACAAACCATAAGTTTATAACTTCCCGTTTAAATGTAGATGCTACCCATCAAAAGTTTACAGAGTATTACCATAACATCAACATAACATAAATCACACCATTAGTTTATCAGAAATTACATAAGCTTCATCCAGTTAGGAAGATAATGAGAGTTTAACTGATAATGAGCTTGAACATAACAACAAACAACATAGAAGATAGATATGAAATCATTGGTGAAATGGAACAATAAAACCAATGATCCATAATAGATGATGTTTAGACTGTCTCGAGCTTCTTCTAAGTGTTGTATGCACCTCCCGAGCCTCCTAAGGGTCTTCAAGTCTTGATTCTTGAGAGAAATTAGTAGGTTAACTCTCCACCAAAAGCCCCTTGAAATGATGGACTTAGGCCTTTATTTTAGCACGCCCCCATGCTAGTATAATGCTTATGAAAGTTGGTCGGTTCATACGTATAGAGTGTGTCGGGGACGACCCCGTGACTGATGGGGCATGGCCCCGTGACTGGGGTGGGTCATGGCCCAGTGACTGCTTTTTGGGGATAGTATATTTGGTCCCGTCAGATGTCCAATCACGGGTGTTTGCTAGTTTAAGTATGGGTGCATGTTTCAGGCTAGTCATAAGGGCGTGCTTAACGAGGCACGGCCCCATGCTTGGACTTCAAAGCTCATTTTTTCAAATTCTTGCTAAGTATGCTTCTTTTGTCCATCTTGACCTTTTGAACACCTGAAAACACAATTTAACATTTTTACATTCATTTTCATCAGTGTAAGGAAGATATTTAGGTATAATTGATGTGATTTTGATAGGTTTCTATGTATAATTTAGACCACATCAAACATCTCCACACTTGAACTTTGCCTGTCCTCAAGCAAAATCACTTAAAATGACAATGCCACTAAAAATTATATAGATCAAATGATAAATATGTCTTTCGAGAAACAAGCAAGAAAACTTATTCTACCCAAATGTAATCATTTTAAGCATATGTAGAATGATATCCTAGAAAGCAATAGATTACTTGGTAAAAATTATTAACATGTAAAAATTCACACTCCTCATAAGGTGCAATCACACTTGACTAAATATATGAAGTCATAATCAAGGTTAAGCATGACCAATACACCCAATTGCCTAGTATGAATACGTGTGAAATCATATGCTTGTTAAGGGATCAAATCTCCACCTATTTAGGTATTTACTTGCATAAATAATTTGGTCTTTGATGGGTTGTAACTTGGCTCGTGCTCGGGTATGAATTATTTGGAAAAAGTGGCTAAATGCTAAAGATGACGGTCTTGTATTATTTTTCTAACATAGACTACAAGGAAAGTAATAAAAGGTTCCTTATACAATACTTCAAGCTAGAAAGGATATGCTAACTCGAGGACTCATTTAAGGTCAGATTATCAAGATTGTACTTTGATTTCAAAAACCTTACTTCGTCTTTCACCTGAAGATTCAAGAAACTCTCTTTTTGTAAGGATCGTTTGGCTCGAAGCCTAATAGCACGCAATCAAATAAGTTCTGTATAATCATATTGGGATTCAGTTTGTTTTTTTTTGCATTTTCCATCATGGGACCAGTTTCCACAGTTCGGGCATCTTTCGTATCTTTTTGCCCGCCTCTTTATAGTGCTTTTTGAAATTCCACAAAATGGCTAAACTTGTTCCTTTTTTCGCTATTTCTTTCTTGCATCGAATGTGAGTTTGAAAATTTGTTCGCAAATTTCTAGGCGAAGTCCTAGTTTTGCGTGGTGAAGACAACAAAGTAAATTAAAATCAAAGGAATGCATTTCAGTTTTTTTACGTCTAACCGGTAAAAGACCAAAAAATTCTCTCTCTCTCTCTCTCTCTTTTTTCATGAAAATAAGCCAGAAACGTGTCTTTAGCGAAAACAGGTTTTGTTGAAGGTTTTTTGGTTAAGTAACTTAATGGTTTTGGTGATCGAGAAATAAAAATATTTAAGCTCAATGGGGCTAACTAAGGTTAACATTTGAGTAAGGATAAAAGAAAAATGATTGAGGCTTGAATGATTAGGGTTGCTAATGTCTAAATCGTTTTTATGAAATAAATACTAATTAAGGTTTTGAAATGTATACCCAAAGCAAGTTCTAATCACACGTATCATAAGGCACCCTCAATTAAATCCAAAATGAAAGTAAAATTACATAAATGCAAAAGTTGTTTAAAGGCTAAAAAATAAACTTACATATGAATGGAATTGGGTAAAATTGTTTTTTATTTTACATGTTTAAATATTTTTACTAAATCATTGCTTTTAAGGATATCACAAAAATATTTTTCAAGTTTATTTGGGTTTTACTTATTTACTTATTTATTTCCCATAAACATATATTTATTATTTGTTTTATCAAAAATTATTTAAATTTTTGGTATTTTGTCACATAGATTAAAGGTTAAGTGAGTATATGAAAATTTTAATTTGGACCTTTTTTAGCAAAGTGTCAAGTATGTATAATATCCCGTATAAACCCATCCCCACACGTAAAATTCATATTGTCCTCAATATGATTAACAATTTATAACAAAGAATGGTAAAGAGATAACTCCCCTAAGAATGATAAATTGAACACTTGTGGTTGGTACTCATAGCTGCCTTGAATTATAAGAATGCTCAGGATCACCTGAAATATCATCAGTTTATTGAAAGCATTAAAATCCTAAGCACACAAAATAAAATAAAATGACATAAAAAAGGATGGAGTGGCACGAAACAGCTGTACCCCAGCCCTTGAAAGTGATACGATTTTCAAGGGCTTTATGGTGGGATACCCTCCCACTCGTGATACATCCGGTATCTGATGTAAGTGACGTCGATACTCAAATCATCGACTCGGGAATGTAGATTTTTGACCTGGTTGAATGCTTGTTGTGCGTATTCAAAGGAGCGCCAGGTGTGGTTGCTGGTGGTCTAGATTGCCTCATAAAGTTCTAACATACTCAAGAATTTAGTGGTGTGCGAACTAGAAGCCCTGGCTTTTTTCTGTTGAGCCGGTAATTCAAGTTTGTAATCATATCCTCGGGATCCTAGATTGGTGACTTGTTATCCATAAACCTCAGCTATTTATTTGGTAGGTTCGTTACCATCCACATGCTTGTACCGATGCTTAAGTCCAACAATCCCAGCATCACTCCTTTAGTTCCCTCCGTGTTACATCCATAGCTTTCGTATAAGTTTAGAATCCAGCTTCCTCCAAACATAGGCATTGGAGCACCTGCAGTTGCATTCCTATAAAACAAATAATAGAACAAATAACCAATATTGCATGGTAGATGATTCACCATGCAATATAAAATAAACAGATCTCTTAAACTAACAACTTCCTCACTTTGACCACGTGCAGTTATCAAATGGCTAAAGAGACAGTGCGCATATCGTAGCAGCGGGTCCCGTATCTGACTATTTTTGGTTTTACTCGAGTTAAAACTGCCCATTCAATTTCTATCCCAGAATGCCTTACGTATGGCACCACTTATCGGATCTTTACCTTCCACATCTGGAAAGGTGTGATATGCTTGCATTCCAGATATCACATCTTCTTCCATTTCTTATTCCGTATAGATTCCTAGATTAACTCTAAACATGGCGATGGATGTTTTCTGCCAACTTCCACCAAATCTAAATAAAACTGACTGATCATCCCATGGGTTAGAGTCATTCATGCTGAATTTAAATGATGCCAAAAATTCAAGAGTTAGTTAATAAACATAGTTCTGTTTTATGAAAACAGATGTTTCCACTGAATACTCAATAAATCATTGTATCTTTTTAATTGTCCAATGGCTGCCAAGGTGTCTTCATCAGCTTGTAAATGTGATCTTTCTACTCTTTGTAACAGTCTTTGTAACCCATAACGACACCATCTTTCATGGCTCCCATGAAATTATAAATAAGGATGATTCATGTTACTGAAATTATAAACAAATAAGTTAAACTATACCAAACGAATTTTTGGAACAATTTCATGGCAGTAATCAGGCATGAGTTTGATGAGATATAATCTCATATTTGGTTGATTCATGTTTAAAATAGCTAAACTTTTGATTTTCAAGAAAAATCCATTAAACATGGTGGTGTGCTTCGTGAAACATGGGGGTGTGATCAACATTTTGAGGTGTGAAATTTTGACTCGAGCATGCGTGGTTTTGTTTGTGAATCTTTGATTAACTATGGTTTAATATTTTTCTTGCTTGATTAATCAAAGATTACATATGTAACATTTTAAACACTTTGTTAATAATTCATGGTACTTAAAAATATGAAGTGTTAAAACCAATTGTTTAACAAATTAAACCCTTGTAACATGAATGTAATTTAACAATGATCCAACCATGGTTTATGAAGATAGTCATGTTAACAACCTAAGATAAAACATAAATGAGAGAAAACTAACTAAACACTATCATTAACACTAACACATAATATAAACATAAACAAGAAAGTTTATAACATTAAATATTCCAGATAACATTGGTTACAAGAATTCTCATTTAATGGCTAGTTTTTGGGTTAGTTATAGACCTAATCACCTAACTATATGGATTAAACATTATTACATCATGGAATTTGTAACACTAACCTCTTGGATAATCAAGCTTGAAAGGAAAATGAAAGAACTCTTGGAAATGATAAAGAAAAATATGAAAATGGTGAAAAATGGAATGAATGCGAGATGCAACTTATTCAATCTTCAATTTAAAGCATGATGATTGATGGGGAACAAGAAAAAATTCTGAAAAAATGTCAGATGGATTCATAAGGTGTCGGTCACGGGGGTGTGCCTCCCTAGTCACGGGGGCGTGACTCCCCTATGCTCCTGGTTTTTAGTATTTGTTGTTCCATTTTTCTGCGTAGCGCGTTGCGTAAATTTCCCAGTTAAATTTTATCACTTCCAAATCACTAGAAAAGGTATGATAAGAGTGCTAAAGTTAATTAATACAAGCCAAATGGCAATCACAGTTCCTAATGATCTACGATTACACGATACGCTAAAACCGAGAGTCTAAGACTATAAAATTAGACTCTTAAACGCGTGGTATTTGAAATAAATTCGACCTGCAACGTTCAAGAGTCGTTAGCGAAGATCACAGGAAATTTTTTTTAGAGCCACGGGGGCGTGACTCATGAGGCACGACCCTATAATTGGCTTTTGTAGTCCTTTAGAAAGTTAAAATTTTAAAGAAAAACCTATGTACAGGTGTCGTGTTTCAGTTTTGGGTCCTCGGCGCGACCCGTCCTCACATTTAGTCTTTGTTGGGGGAGAGGCCTATAACACTCAGAGAAGATCTTGGTCGGTCCATCGGTATATGGTTTTCAATGATGACCATCTACCTTGAAACTTAAACCATCATGGTTTTTGATTTCAATGGCACCGTTCAGAAAGACATCTTTAATCGTATAAGGTCCAAACCATCGCGATTTCATCTTTACAGGAAATAAACGTAAATGAGAATTATAAAGTAAGATATGTTCTCCCACGTGGAATCATTTAGTGTTCTTTAATCAGGAATCATGGAATTTCTTTATCTTTTCATTGTAAACCCTAGAATTCTCGTATGCTTGTTCTCTCAGTTCCTTGAGTTCGTGGATTTGTAGAAATACAATTTTAACCATAGCGTTTTGATCCAGGTTTGCTGGCTTGAGTGCCCAATAGGCTTTGTGTTCGAGTTCCAAAGGTAGCTAACATGACTTCTCATAACTAGTTTGAATGATGTAGTGTCGATGGGAGTCTTATAGGTTGTCCAAAATTTGCATAATGTATTATCTAACTTGGTAGACCAATACTTGTAGTTTTGACCAACAATTTTCTCTAGGATTCATTTGATGCCTCGGTTAGTGACCTCAACTTTCCCATTCGATTATGGATGATAAGCAGTTGTAAAACAATGGTGAATGCTGTAACGAGCCATTGCTCTTTCGAGTTGGTTGTTACTGAAATGTGTTCCTCGATAACTAATTAGAGCTTTGGGTGCTACAAAACAAGAGAATAGTTTCTTGAGGAATTTGAAAATGTTTCTTGCATTGTTGATAGGTAAGACTTGAACTTTAGCCCATTTTGAGACATAATCGACTGCTACTAAGATGTAACGATTGCCAAAAGACATTGGGAATGGCCCCATGAAATCAATACCCCATATATCAAATACTTACATGCTTAAATGGGTTTTTGAGGCATCTCATCTCGTGTTGAGATATTGGTTGCTCTTTGTGAGGCTTCATAGGTGCGTACCTTATTGTGAGTATATTTAATGATCGTGGGCTAGTAGAATCCGGAGTCAAAGACTTTCTTTGCCGTTAAGGCTGCTCCATGGTGTCCTCCTATGGGTCCTTCATGACAGTGCCTTAGAATCTATTACGATTCACTTTTGTATATGCATCTTCGGATAACCTGTCCTACATTTATTCTGAACAGACCGGATCTTCCCAATAGTAATGCTTGATATCAGCGAAGAATTTCTTCATTTGCTGATAGTTCATTCCTTTAAGAAGAATTCCACTTGCCAAGTAATTCGCGAAATCAGCAAACCAAGGATGTTTATCGATTGAGGATTGGATGTGCATAAGGAATTCATGAGAAAAACTGTCATTTATCTTGGATTCCTTAGATTGTGTAGGGTTTGGATTTTCAAGATGCAAGACATGATCGACCACCAGATTTTTCGCTCCTTTATTATCATAAATTTCAATGTCAAATTCTTGGAGTAGAAGTATCCAACCTATCAGTGTCGGCTTTGTATTATGTTTGTTGTACAGATACCGAAGAGCTGCATGATTGGTGTAAACGATTGTTTTTGAAAAGATGAGATACGAGTGGAATTTGTCAAACGCAAAAACTACCACAAGAAGTTCTTTTTCGGTCGTGGTGTGGTTTTCTTGTGCATCGTTTAGGGTTTTGCTCGCATAGTAAATTGGGTGGAATTGCTTGTCTTCCCTCTGGTCTAGCATGGCTCCTATCGTAAAATATCCTGCGTCACACGTGAGTGTGA
This sequence comes from Flaveria sonorensis, assembly GCA_025506505.1. Classification (NCBI taxonomy): domain Eukaryota; kingdom Viridiplantae; phylum Streptophyta; class Magnoliopsida; order Asterales; family Asteraceae; genus Flaveria; species Flaveria sonorensis. Next base: position 17,864,222 of record CM046424.1, read on the forward strand.
ATGGTAATGTCCAATCAGGGGAAACCATGATCGGAGCTATTACTAATATCTCCTTCAATAAATTGAATGCATTAGTGCATTCGTTGGAAAATACGAATGCCGCATCTTTATCGAGGAGTTAAGTCATTGGTTGTGCGATTTTGGAGAAATCTTTGATAAAACGTCGATTAAATCCTACATGACCTAGGAAGCTTCTAATTGCTTACCTGGTTATGGGATGCTGAAGCTTGGAAATAGTGTATACTTTGACTTGATCAACCTCAAGTCCTGCTCGAGAGATTTTGTGTCCTAACACTATTCTTTCCATAACTATGAAATAGAAGTTTTCCCAATTTAAGACAAGGTTAGAATCTTCACATCTAACCCAAAACTTTTCCAGATTTTCAAGATAATGTTTAAAATGAGTTTCCAAAGATGGAAAAGTCATCAATGGAATGTTCGATCATGTCGTGAAAGGTGCTACTATGCATCTGCGAAATGTAACAGGGGCATTACATAATCCAAACGGCATTCGCCGATAAGCAAATGTATCGTATGGACATGTGAATGTCATTTTCTTTGGGAGCAATTGAAATTTGGAAATAACCTGAGAAACCATTGAGAAAGCAATATAAAATTTTCCCTGATAATCATTCAAGCATTTGATCGATGAATGGCAGAGGAAAGTGTTCTTTCCTTGTGGCATCATTGAGTTTGCGATAGTCAATGCAAACTCTCCATCCTGTAACTGTCCGTGTTGGAATGCTCTCATTCTTCTCGTTGGTTACAACAATCATTCCTCCTTTCTTTGGAACAACTTGGACGAGACTGACCCAAGGAGAATCAAAAATAGGGTAAATCAAACCGGCATCTAGCAGTCTGATTACTTCTTTCTTTACAATCTCTTACATGCTCAGATTTAAACATCTTTGAGGCCGAATGATGGATTGGAAGTTTCCTCCATCAAAATTTTATGAGTGCAAAAGGATGGATTGATACCCTTGATGTCCATGATTTTAAATTACTCGTTTATGTGCCTTAAGCATATTGAGCAGCTTGTTCTTCTTATCATTTGATAAGGTGGATGAGATAATGACATGAAGTAGATATGTGTTTTCAAGAAAGGTGTATTTGAGATGAGATAGAAGTTCTTTGATTTCTAGAACCAAAGGATCTTTGCTAAACGGTTTGGCTTTAGGTTCTAGTTCTTGTTTAATGATCTCGAATGCTTCTTAATGAGATGATGTTTTATTAACTTCTGGTTCTGGATTGATTTGATCTTCACAGATGAGTTTGGTTGTTTGGACTTCCATTAATTGAGTGTTGCAAGCTTCATTTTTGAGGGTTTCCTTTAAATGACAGCTTATGCTTGAATTGCATACATCAATGTAATAGAGTGAATCATCATGATGTTAAGGGTGTTTCCTGGATCATCCTTTGTTGAATGTTACTTCCTCGTCATCCACTAGAAGCGTAAGTCTGCCAGTGCAAACATCAACGAGAGCTCAATCGGTTTCTAAGAAAGGTCGACCTAGGATAAGAGGAACATTATTGTCCTCATCCATGTCAAGGATCACGAAATCAATGGGAAATACAAATTTATCGATTTTAACTAAAAGACTTTCAACTATCCCCCTTGGATATTTGATGGAACAATAAGGTAACTAGATGCTCATTCGGGTTGGTCTAGGTTCACCTAAGTTTAACTTGTTGAAAACCGCATAAGGCATAAGGTTAATGCTAGCACCTAAGTCAGCTAAGGCATTACTAACAGATAGATTTCCTATTAGTTATCTTTTGAGGTAGTTTGTTTTGAAGAACTGTGAAGCATTCCTCATTCAAAACTACATGTGATAAATCTTCTTGTTTCTTTTTGTTCGACAACACACCCTTCAATAATATAGCGTAATTTGGCATTTGAACTAAGGCTTCAACCAATGGCAGGTTGATGTGGAGTTGCTTGAACAACCCTAGGAATTTGCCATATTATGCCTCCATTTGTTGTCTTAAAAGACCTGGATATGGAGGTGGTGGTACGTATTTCTTAGTTGGTTCTTCAACAACAATAGGTTGCTTTTGCTTTTCACTTACATTATTTGGTATGTATTTCTTAGATTCTGTCTTAAAAGACTAGGATATGGAGGTGCATCACATTGAGGGGCTTTCACTTATACATTAGGGTTTGTCACAGTGTTGCTAGGCAAAGCACCTTACGGTCTCTCATATAGTTATTGTGCTATCTAACGTACTTGGTGTTCAATGGTTTGTAATGATGCTTTGTTGCTTTTGATTTCAACTTTGTTTCTCTGGAACGCTCCTCGTTTCTTCGATCAGATTTCCAGATGTATTCATCTATGGCTTATGTGGTAATTAACAATTGCTCCAATAATTCTTTCGTTGATGATGTTCCACGGTCCTGGTTACTGCTGCTTGGACCTTGGTATGGTGGTTACCGATGTTGGTAGGGTGGCCTTCGGTTGAATCCGGAGAATGATTGGTTGTTGCCAGATTCTTTGTAATTCGAGTTGCTTCTCCAATTTGAGTTGTTGTTATATGAATTGCTTGGGCCTCCTATATAATCAACATCTTCAACCATCATCATGCTTTGTGTGCATTCGTTGGCCTTGTGTGAATCTCTGCATGTGTTGCATCATGTCAGAGTTTTTTTAGCTCAGCTTGCAATTGTTTGAATCGTTTGGTTAGGGCTTCTAGTTGGTCTACAACTAGGGTTTCAGAGCCTACTTGATGAATGCCTTTTGAACTGATTTTGTTTCTTAAGGGATTGTAAGCAATGCTCTTTTTAGCTGCTTTTTCTAGGGCTTGGTATGCTTCGGTTGGCATGACACTTCCGATGTCTCCTCCCGCAATTTGAACGATAACTTGTTTGTGTGCTTCACTGATGGCATCATAAAAGGTCTGACACTGCATCCACAGATCAAGTCCGTGATGTGGGCATCTCTAAAGGACACCTTTGTATCTCACCCATACTATGTGTAATGATTCATCATCGTCTTGGCGTAAGCTTGTGATGCTACTTCTCAGTTTGGTGGTGTGATCGGGTGGAAAGTATTTCAAAAGAAATTGCTCTACCAATTCTACGCATGTGGTGATGGAACCAGTGAAAGCGAATCAAGCCAGTCAATGGCTCGACCTCGAAGTGAGAATGGAAAAAATCTTAGTTAATTGCATCATCTGAACAGTTGCTGATTTTGAAAAGTTTCCCAAATACGAAGGAATTGAGAGATGTAAGCGTTAGATCTTCGTCTTGCAATCCGTGGAACTGAACGGATTTTTCTACGAGTTGGATAATTCTAGATTTAATCTTGAAATTGTTGGCCGCTATTGCTGGTTGGACATCGCTAGACTCATAACCATCGATTGACGGTGTGGCGTAGTGTGTCATCTTCATTTCCTTGTGTAAGGACCCAGCCTTAAAATTGCCACGCGAGAAGTACAAGTATGCAAAAACTCCAAGATGATTGATGAAGAACTTAACGTGCGAGCACGAGAACATCTGCATAGTATATATAGATGTTTTTCTTTGTATTTCATTATGTGTGTTCATATTGTAAAAGTGCTCTAAGGGTGAGAGAGCAAAGAGTTATGTGATAGGCCACCCAAGGGGAGCTCACCTTGGGTGGATCGAGCTTAAACAATGTATACTCCTTTGGTATTGTAATCATTTGATTAATAATATTCGATTGAGTTTGTTTAATGTTCATTGATATCACACAAGCACACATTCTTCTTAATTTGATTATCAAGTGCAACAATATGTGGAATCGATCATGATTAGTTCTTTACATTTGGTATCAGAGCAAGGTGTTGCTCTTGATACACAGATTTTCATTCTGCAATCATCCGTATTAAGACGTTAAACATGGAGGTTGAAGATCTAAAAGGTTTAGATCGAGTTTGGACCGGTTTCGAAGGAGAAGAAGGTGAAACCGAGGGTGAACAAATGTGTAATCAGCTTTGTTACATGCTAAAATGATGATCTGCATCAATACGCTCAGTATCCTCAAGTTATGATAGTGAAAGCTGAAGAATTGAGATCGTAGCAGTGAATCAAACACAAAAGGTCGATTTTGACCTAGTTTTCTGTAAGGCCCTGTTCCTCAAAACCCCACAGTTGGTCATTCACAACATCATTTATATCAAAACACATTAAGATTTATTAAGTAATAAAAACATTACAGTAGAATAATTCATCAAAAACCATTTCATGCATTAATAAATACATTTTCCAAGTAATACATTGATGATTAAAAGATTACAAAAGATCACTTAGTTGTATTACAAAACAACATCATTATTATCGCATGAGATGGATGCCAGTCCTTGCCCGCCAAGTAGCTTCACCCTCGTGCCAACCTCAGCAACAACATTACCTGCCAACTGAAAATGCATATAAAAGTCAGTGTTGCTGAGTGAGTTCTAGTTTATATAATAAAATACTTTACTTTTAATAAAAACCTTTCCTTTATTTTCGTTCGTGATCACACATCATACGTACATCTTGATAATATCATTATTATCTTTTGTCATTGTTCATAATCATTCATTTTCGTACTTTCTTTCATTATTATCTTCCACTTTAATCTAGATCCTGTCATAAGCTATGCCCTATCATTTGTGCATGAAGCAACTACCGTTTTAGGGTCAAGCGACAAGGATCCAGTTTTCGCACGTCTTGATCAGTCACAAAGACTGACCCCCCTATGTGAATTCTCATGGGTTAGCTAAACCCCACACAGTTGAGCTAACAACCCTTCAATGAGTTGTGAACTCCCTTTTTAATTTGCTTGCAAGACTTTCATTCATTCATTATGTTCCACTTCGTTAACATTGTCTTTCACTTTCATTATATAATACTTTACATTCATAAGAATAACACACCACGTAAAGTCCCATCATACATAACATGGAACAACTTCATCATACAATGCATTCATATAAACAAGCATAAACTACCATAAAACATCATTCTTAGCACCTGATTCTACTTCCCCCAAATCTCAGAAAATTCCAATTCCTTAAAGAAATGCGGATGAGCAAACAAATCCGGATGAATAGACAAATGCGGATGAACAGACAAATGCGAATGAACACCTCAGAAAATATTCTAAGTGTCCCAAAGAAATGCGCATGAACACTGTAGCAAAATGCGCATGCATAAAGCATATGAAAGTTTTAAAAAAATATTCCAAGTGTCCAAGGAAGTGCGCTTGAACCAAATGCGGATGACTGAAGCAAATGCGCCTGAACACTGTAGCAAATGCGCATGAACAAAAGAAATGCGCATGATCACTGTAGCAAATGCGCCTGAACAAAACACTTCAAATATTCAAATCTAAATGCGGATGAACTAAACCAACCTACAGTTGCAACTTATGCTATATTCAATTTGAAATTCCCATTCTTATACATTCTTAGCCCAGATCTAGCATGCTAAACACTTAGGGCAAGCATACAACCACACAAATCGTTCAAGCATTCAAAAACACCCACCCACATGCAAAACAGGTGCAAAAGACGGATCAGTTCATATTTTTGGTTGTAAAGCAGTAGGTAATATGCATTTCAGCCCCAAACAAGTTTAAAACAAGCAAAACCGGGATCTAGAACTCACCTTAACAGCTTACAAGTAAAGCTCCTCCAAACTCGAGAGCAACCTGGAGTTCAAACACCTAAACACACAAAAACCTACAACCGAACACACAGAAACACACAAGAATCAGTCCAGTAGCTCGAACACAGCTGAAAACCGAGCAAAAAACACACGAAAACCTCACCTACAAGCAGATCTTCCTCCTTTTTCTCTAGAATTTGGTTTGTAGCTCTTCTCTCTCTCTAGCATCCTAGAAATGTCTGTAAAGGGAGAAGTGTGGGCTGCCATACTTCTTTTAAATCTCATAAAGGGGCAAGTTTGCCACTTGCATAGCTTTAACCCCTTGACTTGTGACATTTCACCCTTTCTTCTTTTTATTCTTCTTTTCTTTTAAATTTCCGGTTGTTACAAGTCCACCCCCCTTATATAGGTTTTGTCCCCGAAACCTGTCATTCCTCGAACAGCTGTAGGTAATGCTGTCTTATCTCTTCCTTAGTCTCCCACGTAGACTTGGATCCCTCCCTGTGCCTCCACTGTACTCGCACCAGTGGAACCACTTTATTCCATAACCTCTTTTCTTTTCTGTCAATGATGGCCACTGGCTACTCTACATAATTGAGTTGTTCGTCCACCTCAATGTCCTCCAGCGGCATAATCATATCTTCATCGGCTAAGCACTTTCTTAGATGAGATACATGGAATGTCGGATGAATTCCGCTTAACTCATCGGGTAGCTCCAACCTGTAGGCCACCTCTCCTACTCGAGCCATGATTCGAAAATGCCCTATATATCTCGGGCTCAGCTTACCGCGCTTTCTAAACCGAATGATCCCCTTCCAAGGTGAGACCTCCAACATGACTCTATCACCCACCTTGAATTCAATCGGTCTACGCCTCTTTTCGACATACGACTTCTATCTATATTTTACCGCCTTCATAAAGTCCTTGATCTTTTCCAACTTTTTAGTCGTAGCCTCGATCACCTCAATGCTCCCCAACTCCTTCTGCCCGATGTCTCCCCAACATACAAGCATCCTACACTTCCTACCATATAGCATCTCATATGGTGGCATACCAATGCTGGCATGATAACTATTGTTGTATGAAAATTGAGCTAACGTTAAGTGTTCGTCCCAACTTCCTCCAAAATCAATAACACATGCTCGGAGCATATCCTCAAGCGTCTGTATGGTTCTCTCTGACTGACCATCTGTCTGAGGATGATAAGCTGTACTGATGTGTAGCCTCGTACCCATCGCATCATGTAATCTCTTCCAAAACTTAGATGTAAACCGAGTGTCACGGTCAGACACTATAGACACCGGTACACCATGACGAGTCACAATCTCTTTGATGAACAAGTTCGCCAACCTCTCAGATTACGTCTCGCGGATCGGTAGAAAGTGAGCACTCTTCGTCAAACGGTCAACTATCACCCATATAGCATCGTACCCCCTTGCCGTACGTGGTAACTTCATAATGAAGCCCATGGTGATGTGATCCCATTTCCACTTAGGTATATCCAAAGGTTGGATCTTCCCGTATGGCTTCTGATGCTCTGCCTTCACTTGCAAGCAAGTAAGGCACTTGCTAACATACTCCGCTACATTGTGCTTCATACCCGGCCACCAGTAATCTTTCTTCATTTCATGATACATCTTCGTAGCACTGGGATGAATAGAGTATCGAGACTTATGAGCTTTATTCATGATTTGCCCTCGTAGGTCTCCTTAACGAGGGATCCATATTTGTTTGAAGCGGGTTCTAACTCCGAGAGTGTTCTCACCCAACTCCGAGACTAGACCTTTCATTCTTTCGGAGTTGATTTGATCTTCCTTCAACACCTCATCTTGAAATTCCTTGACTTGTGTCATCACATCAGAGGTCATAACCAACTGGTAAGCTTTCACCCGGATTGGCTCGGGTCTCTCCTTTCGGTTGAGGGCATCCGCCACCACGTTGACCTTGCCCGGATGGTAGTGGATCTCACAATCATAATCTTTGATAAACTCTAACCATCTTTTTTGCCTCATATTGAGATCCTTTTGCTCGAAGAAGTACTTCAAGCTCTTATGGTCAGTGAAGATAGTGCACCTCGTCCCGTACAAGTAGTGCCTCCAAATTTTCAATGCAAAGACCACAACCGCTAGCTCCAAGTCATAAGTAGGGTAATTAGCCTCATGGATTTTTAACTGCCGGGACGCATAGGCTATTACCCTCCCCCGTTACATTAGCACGCAACCCAACGCCGAATGAGAAGCATCAGAGTAGACCACTAAGTCTTCGCTTCCTTCGGACAATGTCAAGACAAGAGCTTGAGTCAATCTCGTCTTTAGCTCTTCAAAAGCATTCTCCTGTCTAGACCCCATACAAACTTCACATCCTTGCGGGTCAGCTTGGTCAATGATGAGGTTATCTTAGAAAAGTCTTGAATGAATCTCCTATAATAGCCCGCCAAACCCAAGAAACTACGGATCTCGGATGGCGTCTTTGAAGTCTTCCATTGCATTACCGCCTCCACCTTTGCCGGGTCCACCATAATCCCTTCAGAATTAACCACATGACCCAAAAACTGAACCTCGCGCAACCAGAACGCGCACTTAGAGAACTTAGCATACAAATTCTCTCTTCTAAGTGTCTCCAACACCTCGCGGATGTGACCGGTATGCTCTTCTTCGCTTTTCAAATAAATCAGGATATTATCGATTAACACAATCACTGATTTATCCAACATCGGCCGACACACCTGATTCATCAAATCCTGGAAAGCAGCTGGCGCGTTGGTTAAACCGAAAGACATCACGAGGAATTCGTAATGCCCGTATCACGTCCGAAAAGTGGTCTTCGGGATATCCTGTTCTTTAACTTTTAGCTCATGATAACCAGATCGGAGATATAGTCTTGAGAACCAGCTGGCACCTTGTAGCTGATCAAACAAGTCATCAATCCTCGGTAGTGAGTGTCGGTTCTTCACCGTCAACTTGTTCAACTCATGGTAGTCGATACACATCCTCATGCTACCGTCCTTCTTCTTTACAAACAAGACTGGAGCACCCCAGGGAGAGATACTCAGTTAGATGAACCCCTTATCCAACAACTCTTACAACTAGACCATCAGCTCCTTCATCTCGGAGGGAGCTAATCAATACGGTGCCTTGGCAACAGGTTGGGCACCCGGTATTAAATCAATTTGGAACTCGATCTTGCGGTTCGGTGGCACACCTGGTAGATCCTTCCGGAATGCATCTGGGAAGTCACACACTACCGGTACATCGGACAATCGTGGTACTGAAGCATTCCACATCTTTCATATATGACAGGTAGGCACTACACCCACGTTTTATGTACTTCTCTGCCACCACCATTGAAATTACCTTCGGAAGCGTACTGACCCTATCGCCATAAATCGTCATCAAACTCCCATCAGGTGCCATCAAACAAATCATCTTCTTGCAACACACAATATTTGCCTCATAGGCTGCTAACCAATCCATCCCTAGAACTACATTGAATCCGCCTAGGGGCATCACGAATAATTTAGCAGAGAACCTATGGCCTTCCAACTCTATGTCACAATCCTCAATTAGATTAGAAAGTCTGGTAGACTTACCAATGGAAGTTTCTACATTAAAGGGCTCATCAATACTTCTACTTCTAACAGGCAACTTAGCACAGAAGGCAGTATAAATAAAACTCCTACTAGCACCGGAATCAAAAGCATAGAAGCACAAGTTTGGTTTACTAGAAATATACCTGACACTACATCAGGGTCCACCCTAGCCTCCTCCCAAGTCATAGCAAATGCTCTGGCCTTCGCCCTCTGCCCTCCTTCTCAGTCCCCTTCTTCGCCCCGGAGCTCTCAGGCCTCGGCTTCTTGCAGTCCCTGCTCATATGCCCCTTCTCACCACAGTTGTAACATTTCACCACACGACAATCCCTTGCCATGTGGCCCTCCCTTCCATACTTAAAGCAGAGATTTGATCCCCACCTACATTCTCCTACATGCCCCTTCCCACACTTCTCGCACACCTTCACTCCTAACTTGGTTGCAGCCACCTTGCGACCCTCTACCTTCGCCCTTTTTCCTTAGGAGGGAAACCGCCACTACCAGCATGTTTTCCACTCTAATTCTTCCCTCTCCTCTCATCTTCCCTTAAAGCCCTAATGACCCCAGTCACCACAGATGGCAGAATCGTGTGCATGACTTGATGAACCCCTTCAACTATAGCCTCCTTCACTAAGGCTGACAGATTAACGCTCTTACCCCACCTATATGGTGATGAAGCTAGGGCACTTCAGGAGCCATTCTAGCAGTCCTAGCGCTGTTCCTCATAACACGTGGTCCAACACCACATCCACCACGACCTCCACCTCTAGAAGCCCTCGAAGATCTACCACCAGCCATCTCTAAGCACTATAAGATTCAAACACCAACACGGTCATTCAAGGTAATAGCTCAGATTATGTCAAGTATAGTAAGTCTCTAATTACAGTGGCCAGTTGTAATTAGCCACTTACTTTACTCTTCATCCCCCAAACATTCCCTATCCAGACTACATCAGTATCCAAATCTACTAAGAGCACATAATTCACATAACACACACACACATAATATTGGTTATCTTTAAGAAAATTACCTAATGGCAATTAGCTACTTGGGCTGGCATCCTTCCATTTGGTCCCATTCTCAGTTTAAGTTTAGGTTTTTAAAATAATTTACGCAATTCTCTTAAACCTAGCTCTGATACCAACTTGTAAGGCCCCGTTCCCGAAAACCCCACAGTTGGTCATTCACAACATCATTTATATCAAAACACATTAAGATTTATTAAGTAATTAAAACATTGCAGTGGAATAATTCATCAAAAACCATTTAATGTATTAATAAATACATTTGCCAAGTAATACATTGATGTTTAAAAGATTACAAAAGATCACTTAGTTGTATTACAAAACAACATCATTATTATCGCATGAGATGGATGCCAGTCCTTGCCCGCCAAGTAGCTTCACCCCCTTGCCAACCTCAGCAACAACATTACCTGCCAACTGAATATGCATATAAAAGTCAGCGTTGCTGAGTGAGTTCTAGTTTATATAATAAAATACTTTACTTTTAATAAAAACCTTTCCTTTATTTTCGTTCGTGATCACACATCATACGTACATCTTGATAATATCATTGTTATCTTTTATCATCGTTCATAATCATTCGTTTTTGTACTTTCTTTCATTATTATCTTCCACTTTAATCTAGATACTGTTAAGCTATGCCCCATTATTTATGCATGAAGCAACTACCGTTTTCGGGTCAAGCGACAAGGATCCCATTTTCGCACGTTGATAGGATCAAAATGGATCGATCTGTGATGATATTGTGATGCAATTGAATCAAAACACACAAGTAATCAAATCAATGCAAACATATAAAAAAAAATTCATAGTTTTTCATTGATAGAAAGCATAGAAATACAAGTGTAGAGAAAACAGTTACAATTCGTTCAACTGATTCTAATGTGCACTAGTCTAGTCTTTGTGCTTTGTGCTTACCTGCACAATACATAATCTATGCTATTTGTTCTATCAAAGAAAACAAAAAGGAACATATATTTACAAATAAGTCCCTATACTATGACAAAACTATTAATAAAGACAATAAAGACTAAATGTTAATCTTCAAGAGGCTTCTACAATACTCCCCCTAAGATTGACATTGTCTTCAGTCTTCAAAATCTTCAATCTTTGGTCTTCGGTCTTCAAAATTCTTCAATCCTCATCTTCATTCTTTAGTCTTCATTCTTCATTCTTCATACATCAAAGAAATCTTCTGTTTCTTCTTTTACTTTGAACATAGGCTTCTCCTTGTATAGCTCTTGTTCTGTCAATGCTTTTGTAATTGCTGACTTAAATTTTCCTGCTAAAATAGCTTGCTCCGGCTTTGATTCATTTGTCTTTATCTCCATCTTTTCCATTCTTTCCAATGTCTCCTTGGATAAACCTGCAATGTCAATGTTAGCATAAAATTCCATTGGTTTTGGATAATCTTTTGAATGTATCTCCAGCACCCCTTTACTTGAAATTCTCATGAATTCAATACTTAATATCCTTCTTCACAATATTTGCATATGCTAAGGCTTTGCATAATGCAATCCTTTCCATTGCAGCATTCATGACTTTAATGATCGTCAAGAAGTATTTTTTGTCATTTTCAGCAACTTCAAAAGACACCCGTTCAAACTTTTGAATTGATAAGAAAGAAATGTAACTTGGATGAAGCAATTTTAGCTCAAATACTCCAAATAAAGAAATCATATCTTTATCCCAATCATCCAGATTTCTAACAAGCTTCAACTCAAATGTATCAACATTATAAAACCATCGTCGAATTGGTTTTGTCGTTTGAGAGCCATCAATCACTTTCAGACCAGGATTAGTTACTTTATCAAAGTATTTATCACTAAAAGCATCCAAAAATAAATCTTCTTCTACGCCTTTTTCTCTAAGTTTTCTTTTGGTTTTCAATGATTGAAAGTATTCTTTGTCTTCCTGATCACATCTCGTTTTAAGAAATGAAGTCATCCTTGATATTCCCCGGTTTAGCAATTGAACAAAATTTTCACCGCGACCAGCTTTTGTTGGGTTAATCAAAGAAAGTTTTTTCAGCTCTTACAAGTCTTGTACAGATAGTTCAATGATGCTTGAGTAAAAGTGAGAAACATCACATATAGCATTTACTCTCTTGATCAAAATGGCATCAAATACTTCATCATATTTCCAAGCTACTATTTTAGCTTCTTTTGTTTTATCAGGAACAATCATTGCATTAAGCAGTTCTGAAATTGATTGTCCTTTTTGTAAAACATTTCTCACCAAGTCTCCTGCTGTTCTAGCTTTATTCCATAATTGCTTTTGTTCAATCGAGACTTGATAAGCTTGTTTTTTAGTCTCAGGAAACATCTTCATTAGCTCTTTCCTTCTCTCATGTCCACTTCTTATCAACTCCATGTTTTTGATCTCTTGAGGCTTTAGAGTTCTTGTTCTCTTTTTAATCTCAAGATACTATGGGTTGTCCATGTCAAGGACTATCATTCTGTTTGTTTGTTTCTCAGTTTCTTGGAAACTTCTCACCAAGTTCCTCAACGATTCTGCTTGAAGTCTGTTTAATTTCTTCCTAGGATAGTTACGTGATTGTAACCATATCGTTAAAGCAGTTACATTCATATTATCTAGATCAGGATGGTGTAACTCAAAAGTTGAAAGTTCTTCAACATTGATACTTTCTTAAAGTGGATTCCATTCTCCATGTTTCACTATGATCTCATCCGGATCAACAGGTGCAACAGACTCAACGGTTATACACTTTTCATACTCTTTATTTATTTGACAAACAGTTAATCCATCCAAGAATACTTTGTTGTACTCATTTTGATCAAGTAATTGTACTTATCTTCAATATCAACAGGAATGTCTTTAGTTATCTCCTGGATTGGAGAATGAGTAACTTCAACCATGTCTTCATCTTCTAATACTTCATCGTACCATGCATCTTCAAACTCAGATTCTAAATCATCAAGTGCCTTAATCTTCTCTTGATCTATAGGTTCTTGACTTTCTTGAGTTTCAACTTCAGATGCAGTCTTTTGAGCTTTTGATGATTCAACTAGAACTGAAATATCTACATCATCAATTTTTCTTTTTCCTTTATCTATCTCAGATATCTTCTCAACATTAATTGGGGTAACTTCAGAAACTATCATAACTTCAGGGGTTGAAGATTTTAGACTATTTTCATTCTTTCGAATTCTTCTTTTAAAACCTCATTGTTTTCTTTCAACTTTTTGAACTTTTCTTCCATTAGGTCATAATCTTTCAACATGACTTCAAAATTTTGCAAATTTGTTTCTTTATCTTTCTCCAAATCAACAATCACTTTATCTTTCTTTTGTAATTCCTTCTTCAATTTCTCATTTTCTTCTCTTAACTTTTCAATGAAATTCTATTGCTTAGCATTTTCTTCTTTTAATTCATTAATAATCAACTGAAAGTTTGTTTCTTCCATCACATGTGTATCTTGTTGATTCAAACTTACAAGATCATCATGTATCACATCTTCAAATACTTCAAAGTTTTGAACATCTTCATTAACTTCAGTTTGTTCTTCTGTTTCAATTGCTTCTTTAATCATATTAACTATCTCCTCTATAGTTTGACTTTCTTTATTTCTATCTTTAACTTGATCAACTTCCTGAACATCTTCAACTTGTTCCATGTCATTGCCATCATCACCACCATCATTATTATCATCATCATCAAAACTTGAACTTTCATCATTGTCATCTTCATTTTCATCATCATCATCAAAACTTGAACTTTCATCATTATCATCATCTTCATCATCATCAACTAACTCTAGAGGATCTACTTCAATCAGGTCGTTTGGATTAACCGGTTCATCCTCAAGTAAATGAAAATGATCTTCATTTATGTTCACCTCATCTTGAGCCACCGCCCTTATATAGTCAAACATTGGTACATTAGGAGCACCAGTAATCATTGATAGTCTTTCGTATGAAGTTTCTGTCATATGCTCAAGAACCAATCTTTCACCACCAACTCCATAAGCATGATAATCAGGATTTGCTTTATTTATGATCATCTGCAGGAATCTGGGATACATCAGATTCTTATTTCTGATTCCTTTCTCCAAGTTAAAGATAAATCCATTCATAATCCAACGAGCCATGTTGAATCTTCTGTTTGTTGCAATAGCCACAATGGGTGAGGCTATATCAACTGGAAAGGAGTTCCAACCTGCACTTCTTTTTGACATGCAATGCTGGAATATATAGCATAGTAGTTTCCAGTGATTGTACACTCGTGCTCTGAAAAATTGTTTCTTAGGAAAGTTATCTAGATGACCCATAACAATAAAGGTTTCTCTACATTCACTAAATGAGAGTTCAGCTAAGTCTTCAGGGTCATTATTTCCAAGCCTTAATGCTTCTCTAATGGATTCTTTTGACACTTCAATCATTCTTTCATTGGTTATGAATCCTCTCAAACCTTTTCTCCCTTCTTCATTGATTTCAACAGTTGCAGTAGTCCAAAACTTCTTGATCAGTCTGGAATAAATGACTGTTTGTTAACACATAGCATAAACATACTTCGTCCTTAACAAAAATCTTATCATTTCTTCATAGCCTGTAGCATCCCGAACATCTTCGTTTAGAAATGCTGCTACATTGTGTTTAGGCTCAAACTTTAATTCAGCCATCTGAAAGGATAATACAAAAAGAACTAGACACTTAAGAATTTGCAAAATTGAATCAAATTGATATTTATAGAAATTTAAATGAATTATTATGTTTTAATTCTGTTAACCTAACTTGCACTTTGAAAATTTTCTAAGTATTCAAGTGTTCTGTCAAAAAACAAAATACATTCAAGTTATAGTGTAAATGATTTCAAATATATCAATTCATTAAATTTTCTCAAAAAAACAGATTAAAGAATGAATTTGTGATTAATTTTTCATTTTTATTAAAAATTCATGAATGTGACTGTTCATATTGAAGAACTTCGACTAATGAACATGAAAACCATCATCAAGAACAAAATTTAATGAGAATCAGATTTGATTATCATAATATGTTCGAAATCAAGTGTATATCATCAATCAATGTTCAATTTTAGTTAACATTTTCATTAAAATCACTGATTTCAAACTTCAGTCGAATTAGGGTTCATACGCCCGTATAGTTATGAAACGCCCAATCAAATTCAAACTGTAAACTTGAAATTGTATGAATTTGTTCATTAACTTACGTTTAGAATCAGAAAAACAAACTATCAATCGCAAGTATTGAACAAATAACACTCAGAAAGATGAACTGGTGAATCAAGGGTGTTCGATAGTCGGGTGCAAGATCAGGGGATTTGAGATAAATGGATGACCTGAAATCACAATTGTTGTATTTATACTAAGTGTAAATTTTTAGGCGCATGAGCACTGTTTGTGCGCATGAGACTCAATTTTACACAAAGAATTTAGGCATATGAGCACTGTTTGTGCGCATGGGTTGATTTTTATACTAAGTATTTAGGCGCATGAGCACTGTTTGTGCGCATGAGGTATACACGCATGGGCACTGTTCAGACGCATAAGCACTGTTTAGGCGCTTTGGCACTGTTCAGGCGCATGGGACTAACTGAAACGCCCAACACTTGGTAATTTTTCACTTGAAACGCCCAACTCTTGAAAGCCTGGTACTATGTAGGCGCATGAGTATGGATGAAACACCCAACACTTAACCAAAAATTTCAGACATATGACAACTGTTTAGGCGCATGAGGTTGTCTGAAACTCCCAACACTTGTACAAATTTCTGAAAAAATATCGTGCTCCTATTTTGGACTTTTGAACACTGTTTAGGCACATGAGATTACTTCCATGAGTCTAACACTTGTAATTTTCAAATCTTCCACCTGAACACTATTTAAACGCATTAGTAATGTTCATATACTAATTTTTTAAAACAATTTGTCACATTTTGACTTTCACCCAAAATTTACATAATTGACCCTCAATTTTATACTTTTGACATTTAAATTTTGACCTTTTTATTTTTGTTTTATTTTTTTTAAAAACAATTTCACGTCATTTTAGTCTTTAATTTTAACAAAAAGTCTCATATTAAAATGTTGCAAGAAGATTTTCCACTTTAAAATGTTTTCTTCAGGTTTATTTTTACATTATATCAAACACACACATGCTTGAACTTTTTAGCTTCATCTTATCCATCCAAAACATTTAATTTTTGATTTTTTATATCTTGAAATTAGAAAATTTTCTCTTTGACACTTTTACTTTTTACTCCCCCTAAACTTTTAAGTTTAACAAAACTTAGAAGTTTCTTGAAAGTCACAGGAAGAGCACACTAATCATTGTTAATATGCTTGCACACAGACAAACATGTAAAAATCAAAATTAAAGTAGAATAAAAATCTATTATGTACAATTGAATCATATGTCTGCAGTGAGATCATATCAGTTAAGATCAGTACATTGACATAAAAGAAATTGGTGGATAGTCATAGACAGTGAATAAATCCTGATCAAGTGTGTTCCAGGTCAGCATTTCTGTAGCAAAGGAGACACGAGATCTAAGGAAAGAAAATGAGTGCTTTTGGCAAGGTACTCAGCACACTTACTTTTTCAACTCTTGGATTGCTTAAGGTACGATTAGATATGATATTATGTAAGTCACACTTAGACTTAGAGAGCTCAACCCTCATCAAGATATGCAAGAAATCACTTTTCTCAACTTGAAAACCTAACATATACTTATAACCAGATCTCATGTTTAGATTGTGCACATTGGCATCTTTTTGCATCAGATGAGAATATCCAGGTTTGTAATGACTTACAACAAAGGATATCTCGTCACTTCAGGTCTCGATGACTCATAACAGAGAAGTGAATCGATGCTTTAAATTAATGATATAAACAGATCTCATGCTTATTTATATCGCCACCAGGTGTGAGTTTGTGACTTTACAAGCAATCAATTTGAGAAGTCAACACTACTCATGTGTACTACAATGGACAAACACGAATGCATGATTGATTTAGTTTAATCACAAGAGTTTACTTTTTCAGTATAATTACATGAGCTTACCTGCACATCATATCTGATCACGTCAGACTTTAGTTGTAAGCGAAATATGCAACTGATCAAACTAATGTATCTATCATTTCTCACATAATGCAATACAGATTCATTCCTAAAAAAATGAAATAAGAAAAAAAAATTCTATTTTTGTAGTTTTTGTTAATATTTTTATCTTTTGATTTTTCAATTTTCTATTTTTGTATTTTGGTTTGTTTTTCTATGAAACATGCACGCATAATATACAATCAGACAATTAACTCTGATAGTTTCTCTTGTTGTTTCCTATTCAGTTAAGGGAGGGTTCTGATCTTTTTAAGACTCAAGTAACTAAAATGCTCAAAAACCAGTTTTTACACATGGTTAATAAGACCAATTGACTCTACCAAATACTCAAACCTTCCTGGTAAAAAGGCTTTTGTAAATAGGTTCGCCAACTGTTTTTCAGTTGCAATTTGGATTAAAATGATTAAACCTTTTTCAGAGTTATCTCTGAGAAAATGATATCAAATCATGTTTTGTGTTTGAATGTTGGACAGGATTAGCTGTAATGAACATAGCAATAGTGTTATCAATGTAAATTGGAGTTTTAAGAAAATTAAACCCATAATCCAGCAGTTGGTTTTGTAACCAAAGGATTTGAGAACATCCTGCTAAAGCAGCAATGTAGTCAGCTTCTGCGATTGAAACGGAGACATTTGTTTGTTTCTTACATTGTCATGAGACTAATCTGGGTCCTAAAAACTGACAACCACCCATAGTAGATTTACGATCTTGACAACATCCTCCGTAATCACTATCCGTATATCCATGTAAGTCGAAGTTACCTTCATAAGGATACCATAGCCCTAAAGCCGGTTTTCCTTTAAGATACCTGAATATTCGTTTAACAACAATTAAGTGGGATTCCTTCGAGTCTGATGATACCTGGCATAAACACAAACAGCATACATTATGTCAGGTCTAGATGTAGTAAGATACATTAATGAACCAATCATAGATCTGTATAAAGTTTGGTCAATTGATTTTCCTTTAAAATCAGGTTCAATCTTGGAATTTACATCAGCTGGAGTTCTTATGGATTGAAAATCTTGCAGTTTAAATTTCTTCAAGAGTTTATCAACGAATTTCTCTTGATTGATAAAAATTCCATCTGCAGACTGCTTCACTTGAAGTCCAAGAAAGAAATTAATTTCTCCCATAGAACTCATTTGAAACCGAGACTTCATGATTTCTTCATTGCACAATTTTGGACTTATAGAACCAAATATGATATCATCTACATACACTTGTACACATAGGAGATCATCAGCATCCTTCTTTATGAACAAAGTTGGATCGATTTTCTCTCGCGTGTATCCATGTTGGATTAAGTGTTGTGACAATGTTTCATACCAGATTCTAGGGGCTTGATGTAGTCCATACAAAGCTTTACTAAGCTTGTATACATGATGTGGAAATTCTGAATCTTCAAAACCCGGAGGTTGCTTTACATACACATTATCGGTGATCGGTCCATACAAGAAAGCACCTTTAACGTCCATTTGATACACCTTGAATTTCATGAATGATGCATAAGCCAGAAAGACACGAATTGATTCAAGTCTTGCAACTAGAGCAAATACTTCATCATAATCTATTCCTTCCTCTTGGGTGTATCCTTGTGCAACGAGTCTCGATTTATTTCTAATAATGATTCCTCGATCATCTGTTTTGTTTCTGAACAACCATCTTATGCCTATAGCATTTTCTTCTTCAGGTAAATCCACAAGATTCCACACTTCTTATTTGCGGAATTGCAATAATTCGTCTTGCATAGCCTCAATCCAACTATTGTCCTTTAACGCTTCGGTAACGTTTTTTAGGAACAATTTGAGAAAGAAAACACGAGTATAAGCAAAGGTTTGCTTGTTCTGATTTACTTCTCGTCGTTCTCCTATTCAATGGACCGATAATCTGAGATGTTGGATGGTTCTTGTGAACACGAGATGTTGGAATCTCATTCACTTGAACATGAACATCGAGATTAGATTGGTTCAAGTCAAAAAGCTGATGCAATAGGTTCAAAGAATGTGGATTGAAATTAGGAACTTGAGTCTGTGAGTTGATAAAGTAATCAAGATTATCTGTAACAACTACATCATCAGAGATCGATGACGTTCCGGACTCAGGTTGTATAATTTCAGAACCATCATTAGGAATAGGTTGTGAAACATGTTGATCTTCTGAAATTGAATGATCTTCATCTTGATGAGATTGATCATTATTATTAAACCGAATTATTGAATGTTTGAGAAAAGAAAAAAATGGATAATCTGGGCTTGAGTCATCCATATCATCAGAATCTGAATCATCACTGAAAGAATTGAGATCTCCTTGAATTTTCTTCTCACCTATAGAATCAAGCGAGTTAGATTGATTAAACAAGTTAAATTGAAAAGAGTTTGACAATGAATCTAAATCAAATAACCAAGCTAGACCATTTGAAACTGATGGAAAAGAATTTTCAAGGAATTTAACGTTGAATGTTTCAAGTATAACATTTTTCCTAGAGTTATAAACTCGATAGGCTTTTGAAACAGATGAATATCCAATGAAAAATCCTTCATCAGATTTTGAATCAAATTTTCCTAGATGATCACTTGAATTTAAAATCAAAACTGGACAACCAAAAAATTTAAGAAAATCTATATTTGGTTTTCTGCCAAACATCAACTCATAAGGAGTTTTTAGTTTGTCTTTCACAATTAAAGTAGGATTCTATATGAAACATGCAGTAGATATGGCTTCATCCCAGAAAGTGATTGGAATTTTTGCATCTGCTAACATGGATCGTGCAGCCTCAATCAAAGTTTTGTTTTTCCTTTCAGTAACTCCATTTTGTTGAGGAGTTCTGGGAGCACTGAACTGATGAGCAATTCCTTTTTCTGCATAAAACATATCAATAGTTACATTTTTAAATTACGTTCCATTATCACTTCTTATTATTTTTACTTTTTCTTCAAATTGATTTTAAACTTTTGTGATGAATTCTTTTAATAATTCAACCGTTTCAGATTTAGCATTCAAAAAGAAAACCCATGAAAATCTTGTGAAGTCATCAATGATAACTAAACAATAAGATTTTCTTCCAATACTCTTTACATTTGTTGGTCCGAAAAGGTCCATATGCAACATCTGGAGAGGTTCGGAATTTGAGTTTATTTGCTAGGGCTTATAAGACGCTCTGTGTTGCTTCCTCTTTAAACATGCTGAACAGAGATCAGTAGTGGCAAACTTCTTTGATGGAAGGCTGATAACATGATTTCCCGCTACAAGCTTGTTCATATTCTTTAAGTTGGAATGCTCGAGACGTCTATGCCAAAGCTGACATTCGTCATTTGATTCTTGAGCAATAAGGCAAGTTGTTTCTGTAGATGGATCAACTTGAGACATATCCAGCTTGTATACATCTCATACCCTAACAGCTTTAACAACCACCCAGTCTTTGCTAATCTGAAAACCTAGTTTCAAAATGTAACAGAAAGAATCATAAAAAAGAACAGAATACGATTTATCACAAATTTGGGAAACGCTTAACAAATTAAAGTTCAACTGTGAGCAAAAGTTGACTTTATCAAAGCTTATTATCCTGTTGGATATTGTTCCCTCGCCTGTGATTTTTCCTCCTGCATCACCACCGAAGGCTACGTGTGTACCATCTTTTAATTTAAATTCTTGAAGTAAGGCATGATTGCCTGTCATGTGCCGGCTACACCCACTATCCACATACCATGTGTTGATAGGTCTTCTCGGGCGTACCTGCAAGACAAAGAAAATTAAGTTGAGTTATCGACCCAAGCCGAGATGGTCTTGGGTTTGCCAAACTTATCAACAATGGTAAATTGTTTGAGATGGAGTTTATTCACATCAGGCTTGTTTTTAATGAATTTACCAATTCTATTATTCACAAATTTTTTATCATTATTAAGAAAATTCATACCATTTGAATGATCAATTTTTGAAAAATTTTTATTTCCAAAATTCTTATCATTCATTCTCACAAACCTTGGAATGAATTGATCTTGAATGTATTGTTTTGGTCTTATAGAGTCATTTCTTTTGAAAGATCTCAAGCCTAAGGAAGGTTGGTTAGTTAATCTTTGAAAACTAACAGTTTGATTTCTTTTAAACTGAGGATTAACATAGCCTTTGCTCAACTGTGTATTTGCAAATCCTTTCCTTGGCGAACTCTTTCTAAAGTAACAATTTTCTGTATTGTGAGTCCTTTCATCATGGAAAGTACAGTACTTATTAAAGTAACAATCTGTTGTTGAGTGATTTGTCATATCACATATGTGACAGTACTTGTTAAAAAACATTCAACGGTCTTATGATTATACATGTCACAAATTTCGCAGTACCTTTGTGGTGTTCTAAACAAATGTTTATTAACTTTTGATGTTGACGCAACATTTGATCCTTGTTTAGATTTAGGCGTCGAAAAGTTAATATTTTGTTTTTGATTTGACAAATTTTGTTTTTGATTTGACAATTTGTTCTTTTGTATATTTGGTTTTGACTTTTGCACATGAACTGCGTTCTTAGAATCCTTAGAAACAAATTATTTAACGAAAGCGGAAGACTTCGAATCTAAACTTGTTTTCAGATCAGAGTTTGATTTGTTCTTAGGAGTTTGTTTAACTTCTTGAATTAAGTTCATGTTCAAACAACCAGCAGACACAAATTTTATTGGTTTAAATTGAGTTGCTGGATTTGTCTGATTTTCTTGAATCTTATTTTGATCAGTTTTAGCTTTAGTCAATTTTCTTCTTCTTCTTTGGTTCCTTGATTTTGTAGAACTTGATTTTATTTGAGATTGAACATCTTCAGGTGAAGATTCCTTTTCAGTTTCTTTCTCTTTCTGATCTTTTTGCCATTTAATAAACTCTGGATTATTTAGACCATAAGAGTTTGAATCTTCTGATGTTCCTTTTTCTTGTTTTGCTTTATCTTTGTTTTTGGAGTTTTGTTTATTCCTTTTAATGATCACTTCTTCCAAAACAGATTCTTTGGGAACAAATATTTTCTTACTTTTCAGACATGATTCATATGATTTTACTTTTACCGGATGACCGTTTTTGATCTTTTTAGTATCTTTTTCTTCAAAGATTTCAACATTGGTTTTCTCTTCTTCACTATCAGAAATCTTATTGTTTTTTTTTTTGGAAAGCTTTAAGTTTAGCTTTATTTTAAGGAGAATGATCATGCGTGTTGAAGTTCTTTGGTAAAGTGTTTGTTATAGAGTCAGGCATTGGTTCGTGTGTAAAACCTAATCCTACTTTTTGTTTGTCCTTTCATTCACTTACCAGTTGTTCCATAATTGTTTTAGAACTTTTGACTTTTGCAAGATCAACTTGTGTAACAGCATGTGCTATTTTCTCCTCTTCCAAGTTCTTAGTCATCTCTTCAAGTTGTTTGGTAACAATTATTAGTTCTTTCAAAGTTTTGTTCCATGAAGTTTGTAGAGAAATGATCTTTTCATCTGATATTTTGTGGTCATTTATAAGTTTATTATGCATTAATTTCTCTTGCTTGAGCTTTTCACAAATTTTGTATGAGTAAGTTCGGTAATATTCTACATAAGCAAGATTTGGTGCATAGTTTTTCTCTTACTTCAGCTGGTATTTCAAGATATTTAGGTGAAGAAGTCTCAGAGTTAGAAGATAAATTTTCAACCTTTGGTTGATCTGACTGTGCCATTAATGCAACTTCTTCTGAATCCTCTTTAGGATTAGATTTATCACTCTAGTCATAATCTTCTTCTTCATTTTCAGAGTCATCTTCAGCCTTTGGATCACTGTCTTCTGATCAGTCTTCACCTTGAACCTCTGCAATAAGAGATAAACTAGAGGTTAAGTCAGCTGTAAACTGCTCTGCATACGCACTCCAGTCATATCCATCCTTGATGCTCATGACAAGAGCTTTCTTAGGCTCTTCAGAAGACTTAGATTCATCTTTAAGTTCAGGTATTGGTAGACTTTGATATGGCTTTTGGAATGTCTTCTGAGACTATTGTGGATATCTTTGATTGCTTGAACTAGCTTGACCATTCCCTCCTTTGTTTCTGGGAGCTTTGCATTCCCATGAGAAGTAGCCATAGCTATTGCAGTTGAAACACCTTGACTTAGATTTGTCAAATCCAACAGTCTTGTTAGCACTTGCCTTGTAGTTCCTGTTGACATAAGAATGTTTCTGGGTTCTATATGCAATCATCACCATTTTCCAGTTTAAGTCCATCTCTTCTATATCGTCTGGATCCATCTTGAATAAGTCCTGCAAAACAAGATCTAATTGTGTTAAATGGCTAACCTGATAAGCTTGAAAACTAGCCATAAAAGCAGTAAAAGCAGTTTTGGACTCCTCATCTTGTAATAGGATGTTAATAACATCTTTAACTTTGCTAGTTTTAGCAGAGTTAGAAGATGGAGTCTCAGTTTGAGGTTTAGAGTTTTTCGGTTTAGGAGGAGACTGAGGTTGTGGTTGAGTTGCATAAGCAGGAGCACTTGTATATGAAGAATCTATAAAGAACCCTGCTCCAACAAACAGATCAC
The DNA here is from genome assembly GCA_025506505.1 of Flaveria sonorensis. Lineage (NCBI taxonomy): Eukaryota > Viridiplantae > Streptophyta > Magnoliopsida > Asterales > Asteraceae > Flaveria > Flaveria sonorensis. Next base: position 17,888,074 of record CM046424.1, read on the forward strand.
CCTCTTCTTCTGGTGAATTCTCATTCTTTGTCATAAAGGCATTCTCCACTGTGCTAGCTAGAGATGCAACATATTTGTACTGAGACATTGATGCTGCTCTGTCATTGTTTCTTGAGCTTTCATCAATCTCAACTGATTCAATTTTTGCAATCAATAAATCAAGATCCAACAATGTCACTGTTTGTTTCCATGAGGATGGAAGAGCATTGATAAGTCTGAAATTTAGATCTTTGAGATCATTTTTGATACCAGCAGTTGACATCTCAGTTGTAAGTTACACAAATCTATTCATCATTTGGTTTATAGTTTCACCAGATAAATGCTCAAACAGTTCTGACTGCCTCTTCAGTTTCTGCTTCTTGAGATCTTGAATCTCCTTACCACCTTCACATAGTATATCCAGTTTGATATCCATCAAGTCTAGTTAAGACTTCTAGTGGTAATCCTTTACACATCAATGAATATGCTTTAATGTCATTCTTTACTTTTCTTAGATCATCACCTTGTAACCCATCTTTAGGATAAGGATCTGGAGAGTCTTTTGTGTAGACAAAACCTCTATCAGGACCATCTGATGTAATTGGGATATGAGGTCCTTTTTCTATTGACTTCCACAAGTCAGTGTCAATAGAATTAAGATGATGTTTCAATCTAAGAGACCAGTTCTTAAAATCAGCTCTGTTCTTCAACTTAGGAACTCTGTTCTCAGAATCTTCAGATTTGACCATTTTGAATTTTTGTTTCTTTAAGAAAAAGATTTGTTTTTGTTGTCTTTAAGTTTTGAATTAAAAACTATGAATTGAAAATATTTTTGGATTTTTAAGTTTTGAAAAAATTTCTAAGTGTTGAGTTGATGCGCTTAAACAGTAATGAAGCGCCCACACAGTTGTCAAACACCCAATTTTGATGTAGAAATGCCTAAGGGACTGCCTTAGTAGACTTCTGAAAAGCCCAACTGATAATGCGCCTGAACAGTTGTAATGCGCCTGAATTTCTTAGTTTCTGAAAAGTTTCAAAGTGTCCAAACAGTTGTAATGCACCTCCACAGTGGTCTAACGCCTAGACCAAAAATTCATGAATAGTGTTCAAATGCCTAAACAGTTGTCAAGCGCCTATACACTTAGGCAATTTTCAGCAGTGTTTTAACCTAATGCGCCTAATTCAACAGATTCAAACGAACTCAAATCTTCTGAAAATCTTTAAAACTTGTTGAATTGATCTAAAAACTTCCAATTAGGTAGTTTATAGGTCGATAATCAATCCTTCATCTTCAATTTCAACAAACAACAACAATAATTCAATCTTCTGATTGAAATACAGTCCAAATATGAAGAACAGTTTCGAACAGAATTTAGGTCAAATTCTTAGATTTGAACGAATTGAGCATGAAATTATGATTCAAATCATGTTTCTATTGATGAAACACAACTGAGTTCAACAATTATTTGATCAAATTGCTTATCAATCACAGATTCAAGTGATTCAGAGAGCTCAAAATATCGATAAGATCAAATCACTGAACCAACAGCTCCGATACCATTTGATAGGATCAAAATGGATCGATCTGAGATGATATTGTGATGCAATTGAATCAAAACACACAAGTAATCAAATCAATGCAAACACATCAGAAAAAATCATAGTTTTTCATTGATAGAAAGCATAGAAATACAAGTGTAGAGAAAACAGTTATAATTCGTTCAACTGATTCTAATGTGCACTAGTCTAGTCTTTGTGCTTTGTGCTTACCTGCGCAATACATAATCTATGCTATTTATACTATCAAAGAAAACAAAAAGGAACATATATATACAATTAAGTCCCTAAACTATGACAAAACTATTAATAAAGACAATAAAGACTAAATGTTAATCTTTGAGAGGCTTCTACACACGTCTTGATCAGTCACAAAGACTGACCCCCCTTTGTGAATTCTCATGGGTTAGCTAAACCCCACACAGTTGAGCTAACAACCCTTAAATGAGTTATGACCTCCCTTTTTAATTTGCTTGCAAGACTTTCATTCATTTATTATGTTCCAATTCGTTAACGTTGTCGTTCACTTCATTATATAATACTTTACATTCATAAGCAAAACACACCGCGTAAAGTCACATCATACATAACATGGAACAACTTCATCATACAATGCATTCATATAAACAAGCATAAACCACCATAAAACATCATTCTTAGCACCTGAATTATACCTCCCTAAAATCTTAGAAAATTCCAAGTCCTTAAAGAAATGCGGATGAGCAAACAAATGCGGATGAACAAACAAATACGGATGAACAGACAAATGCGGATGAACACCTTAGAAAATATTCTAAGTGTCCCAAAAAAATGCGCATGAACACTGTAGAAAATGCGCATGCCTAAAGCATATTAAAGTTTTTAGAAAATCTTCCAAGTGTCCAAAGAAGTGCGCATGAACCAAATGCGGATGACTGAAGCAAATGCGCCTGAACACTGTAGCAAATGCGCATGAACAAAAGAAATGCGCATGATCACTGTAGCAAATGCACCTGAACAAAACACTTCAAATATTCAAATCTAAATGCGGATGAACTAAACCAACCTGCAGTTGCAACTTATGCTATATTCAGCTCCAAATTCCCATTCTTAAACATTCTTAGCCCAGATCTAGCATGATAAACACTTAGGACAAGCATACAACCACACAAATCATTCAAGCATTCAAAAACACACACCCACACACAAAACAGGTGCAAAACACAGATCAGTTCATATTTTTGGTTATAAAGCAATAGGTAATATGCATTTCAACCCCAAACAAGTTTAAAACAAGCAAAACCGAGGATCTAAAACTCACCTTAACAGCTTACGAGTAAAGCTCCTCCAAACCCAAGAGCAACCTGGAGTTCAAACACCTAAACACACAAAAACACACAATCGAACACATAGAAACACACAAGAATCAGTCCAGCAGCTCGAACACAGCTGAAAACCTAGCTGAAAACACACGAAAACCTCACCTACAAGCAGATCTTCCTCCTTCTCTCTCTAGAATTTGGTTTGCAGCTCTTCTCTCTCTCTAGCAGCCGAGAAATGTCTGTAAAGGGAGAAGTGTGGGCTGCCATACTTCTTTTAAATCTCATAAAGGGGCAGTTTGCCACTTGCACAGCTTTAATCTATTGACTTGTGACATTTCACCCTTTCTTCTTTTTATTCTTCTTTTCTTTTAAATTACTGGGTGTTACATTTTCGCACGAATAACCGCTTTTTGCAAAAACTTGGGCAGTTTTCGCGTTGGTAACCGCTTATTATGAAAACTTCATATGCGAAAACTTCTTCAAGCGAAAACTTCAACATTCACACGAAAACTTTTACTATCAACTTATTTTTGCGAAAACTTTGCAAAAATGCAAGAACATTGTCTAGATGCAAAAACTTGTTAGTTTGTGAAGGTTTAGAACAAGTGTTTCAGCCCAAATCTAAAAGATGTCAGATGATTTGAAGTTTGGTACTTAAACAGGGTTTTTTGTGATGTTTGATCAAGTTCAAGATTCTATATCTGCAACATTTGATTCGGGTCGTTCGTGAATTGAAACTTGACAATGTGGGCTTATCTTATCTTACTGATGGGGAGAATTATCGAAGATGTTAATTAAGTGAAGAATCAAGATTGTTTGGTATTCTTGCTTTGAAAATATGGGCTTATTACATCTTACATAGGGGGAAGAATACTTTAGATGATCTAGTTCGTCATCACAGAATCTTATCATCGGATTGAAGAATCGGGTTCTTCGGGAATCCAAAATGGAAGTTGGACCTCTCTGTCATATGCCTAAAACAACTTAAAGTTGTAAGTAATCAAGATTGATTCAGACATTATCTCCTTTATGGATACATTTAGAGGAGGTTACAACTGAGGGGGAAGACTAAAGTGAAAGATACCCAAGGATCAGATAATTCATAAAGATGAGTGACTGAAGTCAAACATAACTTGATATCATAATCCATAGGGGAAAATTGTAAAGACCTAGTCTTTATGGATTACAATATCAAGTGAAAAGCAAAAACTCAGTTCATGCGAGAAGTATAAGGATGTGAGAACTCCAATATGATTGATGAAGAACTTAACACGCGAGAACTTGGAGTTGCCGCATGAGAACTTGATGTTCTCGCGTGAGAACATCTGCATAATATATATAGATGTTTTTCCTTTGTATTTTATTATGTGTGTTCATTTTGTAAAAGTGCTCTAAGGGTGAGAGAGCAGAGAGTTGTGTGATAGCCCACCCGAGGGGAGCTCACCATGGGTGGATCGAGCTTAAATGATGTATACTCCTTTGGTATTGTAATCATTTGATTAATAATATTCGATTGAGTATGTTTAATGTTCATTGACATCACACAAGCACACATCCGTCTTAATTTGATTATCAAGTGCAACAATATGTGGAATCAATCGTGATTAGTTCTTTACACCTTGTCTTGGTTAGCCATGTCTTCTTTAGATGGTGTTCCTTCCAAACGTCTTCTTAGATGATTATTGTTGTTTGTAATGGTATTTTGCATAAGCTTTGACGGAAAAGTCGTTCGGGTCCCGAAAGAGGAAAAATAAGTTCAAGACTAGACAAGTTGGGCATACACTAACTTAAGAAAGCATATACTAACTAAGGCTTAGAATGAATCAGGCAAATGTAACTAAACTAGCTAACTAAGGCAAACAAACTTAAACTAATATAACTAACAAGATAAAACAAAGTTGAACAAGAAAATATTAATAGGATATAAACAAGATAGTCAAAAATTCAGATTATGTTTCAAACTGCTGTGTGTCCCTAGCAACGTTGCCAAAAACTTGATGCGTGTGAAAGGTGTATATTTTTTAGAATGATGTTTTGCATAGATTCAATTTTAAATGGTTTTTACGTGTACTAAATTACACATACAAAAGGCAAGTGTACCTGTCGTGTGCTAATATAGTGTTGGTAAGAACCTAGTATCAATCTGTGGACATATCGAGCCTACACAACAAACTATACAATTGACTATCAGATTGGGTTTTGTTTTGAGAAAATGATAAGTTGCATTGATGTAACCAAATTTTTAGGGTTTTTAAAACAGTAATTAAAAATAAAGGTTAAAGTGAAATTGAGACTTTTGGGTTTTAAAACAGGAAATTAAGCCTTTCATCCTAATTATATTACACTTATGTAACTGTGATGTGTTTTGATATATATATATATATATATATATATATATATATATATATATATATATTAATAAAGGATTTTACACAATTAAGATTTAAATTTATAAAAATAATTTTCACCTTATGACTAACTACACACACAATAGGCAAGTGTACCTAGCGGATAGTAATATAGCTTTTGGTAATAACCAAGTATCGATCCGTGGACATGAAAGCTCCTAATACTAAGTCTTTGTTATTATCTAGCCGCTAAAAGATGATTTGTGAATACTATCATTAACTAATTTAGCTAATAATTAAACTAATGAAGAAAGTAGAAGAAGATGAAGATAATCAATTAGAGGAAGATATCACTTAGACTTCGAATCCGCTTAGCAAAACAATGACAAAATACATGAACCTATGGTGAGGTCATCATCTACACATGAAACATGGATGTAAACTAGACTCCTGTTAAGGTTATCTAATTATATAATTCGTTGGAAAGATAAAATGATAAACACATAATATCCGCCTAAAGTTATGCCATGAAGACCCAAGGATATAATTAAGCCAAAGTTAAAGATGGTTAGGACTCCAGTCAAGGACACCAAACCCACAAATCTTTGGAAAGTTAGCACGATGAACACATAGTAACCACCTCAACTTGCGTAATGTAACAATAGCTATGTATATCTTTCAATTTATGAATGTCCTAACACGAATAAATGAATCATAAATATGCGCATTATATATGGTTACACATACACAATGTTAGGAGATATTCATAACAAACACAATGGTTTTCACAAAAATAAGTATTTGGATGCACACTTGTTCAACTTGACTAAATAATCAACCATTATTTACCATTCCTAGTCAAATGCCATAAACCACACACTAATGTATGCATTTCATGAATAGATGTTCTAAACATAAGGTTTTCCAACAATATGTGACTAAAACATCTACAAGATTCTTCATTTCATCAAGTTCAACAAGCATACACAATCATTGAAAAACATTCATAACCTTGTAATAAGCATTAACCTAATCATCACCACAAGTTACTTGTAAAATGTCAAAGTATGCTAAGCTTTATCTAATGTAAGTGATAAAGAGTATTTAGCCCATGAGGCTTACAAAAACCACAACCAAGCTCATAACAATGGAATAAAACATGATAGATCTAAAGATTTTCAAACCAAAGAGGAGTAGAGGTGGGTTGTGTGGAGTTGAATCTTCCTTTGAAATTCTTGATATTCAACCTAGCTAGAACTCTTGAAAGAACTCCTTCAAAGTTACCACAAGAATGGAGAAAAACTAGGGTTGTTATTCCAAAATTTGTCTTTTTCAAAATGAAGAAGAAGGGCTTAAAAGGGGGCCTGATGCGTGTTATGGCCATGACAAAATTCGTCATGACCATAATGCGCAGGAAAAAGGGACCAGATTCATGTTATGGTCCTTACAAAATCAGTCATGACCATAACAACCTTTAAACTTCCAAAATCTTTATTTATTTCTTGTCTTTTTCTTTTGAAATCATCAAGTAACCATCCAAAAGTACAATATCCAAATTAATCATAACTAAGTATAGATAATGATGAATTTGTAACAAAAAACACTTAAGATGGGTAAAGATATGCATTATTAACATGTATATTTATTCACATATCAAACATCCCCACACTTAAGCTTTGCTTGCCCTCAAGCAAAATCTCAAAAGATCTAACAAGATTCCTATTTGCTTTACAAACATAGATAGGTAGTCCACAAGCAAAGTAAAGATCTAAATGCTTAAAAGATTTTTAAGAAATTTAACATTTAAAAAGAAAACCAACGAGTCAACCAATATTCAATATATGAGAACATCAAAGTATAATATGACTTGCTTGCCCCTCTCACAATGATTCGCTCGACACTCGGCTATATATATGAATGTATATATGTGAATCACTCAAAACCCAAAATCAAACAACATTATCATAAGCTTGCTTAAAGATCAAATTCTCCATCAAATAATATAAAATAATTGCATAAATCAAGAAGTGTTTAAAGGTTGTAATGGGGCTAGGTTTGAAGGTGTGGATTTTGGTGATAAAGTGACTATAATGTTAAGAATCCAGAATCGCTAGATGCCACTTGCGAACAACTACAAAACATAAAGATAATACACAAACTAGCATAAACTAATAAAAACATAGATATAATGAGCTACCATAGCGGCTTTCCTTTATAATATACAAAATTGATCATTTTTAATTGATTTCTCGTAAAACAAACGAAGAAAATAACGCAATAATCCTCTCTTTTCTTTTATTGTTCTCTTCTTCTTCTTTTTCTTTTTTTTTCTTCTTTTAAATAATATAACATATACTACACTATAGAACAATAAACACAATTGTTCTAAACATAATTACAACTAAATAACATAAGCTAGACAACTAAATAAAAACCGGATTTTAACACAAGGATTAAAAGAAAAAAAGGCTATTTGGCTAATTAGGTTATGAATGATGGTAAAACAATAAACGCGAGTGTTAGGCTCAACAAGGGCAACTAAGGGTGATGATTGGGTAAGGGAAGAGAAATGAAAATGGGGTACACAAGATGGGTTTTCCTAATGCCTTAATCATTTTCATGCAACATCTTAGTTCATGATTTTGAAATGAATCATTAGTGCATGTTCTAAAATGAATGCAACATTCGGGTCACTCCATAATTAAAAAAACGTTGGCATATAATATGTAATGAAAAGAAAATGCTCAAAAGGCATAAAAATTGACTCACGAAAATGGATGTGATGGGAAGTAGGTGCAACCGTAGGCATAAACACATTTCACTCAACACGTCAAATTATTACGATATTTTCAACATATTTATTACGTTTTCGTTGGATTCTATTAAATCTATAGTTCCAAAAGTAACTTATGCCTAAGGATCTAAGATTTAAGCAAAATGGATACCATAAAAAGATTTAGCCAAAAAGGATTAGTTGTTAGACGCATAAACATATAGAAACGATGGTTTTGATGAAATCATACAAAAATCCCTAACATCCCCATACTTGAATGACACATTGTCCTCAATATTCCAAAATATGCAAAAGCAATGCAATTAGATGCAATGAGCATGCAAGCAGAAATGAAAGACAGAACAAAAGCTCCCCTGATAAAAAATTCCTGATGTGGCGATCAAAATCTAAATAAGCCCAAAGCAACCTCAAGAATCATGTAACCAAGAGTCCAATATGATCTAACAAGCGGAACCAGAAGCAAAAATAAGAATCAACAAAATGGAAACAAAGCATAAAAGACATTAACAAGAAAAACTACTAGAAACATCGATAAAACGTAGTTTTCATGAGTTTGTACAAACAAATACACTAAAGAGTACAACTCAAATCAAAAGCGCATAAACATAAATGGAGGGCATCATACTAGCCCTCCATGAGATCAACCCTAGAAGGCTGTGGTGGGAAGGGGTGTGGCTCTCAACCAGCATCACGAGCAGATTGTTGTAGCTCCTCGACAATCCACTGAATAGAAGCTAAAATTTGAGAAACGGACTGGACAATCATCTCTTGGGTCTAAGCAAGCTGATCGATGTGCGTGGCTAGGTTAATAGGTGGTGGAGGGGCTGGTACCTCTTCTCTAACGGCTATCGCAGATGCTTCCCCGCCACCTAACTGTGTTGGCTGCCATAAATTTCCATCGTCATCAATGTATTTACATCCTTCATCACCAAACCGTGCAGCCAAACTCATATTCTCTAACATGGAGGTCCTAATAAGTAACATAGGGAATAGATGTGTAAAGCCTGAAACAACATCATTAGGCATAAAATTAAAAGATAAAGCCAACTGTGTAATGAAAGAACCACCACAGATATAACTGGCAGGCTTTGTCCCGATGCATGAGGAGAAGAACTGTGCCGTAGCATAAGCCAGATTACATGGCAATTGCTTGATTAAGGTATTTAAAAAGTATAAATCCTTACGAGTCACCACACCCCTACTGTTCTTCCTACCACAGACCGTTTGTGTATTCACATGGTGAAAATAACGATGAAGGGGATCTCATAGCTGGGTACTCATCGATTGCTTGGGGCAATGATTTCCCGTGCCAATTTCACACCAAAATGCAGTGAGACCTCCCTAATCAACCTTCTTTAAAATTTTAGGAAATGGCACTCTTTTCGGCTTAGATTTTGTATAAATGCCAAGCACGCCCCCAAGCTGAGCAACAGATAGCTTGTGCCCCTCACCACCCAATCTGAAAGAAATGGCATTTTTATCATGTAAGTCTATGACCGGGTAAGGAAACCGATAAGTAGCACAGAATTCCAACACTAGCTCTTTATACTGAGGCTGACGAATCGAGAAGAAACATTGCCATGGTTTCGCGAGCATAGTGTCAACACAAGCCTTCTCTCCAAGAGCTTCCAAAGTGGACATGCAAATGGTGCGTGATGGCTTAAAGTTCCTTAAGCGAATGGCGTCATAGTGTTTAGCTCTTTCGCTGCCTTGCTCTAATTGAAGAAACCTATAAAGGTCGTCATTCTCCACCACCAAGTGACGTGGGTAATCAAATCTCGAGTTTGATCATGCATAATGCATTCAAACCCTCGGGTTGCCTCCCAGAAGTGCTTAGTATATTAACGAGTCCTTAGCTTGACTCAACCCCACATTAGTTGTTCTTGGGGTGAAGATTCATAACCTTCAACTCCTCATTCACCGGGCCTTCGATGTAATATTTCAATCGATGGCCATTCACTTAGAAAACTCTTTCGTCCGAATGTTCGATTTCAATGGTGCCATATGAAAATACTTGTTTCACAAGGTAAGGACTTGTCCATCGAGATTTTAATTTTCCTGGAAATAACCAAAGCCTTGAATTGTAAAGCAAGTAATTCTCCCTCACTTGGAATTTTTGTTATCCTTCAAGTGGTTGTTATGTAATTGCTTTGTTTGTTCCTTGTAGATTCGAGAGTTTTCGTAAGCTTGGTTTCTTAATTCTTCAAGCTCATGAACCTGTAACCATCTATTTTCACCTGCACATCTTAAGTCAAGATTAATTGATTTTAAAGCCCAATATGATTTGTGCTCAAGTTTAAATGGTAAATGACAAGCTTTTTCGTAAACCAACTTAAATGATGTTGTGCCTATTGGTGTTTTGTAAGCAGTTAGAAAAGCCTATAAAGCATCATCTAATGTATCTGACCAAATCTTTTGGTTTTGCCTTACTGTTCGCTAAAGAATACGTTTGAGGCCAAGATTAGTGACTTCCACTTGTTCACTCATTTGTTGATGATACGAGGTTGAAAATCTATGGTGAACACCATAGTGTGATAAAGCTTTTTCAAGTAAAGAGTTACAAAAATAAGTGCCTCGGTCACTAATCAATGCCTTGGGAGTTCCAAACTGTGTGAACAATTTTCTTAAAAACTTCATGACAATCCTAGTATCGTTTATAGGCAAAGCTTGCACTTCAGCCCACTTTGAGACATAATCTATAGCAACTAGGATGTATTTGTGTCCTCGTGATGATGGAAATGTTCCTACGAAATTGACGGCCCAAATGTCAAATACCTTACATACCTGAATACCATTTTGGGGCATCTCATCACGGGATGAGATGTTACCTGCTCGTTCGCAAGCATCACATGCTTTAACCAACGCGTGTGCATCCTTAAGAATGGTAGGCCAATAAAATCCATAGTCGTAAACCTTCTTGGCAGTGTAATTAGCTCCATGATGCGCACCAGTGGGTCTCCTAATAGTAGTGCTTTAAATCAGTAAAGAACTTTTTTTCTGTTGTTAGGTCATTCCTTTAATTAAAACCCCACCCACAATGTAGTTTTCAAAATTCGCGAACCAATGGTGATCATCAATCTCTTGAACCTTCAAAAGAAACTCATGTGGGAAATTGTCATTTATGTTGGATTCTCAGAGTTCTTCTAAAGACAGGTTCTCGAGACGAGAAAGATGGTCAGCTGCAACTTTCTCAGCTCCCTTTTTGTCTTGTATCTCTATATCAAACTCTTGTAAGAGCAAGATCCATCAAATCACTCTCAGTTTTGCATCTTGTTTTCCAAAAAGGTACCTGAGAGCTACATGATTAGTATAAACAACAGTTTTTTACAAGAGAAGGTAAGAACGAAATTTATCAAAAGCAAAAACCACAGCAAGCAATTCTTTTTCGATGGTTGTGTAGTTCTCTTGAGCATCATTGAGAGTTTTTCTTGTGTAGTAGATTGGATGAAAATGCTTTTCCTTCCGTTGCCCTAAAATCGCTCCAACTGCATAATCACTAGCATCACACATTAGTTCAAATGGGAGGTTCTAATCCGGAGCTACCATTATGGGTGTGTTTATTAATTTTTCTTTTAAGAAATTAAATGCAATTAAACATTCATCATTGAAGACAATGGGCACATCCTTTTCAAGAATTTGGGTCATAGTTCTTGCAATTTTTGAGAAGTCTTCAATAAAACGTCTATAAAAGCCAGCATGACCTAAGAAACTTCTTATTGCTTTAATCGAGTTTGGCGGTGGTAATATCGAAATGGTTTCTACTTTTGCCCTATCTACCTCTAGCCCCGCGTTGGAAATCTTATGACCTAAGACAATGCCTTCCTTCACCATGAAGTGGCATTTCTCCCAATTTAAAACAAGATTTGGTTCCTCGCATCTTATGATCATCCTTACCAAATTAATTTAACAATGATCAAATGAGTTTCCAAAGACCAAGAAATCATCCATGAATACTTCCATCGAGTCTTCAATCATGTCATGAAATATGGCAACCATACATCTTTGAAATGTGGTTGGTGTATTACATAATCCAAATGGCATCCTTCTATATGCAAAAGTTCCATAAAGACATGTGGATGTCATCTTTTCTTGGTCTTTAGGTGCAATCAAAATCTGAAAGTATCCTAAAAAACCATCAAGAAAACAATAAAACATATTCCCAGATGATGTTCTAGCATTTGATCAATAAAAGGTAAGGAAAGTGATCTATTCTTGTTGCATCGTTGAGCTTGCAGTAGTCGATGCACACTTTACAACCCATGACAGTTCTTGTAGGTATAAGCTCATTCCTTTCGTTTGTCACCACCATCATACCTCCTTCTTTGGTACCACTTGTACCAGACTAACTCATGGGGAATCGAAAATCGAATAGATCAAGCCCGCATGAAGTAGCTTGATTACTTCCTTCTTTACAACTTCTTTCATGTTAGGGTTGAGGCAACATTAATGTTGCACCACTGGCATGTAATCATCTTCCATTAAGATCTTATGGGTACAAAAGGAAGGATGTATTCCTTTTATATCCATGATCTTCCAAGCTATAGCTTTTTTATGCATCTTTAACACATTTAAAAGCTTCACCTTTTCATTACTCGTTAAATTAGAAGCGATAATGATGGGTAATTTAGAGTCATCTTCCAAGTAGGCATATTCCAAGTGAGATGGTAGTTCTTTAAGTTCCAAAGATGGTGGTTCCCTAACCAATAGTTTAGTCATAGTTGCTTCATCTCTTTCCATTACTTCAATACTTCTAGACTTGAAAGTCGTTCATTGGTTGATAGGAAAGCCAACTTATCAACAATTTGCACGTGACAAAGGTCAATGTTTTCCTCATCAACCAATTATGTGTCCAAAGCATTTTGTTCACAACTTTCCTGCAAATAATGATCCACATGTGAGTCTATAGTATCAATAAAGTGTAATGAATCATCATGATTTTATGAATGTTGCATGGAATTTTTAATATGAAAGACCACCTCTTCTTTATTTACCCTTAGAGTTAATTTACCATTGCATACATCAATTAAAGCTCTCGAGGTAGCTAAGAATGGGAGACCTAAGATAAGTGGTACATTTTTATCTTCATCCATGCCCAGAATTACAAAATCAACTAGAAATACAAATTTCTCAATTTTAACCAACATGTTTTCAACTATGCCTCTAAGGTATTTCACAGATCGATTGGCAAGTTGGATGCTCATTTGGGTCAGTTTAGGCTCACCAAAGTCTAGTTTTACAAATTCCGAGTACGGCATCAAAGTGATGCTAGCACCTAGGTCGGCTAATGCATTTCAAACAGATAAGCTATCAATTAAATAAGGAATAGTGAAACTCCCTGGATCGGTCATTTTCTTGGGTAGCTTGTTTTGCAAAACCGCCAGGCATTCTTCATTCAAAGCCACAAGCAAAAGCTCCTTGAGTTTCTTCTTGTTTATTAGAATATCTTTAAGAAACTTGGCATACTTTGGCATTTATGACAAAGCTTCAGCAAATGGTAAGTTAATATGCAGTTGTTTAAAAAGTTCAGGAAATTTACCATATTGTTCTTCCATCTTTTCCTTTTTCAGTCTACCAGGATAAGGAATAGTGGGCTTGTAAACTCACAATGCTTCTTTGACTTGTGCGGTACTTAATGGGCTTTGCCTAGTATGTTGCACCTCGTCTTGAGCCTCAACTTCCTCTTCACCAATTAGCTCAGATGTAGAAGCTAAGTTATCCGAATGAGTCATCTTGCCACTCCTAGTTGTAACCGCCTTCACATGAGCTTTTGGATTGGGCTTGGTGTTATTCAAATGACCACCTTGTTGCCTTTCGTATAATTGCCTTTAAATTTCTCCCACTTGAGCTTCTATACTTTGCATTATGGCTCGATGGTTTCTCAACTCCATCTCACGTTGTTGGTGATGATCGTCAGAACTTTGATGATGACTTTTGGATGTGGATAGGAATTGTGCCATCATCTCTTCCAAATTGGATTTCTTTTCTGGTTGTGAACCACTACTTGAGCCTTGATGTTGAAATTGTTGATATTAAATTTTGATTTTAAGGGCGGAATTGATTGTGAGTTTGTTGTTGATACAGTTAATGGCTTTTTTGTTGATGGCTTTGATATGTTGGCCTTAGTTGAAATCCTGGGGTTGGTTTCTACCACTTGCCCTCCAATTGAAGTTTTGATGATTTTTCCAACCCGCATTATATGTGTTACTTTATGGGTTGTTTTGAGGACGAACTTGACTTCTCATATAGTGAACTTGCTCCGAAGGATTGAACATTTCATTTTCTTGACAATCCAAACTCATATGCAGTCCCCCCACACATATCACAAATTGCTTGGGCCCTGCTTACCTGCTTTTGATTCATTCAATTTGTAAGTGCTTCAACTTGTGTAGATAAAGAATGATATGTATCAACTTAATGGACACCCTGTCTTGGTTGCCTGGTTCTTGGAGCTTGCCATGAACAACTGTTGTTGGCCAAGTCTTTAATCAACTCATGTGCTTCATCGGGGTGTTTTATCCCAAGATACACCTCGTGCGGATGCATCAATAATCTGACGACTTTCCGGACATAACCCATTGTAAAACGTTTGGATTTGAAACCAAGTTTCCAATCCATGATGTGGGCACTTCCTCATTGAATCTTTGTACGTTTCCTATGCTTCATAGAGTGATTCTCCTTCATCTTGCATGAATGATGCGTTTAAATTTCTTAATCTAGCTGTTTTTGATGGTGAAAAGTACTTAAATAGAAATTTTCAGCCATTTGATCCCAAGTGGTGATGGAACCAACAGGAAGTGTATTCAACCATTTCTTTACTATATCACACAGTGAAAAGAGAATGACCGGAGCCTAATTGCTTCATCGCTAACTCCGTTAATCTTGAATGTATCACATATCTCAAGAAAGTTTGCAAGGTGGAAGTTTGGATCATCATCCGGACGACCATCAAATTGACAATGGATTTGGATCATTTGAATTGTGCTTGATTTGATCTCAAAGTCATTAGCTTGCACATTCGATTGTATAATGTTAGGTCTTGCACCTTCTACAGATGGTTTGGCAAAATCATTGATTGTTCTTATATTATCTTGCCCCGCCGTTATGTCTTCGGTGTGCTCTTCTTCACTTTCTGTTTCGTATGTGTCTTCTAGTCTTATCGCTTCACTTTTGATTTCTTGTGATACTTTTTGGGATCTTGCCTTCAAGGTTCTCCTGATTACCTTTTCGGGTTCAGAATAAGGCTCTACAAAATCATCAACCGGTGAAGATGCGGACATAAGCTTCTTGAAATCATAAAACACTACCAAACGCGTAAAGAAAGATAAAGGTAACAAAAAAACTACATTAAACTAAACTAAGCAAATACAAAGGATTGGCTAAAGTAATGACTCGGATCTTTCTCAGAATTGCCGTGTTCCCAGCAATGGCGCCAAAAACTTGATACTAACTGTTAGGTCTAGATCTTTTGTATAGGTTTAGATGATGAATCACTTCTTGTAATGAACTTCTGTAATTCTTTATCATTTTATAATGCATGAAATATATGTTAACCTAAATATTATTGTGTTGATTTTATGTGATTGCAGGAAAACATCATATTTGGTCAATTTAGAAAGATTGATAAAGTACAAGAACAACTGTGGATGAACAATTTTGTTCTTTCGTAGATGTTCTCCGGAGCATATCTGAACAAGTGATGTGCATCCGCAGATCTCTTGTGGAAGCTCAACATCTACTGAAGAACAAGTTGTGAAGTCAAGTTGCTGCTGCTACGGAAGAAGGGAGTTTGCTCCTGAAGATGAAGTTCCAAGAATAAAGGACCAAATTCCTACGGAAGACCAAACTCCTACAGAAGACCAAATTCCTACGGAAGACTAATTTCCTATGGAAGACCAACTTCCTACGGAATAACAAATTGCATGAGCACTCATCAAGTACCAACACATGATCAACAAGTAGCTACTTGAAGTGATGTCATCAAGTCAACATCTACGAAAGACTAACTTTATGCGAGAGAACTTAGGATGTCACATTAAGAATGTTATAGCTGTAACTTATCACAATAGGAAAGTTATAATTTCCATTGTTAAATCCCTCTGCCGCTAAAAATAAGGCATGGATCCACACTTTTAGGAGAGTTTGTTGGGTTATTGAGGGAGATCAATACAACTATAAAGAGACATATTCTTGGTATCGAAATCAATCAATCAATCACTCAAGTAAAATAACAAAACAGCAAGAACATCAAGAACATCACCGGAGATCACAAGATCACCAGAGCATCATAGCAATTGTAATCGATTGTGTATTAATGAAAAACAATTGAAACAAATCTTTTGTTGCATTATATTATTCTGTTTTCAATTTTTTTACATTTTGTTTGTCGATTTCAATTTCACAAACAATTAAATTAAAAATCAAATAATGATAATTCTGCGATCTTTATTTGTTCAATCAAACTGATAATTTCTGATTCGATCATTGGATTCATAGGTGGTATCAGAGCAGCATGCTCATTGATCTAGATCAATTGA
Organism: Flaveria sonorensis; assembly: GCA_025506505.1. Taxonomy (NCBI): domain Eukaryota; kingdom Viridiplantae; phylum Streptophyta; class Magnoliopsida; order Asterales; family Asteraceae; genus Flaveria; species Flaveria sonorensis. The sequence goes on from CM046424.1 coordinate 17,904,587, forward strand.
TCTATCAGTTTGATTATTTTAATTGGTTGTTTGTTTTATCAAATCATCAAAAACTTGTTGTATCGATCATTATTCACTGTTTCATTGCTCGATTAATTTCGATTTGCATTAGAATCACTTTTGATTCGTGGATTTGTGTTATTGTTTGATTTCTCAAGGCTATTTTAAACAAAACCATCATCATCTAACATCATAATTTCAAATTAACTGAGAATATATTGAGTGATTTGACTGATTTTGACCACAACTTCTTATTTAATTAAGAGTGTGTTATTAATTAGTCCATTCACAACAGAAGTCATTGAGTCCAAGGAGTTTTTGTCTTAGTTGATTTGATATTAATGTTATCAGTGATTTGATATTTCCGTGTTAGTGTGTTTGCATTGTCTTTATACTTTCATAGGATATTAGATTAATTGATAATTTTGATAATTAACAGTTATAATCAACATGAGCAATTAAATGGTTGGAGCTTATCAACCTCCAAAGTTGGATAACAAATCTGATTTCAAAACATGGAAAATGAGATTCAGGAATCATGTTAACTATACAGATTCTGAATTATGGGTGTCTGTTACTGAAGGTCCTTACATTCCACCTGCTTTAGGACCTGATTATAAGGACAACAATCAGCCCATAAGTCTGAAAAAATTGTCACCTAATGATACCAAGAAAGTCAAAGTCGACGTTAAGGCCTATAGTAAGCTTACTATGGCTTTACCTGAAGACCTATTGATCAGGTGTGAAGCATACAAGACAGCTAACTCATTAAGGAAAATTCTTCACACTTTGTGTGAGGGAAGTGATGAGATTAGAAGCATCAGGAAGGATACCCTACGTCACAATATGAGACATTCCATCATATTCAGGGCGAATCTGTCCCTCAACAACTCCATAGATTTATGCAACTTGTTACTGAAATGAATATTCTTAAATTGAAGTACAGTAATGAGGAACTGAACAAAAAGATGCTACATACCTTGCCTAAAAGTTGGACACAAACTGTGTCTATGTTCAAAAATACCATTGATCTAAAAGAAATTGGACTAGATACTTTGGTAGCCAAGGTAGAAGCATTGGAGTTGGATGAGAAAACAAGGAACAAGAGTGTTAAAGCATCAATAGCACCATACCAATTCAAAGAAGCTAAGGGTGTTGGAAGTGCTTTTATTTCCAATGAGGATGATGGAAGCTCTTGTGCTGAAAGTGATGATGAAGAAGAAGCTGGTTTCTATGCAGCAAAGATTTCTAAATCTAGCTTTCAAAGTAGTTCAAGCAAGAAAGCAAAAGGGAAAGCTAATGATTCTAAAAGTTCAGCAGCAAAGGGATCATCAAACAACAAAAGCAACAGCAAATCTGAACCAATCACTATGGTTATAGAAACAGAAGAACAGAAAGCAGCATTTGTAGTATTCATTTCAAGCTTTCAAGCTTACTTGGGTAGTACTCTGACTCCTGCTCACATATGTCAGCAAGACCTGGAAGAACTTCATCCTAATAAAGTGGAAGAGATGGATCTACAATGGCAAATGGCCATGATTGCTTACAGGGCCAAGATGTACATGAGAAGGAACAAAGGACTATCTGTTGCAGGAAGAACAACAAAGATTGGTGTTGACAAATCAAAAGTGAGGTGTTATAAATGCAATTTGCATGGACACTTCTCAAGGGAATGCAACAGCAATCAGCAATCAACAATAGACACAAGACAAGCAAATCAGAGAAGCTTAAAGCAACCTCAGCTAACAAACTCATCCCCACCAGCCATAGGTTCTTCAACAGGTACTAGTAACTCTAAAGAAACTGGTTTGATTATTTTGCAGGATGGAACTTGTGATTGGAGCATGTATGAGAAGGAAGTGCAGGAGGAAAATCAAGCACTTATGGCAAACTTGGAAAACAAAATTCCACCCATGGCCAGAGTGGTTGATAAGCCTAATGAACAAGATTGTGCTGGGTTGGGTAAGGAAAAGAATGTGGCAATTGAACCTATAATTCCTAAAAGTCCTTGAGGAGATCAAGCTACCTTATCCCCCAAAACAAAGAAATTTGTTGAAGACCATCTACACAAGAATTGGTCAGCTTAATGAAGGAATTCAGGCGCTCAACAAAAAGCACAAAGTTAGTCAGCAAAAAGAACTACGGAGGAAGAAGAGAGAAACACTTTAGCAGAACACCTACGAAAGAAGAAGACTGGTCCTCACACATCCGTAGAAAAGCAAAGGAAAAACGCTCCAAAGTCAACTTTCATAGAAGATCTGCAGAAGCATTCATCTGATTCAAAGTCAACTTCTGTAGAAGATCTACGGAAGAAGCAATCATCTGAATCAAATCTGTCATCCGTAGAAGATCTACGGAAGAAGAAAACATTTGTTGAATCATAAACTGTCAAGAAAGTAAAGAAACAACAAAGAGATGTGAATCCTCAGCAACAACAAGAAGATACATCTGCTGCAAAAATTGAAAGAGAATTGAAAATGAAGCAGAAGAAGACAGTGGAGTCTGATAGTAAAGCTGAAGAAAAATACTACAAGTGGTGTGACATGTATAATCACAACACAGAAGATTGTTATTTCAGCAGCTATTGCTCCATATGCAATATGAACAATCATATGACTTCTGATTGCTACTTCAATAAGCATTGTGCTATTTGCAACAATAAGAACCATTCTACTCAAGAATGCTACTTCAACAAGAAGAACAAATCTAAAGTGCCAAAGAAGCAATAATCTGAGAATAATGAATCAGACTCACAATCTTCTGAGAATGAATAATCAAAGGTCTTAAAACAAAAGAAGCAGCAGTGAAAACAAAAGGTGCCAAAGGTCAAGAAGCCAACCTCTGCTGATGATCAAACAAAGAAGAAGAAGGAGAATCAACACTATCAAAGCAAGACTCCTCACAAGAAGGTAGTGTTACAGGAAGATGAAGCCTTCTTTAATCACTTTAAAAAGGGAAATCATGTACCACAGTCAAAAACAAAAGATGCTAAAACTTTTTCTAGCAAAATGTCATCTTCAAGTTTGAAGAAAAAGATACTCAAGGAAGAAGTAACAGAGAAAGTGACTGTGAATCAAGATCAAAGTGCTTCAAGTCTATCTCCAACAGAACCATCCTCACCCCAAACAAGACATAATGAATCAATTAAGACTAAAAACAATCTTGAGTCATCTAGGCTAATTCATGATAGAGTAACTATTCTAGATAACAATGGCAAGCCTAAGACCATTAAGGCTTGGGATCCACTCTCTAATTGATTTCATTATTTTTGCAGGAACATCCATAGAGGACTGACAACAAGTGGTATGTTGACAGTGGTTGTTCCAGGCATATGACAGGAAACTGTTCACTCCTCCATGATTTCAAACATAAAAATACTTCATATGTGGCATTTGGTAGGGATAAGAAGGGAGGCAAAATTGTTGGTGAAGGAATGGTAACAAATGGAGTACTCAAATTTGAGAAAGTTAGTTTTTGTGAAAATTTACAATACTATTTACTCAGTGTATCTCAAATTTGTGATCAAAATTATACCACTTTATTTGATAACTCTTTCTGTTACATTCTTAAGCCAGGTTTTAAAGTCCCAGCCGATTGGATCCTTCTTAAAGCACCAAGAAAAGGAAACACTTATGTTTTGGATATGAACAACACCTCTATGACAAGCAATGAAGCCCGCCTAATTTCTAAGTCATCAGAAGATGAAGCTCAATTGTGGCATAGAAGGATGGTTTATTCAAACATAAAGAACATGAATAAGTTGGTCAAACATGACTTGGTCATTGGCCTTCCCAAGAAAGAATTTTATTGTTAAAATCATTGTTCATCATGTTATAAAGGAAAACAACATAGGGTGTCACACAACTCCAAAACAATCAACATAAACACAACACCACTCAAAATGCTACACATGGATCTTTTTGGTCCAATTAATGTTTTGAGTATTGGTAAAAGGCAATACTATTTGGTGATTGTTGATGAGTTCACTAGATTCATATGGGTCTTTTTCTTAAAATATAAAAGTGAAACATCAGAAACATTAATGGAGTTTATCACTAAGATAGAAAATCAACTGGATTTAAAGGTCAAAATCTTAAGAAGTGATAATGGATCTGAATTTGTTAATCATGTTTTAGATTCCTTTTGTAGGAACAAAGGCATAGCTAGACAATTCAGTGCACCAAGAACTCTACAAAAAAATGGAGTTGCTGAAAGAAGAAACAGGACTCTAATTGAAGCAGCAAGAACAATGCTAGCCGATTCACAGTTGCCTATCACATTTTGGGCAAAAGCAGTGAACACAACATGCAATGTTAAAAACAAAACTTTAATTGTCAAAGAACATAATAAAACACCTTATGAACTTTTGTTTAAAAGATAACCTTTTATAGGCTATCTTAGAGCATTTGGGTGTCATGTGTCTATGTTAAACACCAAAGATGAATTAGGAAAGTTTGATGAAAAAGCTTATGATGGTTTCTTTGTTGGTTAATCATCAACATCTAAATCATATAGAGTCTACATTCCACATCACAACATTGTGGAGGAAACATCGATGGCTAACTACACACACAATAAGCAAGTGTACCTATCGAACAGTAGTATAACTTTTGGTAATAACCATGTATCGATCTGTGGGCACGAAAGCTCCTAATACTAAGTATTTGTCATTATCTAATCAATAAAAGATGATTTGTGATACTATGATTAACTAATTTAACTAATAATTAAACTAATAAAGAAAGTAGACAAAGATGAAGATAATCAATTAGAGGAAGATATCACTTAGACTTTGAATCCGCTTAGCAAAACAATGACAAAATACATGAACTTATGGTGAGATCATCTTCTACACATGAAACATGGATGTAAACTAGACTCCTGTCAAGGTTATCTAATTATATAACTCCTTGGAATGATAAAATGATAAACACATAATCGCCACCTAAAGTTATGCCATGAAGACCCAATGATATAATTAAGCCAAAGTTAAAGATGGTTAGGACTCCCGTCAAGAACACCAAACCCACAAATCTTTGGAAAGTTAGCATGATGAACACATAGTAACCATCTCAATTCGCGTAATGTAACAATAGCTATGTATATCTTTCAATTTATGAATGTCCTAACATGAATAAACGAAACATAAATATGCGCATTGTATATGGTTACACATACACAATGTTAGGAGATGTTCATAACAAACACAATGGTTTTCACAAACATAAGTATTTGGATGCGCACTTGTTCAACTTGACTAAATAATCAACCATTATTTACCATTCCTAGTCAAATGCCATAAACCACACACTAATGTATGCATTTCATGAATAGATATTCTAAAACACAAGGTTTTCCAACAATATGTGATTAAAACACCTACAAGATTCTTCATTTCATCAAGTTCAACAAGAATACACAATCATTGAAAAACATTCCTAACCTTGTAATAAGCATTAACCTAATCATCATCAAAAGTTACATGAAAAATGTCAAAGTATGCTAAGTTATATCTAATCTAAAGTGATAAAGAGTATTTAGCCCATGAGGCTTTCAAAAACCACAACCAAGCTCATAACAATGGAATAAAACATGATAGATCTAAAGATTTTCAAACCAAAGATGAGTAGAGGTGGGTTGTGTGGAGTTGAATCTTCCTTTGAAATGCTTGATCTTCAACCTAGCTTGAACTCTTGAAAGAACCCATTCAAAGTTACCACAAGAGTGGAGTTGAATCTTCCCGATGCATGTTATGGCCATGATAGAATCAGTCATGACCTTAATGCGCAGGAAAAAGGGACCTAATTCAAGTTATGGTCCTGACAGAATCAATCATGACCATAACAGCCTCTAAACTTCCAAAATCTTCATATATTTCTTGTCTTTTTTCTTTTGAAATCATCAAGCAACCATCCAAAACTACAAAATCCAAATTAATCGTAATTAAGTATAGATAAAGATAAATTTAAAACAAAAAACACTTAAGATGGGTAAAGATATGCATTATTAACATGTATATTTATTCACATATCAAAATGTGATGAATATCATGGTATGATTAAAGATATAATTTTAAATTGTTATGTTAATGTTTATAAACATGAGCCAACATGTATTTCTCATCTTCCAGCTTTGTAGTGACAAGTACACCAACATCAAGTAACTTACAATGTTAATCACCCAAGCTACTATTAATGTAGTTAAATCTCATGTAACCTTTCAACATAGGATTTTTGAAAACATAACTTAATGTTCGAAAGAGAGTTGATCAAGTTCCTTTTTAACATACCATTAATTTTAGAAAAGTATAACAATTACTATAGATTTCTCGAACTAATAAAAGGGAACCCGCAAATGATCAGAAAAATAAAGTTATATGTTATCTAATAACCATTTCTAGTTCATTAGCCATGGATTTGTTCTGAAGACCGGTTTCACGAATAAAAGCTAGTTCATACGTATTTCAACCTTTTATGACATTCATAATTACAAACCATAAGTTTATAAGTTCCCGTTCAATTGTAGATTCTACCCATCAAAAGTTTACCCAACATTACCATAACATCAACATAACATAAATCACACCATTAGTTCATTAGGAATTATATAAGTTTCATCCAATTAGGATGATAATGAGAGTTTAGCTTATAATGAGCTTGAAGATAACAACAATAAACATAGAAGATAGATATGAAATCATCGGTGAAATGGAACAATCAAACCGATGATCCATAATGGATGATGTTTAGACCATCCTAAGATTCTTCTAAGTGTTGTATGCACTTCCCGAGCCTCCCAAGGGTCTTCAAGTCTTGATTTCCAAGAGAAATCAGTAGGGTAACTCTCCACCAAAAGCTCCTCCAAATGATGGACTTAGGCCTCTATTTATAGGCTTTCTGGAGTATTTAAGCACGGCCCCATGCCTAAAAGGCATGGCCCAGTGCTAGTATAATGCTTACGAAAGTTGGTCAGTTCGTACGTGTAGAGTGTACCGACCACGACCTTGTGACTGGGTTGGGTCATGGCCCCATGACTCATGGGGCACGGCCCTGTGACTGCTTTTGGGGGTAATACTTTTTGTCCTGTCAGATTTTGAATCACTGGGATGTGCTAATTTAAGCACGAGGGCGTATTTCTGGCTGGTCATGGGGGCGTGCTTAATGAGGCACGACCCCATGCATTGACTTCAAAGCTTGGTTTTCTTTAAATTCTTGCTAAGTATGCTTTTTTTTTCATCTTGACCTTTTGAACACCTGAAACACACAATTTAACATTTTTAAGTTCATTTTCATCATTTTAAGGAAGATAATTAGGAATAATTTTGTTTTTTTGATAGGTTTTCTATGTATAAGTTGGACTACATCAGTTTCTCTTCCTTCTTCTAAGCAGACCCAAACCATCCCCACTAGCCCTCATTTAGAGTCCCAACACTTTATTTAGAAACCAATAGGGATACCCCCATAATTAAGACAACTTCTAAGGAAGAAGTCTTATTAGGATTTGGTGCACATCCTGGGCCATTAGACATAGCTCCTAATACTCCCATCCATATGTCTATTACCTAGGATGAAGATGTTCAAGCTATCATTTAGCATGACCCACTGTCTCCCCCTTCCCATACTTTACAAATAGTGGAGAATAATATGTGTGCTCAAACATATGAACCCCATCCTTAATTTGAAAAGATTGACCCTAGGGGTGAAAGGGTTAATATGAAAGAGGTTGTGTTAACTACTAATCAATATATTGATTAATAGGACAAAGACATCATGATTAGGACCTCAACCACAACAACTCACCTTGAGAATGTTTATTGGAGTCATCTCTTGAGGTGAGGAATACAGGGAGTTAAGAAACCACATCTAGTGGTGAGGCTGCAGAGGCTAGGCCTAGGACCTTATCTTCTCTTATGGATTCCACACCTATGGATGAGGGAAGCCTGGAACAAATAAATGAATTGATAGCCCATATCCTTGAGCTAGCCAAACAACTTAATGCCTTACAAATAGAAGGCTTCATCAAATAGAGTCACTAAGGTGGAAGACCAAGTCAGAACTCTCCAATACCAAGCTACAAGAGTTACTTCACTACAACAACAACTTACAACTCTTCAGCAATCAGCAGCTAGAGCAATGGATATTGAACAAAAAGTTGAATCACTACAAGAGACAATTGACCTTCCATAATCCATCATCCTGAGCTTCCAAGTTCCATCAGCACCATAAGAACCTTTGGATGTGCCCTCCTCTACCCATTTAGTGTCATCTGGACTTTCAAATAATGCTACCAAAAATAGGGAATGAGCCCAAAGAAGCTGAAGACATCCTCTAAGGATTAGTTGATCAAGTTGTACAATTGCATATCCAATCTCTTTCTCTTCCAAATGGACTAAAGATTATGAGCCTCTATCTGAAGCTGAGGCCAAACTAAATGAGCTTCTAGATAGATATGGCTATGACAACTCAAAAAGGATGGAGATAGAGATAAGAAGGGTGATAAGGAGGATGAACTAAAAGGTTCAAGTTAGGAAGAGGAGAATGGCTGCAATAAAAAGATCCGGCACTTCTTCCTTGTTCTCTCTTAAAAGAAAAAGATTTGATTAAGAATTATCAAAGAGAGAGCTTGTGCTTGGACTTGAAGTCTCTCCCAAGGCATTTTCTAAAGAAGAGGCACCACTACTGAAAGTGCTTCTCAAATCTGTAGAGGTGCTGAACAAATCAGCTGCTGATGCAACTATCAAAACTGTCAACAAAGAGGTCTCTTCGGTAGATGAATCCTCAGGAAGAATGGTGGTTTATACAAGAGGTACCCAGACCAAGGGTGATGACATGGAAAGACATGGAGTGACTTTTGAAGCTGAACCAACCCAACTTCATAAACAACATAAGGACACACTTGAATCTGAACTCAAAAAATAAGCTGAGGTGATATTTGGTCAACCGGATGTTGAAACTAAAACCCTAGTTACTCTGAGGTGAATAAGGAAACAAATGGCTTAGAAGTCGCCAATGATGCTGAGAGAGTTCAGACAACTGTCGATGATCTCAAGCCAGCTGGTGAGTCATCAGGTGTACTTATTGGACCCTTAGCAGGTAGAGCTACTTTAATCACTACATGTGAAAAGGGTAAGAGAACTATATCTTCTGAAGAAGAAGTCGAAATTGAGTCTTAGAAAAACAAGACCAGATTTCTAATGACTAAGAAGGTGGATCTGTTCCCACAAAAGGTTAAGAATGAACTTATAGAAATTGATGCTGGCAGAGCTCAAGAATCATCCATAAGGAAGAATATCAATTCCTTAATAAAAAGTTCAAAAGAATCTAGAGCTGCCAGAAGAGGAAGATTCAAACTTGGTAGAGAACCTAACAGATCAGCACCAACAGCTCTACCCAAACCAAAAGACAAGTTTGTCAAGAGGGTGTCATCTAAGTTATCTTGGCCAACTACCAAAAGCACTCAAAGAACAACTGCTCAGCAAGCTCTGGTACTAACAACTGCTAAATCTACACAAAAGGCATTCTCTTAGAAAAGAGAGAAGAAAGATCAAGAAAGAAGTCTTCTAGAAGCTTAACTCGAGTTGAAAGGATTCAAATTCAATGAGGTCATGGAATGGAGCCTTATTGGGATGAGATCAAAGCTGATAGCTACAACTCATGCTAAAAATTAGAAATCAGTAGAATTAACAAGGAAGAAGAGGGGTGAGTCAGAGAGAAAACAAGCCTAAAAAGTAAGACAGGAGATTAAGACAAGAAATAGATGAAGATGTTCTTAAAGCTACATGGTTTCTCTAGTAAACAAGTAGGACCAATGAGTATGTCTATTCTTGATCTGAACATTAGAGAAATAAAAAAAAGTTGGAGCTGAAGAGCTACCAAAGTATGAAATAGCAAAAAAGCAATGAAAACGACAGCAACCAAGGACCAAGAAAACTGTCCTAAGGTCTTCTTATCTTCCAACTAAGTCTCCAGCTTCTCTTGATTCTAGCTCCAGTACCTCTGATGATAATCAGCCAATCTCATCAGCCCTTGCCAAAAGGAAGATTGTGCCAAAAAGAGTTGTAAAGGCAAGGGTGATTGACCTAGAGGTGGAAGAGAAGATACTCAAAGGAACCAAAGTTTTTAGTGCTTGATATATGTCCCAGATAAAGAAATTTGTTGTCCAAGATGCTACTTCAAAAGGTACTATCCTTAGTCAAGCCTAAATTTTGAAAGGAAATTCCTGAAACTCCACTATCAACATATGATCCAATAGTGGAGTGGGAATATGAATAGAAGAAAGACACATACTTCATAATCAGATAAGCACTTAGAAGGGCAGCTTATTCAAGGAATCAATTAGTCTACTTTAACAAATTTGAGATAGCTAACCTAACAAGACTAATAATAAGGAACATAAGCAATGATTCTAAGGCAAAGGAAGTAGAGAGGGTGCTGATGAGAATATACAAGTTTCACCTAGAAAAGTCAATGTTGGCTCCAACAGTCCAATAACCTCTTGAAACAGCTAAATCTCCAACACAAAGGCATTATGATGTTTTGACAGATGAAGTGATCATCACCACTGCTGCTGAAAGAATAACATAAGGATTGGACAATCCTGAGCAAGAAGAAGAACCTTCAAAATCTTAGGAAGAGGAAGACTCAGAAGGTAATTATACAACCATTATCAAATAGGGATATGACTTGAAGACTAAAAGTTTCATTATTAAAAGAAAGAATAAGTCCAAGTCCTTTTTTATGACTGAGCTGGAAGTTCTGAACCTCGACCTTAAAGACTTAAGGAAGATTTTCACCTTGATCTCAGAATATGAAGGCATGGAAGACAAATACAAAACTATGGCATCCATTTTAAAGATAAAGATTAGCTATAAGGTTGAAGTAGAACAAAGTGGAGATAAAGAAGAAGTTCTACAGGTGACTCCATTAAGCATTCATGACCCAAGCACACATTGGAGTTACAATTCCTCAACTGACACATTCTTTCTGACCTTTGCTGGTGTTGGTAAAACTGAAGTCAAGGAGTAAGATCACTTTAGACTATCTTGGCATAACATGAAGGACTTGGTCATTCTGCCTCTTAAAAACCCCTCAAGAGATAGAATAGGATACATGTATGAAGTTCTGCTGATTAGGATGCTAGAAGGTTGAAGATAGAGTTTTGGTTACATCATCCTAAGGGGAATTTGTTGATCAATGAAAAAGTATGAAACTACCAAAAACTCAAGGATTAAACACATAGCTCTCAACTGCTGAATAATGACAAGTGCTGATCCACTGTCGATCAGCATATGTGAAGTACTGAACCAATGCTGATCAACACTGAAAATGATGAAGTGTTGATTGACTGCATATCAACACTAAAATGGATGCTCTGCTGATCAACCATAATTGGATAAGACTGTTTGTACCGATGGCTATAGTGTTCTTCCTTTTGGAGAAACATAGTATTGAAACTGCTTAACACTGATGTGCTGATTAGGTGTGCTATTATACAGTCTGAATATACAATAGTTAATTCTAATTGTTTTGATTTTATAGTATAAAACCTCATACTTGTATAGTTGAGAGGTAAGTTTGTTAAGCCACTTGTATATCTGCTGATTGTAACTCTTTACACTCAGTACTGATTAATCAAGTGAATACTTTGAAATAACATCTTGTACATTTATCTTTACTCAAAGTATTTGTGTTTGTTAGTGGGTAGTTAACTTAGATTCAACATTTGTTAAACTGTTGATCAATAGAGAAGTCTTGTTAAATCCGTAATACCGATCCAACAATAAACTATTATAAAATCTTTTCTTTGATTGTTAGACACTCACACATCAAAGTTATACTTACTATAATTGATGTCATAGATTTAGAATTAGAGTAACTAGATGTTAAAACAATATTTTCTTTTCATGGTTATTTGGTAAAACATATATGCATGAACCAACCATTAGGGTTTAAAGAAAAAATAATAGAAGATAAGGTGTGTTTACTATAGAGATCCCTTTATGAATTGAACCAATCACCAAGGAACTATTATAGATAGTTTGATGAGTTCACGATATCTAGAGAATTTGCAGGGAGCATTTATAATGCATGTGTATACTTTAGAAAGTATAGCTTTGGAAACTATGTTTATTTGCTACTTTATAATGATGATATGGGATTAGCATCTAAAGATTCGTTTAAAATTCAAGATACTAAGAATATTTTGATGCATGATTTTAAATGAAGGAACTTGTAACACTTCTGAAAACCGGACCGAAGCATCCGCGAGACAGTTGGGGTTCGGGGGCGACAGCCCTTGAGAGTGGGGTCCAAAGGGCAAAGCTCCTGGGGGTTGGAGAAATAGTGTAGTGGAGAAAATTGAAGAAAAATAAAAAATTTTGGAAAAAGGGATCGACGTGGCCCACATCGGAAAGGGGATGCTGGGAGCTTTAACTATACTAAGGAAACAATCCAGGAGTGACACGTGGATGCTAACTAATGTATGAAGGTTTACATGTGGACACTGATTCGGACAACATCAGGTTATGGATGCAGGCTGTGTCACCAAAAGGGGCTCAAGGAAATGCATGCATGACATGTGCCACTTATGCAGCACATCCACGCGATGCGGCAGCATCACCTAAAGGATGTGCGACACCTCAGCTAGCCGACCTCAACAATAAATATGTGAGCAATGTAGCTCATTTCTCACATTTCACACTCAATCACACACACTTAACCTCAAACTTCATGTCCAGGCTCTTTCCTAACCCCTTTCGTAAACTGACAATTAATTCTTGTTGGACTATTTGAAGATGATACTTACCAAAACCTAAGTGTCGAATCTCATGATGATTACCAAAACCGACATGATGAAACTATGCTAAAAATATGATCAAAACAAAGAAAATTGACCAAATTCAAACTTGGTCAACCATGGTCAAAGTCAACAGTCAACATCAGCGGTCGTCCCGAATGATGTCAGCACTCGGCAGTCATGCATCAGCAAAAGAGAATTTATCAGACTTAGAATAATATTTGTGTAATCATTAGGGATTAATTGTAATTTTGTTCATTTATGTAAAGAGCATAAATAGACTAAGTGTAGTCATTTTTATTCTCTAAGCATTACTAAGTATTTGTAAGGCCCCGTTCCCGAAAGCCTCACAGTTGGTCAATCACAACTTAATTAAAATAAACATTTCATAATCCATTAAACATGCAGCGGAATTAAACATCAAAAGCCATTCATTAATTTTATAAACGTTGTTGCTAAGCAATACAGGTTTGTTAATAGTTACAAAAGACCCTTAATTTGCATTACAAAACAACAATGTTATAGATCATGAATGGATGTCAGCCAAATCCCGACGAGTAGACTCCCCGAGTGCCATCCTCAGCAAATTACCTACCAACTGAAAACACATAAAAGTCAGCTTTGCTGAGTGAGTTCTAGTTTTAAAATCATAAAAATATCTTGATAGATTTGTATACAAAATACTTCTTCTTAAGAAAAATATCTTATCTTTCTTTCAGATGTGATCACACATCATTAATACAAATCATATCCATTTACATCATCACAATTCTCTTCCTTGCTTATTTATTATTATCTTTCACTGTCGATATGGACCAAAGTGTTATACCCCCATATAATGCGCATAAACCAGGTACTGGGCCTTAAAGTCTATAAATAGACTCCATCCGTGGTGCACATATGCTGACTCCAGTACCGGGGCAGGAGCAACAGTGGTCCCCTCAGTCTTAAAGATTGACCCTGTGTACATCCTTTGGGTTAGCTAAACCGTACACAGTTGAGCTAACGACAACATGGTCGTGCAACTCCTGTAAATTTTTACTTGCAAGTCTTTTCATTCTTTATGTTCCATTTTTCGTTAATATTAATCTTTCACTTGATAAATAATAATACTTTATGATCATAGGCAAATCACATAAAGTCATATTATAATATCATAATAGGAAACATAAGGACAGCCCACAACATGCATAAAATAATCAGATACAAGCATCAAGTCAACCATGGTCAAACCTTAATTCTGATCTTCCAAAATTCCAGAAAATTCCTTAAGTCATAGAGAAATGCGAGTGAACAAACCAATGCGGGTGAACAAAACTAATGCGGATGAACAACTTGCAAATGCGGATGAACAACTTGCAAATACGGATGAACACTTGGTAATTATTCTGTCTTAAAAGAAATGCTGATGGACACTGTAGCAAATGCGCATGTATAAAAAGAAATGTTGATAGACACTTGGACTGAATTTAGGCAAATGCTTGTGAACAACTGCAAATGCGGGTGAACACTTAGGTTGAATTAAGGCAAATGCGGGTGAACAAAACACTTAGGCAATTATCACAGTGTAAATGAGGATGAACACTTCAAATGCGTTGGAACACTGTAGCAAATGCTCATGAACAAAACACTTATGCAGATTTCACAGTTTAAATGCGGACGAACTATCTAACCTGCAATTTAGACTTATGCTATAACCAGTTCCAAAACCTCATTCTCTTACATTTTTAACATAGATCTATCATGCTAAACTCCTAGAGCAAGCTTACAACCTCATAAAACACAGAAATTCATATACATACATACACATATCATAAACGACGGTTGTAAAACATTTTAAATGCATTTTCAGCCCCAAAGGAGTTTAAAAGCATAGAATCGGGGTCCTAGAACTCACCTATTGCAGCAAACAAGTGAATCTCCTCCCAACTTGCGGGCACAAGAGTTCAAACACCTAAAACAAGCCAAAACAAACACCAAGAACACATAGAAATCAGTTTCTAAGGTTGAAACCTCAAAGAAACCGAACCAATTAATCACAAAAGCCTACTAACCTTGTATATTCTTCTTCTTCTTCACAATTTGACCGAGAGAAAACACAAAACCCAGCTTTCTTTCTTTCTTTTCTTCTTCAGAAAGCAACAGCAGAAAGAGCATGGGCGACCATGCTCTTTATACACCCACTTTTGACTTTTGTACTATTTTACACTTTTCACCCTTCAACTTTGGCCTTTATAAAAATTCGGGTGTTACAAATCTACCTCCCTTAAAAGAGGTTTCGTCCCCGAAACCTGTCATTCTTCAAATAACTAAGGGTTGTGCTGCCTCATTTCTTCTTCGGTCTCCCACGTAGACTCGAAACCCTTTCGATGTTTCCACTGTACCCGCACAAGTGGAACCACTTTATTTCTCAATCTCTTCTCCTTTCGGTCGATGATTGCCACTGGTTACTCCACATAATTGAGCCATTCATCCACTTTAATATCATCCAATGGTACAATCATATCTTCGTCGGCTAAGCATTTTCTTAGATGAGATACATGGAATGTCGGGTGAATCCCACTTAACTCATCGGGCAATTCTAGAAGATAGGCCACATCTCCTACTCGTGCAATGATTCGGAAAGGCCCTATGTATCTTGGACTCAACTTGCCCCTCTTCCGGAATCAGATGATCCCTTTCCAAGGCGAGACCTTTAACATGACTTTATCACTCACGTTGAACTCAATGGGTCTACGCCTCTTATCGGCATACGACTTTTGCCTATCTTTAGCTGCCTTCATAAAGGCTTTGATCTTTTCCAGCTTCTCAGTCGTAGCCTCAATTACTTCGATGCTCCCCAATTCTTTCTGCCTAATATCTCCCCAACACACGGGCGTTCTACACCTCCTACCGTATAGCATCTCGTATGGCGGCATACCGATACTGGCATGATAACTGTTGTTGTACGAGAACTCTGCTAACGGTAAGTGATCGTCCCAATTTCCCCCAAAGTCGATCACATAAGCACGAAGTATATCCTCGAGCATCTGGATCATCCTCTCAAACTGATCGTCTATTTGAGGATGGTAAGCCGTGTTAATATGTAGCCTCGTCCTCATGGCATCATGAAATCTCTTCTAGAACTTCGACGTGAACCGGGTGTCACGATCCGACATTGATAGACACCAGCACACCATGACGAGCTACAATCTCTTTGATGAACAAATCCGCCAATCTCTCAGATGAATATGTCTCGCGGATCGGTAGGAAGTGAGCACTCTTTGTCAACCGATCAACTATCACCCAAATAGCATCATACCCCCTTGCAGTACGGGGTAGCTTCATGATAAAATCCATAGTGATGTGCTCCCACTTCCACTTGGGTATATCCAACGGTTGAATCTTCCCGTATGGTTTCTGATGTTCTGCCTTCACTTGCAAGCAAGTAAGGCACTTACTTACATACTCTGCTACGTCACGTTTCATACCCGGCCACCAGTAGTCTTTCTTCATGTCTTGATACATCTTGGTAGCACCGGGATGAATGGAGTATCGAGTTTTATGAGCTTCGTCCAAAATTCGCCCACGTAGATTCCCATATCGTGGAATCCACATTCGCCCAAAGCGGGTTTTAACACCGTGGGTATTCTTCCCCAATTCTGCAACTAGACCTCTCATTCGTTCGGAGTTGAGGCGATCTTCTTTTAACGCCTCATTTTGAAATTCTTTAACTTGTGTTATCACATCTGAGGTCATCACCAACTGATACGCCTTTACCCGAATCGTTTCGAGTCTCTCCTTCCAGCTAAGGGCATCGGCCACTACGTTGGCCTTGCCCGGGTGGTACTGGATCTCGCAATCATAGTCTTTGATCAACTCTAACCACCTTTTCTGCCTCATGTTGAGATCTTTCTGCTTGAAGAAGTATTTCAAGCTCTTGTGATCTGTGAAGATTGTGCACTTGGTCCCGTATAAATAGTGCCTCCAAATCTTCAACGCAAAGACCACCACAGCCAATTCTAAATCATGAGTGGGGTAATTAACTTCGTGGGTCTTTAACTGTCGGGAGGCGTAAGCTATCACTCATCCATGTTGCATTAGCACGCAACCCAGTCCCGAATAAGATGCATCTGAATACACCACTAAGTCTTCACTTCCTTCGGGCAATGTCAAGACAGGAGCTTGAGTTAATCTTGCCTTTAACTCCTCAAAAGCATCCTCTTGTTCCCGACCCCACACGAACTTCACATCCTTGCGGGTCAACTTAGTCAAAGGTGAGGCTATATTGGAAAAGTCTTGAATGAACCTTCGGTAATAACCCGC
Source organism: Flaveria sonorensis (assembly GCA_025506505.1). Lineage (NCBI taxonomy): Eukaryota > Viridiplantae > Streptophyta > Magnoliopsida > Asterales > Asteraceae > Flaveria > Flaveria sonorensis. The sequence continues at coordinate 17,921,687 of CM046424.1, forward strand.
CAAACCCAAGAAACTGCGAATCTCGGATGGTATCTTTGGTGGCTTCCATTGCATCACTGCCTCAACCTTTGCCGGGTCCACCATAATTCCTTCGGTATTCACCACATGACCAGAAATTGAATCTTGTGTAACCAGAAAGCACACTTAGAGAATTTAGCATATAACTTTTCTCTCCTAAGTGTCTTCAACACTTCACGTATGTGGTCGGCATGTTCTTCTTTGCTCTTTGAATAAATCAAGATATCATCAATAAACACAACCACTGATTTATCCAACATTGGCCGGCACACTCGATTCAACAAATCCATAAAGGCAGCTGGCGCGTTGGTTAAACCAAAAGACATAACGAGGAACTCGTAATGTCCATAACGCGTGCGAAAAGCTGTCTTAGGAATGTCTTGCTCCTTCACCTTCAACTGATGATAACCCGATCGGAGATCTATTCTGGAAAACCAACTGGCACCTTGAAGCTGGTCAAACAGGTCATCAATCCTTGGTAGGGGGTATCTATTCTTCACTGTCAACTTGTTCAACTCTCGGTAGTCTATACACATTCTCATACTACCGTCTTTCTTCTTTACGAATAATACCGGAGCACCCTAAGGAGAGATACTCGGTCTAATAAACCCCTTGTCCATTAGTTCCTGTAGCTGATCCATCAATTCTTTCATCTCGGTCGGAGCTAACCGATACGGTGCTTTGGCAACGGGCTGCGCACCGGGGATCAGGTCGATCTGAAATTCTATCTCACGGTCCTATGGCACACCTTGTAGATCTTCGGGAAACACATCCGGGAAATTACGTACCACTGGCACTTCTAATAATTGTGGTATCGACACGTCCACATCTTTCATGTATGCCAAGTAGGCACAACATCCGCGCCTCATACACTTCTCTACCACTGTCATCGAAATCACTTTCGGAACCGTAGTGACGCGATCACCATAAACTGTCACTGAACTCCCATCGGGTGAAACTAACCGAATCATCTTTTTCAGACACACGATGTTTGCCTCATAGGCTGCTAACCAATCCATCCCTAGTACTATATCAGATCCGCCTAGGGGCATCACATATAGCTTAGCAGAGAACCTATGGCCTTTTAGTTCTATGTCGTAGTTTTCCAAAATATCAGAGATTCTGGTAGACTTACCAATAGCAGTTTCTATGTCAAAAGGTTCATCGATGCTCCTACAACTAACAGGCAATTTAGCATAGAAGGCAGCAGATATGAAACTCCTACTAGCACCAGAATCAAATAGTACAGAGGCACAAGTTTGGTTTACTGGGAACACACCTGACACGACATCAGGGTCTACCCGGGCTTCCTCTCGGGTCATCGTGAAGACTCTTGCACTTGCCCTCTACCCTTCTTCTTCCGGCCTCTTCTTCAACCCAGAACTTTCAGCCCTTGGCTTCTTTCAAACCATGTTCATATGGCCGATTTCACCACAGTTAAAGCACCGTAAGGCTCCACACATCTTTGAAATGTGACCGGGCTTGCCACATTTGTAGCAGACATTCATTCTCAAGCGGTATTCCCCGCTATGTTCCTTCCCACACTTATCAACCCTGAGCTTACAGAAACCACTCGGCGATCATCCACCCTCGGCCTCTTACTGTTCGGGGTGAAACCACCACGCCCGAATCTCGTCCCGTTCCAACTCTTGTTATTACCACCGCCATCAGTCCTCTTCACCTCAACCACAGTTACCTCCCGTTCATCATACAACCTACCCGCCAAGTCCACTACCGACCTAAAAGTGCTCGGTCGAGCAGTGATCAAATGCCTGCTAATGTCAGCGGGCAACCCTTGGATGTATCTCTTAATCTTCCTTGATGTCGGCGTAACCTGATTGGGCACCAGCCTTGCCATCTCATTGAACTTGGTAGTGTATTGCTGGTGGGTCATGGTTCCCGCTTCCAGCTGTAAGAACTCCCTCTCAATCTTGTCGAGTTCTCGATGAGGACAGAATTCCTCAATCACCAACTTCTTCAACTCACTCCATCTCATCCTCCTGATGGCCCTGTTGCCCTTGGCTTAGACAAGGTTGTCCCACCAACATAGCACCAAGTCAACAAATGAATGAGTGGCAAACTTCACTTTCTAGTCCTCCCGGCACTCACTGATTTCCAGCACTGCCTCCATTTCCCTAACCCAGCGATGGGCAGTAGCAGCGTTACCGTTGCCGTCAAAAGTAGGGGGTTTACACCGTTGGAATGCCCCGTAGCTGCATCCCCTCGCGGTTTCCCGCACCTCTACATCTTCTTCATCACTGGAGGCTCCCCTTTCAACATTCATCTCCTCCTTATCATCATGATCTCCCTCATTCTCCCTACTCCCAGCAGCAGCCCTTCTCTCTTCCTCCTTTTCTTTCCTCTCATCCTTCCTTACGGCCCGGATCACCTCAGTCACAATAGACGGTAGGATCGTCTGCATGACTTGGTGAACCTCCTCCACCACTGCCTCTTTCACTGAGGCCCTCAAACTGGCACTCTCATCCACTCCCTCCGGGTGATGAAGCTCAGGCTCAGCAGGAGCCGTCTCTGCAGTTCTCGTCTTGTTCTTTGCAGCGGAATTAAACATCAAAAGCCATTCATTAACTTTATAAAGGTTGTTGCTAAGCAATACAGGTTTGTTAATAGTTACAAAAGACCCTTAATTTGCATTACAAAACAACAATGTTATAGATCATGAATGGATGTCAGCCAAATCCCGACGAGTATCCTCCCCGAGTGCCATCCTCAGCAAATTACCTGCCAACTGAAAACGCATAAAAGTCAGCTTTACTGAGTGAGTTCTAGTTTTAAAATCCTAAAAATATCTTAATAGATTTGTGTACAAAATACTTCTTCTTAAGAAAAATATCTTATCTTTCTTTCGGATGTGATCACACATCATACATACAAATCATATCCATTTACATCATCACAATTCTCTTTCTTGCTTATTTATTATTATCTTTCACTGTCGATATGGACCAAAGTGCTATACCCCCATATAATGCGCGTAAACCTGGTACTGGGCATTGAAGTCTATAAATAGACTCCATCTGTGGTACACATATGCTGACTCCAATACCGGGGCAGCAACAGTGGTCCCCTCAATCTTAAAGATTGACCCTGTGTACATCCTTTGGGTTAGCTAAACCGTACATAGTTGAGCTAACGACAACATGGTCGTGCACCTCCTATAAATGTTTACTTGCAAGTCTTTTCATTCTTTATGTTCCACTTTTCGTTAATATTAATCTTTCACTTGATTAATAATAATACTTTATGATCATAGGCAAACCACATAAAGTCATATTATAATATCATAGTAGGAAACATAAGGATAGCCCATTACATGCATAAAATAATCAGATACAAGCATCAAGTCAACCATGGTCAAACCCTAATTCTGATCTTCCAAAATTCCAGAAAATTCCTTAAGTCTTAGAGAAATGCGGGTGAACAAACCAATGCGGGTGAACAAAACTAATGCAGATGAACAACTTGCAAATGCGGATAAACAACTTGCAAATGCAGATGAACACTTGGTAATTATTCTGTCTTAAAAGAAATGCTGATGGAAACTGTAGCAAATGCGCATGTATAAAAAGAAGTGCTGATAGACACTTGGACTGAATTTAGGCAAATGCGGGTGAACAACTGCAAATGCGGGTGAACACTTAGGTTGAATTAAGGCAAATGCGGGTGAACAAAGTTAATGCGGGTGAACAAAACACTTAGGCAATTATCATAGTGTAAATGCGGATGAACACTTCAAATGCGTTGGAACACTGTAGCAAATGCTCATGAACAAAAAACTTATGTAGATTTCACAGTTTAAATGCGGATGAACTATCTAACCTACAATTTAGACTTATGCTATAACCAGTTCCAAAACCTCATTCTCATACATTCTTAACATAGATCTATCATGCTAAACTCCTAGAGCAAGCTTACAACCTCATAAAACACAGAAATTCATACACATACATACACAGTTATCATAAACGACGGTTGTAAAACATTTTAAATGCATTTTCAGCCCCAAAGGAGTTTAAAAACATAGAATCGGGGTCCTAGAACTCACCTATTGCAGCAAACAAGTGAATCTCCTCCCAATTTGCATGCACAAGAGTTCAAACACCTAAAACAAGCCAAAACAAACACCCGAACACCAAGAACACATAGAAATCAGTTTCTAAGGTTGAAACCTCAAAGAAACCGAACCAATTAATCACAAAAACCTACTAACCTTGAATATTCTTCTTCTTCTTCACAACTCGACCGAGTGAAAACACAAAACCCAGCTTTCTTTCTTTCTTTTCTTCTTCGGAAAGCAGCAGCAGAAAGAGCATGGGCGACCATGCTCTTTATACACCCACTTTTGACTTTTTTACTATTTTACACTTTTCACCCTTCAACTTTGGCCATTATAAAAATTCGGGTGTTACAGTATTGTAAGCACTAATAATAACAAAGTAGAGAGAATTAGTCTGGTGAGAGAAACAATTAGGTTGAGTGTGTGTGAGAGAAAATTTTCTTACAAACTTCCTTTGTAATCTCCTAGCATCATCATCCATATGAATGAATGAAATTTTTATGAATATGTGTTCTTGAATTGTTCATCATTCATTCATCATCATATATTAATCTTGTATAGATCTTCAATTGAAATCATCAACAGGTCTGTGATATTCCGCATCACAGTTCTGATAAACAGTAATAATACGATTGCAATATTCGATCCTACAAGTATCGATATTTTCATCAGTTTGTATCAGAGCCTTGGCTCCTTGTTATTCAAATTGTTCTCAAAAATTTGAACCACAAGTTTGATCTGCAAATTGTTGTTGTTTTTTGATGAAATCAAGCTATCATTAGCTTAGATTTGTTATTTCGTGAAGATCTACAAGTTTTCACATCAATTGAAGTTCATTTGAGCCATTAATTTGAAGATTTAAGCAAACTTGTTCTTCAAGTCTTCTAATGCTCATGAACATGAAATTTTGATTTTGCTGTTGTTTGTGAATCCAAGGATCGTTCAGGAATTATCAGAGTTGATTTGAACAAGTATTGATCGCGGAATTATCAATACTTGGTGTTTAATCTACGAATTCAATCACACAATCACACAAAATTAAGAATAATCAAACCGTGAATACTCAAGAACGTTGAACGTAATGCTTTCTTGATGCTATTGATATTGCTAATACAATGCTTCAGATATTGTTGATTCTCATGATTTAACTATTTTTCTGATTTTATTTATTGATTACATCTGTTGATAATCTCATATCTATTTATAGAGATCTAATGTTGTTATATTGCTAGCTATTTTATTGCTATTATTAAGCTAATCATCATTATCCGAATCTTCACCATGTTTATCGGCTTAGGAATTCGTGATTTACAATGATTCTATTAATGATAAGTATTGTTGATGTGACGTGGAATATCCGTTTGAATAAAACGTCTTCAATCGTCATTAAAGTTGTTGATGTTCTGCCACGTTGACTTGATGTTGACTTCTGAGTTAATTGGTCTTCCGCAGGAATTTACTCTTCTGCAGGTAGTCTGTCTTCCATAGCAACTGTTGTAATGTACTTGTTCTTCAATGGTTGTGCTTCCGCAGGAGTTCTTGTACTTGTTCTTCAGCAGCACACTCTCCTTCAGTAGCTCCACTTGATCTCGGATTTGTTCAGTATTTGTTGTTCTTCCGTAGGAGATCTACGGATGTACATTCTTCAGTTATGTTCCTGAGAACATCTACGAAAGAACACTTTATTCATCCGCAGTTGTTCCAACTCTTGGTCAATTTTCCAAATTGACACAGTTTAATGTTTCCTACACATTCACACATACATTCTGAAATATATCATATCATAGATGAATATATTAAATGAAGTGAAAAATAAATTTATTTAGTTTATAAACACAATTATAATCAAAGATATTTATTTTATATCATTAAGAATAATAATTATAATTATGATTACAAGAGTGATATATATCATCTAAACCTATACAAGAGATCTATTCCTAACATTGTTTGATCAAATTTAAGCTTCTAATAGCTTTAGTTTGTGATAACTAACACATCTGCAAAGTTTCATATCAATTGAACATTCACAACTCTTGAATTTGAAGATTTTTGAAAATTTTATGTTCTTGAGAAAAGTTCACTGTTCTTGAGGAAAAATCATCAAAAATCATGAATCTGATGTTGTTTAGCTGAAATTGATAGTGGTTTTAGCTTAGAAACATCAAATCTAAGGTTCGTTTATCATTTTCAACATCCAAATCATTCATTTTTGAACATTGATTCTCATATCTGGGTTTTTGTTCTTCTTGATGTTCTTCATGTGTTTATCATCTAAATCTGAGTTTAGGTGATGATTATACGAAATTGGTTGTTGTTTTAGTTTATAATCACTTATCTATAGCTATTATAACATTTGGTTTTATCAAATTCCATCAGAAACCCAAGAATCAAAAGTTTGTTCATACAAGAGCATGAAGTTTGACTTTTTCAAAGTCAAACTGTTTTGAAATCTCAAAATTCAGCAAAATTTATGATTTAATCCAGATTTTGATTTGTTTGTTCATCATTCAATCATTCAAGAATCATTCAACAATCATTCAAACATCAATTTATGTATTCTCAATTTTGAATTCTAATTTTTGAATTTTAAGTTTTTGGCTAAGTGTTGCACCCACAGCTGACGTTTTTAATTTCACAGCTGACAAACACTTCAAACATTCATCTTTGACCAAGTCTTCATAGCAAATGCGTTAAATTCCACAGCGGATAAAGACCATCAGTCATCAAATTTTTCTAAGTGTTCACAGCTGATGAACAAAATATCCACAGTGGACGTTAAATATCTACAGCGGACGCTAAACATCCACAGCGGACGTTAAAATATCCACAGCGGACGTTAAACATCCACAACGGACGTTAAATACCTACAACGGACGTTAAATACCTACAACGGACGTTAAACATCCATAACGGACGTTAAATACCTACAGCAGACGTTAAATTGTTCACAGCGGACACAACTGTTCAGAGCAAACACAACTGTCCATAGCGGACACAACAGTCCACAGCGGACACAACAGTCCACAGCGGACACAACAGTCAACAATGGATGCAACAGGTCCACAGCGGACATTCATCTGTCCACAGCGGACGTGTAACTTTGCAGCAGACAGAAACAAACAACCACCTCCACAGCGGACGTTGTACAAAACACAACAACTCATAGCGGACGTTACTTTCATTTTCATTCGCTTCAAAACACAACAACTCAAAGCGAACGTGTAAAAATCACAGAATCAAAAGTTTGTTCTCGGAAGATTTTGTTGTTTTTGGAAGGTTTTTGCTTGTTCTCGGAAGTTTTCAACTTGACTAACTTTTAAGTTGTTCCCGGAAGCTTTTCATTTTGACAAACTTTTAAAACTTGTTCTCGGAAGTTTTGTTAATTCGGAAGCTTTTCATTTTGACAAACTTTTATAAGTTGTTCTTGGAAGATTTGAGAAGTTCATGTTAACTTCCTGTTGATCAAGATATATATACTTCAGAAGAGTTGAATTACTCTCACTCAAGTCACAAAATCATTTTAATTTTAATTGATAAGATCCAAATATTGTTACTTAAAAATTAAGCTAGATTAATCTTAGTCCAGCATAACTAAATTGTAATTGAACTGAGTTAACTCTTTAATTAGGTTGATCTAATTAAATTGAGTTTTGACGTTCTTTGGATTCAATTAAAATTTTAAAATTTGATTTTGTTTGAAACACAAAAACAATTGTTAAATCATTTTTGTTTTTAAACAAAATGGAAAATTTAACATCATTCACTAACATTCGTGTTTCAAGAAACCGAGCTATCTTTCTTGCTGCAGGTAGAAAGAGGTTTCAAGAATTCAAACAAAGGAAATCAAGCTGCAACCAACCAAACAACATCAGCAAATCAAACAAAAGCTACAACCAACCAAACAACAACAGCAAATCAAACAAAAGCTGCAACCAACCAAACAACAGCAGCATATCAAATAATAACAACAATTCATTATTTGACAAGACAAATATTCAGTTGTACATCAGTCATATTAAGAAAGAACTGATGCATTTACATTTGTGTGATCTTGCAAACTCAAACAACACATTGTCTAATGATTTGATCAAATGCAGGTTAGAGATGGAACAATCTCAAAGAAATGATCAAGCACAAATCAAGACGTTGAATCAACAAAACATCAGTTTAGCTCAAGAGATGAACCAGTTGCAAGACAAAATGGTTCAACAAGAAATCAAACTTGAAGAGTTAGCTACTAAGCTTGCAAAAGCCACAAATATCAACAACACTAACATTCCTCCATTGCTTGAAATTCCTGAAGACAGAAAGATCAATCTATGCTCATTAGCATGCATAGATGAAGTAAAATCATATCAGAAATATTGCAACAATCTAGCATACATGATAAAGGAGGAAAGAGCTTCACATGCAAAGGAACTATAAACTTCTGCTAATCACATCAGTTCACTAGAGAAAGAAGTTGACAACTTGCTTAAAGAAAACCAGAAGCTGAATGCTCATGCAACTGAACTCTCTATGAAGTTAACAAACACAAAGGCTGAAGTCGAAGCCAAAATATCAGAAGCAAGTACAACAAAAACAATCAATAACTTGCAATATTACATTGACCGTCTAAATCAAGCAATCAATACAAAAAAGGCTACAAATTTAGAATTGAAGATACAACATAAAGCTTTTGAAGATAAAATAATTCTCTGCTGAAGGATGTAAACAAACTACTTGGAGAAAGATTTAGTCTTCAAGCTCAAGTTACAAGGCTCATTGAGTCTATAACAAAGACAAAAGCAGATCATGCATCAACAGAAGTTGAATTTGAGAATTTAAAACTGACTGCTAGCAAGTTGGAAGAACTACTTGATGCACAAAGAGATCAGAAGAAGAGTGCTAGATCTACATACCATGTTGTTCCTCCTCCTTACAATGATAACTACATAAAAATGCCAACTTCAATGACAAGTTCAGTCAAAGAAGATTCAAATATGCATGTTCATCTACCATCCACTATCACTCAAATCACTTCTCCTAAAACAGCATCAAAGCTTTACCTCAAACCTGAATCACCACAGAATGAAACCTTTTACTCCTGTGATGGTCAAGATGGAGATCCTGCAAGTGATGACAGTGATGAAGAAACCAACCAACCAAACAAAGCAATATTGACATGTACTACCATGTCATTGAAGAAATCAATCCAAAACAAACATAGCCACAGAATCCAATGCAATAAAGCCTGACAACAAACAAAAGGCTATGGTTCTCTATGAGAAATTCACAAAGGCCGAACTGAAGGCAAAGATTAAGATGGAGTTAAAGAACAAGCAGAAGCCTGAGGTACAAGAAATCAAAGACCAAGTCAAGAGAAAGAAAACCAGATCTAAAAGAAAGAAGAAAAATCATACCAAGTCTTCTACACCTGATCCAAACCAACCATCAACCTCAAAAACTACAATAGAAACTCTAAAACAACAACAAGTTCTCTACGATATATGGAATTCAGATTCACACAATACGTCTGAGTGTAAAAACACTGAGAGTGATACATATATATTTCCTCATAAGAGAAAGAAACAAAAACAACCAAGACAAAAGGCTGTGAAGTTCCAATCAAATCCAACTTCATCATCCAAGCCTAAGGAAAGAAGATCCAGACCTGCTCCTTACTGCTTAAATTATGACATGGAGAATCATACCACTTCAGAGTGTTCATACAACAACTCTCCAATATCACTACACAGAAGAGGTCAAAGATCTTATCATCCATCAGAGTCATACTCACCAAGATCAGAGCATGAGTACTACAACACACGTCATAGCTACTCTTCTCCTCAATCACATCAGCATGGGTATGATTTTAAACATTATGATATTCATGATTATTGGGCACCAAGACATTATCCTAGGTCATACACACAACATAAGTATCACAGATATAGGAATACTACTTGGCATAATGGCTTTCATAAAAGATCACATCTATCAAATTATTATAATCATGATTACAATTCTTATGATGAATATGATAACACGCCTAGAAGAAACAAACAAGATCAAGGACACAGATCCTTTGCTACACCTCCACAAAACTTTCAAAAGCAAACTAGATTTTCTAAACCAACCAAAATATTTTTAAAAGCCAAACAAACTCCTTTTGTTAAACAAACTAAAGTTGAGTTAGTTGGTTTAATAAAAACAACGTTAGAGAAAGAAAACAATTTCAGGAGGTGAATCTAATACATTATCAGATAAAGCAAAATCATACATATACCAGCAAGTCACATATAAAGATGCTAATGGACAGCTCAGGATAGTAATGGTTTGGGTTGAAATATCTAACTGATTTGCTAGTGTATTAGGGACAATTATAGAGGCCTGCCAACCCAAGAAAAGTTAGCAGTGGTTGATCCCTTCCCATGACAGGAATGTTCTTCCTGCTCATGATGTTTATGATCCAACTGAGCCAAATGGAGTAGAAATTAACCATGATTTAATGCAGGACATCAATCATTCATAGAAACTATGATGGTAATGCAAGAAACAATCGTTGTTTCATTTCATCTGCTTAGTTTGATTACATTGCTACATGGACTAACTGTTGATGATCTCTATTGATTTGATAACACACATGCCTTTTTTTCAAAACCAAAAATCCTAAAAATTAGAAAATCAAGAAAAGTCCAAAAATGTTACTATAATGTAATTATTTTTGATTCTTCCTGCATTTACATGAGAAATGATAGCACACTCATCTACTATCTTCTGCATCTATTTTTCAGATCAATAAAGACTAACAAGACTCTGTTTGATATGTCAGTAGGCTCAGCTTAGATTCAAGATAAGCATATTTGTGATGAACTAAATCAATATGTATTGTGGACCAAAACCATCTTAGGTTATTGGTAAGCAATGACTTTTCCAAGTGTTTGCTTGTGTGGTTACCTAAACACACCATGCAAAAATGGTTTATAAATTTCTTATTGATAAAAGCATCTGTTTCTCCTTTGTTGTATGTAAATACAGATCTGGAGTAAACATAAGGACAACTTTTGTTATGCTAAGCACAGACCTAGTTGACCTTGCACTAAAAGTGCTGATGCATGCCAAAAAGGCAAAGAAAAGAATCCTAATGAGGATCAACTTATAAAGTTAAGTGTAAAAGAATCTTAATGTGGATCAGATCCAAAAAGAATCCCAAAGTGGATCATATCATGAGAATTTATACTCTAAGTAGCCTGGTTCAAGTTATAATAAAGTGTCGCCTTGCATTTCATAAGGAGGGTTATTCTTCCATATTTCTGAGTGTGGGGTACTCAGTTAGCATATCTAATCAAACCTAAACATGATAAATATTACAAAGTGTTAAAAATAGATCTTTGCATGAGTTTAAGTAGACAAACATACTTATAATCAACTTTGTTCTTTGTCTATGTCTATTCCAACTTTAAATTCTTAGATGTAGAGAATTTTGGATTAGTATGATCTTATTGCAGTTAAAGGATTCATGCTTGTAAATATCATAATTTTGAAAAATCTAAAATTCCAAAAAGATTTGTCATTTTTAGTATTTTTCTTAGTTTTGGCAGATTTACATGTGTTATTGATTTAGGAGTGAAATTTCCATGCAATACCTCTATCGAGAGGAATTAGACTTTTACAGGTGATGAATTGCACAACATGCCTGAGTTTCTCATTCAGTTTAAGATGTTAAGTGAACACTCCTGCTTCCTTCAAATATCTCCTGCCAGTTGCTGAGAACTAAGAATCCTCCTCTTGGTTTCTCGTACACAAAAGTTCCTCACCCTCCAAAGCTTTTGTTGAGGGAGAGTATATGTCAAGTCTGAAGAATGTCTGATGCTTCTCCTTCACTTCTAAAGTTCAGATAAAGCTGCTGATATTGCTACCTGTGCAATCCACAGTGTTTGCAAATGGGTGTATTTTCAAGTCCTCAAAATGAGACTAGAAGATCATGATGATGAAACATCCATCAAGTGTCGAAACAAAGTCTGTATGTGTCGAAACAAAGTCTTCTTCTCAATTCCTTTTTCTGAAGCTTCTAAGAAGATGCTACCAAAAAGGGGGAGAAGACTGCACTTCAAGACTGCACATCAATCAACATCCAAGGTTTTGATAATCATGAGGTTTTGGCAGCATCATCTTAGGGGGAGTATTGTTAGACTATTTGAAGATAATACTTACCAAAACCTAAGTGCTGAATCTCATGATGATTACCAAAACCGACACGGTGAAGCTATGCTAAAAATATTATCAAAACGAAGAAAATTGACCAAAGTCTAACTTGGTCAACCGTGGTCAAAGTCAACGGTCAACATCAGCGGTCGTCCCGAATGACGTCAGCACCCGGCAGTCATGCATCAGCAATAGAGAATTTATCTGACTTAGAAGAATATTTGTGTAATCCTTAGGGCTTAAAGGTAATTTTGTTTATTTATGTAAAGAGTATAAATAGACAAGCATTGTAAAGCATTGTAAGCACTAATAATAACAAAGTAGAGATAATTAGTCTAGTAAGAGAAACAATTAGGTTTGTGTGTGTGAGAGAAAATTTTCTTATAAACTCCCTTTGTAATCTCCTAGCATCATCATCCATATGAATGAATGAAATTTTTATGAATATGTGTTCTTGAATTGTTCATCATTCATTCATCATCATACATTATATCTTGCCATAGATCTTCACTTGAAATCATCAAGAGGTCTGTGAGATTGCACATCACAGATCTGATAAACGGCAACAATAAGATTGCAATATTCGATCCATCATTATCGATATTTCATCAACCCTCAAAGATCTGAAGCACCCGACGATCTATAGAAAGTTTCTAACATAAGAGATAAGCTGAGATGTCATTTAAACTATCAGGAATTAACCTTAAATCACTAGAAAGTGTCAACTTGACCTTAAGGTAAATACTTTATCTTTTAAAACAAAACTCGCGACTCCTTGAGATTCTCCGTTATCTTGAATCCTAGCATGAGTTATAGTTAATTTATTTACGCATGCTGGTGAAATGCAAGAGAAACATCAGACTAAGATTGTATGCATGGTCTAAGTAGAATGATAAACATTTGATGGGGTAGAACCCTTAAAGGGATACTATGCCTAAGTATGGTTGGTTATGGTTTGGTGCCCAAGGATTATGACACCCTAGGCATTGATGGCCACATGAGTGACCCTATAACAAACTATTACTAGTGTACAAAGAAAGATCTTGATGTTTATTTCTTCTATGGACTTAGAATGCTTAATCTTAAATTAGTATTCTCATGCTTACTTATGAAAATGATTTGGGTTTAATAAACATTATTCATCAGCAATATGCTAATATTGAAATTTTTTATGTTTTACAGGTAAAGGGAAGAATCAAGTTCTCCCTTCTTCATTGATCCGGGGGAAAAGGAAGTCCAAATAATCCCGTACCATGACGTATCTAGAATAGTAGTAATTAGTGAAACAAAAAGACTTCTACAGACCATGGAAGTTACTCCATTTCCCTGCCTTGGCATACACAGAGCTAACTTTCCTTGAGACTACTTCTAGAACATCCCCTCGACCGGTGGATCGAATTAATGAACTTTCAAAACTTTCTTTTTTCCAGGGTGTGATACCACTGAAAGGGAGATACTTGCAACCGAGCTCTCATCCTACTCCCGCTGCCAACTTTGTGACAGAAAAAGAATTAGGCCAAAGATTAGGATACATTCTGGGAAAATAAAACTTCCATTGAAGAGCAATGGAAGAGAGGAAACAAGCATAACTGGGAACCTGTCATCGACATCCGAGCGACAGAGAGTCCTTCCGTCGAACGGGGCTCAACTACATCCTAAAAGGAGGTATCAACGAGCCTTTCCTTGAAATGAGAAAGAAGATGGTACACCTGAATTGTATTATTTAAGTGCTTATTGGCATCCTAGGTAAGACGGGGGGGAGGGGGCAAGTGTTCTTCGGAATGATTGGGTGTAAAGGGCACGTACTAGTAGCTAAGGAAAGGGGCATTCGGGAAGCGACTAGTCACTTCTAATGAAGCTTCTAGAAGGCCGATCACTATGTACAGAGCTTCCATTTAAAAAATGATGATTAGTTTCATCTATATAAATGGGTATGAAGCTCTTTCCTAATGATGGGTTCAAGAATTCATGCTCGCAGTTTTTCGTTTATTGAATAAAATCTCCTATTCTTGCTTATTTGGCCGAAGAAGCATCGGACAGGTTGGAGTTCTTACCTTCTTGGGATTCTAAGTTCAAGTTAATGAATAGTTCTATATCGATGTGTAAGGCCCCGTTTTAGGAACCTCATAGTTGGATTTGGACATCAGAAACACAAGTTCTCGAACATTAAATTTCATTAATCTACGCGAGAACTCTCTCTTTCACGCGAGAACTTCACCTTCGATCGAATATTCGGGGCGTTACACGACGAGCGTGATTTGGATCTTCTTCGATCGATTTCGACTGTGATTGGAATGAATGTGACATTAGATCATGCCATAGTATAAACTCTGTGAGTGTATCTAATATCATCATTGAGTTTTAGAAACATGTGGCTTGTAATATGAATATGATCTTTCGTAAAACAAAAATATGAATCAAAGTATGATCTAGTTTTGGAAGTCTGGTTTATGAAATAATATTATGATGTTGTTACAAATGACATTTCCACTACTAATAAATCTTTGAAATTGATTTCACAAATAAAATAATCAAATGATCCTGGTCGGTTGATATGGCCCTGGGTGACCCAAACTTGGGGAGTGATAGAACTTGGGGTAGAAAAGAAGATATTAGGGATGGAGATCATCATATATAGAAATGAAGGTAAAATAAATCTATCACAAAGTTCTTTTATACAAAAGGTGTTGTTTAATTTTCATATGGAAGGATGCAAACTAGTGATACTCCTTTTGCTTAAAATTTCAAGCTGTGGTAATCCTTATTCAAAATGTGATAAAAATAGAGCATATGATAAAAAAGTACCTTATGTAAATGTTGTTGGTAGTATAATATAACTTATGGTGTGCATGAGGGCTGATATGAGCTATGGAGTAAGTGTGGTAAGTAAGGACTTATCGAATTCGAGGAACCAGCACCACGAAGCTTTTTGTGGCTGCTGAGGTATTTATGTGGAACCCAGGAGATTGGTTTAGTTTTTGGTTACAATATAGTTGCGAGAGATATGATTATGGGATTTGTAGATAGTGATTATACTAACAATTTAAAAAGAGGAAGGTTTGTAACACGTTATGATTTCATAATGTTGCTTAGCTTGTTAAGTTGGAAAGCAACTCTTCGACATGCGTTAGCTTTATCTAGCACTGATGCCGAAGATATAGCTTCCATAGAGACTATAAGGAGGTAATGTGGCTATAGGGGTTTGTAAAAGATTTGGGTGTTAGTCTATAGGATACTACGTGATAATAAAGGAGCTAGGCAATTCTCTAGAAATAGTGTGTTTCATGAATGGGCAAAGTACATTAATGTGAGGCTATGTTTCATAAGAGATGTAGTTAATTCAAAGATGATTAAGGTGGGAAGTGAACATTGATGATTAAGGAGATTATGTATTTACTAAAGCACTTCCTAGTCTAAAGGTTGTCAAAGGTTTGAAGATACTTGATGTTGGTTGATTGATATGGTTATCAGAGTTTGACTATCAGCTTGAAGATGGAAATTGTTGTATGAATATTAAGTATATTGTTAAACTAGTCAACATGTGCGTGATCAACACATGGATCAATCTTCAAGTTGTAATAATATACATTAATTAAAGAAAAGTTAGTTTAGTCTTTTTCTTATAGTTTATTAAGAGCTTGTTATTTGTTAAGAATAAGGTAGTTAACCATGCTTTGGGTATAATAGGGAATCAAATAGTTCAAAAAAAGTAGTATAATTGATCATTTTCTTTCCTTTTCTTTGTAATATTGTTATTAATTAATAAATTCATTCATCATCAACTTCTATATTATGCATTTGGTTTCAATTTGATTGTTCTCTGGTGTTCTTTTGATTATAACAAAACTTGTATACATCCAACCTACATGTCTAAAAACATCTCTCTATTAACCTGTTTATTCGATTAATGATTCAAAATCCTAAAAACCTGTAATTAGTCTTTCAATCACATTCACACAATGTCCATCTTGTTTAAATTGCATAATAATGGCGGATTCAACTACAACATGGATTAGATGTGTACATCCAAATCCGGATTTTGTACAGACCCGATTAACCAACCTAAACTTGACCCAGGTTGAACCCAGTGACCTTAAGATCTAGTTTGAACTCATTATAACTCGTCGGTTCCAAACTAGTTTGTAGTACAAATGCCCAACTTGGTTCTAACATAAGTTCTACATGGCCTGGTTCCCAACAACTGGGGATAAAGCTGTCTCATCTCATCTTCGGATTCCCAAGGGGACTCCGACCCCTTTCTATGCTTCCACTATACTCGGACGAGTGGAACTACTTTATTCCTCAGTCGCTTCTCTTTTCTGTCTATTATAGCTACGGGTTATTCCACGTAGTTTAGTCTTTCATCAATCTCCACATCTTCCAGCGGAACATGAGCATCTTCGTCCGCTAGACACTTACGCATATGTGATACGTGGAAGGTAGGATGTATTCCACTCAATGCATCTGGTAATTCCAGCCTATACACCACTTCCCCTACATGGGCTATGATCCTAAAAGGTCCAATAAATCGAGGGCTCAACTTTCCTCTCTTTCCGAATTGAATGATTCCTCTCCAAGGTGACACCTTTAGCATCACTCTATCACCGACGTTAAACACAATCGGTCTTCGACGTTTATCGGCATAGGATTTTAGTCTATCTTTAGCGGCTTTCATGTAGGCTTTAATCCTGCCCAACTTCTCATTAGTCATCTCGATGACCTCAATACTCCCTAATTCCTTCTGACCGATCTCTCCACAACATATCGGGGTCGTACACCTTCGGCCGTACAACATCACATACGGGGGCATACCAATACTGGCATGGTGGCTGTTATTGTATGAGAGCTCTACCAACAGTAGATGACTATCCCAGTTCCCGCCAAAGTCTATGATGCATGCCCGAAGCATGTCCTCCAAGGTCTGGATAGTCCTTTCGGATTGGCCATCCGTCTGTGGGTGGTATGTTGTACTGATGCGCAATCTAGTTCCCATCGCATCATTGAACTTTTTCCAAAATTTGGATGTAAACCGCGTATCTCTGTCCAAGAAAATCGACACCGGCATGCCATGATGGGCAACTATCTCATCGATGAACAATTTGGCATGCCGCTCCAAGTTATACGTCTCTCGGATCTTTTCGTCAATCTATCCACTATGACCCATATGGCATCATAACCTTTAGCTGTGCGAGGTACCTTCATTATGAAGTCCATAGTAATGTGCTTCCACTTCCATTTGGGAATTTCCAATGGTTGGGTTTTCTCGTATGGCTTCTGATGCTCAGCCTTAACCTGGAGACACGTCAAGCACCTTTCTACGTACCTTGCCACATTGGCTTACATTCCCGGCCACCAAAAGTTCTTCTTTAGGTCTTGGTACATCTTGTTGGGTCCCGAGTGAATGGAGTAGCGAGTCTTGTGGGCTTCATCCAACACCTTCTCTCGTAGACCTCCACGTCTAGGAATCGACATACGCCCAAATCTAGCTTTGACACCATTGGCGTTTTCTTCCAGGTTCGCAATCTGCCCCTTCTTCCTTTCTTCATTAACGTGCTCGCGCTTTAGAGCTTGTTTATGAGTTTCGCAGATTTGCCTTATCACATCAGGAGTCACTATCAACTGGTAAGATCTCACCCGAATTGGTTCCCGGTCCTCCTTTCGGCTTAGGGCATCAGCTACCACGTTAGCCTTACCCGGGTGATAATGAATCTCACAGTCATAATCTTTTATGAGCTCCAACCATCGTCTCTGCCTCATATTAAGATCTATCTGCTCAAAGAAATACTTCAAGCTTTTGTGGTCCAAAAAAATCGTACATTTGACACCGTATAAGTTGTGTCTCCATATCTTTAATGCAAATACCATAGCAGCCAGCTCCAGATCATGGGTAGGGTAGTTCACCTCGTGAACCTTTAACTGTCGAGATGCATATGCTATGACTTTACCTCGCTGCATTAGCATGCAACCCTAACCACTGATAAGAAGCACCGGAATAGACAACCAAGTCCTCATTCCCTTCCGGTAGCGTTAACACTGGAGCTTGTGTCAATCTTTTCTTTAACTCCATGAACACATTCTCTTGACTGTCGCCCCATTCAAACTTCACATCTTTTCCCGTCAACTTGGTCAATGGTGAGGCAATCTTGGAAAATCCTGGATGAATCTCCAGTAATAACCCGCCAATCCAAAGAAGCTTTGGATTTTAGATGGCGTTTTAGGTGAATTCCACTTCATCAACGCCTCCACTTTAGCAGGATCAACCATGATTCCTTCTGGGTTAATCACATGACCCAGAAACTGCACCTCGCGTAACCAAAATACGCACTTGGAGAATTTCGCATACAACTTCTCCCTTGTTTGAGTTTCCAGCTCCTCGCGGAGGTGACAGGTGTGGTCTCCCTCATTCTTCGAGTAGGTCAGGATATCGTCTATGAACACTATCTCGGATTTGTTGAGCATCGATCGACAAACCCTATTCATCAAGTCCATGAATTTTGTAGGAGCATTAGTTAGACCAAATGACATCACGAGAAATTCATAATGCCCATATCGCATCCGAAACGTAGTCTTTGGGATATCCTGCTCCCTAACCTTTAGCTGGTGATAACCTGATCGAAGATCGATCCTCGAAAACCAACTTGCACCTTGCAACTGGTCGAACAGATCATCTATCCGAGGTAACGGGTATCTATTCTTCACCGTAAGCTTATTCAGCTCCCTGTAGTATATACACATACGCATGCTACCATCCTTCTTCTTCACGAACAACACCGGAGCACCCCAAGGAGAAATGCTCTGATAAATCCTTTATCGTGAAGGTCCTTTAGTTGGGCTAACAACTCATTCAAGTTTGATGGAGCTAGATGATATGGCGCTTTAGCAACGGGCTGAGTTCCTAGCACAAGATCAATCTGAAACTCTATCTCCCGATCGGGTGGTACCTCTGTCAAGTCATCAGGGAACACATCCGGGAAGGCACACACCAGGGGCACATCTATCAACTTCATAGTTTCAGCTCTAGCATCTTTAACGTATACCAAGAATGCTCGACACGCTCGTCTCATCAACTTCTTTGCCTTTATCATAGAAATCATCTTCGGAACTTCACAGATTCTGTCACCGTAAATCGTGACTAAGCTACCATCAGGCGCTTTCATCTGAATCATCTTCCTTTGATAAGCTATATTAGCCTCGTAGGCGGCTAACCAGTCCATACCCAACACAACATCAAATCCTCCTAGGGTCATAAAAAACAACCTAGCGGGGAATCTATGACCTTCCAATTCTATGCTACAATCATCTAAGGCCTCAGTTATCTTAGTAGTCTTTCCAATGGTAGTTTCTACTTCAAACATATGATCTATTTCTTTGGCCTTAGCATTCATCACATCATAGAAGGTAGCAGCTATAAAACTCTTACTTGCACCAGAATCAAACAAAACAGAAGCAAGTATGTTGTTAACTGGGAACATACCTAACACAACATCAGGTTCCGCTCTGGGCTCCTCTCTGGTCATCGTGAAAGCCCTAGCCTTGGCCCTTGGCTTGTCAGCAACTTTCTTTTCCTTCTCAGACTCCTTTCTCTTGGTCGAGTCAACCACTCGCGCCTCTTTACAATCTCGGCTGTAGTGCCCCAACTTGCCACAGTTGTAGCACTTTACCAGATTAGGGCAGTCCTTGGAGAAATGCCCCGTCTTCCCATATCTGAAACACAGACTCAAACCGAGTCTGCATTCGCCATGCTTTCTCCCACATTTCCGGCAATCACTGGACGATTCCACCTTCATCATTTTGGCCTAAGTAGCAGACCTCTCATTTCCCTCTCGCTTCACATTTCCTGACCAACTCTTCTTCTTTGCCCCCTCAACGGGCTCATCAGTCACCACATAATCATACACTATCCCACTCAACTCCACCAAAGACTCAAAGGTCTTCGGCCTGCTTGCCTTTACATACGTCCTGACCTTTGAAGGCAAACCCTGCACATAACACTTCATCCTCCTCTCCTCAGTACTCACCAGGTAAGGCACCAACCTGGCCATCTCATTGAAGCGAGATGTGTATTTCCTATGGGTCATACTTCCAGCTTAAAACCCAAAAATTCCCTTTCCACCCTCTCGATCTCTTTCTGAGGGCAGAACTTTCTCATCACCATCTCTTTCAGGTCATTCCACTTTAAGCTCTTGAACTCACGAGTGTCTTTAGTCTACTTGATGGTGTTCCACCAATGAATAGCTTCGTCAACAAATGAGTGAGCTGTGAACTTCACAGCTTGGTCAGCTCTACATTCACTGATCTCAATCACCGTTTCCATCTCAAACACCCACTGGAGAGTGGCAATAACACCACCCTTGCCGTCCAAGGATGGAGGATTGCACCCCTTGAAGATGTGATACGAACACCCTTTGGATAAATCCCCATCAATTACATCCCCCTTGTCCTTCCCATCCTTCCCCGAGCGTTCCCTGATACCTTCACTATCTTTCTTGCTAGCTTTGTTCTTTGCCTCCAACGTCCAGTCCTTGGTTACCTCCTTCATGGCCTCAGTCATGATCAAAGGCATAATGTCCTAAAGGATCTTGTGGACCTCTTCGGCGATAGCCTCCCTGACAATAGGTTCCAAGGTAATCCTCTCTTTAGAGTGATGAGAGTTTTCCTCGCTAGCAGTGTGAAAAGAACCCACATGCACCTCCTCAGTCGTCTGCCTCTGGTTTCTGGTGACTGGCGGTCTACCCCTACCACCACGAGCACCTCCTTGAGTAGCTTTTCTTCCAGCCATAGTTTGCTATAAGATACGAAAGGCTAACATTATCAATCCAGGTAATAGTTCAGATCATGTCAAGTATTGAAAGTTTCTAATGATAATGGCCAGTTGTAATTAACTACTTACTTTACTCTTCATGCCCTAAACATTTCCTATCCTGAGTCACATCAGCTCTTAATCTCACTATAAGCACTATAACCTCAAGGAATCTTTATCAGTCATAACCTTCCTGGCATGGAGCTACTAGCACTGGCATCATTTAATTGATCCCATTCTCAGTTCGAGTCTAGACATCGGAGTGTCTAAATCTCACAAACTATGGCTCTGATACCAACTTGTAAGGCCCCGTTCCGGGAACCCCACAGTTGGATTTGGACATCAGAAACACAAGTTCTTGAACATTAAATTTCATTAATATACGAAGCAAAACGTACAAAAATTTCTATTGTTAAACATTTACATCAAAAGATCACTTGGCTAACTAACAAAAGTTCTATGCCAGGATGCCAGTCTCGATCATGTGCCAGGTAGCTCTCCCATCCATGTCAAGCTCACCCAAAATGTATAGCATACCTGTCAATATAATATGCATACAAAAGTCAGAAAAGCTGAGTGAGCTCTAGGTTCACTTTATCAAAACTATAACATACATTAATATCATAAAAACTTTAACCTCATTCATCATCAGCATCATCATCGAACTCGTTCGATAACCAAACTTTAACGTTAGCTTTCCCTTTATCATTTTCTTTATCTTTACGCTACCCACACATTATCAAATACTTTAGCATCATGTTACCCATACTTTATCCTTTTACTTTAGCTTAATAGTTTACTTTATCTTTTGAACTTAGCATGAAGCTTAGTTTCCTACCAGGTGAGAACACAACAAATGTCATTTCTCCTTTAGCTGCACGGGCATACCCAAAGTATACCCCTATGTGAGCACACCGATGTGTAGCTCCTATGCGAGAATGCACCAAGAATTTCTCCTTTAAAGGCACGGGCATACCCAAAGTATACCCCTATGTGAGCACACTGATGTGTAGCTCCTATGCGAGAATGCACCAAGCATATCTCCTTTAACGGCACAGGCATACCCAAAGTATGCCCCTATATGAGCACACCGACGTGTAGCTCCTATGCGAGAATGAACCAAGCATATCTCCTTTAACAGCAAGGGCATACCCAAAATATACCCCTATGTGAGTACACCGACGTGTAGCTCCTATGCGAGAATGCACCAAGCATATCTCCTTTAACGCCACGGGCATACCCAAAGTATACCCCTATGTGAGTACACCGACATGTAGCTCCTATGCGAGAATGCACCAAGCATATCTCCTTTAACGGCACGGGCATACCCAAAGTATACCCCTATGTGCGTACACCGACGTGTAGCTCCTATGCGAGAATGCACCAAGCATATCTCCTTTAACAGCACGGGCATACCCAAAGTATATCCCTATGTGAGTACACCGACGTGTAGCTCCTATGTGAGAATGCACCAAGCATGTCTCCTTTAGCAGTTGCTTGCAAGACTTCTTTAGCACTTTAACATTTTCACAGCTGTGCTTTATCGGGTAACAGTGTAACTATTCTTTAGCGTTTCACATGTGAATTATCATCGTTCTTTAGCCTTTAACTATCATGATATATATAATATATCTATATGCACTTTAATTATTTATCATTAAGTCCATTATTAAGTCATTATTAACGCACGCTTACGGGGTAACATAACGCGTAATAGTCCAAAGTTTTCGCGTAAGAACCCACGTTCACGCGAGAACTTCTCACTTCGAGCGACAGCTCCTCCTTCGCGCTAGAACGTCATCACTCGTGCGAGAACATCATCATTCGTGTGATAACATCATCATTCATGTGAGAACATCATCATTCACACGAGAACTTTCAAAAAGCAACCGTTAGCCGCTAAAACTACTTTTCGTGAGAACTCGCCTCTCGCGCGATAACTTTTCTGCTGTATACAACTCTATCCATAAGTTATCGCTCCTTTAACCACTTAACACGTAAAGCATACAATAACAATTATAAACATCATTCTTTTACAAAACATTCATTTAGGTATGCATATTAGCCCCAAAACATGATAAAACACGTAAAAGAGGGGACTAGAACTCACCTTATGATATTTTTACACACGAACAACACAAAACCAAGAGTGTTTCAAGCCAAAAGATACATAATCATGTGCAATATTATTACATACGGTTCATACATGCATAAATACATCGAATATCGACGAATACCTACCTTAGACACCACCTAGCACCAAATCTTTTCTTCACAAGCACAACAGTAGTACTTTTCGCATGAAGTAGAAAAGATTGGGTGCATGGGCCTATCTATAGTGTCTCTCTCTCCTCGCAGCTGTTCTCGAGCGAGAACTTCTATTCGCGCGAAAACTGCCTCCATGCGAGAACTTTATCACTCGTGCGAGAACTTTATCACTCGCGCGAGAACTCTCTCTTTCGCGCGAGAACTTCACCTTCGATCGAAAATTCGGGTCGTTACACGACGAGCGTGATTTGGATCTTCTTCGATCGATTTCGACTGTGATTGGAATGAATGTGACATTAGATCATGCCATAGTATAAACTCTGTGAGTGTATCTAATATCAATATTGAGTTTTAGAAACATGTGGCTTGTAATATGAATATGATCTTTCGTAAAACAAAAATATGAATCAAAGTATGATCTAGTTTTGGAAGTCTGGTTTATGAAATAATATTATGATGTTGTTACAAATGACATTTCCACTACTAATAAATCTTTGAAAATGATTTCACAAATAAAATAATCAAATGATCCTGATCAGTTGATATGGCCCTGGGTGACCCAAACTTGGGGAGTGACAGCACTTGGGGTAGAAAAGAAGATATTAGGGATGGAGATCATCATATATAGAAATGCAGGTAAAATCAATCTATCACAAAGTTCTTTTATACAAAAGGTGTTGTTTAATTTTCATATGGAAGGATGCAAACCAGTGATACTCCTTTTGCTTAAAAATTCAAGCTATGTGGTAATCATTATTCAAAATGTGATAAAAATAAAGCATATGATAAAAAAAAGTACCTTATGTAAATGTTGTTGGTAGTATAATATAACTTATGGTGTGCATGAGGGCTGATATGAGCTATGGAGTAAGTGTGGTAAGTAAGGACTTATCGAATTCGAGGAAGCAGCACCGCGAAGCTTTTTGTGGCTGCTGAGGTATTTATGTGGAACCCAGGAGGTTGGTTTAGTTTTTGGTAACAATATAGTTGCGAGAGATATGATTATGGGATTTGTAGATAGTGATTATACTAACAATTTAAAAAGAGGAAGGTTTGTAACACGTTATGATTTCAGAATGTTGCTTAGCTTAGTAAGTTGGAAAGCAACTCTTCGACATGCATTAGCTTTATCTAGCATTGATGCCGAAGATATAGTTTCCATAGAGACTATAAGGAGGTAATGTGGCTATAGGGGTTGGTAAAAGATTTGGGTGTTAGTCTATAGGATACTACGTGATAATAAAGGAGCTAGGCAATTCTCTAGAAATAGTGTGTTTCATGAATGGGCAAAGTACATAAATGTGAGGCTATATTTCATAAGAGATATAGTTAATTCAAAGATGATTAAGGTGGGAAGTGAGCATTGATGATTAAGGAGATTATGTATTTACTAAAGCACTTCCTAGTCCAAAGGTTGTCAAAGGTTTGAAGATACTTGATGTTGGTTGATTGATATGGTTATCAGAGTTTGACTATCAGCTTGAAGATGGAGATTGTTGTATGAATATTAAGTATATTGTTAAACTAGTCAACATGTGCGTGAATCAACACATGGGTCAATCTTCAAGTTGTAATAATATACCCTAATTAAAGAAAAGTTAGTTTAGTCTTTTTCTTATAGTTTATTAAGAGCTTGTTATTTGTTAAGAATAAGGTAGTTAACCATGCTTTGGGTATAATAGGGAATCAAATAGTTCAAAAAAAGTAGTATAATTGATCATTTTCTTTCCTTTTCTTTGTAATATTGTTATTAATTAATAAATTCATTCATCATCAACTTCTATATTATGCATTTGGTTTCAATTTGATTGTTCTCTGGTGTTCTTTTGATTATAACAAAACTTGTACACATCCAACCTACATGTCTAAAAACATCTCTCTATTAACCTGTTTATTCGATTAATGATTCAAAATCCAACAAACCTGTAATTAGTCTTTCAATCACATTCACACGATGTCCATCCTGTTTAAATTGCGTAATAATGACAGATTCAACTACAATATGGATTAGATGTGTACATCCAAATCCGGATTTTGTACAGACCCGATTAACCAACCTAAACTTGACCCAGGTTGAACCCAGTGACCTTAAGATCTAGTTTGAAATCAATATAACTCGTCAGTTCCAAACTAGTTTGTAGTACAAACGCCCAACTTGGTTCCAACCTAAGTTCTACATGGCCTGGTTCCCAACCCGACCAAGGTCCGATCGAGTTCTAAATGTTTTAAAAATCAGACCATTACACAACGGTCATTTTACCATTTGGAGCTCTTTTTAACCATTTTAGACAGTGTTTGGACCATTTTCCACCCATATTGTAGTGGTATGTTTTCAAATTAGATTCGAACACGACTTTGAGAAATCATATGACAAGATACTTCAAGTCTTTGAAAATTACACCGGCTCAAAGTCATACAACAATTGAAAGTGATGAGGAATATGGAACATTGATGTAAATACGGTTCAGGAATGAATAACAAACTTTGTAATTCAAGAAGGATTGTCGTTAGAACACTTTGATAAACCTCACATGACAAGATTGATCCAACAAACTTTCCAACAGCATTAAACTCATGTAAGTCGAACTAGCCTTAGACACGACTGTTTATATTATTGGAAACAAGTGAAAATTGAATAAAAAATAATTTTTGAAAATGTGCAAATCGGTGTGAACTTAATTACTGATGTTTGGTCGGCACTACACATTTCACTAGAATCATACAATTGTGCACCGCTCATAAGCTAGATCTAAATACAGGGCAGATGATGAACGTATGGTTGCATTTGAATTGTTTGGATATTCTCATACTGGTTAAATTTATTTTTAAATATTAAATTTGGTACTAAAAACTTATAAATTAGAAACAAAAATTTTTCAATGTCATCTGATAACCCCTCAAAAAACAAAACCACAGTTGAAAACCAAAATAAAACTATAAACCACCGTTAGTTAAGGAAATAATTTGTGATTTTAATTTTAGCAATGAAAATCGAAATTTTGCAACTAACACGAAGCAACAATTCCATATATATCTTCAAAATATTTGATGTTTATCTTTTAGAATAATGGTATAGCATCAAACGTACACGTGTCAACGGCTTTGGGTGCAACTAGCTCAAGTAAGAAACCAATGGTTAACTTATGTAATACTTTTAGAAATAAAAATGCTAAATGAAAAGGTGGTATTATCCCAAGTAGTGAGTTTGGGGGTATCATATCGAATTTTTATCTAGTACGAGTTTCAAAAGTTTTGAAACATTTGATATTTTAACCTAGAAACGAAAAGAATCACAATTTCCAATCCTAACCGCTATGGTCTATGATTTACTAACCGTCCAAACTTTCACTGTAGCTTCGGAATCTGTAGTTCATGTTATCGGTATGGTGTTATCCATATGAAGAACAAGAATAACTTCAACGATGGTAGAAATATGTATTTGTTTATAAGACCACTTCGTGACCCATGGCACCTATCCATATTTGTAACCCGATCCATTTTTATTTATTGTTTATGCAATAAAACATTTGAAATTCTATGTTATATTATTTGTTTTTATCATACATACTATTATACATGATAACTCATAGTCTTATACATTCTATACACGAGTTTTTACAATAGCAACATTTGTTAGTATGACTAATATTTTCTTTTGTAACTCTACTTGTGCCACTATCGTGACAACTATCCCTTAACATTTACACGAATAATATCCATATGATTTGATGATGGTGACTGGAAACCTAAATAAAGTTCTTATATATTTATAAAATTTCTAAAGTTCATTTTATTATTAAAGTTCTTAAATTCTTATAAAAGTACACATGCTATTTTTGTACACATGTATAAAAAAGCTATACTTTTATGGTCTCTCGTCCTTAATTTTAAAAAAATTCTTAATTATAATAATTTTATATAAGTTTATAATTATTATACTTTTATAAAAAAATTGTAACTATTTTAAAGTCTTTAATCCTTCAAAAAAAAATTATAATTTTACAACTTTAATAATAATTATTTTTATAAATATTCAAGTATTTTTATAAAATTTCAAAGATCGGAACCCCCTCTCTTTTGACTCATTTATAACTCATTTATAATCACCAACCCTGATTGTGCTCATGAAACTTGCTCATTCATGACCCCGATTTCCCCACCTATAAATACTAACCTTTGTCTCATCATTTTCTTGCTCGAATTCTTATTCTCAACTTACAAGAGATTTCTTCTTCACCTCTATACAGTTTCAAGAAACTTTCAGCCCTAACCTTCCATTGAAGCCTTTAGAAGTTTCAAGTCCGTTCGTGTTCTTAAGGTAGCAATCATATTCTTAATTTTAGTGTTCTTATTATCTTTTAATTTCTTAATAATTTTAAGTAACATTATAATCAAAATTATCATGTTTTATATAATTATAATCCTCTTATTATCATATATACACTTAACAAAATTTATTATACGAGCTTATTATTTTTAAAACCCAAAAAGGTGCACATAAGTGCTACCGTTGATTTTGAATAGAATCTGTTACAACTTTAAACGACCATAAACTGGTCATAATAAAAAAAAACTAACAAAAATCAGATTCCATGAATAATTTTATCGAGTTAACTTTCCAACCATAGCTCACACGACTTCCAATTTACTCAGACGACTCTGCAATCACCTCTACAATGTAAGTGCGCATATTTGCACCTTATGCTTTGCATAACTATTTTGATAAGCTTCTGAGCGGAATTTGAAAAACTTTTCTAAATAAAAGTTGTTGGTAACATCCTAAAATAGTATATTGGAGAGTTTCAGAATTTTTTACATAACATTTGATATTTATAATAATCATATGAAAACTATAACAATGAATCTGTGCAAATATGTTTTGATCTTGCGACAACCTTTCTTTTCTTTTTTTTTAATTCCTTTATTACTATGGTCAATAATCTTAAAGATAAGTTCTAATAAATAAAATCATGCTAATTTAGAGCTTTACCATTTTTATTAATCATGTTATAAGTCTAACTCATACTCAATAACTCAATGTGAGTATTCATAGTCGCTTTTCCTTTTATGTTTTTGAGATGTGACATGTATACATATTCAATTCTAAATCTTTTTTGAAAATCATACGATTCAATTAAGTCTTATATGTATTCTATGATTTTATAATAAACTTATTAGATTAATATTTCATGTGGTGGTAAATCTTGCTTACTTACTTATTAGCATGTGATTATTAACTTTTTAAAGTCTAAGTCACAATGATAGCGCTATTAGTTTGACACCCGCCCGAATAGGCAATTGTAGATGCCATTAGGGTATCGAAACCGATATTCATAGTCTATCCCGTTGGTTAAGGACACTTGTCAACAAAGGTTTGATTAATGCATTTGGTTTAGTCATACTTGCTTGAATTCATACATTGACTCTTCAATCGTGTTTTTAATCTGGTATATGTAACAAAACCTATGTTTACTCACCAACTTGCTAGTTAAACTTTATTTTATACATGTCGCGAGGAATGCTACTTGAGATGCCTACAAGTTTATGACACTTAGGATGCTTGTGGACTTAGTTAATAACTCAAACTTTATTTTATGTAATGTTAGTTTGAACAATTTATGATTTCTTTGTAAGACATGTAATTGGGTTGATTAAATAAATTATCATTTTACTAGTGTCACGTGTTATGGACAATCTACATGCCCCGACACATTCCACCACCGGTTGGGGTGTGACACACTTGGACGTGGGCGAACGAATACATGATAGATCAAGCCTTTAAGATAAGAATACATGATTCAAAGTACAAACCGAACGAACTTTTCCACTCTCCACAAAGAACTCGCCGACAATTTTTCTTAAAGCATTGACAACAATGATTCAATCGAAGACTAAACACCGTAAGAGTAAATGATGACTAAAACAAAGAAAATGAATAAAAATAAAAATAATAAGTTTTCTTTACATTTTAATCTTATATTTATGTTGTTGTAATTGATTTATATTTTCATGTTCTTAGAACTTTAAATATTAATAAAAATTGAATCTTTGTAATGAATTTATTAAAAAGAATTAACTTTTATCCCAACCTGGTTTGATTCCAACTCGGTCCCAACTCAATCTAATTTGGTTTCTATTGAGTAGGGTTTTAGCATTCACCAACTTAACCCGGGTCTGGTCAAACCCTATTCAATAATCATTGACCCCAACCAAACCTAGTTTTAACCCAAACCAGGTTAGGATGTAAACCCAAAATGTGCATCTCTAACGTGGGTGATCCTTAAGCGTAATGGAACATTTTGAAATTATCAATAGATTGTATGTATTTAAAACGTAAAATAAAGCTAAATTTATGGCTATGAAGTTAACATAGTTTTGATTAAACCTATGGTACCATGAATTCATTTGATAAATGAGATTCAAGGGATGGTGGTCGCTGGTCAGGTCCCAAGGCCAAAATCGTTAGCCGGGGTCAATACATGGAAAATCACATGATTGAGCCCTACAAAGACAAAACTAGACACACAACGGTGCTAAGGAAAGATATGATCATGCCAAATGGAAGCATGATCATACTAAGAGAAGCATAACCAAGCCATGATGAGTCATTTGGAAAAGATGATATGTAGCTTGGCTAATTAACGCATGGCCTAGCTCGGTCACACCTAAATGGCGCACGATTATGCATTTTAGCCCTCGAACAACTATGCCTATTAGGCATACGGTCATGCTTTTTACCAACATTAGCTTGTTATAAACAAAAAGGTTAAGTTTGATTTTAATACAAAAATTATTTCTCTCTTTTAAATGTTATAGTTTAACATGTTCAGATCTTATTTCTACACCAAGTAGTACCTAGGATAAGACATGAGGCGTTGAGGTGTCTATAACTATAAGGAAATATTATTTACCTAAGCAGTGGATCGTAAGCATCTTATTCAAGAAAAAGCTTGACCATCCCAACAATATGAGTTGATAGTGTCAAGATACACACGATTTCAAATTGATAAAGTCTTGAGTTACGTTTTACATATGTGGTATTTAAATTTTATACATTGATATAAGAATACCATTATATTCACTACAGGGGTCTTGGTGGTTTTATGTAGAACCAGCCTTACCAGTCGAATGTTAAACTGGGTAATGTATGTTTCGGTAGTCAATAAATGTAAAGTCAAGAAATGGTAATGTATAATGTTTAGGTTTTTATGTTATGAAAATGAGTTCATATATATATAAGACAGAAATGAAATATTAAACAATGGATAAAGTATTAACTCACTAATATTTCTGGGTGATGTGTTATTTTATATTATGTATCTCAAGTAAACCACAAAGAACTAATAAATGTTCTAAACTAAGGTTTTTGAAGATGGTTTACCTAGTTATTATTTTTATAATACTTATAACATTGAAATAACAGTTTGTTGTTAAGTTTGTATCAATCGGTCACCTGTAACTCCCGTCCCGAATGTGAGGAGACAGATTGGTGTCAGAACCTATGCTTTTCACAAATTAAGTATGTGAAAATACTTAAGCATTCCATTATAAACTCAAGGACTTTAGCTAAGTTACAAAGAATTCTATATGTCTTTGTTACATGACAAAACATGGTAGGAAAAATGAAAGGAGAAACATATTTGACCTTGAAACCTCCAACCACAAATGAAACTTCTAGTAGTAGTGATAAGGGTGATGACTTTTCACCAACCTATTAGAATTTACCAAGCCTACCACCACTACAGGAACCATGTTATAAAACACTTTTGAACAGATTTATAGTATATTTTTGTAAGCTCTAGAGGACCCATTGATCTATCAAGTAGTTCATGTCATAGCAACTCCAAGTCAACCTAAACCCCTACATGTAACGAGGTGCAAAGAGATAGAATAAACATATATCTCACTTTTGAATATGAACCTTTAGAACATACTACCCTCACAAGATACATCACCACCCCTAAGAAAAGGAATAACGTGTAAGATTTATCCCATGAGAGAGAGAATTACTATTAAAAGAAGGCGAATCTTTACTTCTTGTTGCTATAAAATGTTAAAATACTACATCTTGGACTGTCACGACAGACGCAAGAGCTGTAGTTACATCTAGAAAATTAGGAAGATATGGTGAAACAATAGATGTACCATGTTATAAAATATGTTATGGATATTTTTCTTAATATATAATACAAATAATTTTATGTTTATAGGAGAAAGGACATGGTTGAGAATAGTAAAGATACTCAACTAAGTAGAGAATCTAAGTTTGGGTACAATTCCAGGCCCTCCAACCTAAACTTAATGAAGAAACAATAAGACATCTAATTGCCATCAAAATAGCAATAGTTACGAAATCTCTAAAAGAACATAAAAATCAAATCTAAGGAAGAGGAGGTCATATTGGTATTTTCAAAATTTAAGGAAAAAGAAAAGAAAATTTAAATAAAATAAATATAACTAAAGAACAAATAATAAAATGTACCTAAAACTTTTTTAGCCTAGTGAGGAATAGGAAGGTTCCACTAGAGTATGTCATGAAATTTAATGATATGTCAAGGTTGGTCCATCATCTAGTTAAAAGAATAAAGTAAATCATTTTATATGGAGACAAACAACTTAGATTTAAAAGTTATAAGATTAACAAATTCAAAAATCTATTTAGATGCAGTTGAGGCAGGGGCTGATGAAACTTTCCTATCGAGAGGAAGAATCACATCATTTGAAAAATATGGGATGATGAGGATTAGAATAATATAATAGATTTTGGAAATAGGGATAGAAGATTTGGTAATAAGAAAGGGAGATTTCAAGAAAACTCTAATAAGTTCAAAACCTATGGAAATATGCACTTGGGTGAATGCAGATTTGATGGTTTAGTTCTTTTAATAACATTTACCAACTAGATGAGTGGTAATTTATAACCCAATTGTAGAACTAATGTACAAGGACTTTATGTAGTGCTCATCTGACCTCTGGGTGAGTGAAAACCACTATCAACTACTGCTTTTGTTCCACGACTAGGGTTTCACATCGACTTTAATAGACATATCCTTCTCATTCCTTCCATAAAAACAAACCCAAGAGATTCCAGTTTTACTTGTATCTTATTTATCTTTCTTCTGGTTGTAATACACATGAAGTTGTTGATGGGAAGATGATTTTGGCTAGCACAAGGAATTAATGTGAGTCGAATACATAACTGTTAACACAAAAAAATCAGTCTGTCAATTGGTTTGAATCGGTAACACTTGGGTTCGCTAATAAATACGGTGAAAATCAAAACATCATTAATGAAGATGAAGACGATAATGAGCTTGAATAAAAAGAGGATGTAAGTCTGAAGTCTAAATAGAGAAAAGGGATCGATTCAAACTCTTGAAATCTATTGGAAAAGAAATCTTTAATTCTACACTTATAGTCCATGGCCTTGAAGAATCGATGTATCATCTACAAATCTAGGATAAATAAGGGTGAACAATACATGCATGAATTAGAAACACGAGCACCAATTAAAGCACATGGGTAAACCAGATGACCTCACTTATCACTAATAATGATTCAAGCAGATTATTAAATATATGAAGTAGAAACACAAAGAAGATGAAGTAGAAACAACAACATCGATTGAATGATTAGGGAAATAGGGGGCTAATTTTCGGGGGTGCCAAAACCTAGCTTTACCTTGATGTATGGATAAGCCAGCCCTGCTCAAGCCCTATAAAACAAACCAAAACATAAAACCATGCTATGGAAAGGCACAATCGTGCCAAATGGAAGCATGATCACATATACAAAAGTTAACGCATGGCTTGATCGAGTGTGCAATAGTGAGAATAGAATCTTTATAGGAATTGTCCCATATTGGCTGTCTTTACGTATGTTCGAGTGTGCATTGTATATGGTTACTAGGGAGGCCACATTGTGAGGAGTTTGGTTCCTTATTGTTGATATGATGTTACATGACTCCATTTTTT
Organism: Flaveria sonorensis; assembly: GCA_025506505.1. NCBI lineage: Eukaryota > Viridiplantae > Streptophyta > Magnoliopsida > Asterales > Asteraceae > Flaveria > Flaveria sonorensis. Next base: position 17,955,012 of record CM046424.1, read on the forward strand.
ATTTGTTAGCTCATCCACCAAATAGTGTTCATATTTAGACAATACTGGGTAGCTATATAGTTATATTCACCACATGTAACCCGTAACGTCTAATGATCATACCCCGTGAACATATTTCCTCACTAATTGAAATGAACAATTTATTTATTTGGTGCAAGAATGTTTTAATTTTTCTATTCTATATGAGTTAATGAATGAAAAGAACTAAATAAAAAAAATGAGAAAACATATAGTGGTTGTATAGTAAGTTTGATGAAATCTTATGTCGTGTCAAGTATATGACATGAATAACGAGAAATCTTACATCGTGTTAAATAAATGGTACGGATAACGAGAAATCTTACATCGTATCAAATAATTGACACACATAGCGATAAAATTTACGTTGTGTCAAAGCTTTTTCACACATATCAATGAGTTCATACGACTCATATAGATTCATACGAATCGTATAACTGACCTGACATACCTTTAATATAACGCTTTACAAATAGGTTAGGATGTAAATTAGGTGCACGTTTGTCTATATGTGTGGCTATAATACTATGTGATTTGTATTCACAGTGTAAACTGATGCAGAATCGCAAAAGCACTAAATTGGTTAGTAGCTTCAAAGTTTCAAGTGCTTCAAACAAACCACAAGTTTTATTGATAAAACATAATTTGTTGCCACAAAGATCAACTTTTCTAATAACCAAAAGATACTTAAATACAATAAGTTTGATTCCTACATACTAGCAAACAAACTGATTCAAAAAACTAAAAAGATAAAGAGAACTAATAAATTTAAATAACTATGAGAGATAAAGAAATTCAAATCAATAAAGATAACTCCAGCAAGTCACCATCGGATGTATCTACGGTAGTTAATCTCGATGCTTCTGCATTATTCTCACTATCTTCAAGAAAAACTTGTCTATGAGTACTGTCACACCTTATTTAGATGGGGCCTAAGGTGACCAATTAGCACAGACTTACAGCGGATAGCTTATGTGTATATTAATAAATTTTTAATAACAATACAAAAGTAAAGACTAATTTACTTAATACACAAGTAAACGCCTAAGTACCGCGAGTTTTCATGATTAAAACCCCCTTTTTAATTGTTTTCGGGATGGAATACATGCTGGTAAAGATTTTTGAGTTTAAATGATCTTTAAGTGTATTATTATTATTATTATTATATTATTATTATTATTATTATTATTATTATTATTATTATTATTATTATTATTATTATTATTATTATTAATTTTATGATGAAATTAAAAGTGAACACTCAGGATATATATACACGTATAGTCGGTATCTATAATATATGGCTGGATTGCAATCATTCGATGTGCTTCCTAGTGAACTCTCACTCGAATGTGTTATATATTTTAACAAAGGTTCTCTTGGTAGTAAAACCATTGAATCAGATTGATTTTTGTATAATTTATTTAATAAACACTATGTGAAGATTTTTGTGTCATTATCATGAACTAATCAGCTTTATGCTAACATATATATTGAACATGTATTTCAGGAAATCCGTAGATGCCTGACTCTCTAAACTACTTAGAAGTGATGAAAGTGTGAAGAATTTTTATAGTTTTTGTTGTTCAAAATTAATTTTGAAGATTATAAAGGTGTTTAAGAAGACATAACGTGAAAACTAAATCTTAGTTTATCTATACAAACCCATTCCAATCAACCATCTTATGCCTCCGCGAGTATTAACACCATGCATAAAGATCGAGTTCTTAATCCGTCTAAAATACACGTTAAAACAAGTTAGCTAAAATTTGATGCATTAGTTTTCCTGAATGGTATAACGAGAAATTCGTAGTATGTAGTTGTAAATAACTTTTAACTACTTATGTTCATTATTCACTATTAGACTTCTGTTGTGTTCGGTTTTAAAATGACTATGTATTGTGAAATTCAATTGTTTGTCTAGGCTTAGAATTAGGGTGTGACAATTGCCTGTAGACCAAAACCACCTGGTCAAAAGGAACATTTACGTGTTCCTGGTTCAATTTAAGTAGTTTACTTGCACGGATCATGTCATCACCTTCTAGCCTCGTATCATCTAGGTCAACCTTGATGAAATTTCCTTCATTTTTTTTTCGAACTAAACCTTTTAAGTTAGAACTCAACATCCATGGATCTTGATGCGATTCCATTTGGATTGACACAACTATTTTACCAACTTCATGGGTCTAGCTTGGTCAACTAAATTAATTTCTCGTTATCCCGTCAGGACCGGCTCAACGTTTTTTGAGGCCCCAATCTAATTTAAAAAAATGAGGCTATTTTCAAAAACATAATCTAAATAAAAGCAACATAATCAAATTTCTTTGAACAAACGCAATAAATCAAAGAAAATTTGGTATACTAACCTTGAGTCCTTGATAGTTAGATTCTTTGAAAAAAAAGGCAAAAAAGGGCTAGCCAATATCAATCAGATTAATCGGAGAGGAAGGAACTTAGGAAGACTCTTATGCTTTGTGAATTATGTGATTGTGTTTCTTCATAACCAATCAAATCATCAAAAAAAAATTATCGAGACTCAACTATCAGATGGCATTCCAACTTCTTATTGGCTCATATAATACCAAAACCCTCTATTATCTTTTTTTTTTTAAATGAGGACCCTTATTTTTATAGAAGGCCCCAAACCAATTATGTCACAAATTACATTTTAGGAGCGGTCATGTATCCCATTTTGTGGCCCATGAAAGTTGCTTTCTTTTTTACCATTTTGTAAGACTTGTTTGTTCGAAGCTGGAGTTAATGAAAATCTCATGCACGCGTGAGCTTTTGAAAATAATCTTATCTTGAATTTAACCCACAATTACTACTATTTAAAAAGAAGTTCGGTGGGGTTTTTCATCAGCCTCTCCCACCCCCCCCCCCCCCCCCCCCCCCCCCCCTTCCCCATCACATTTTCAATTTTTACACTTTCACCCCTTTGATATTTTTTAAAAACTTTGTACAATATCATTTTGATCCCTCAAGTTTCTAATGTTTCAGGTTTACCATGTACAATATAAATTCGAGTTTGTCTACATTTGAACATAATCATAAATGACTTAAATCAAATATAAAATGTTTACATGTTTAACTTCATATACGTTTTAAGATTGTCTAGGTTTTGACATACTTTTAGATTTTGACGTAAACTTTGTTCAAAGATTAGTCGGGTTAAGCATAAAACGTTTTTGTGCAGATTTTTATATAATCTTTGAGTTGGTATACTTTTTACATAACTTTTGTTTGAAAAAACATCAAGTCAAATACAATACGTTTTGATTTACTCTATATTTTAACGTAAATTTAATTCCGTTCAAATAGGAGCAATTGTAAATTTATGTTGGGATATAGATTTTGTGAATAGAATAAATTAATTAATTATCCTTTCAAACTTGGCGTTTGGAGAAAAACATCAACAACTTGTATTCATAGATTTTTTTCTTGGCACCAACTCGTTGATATCAAATGCAGATTCGAAGTGGGATGCTCCTGTATTTCTTTCTATATTCAGAACAGGGAGATGTTTATGGCGGTGAAACATTACTTAAATCCAACCACCATCACCATCACCATCACCATCACCATCACCATCACCATCACCATCACCATCACCATCGCCATCACCATCAATCTCAGCCAACGTGCAGCTGCGGCTGAGCCTAGAGCTTGATACAATACCTGTGAAATTAGGGCTTATTTTTGGCACTACAAATGGATATTTGGAGAAATAACAAGCCATTTTTAGTTTCATTTGTCTGACCTAATGGTTTCTGGGAAAAAAAGAACATTCAACTGAGGAGAATGTTATGAGTTGTGTCTGTCTGTAACTTTCATCCAAATACCTTTTAGGTATGTTTAAATGATTTAACATTATAGTTGATCAGGTGATTTGTGTATAAAGTGCAATCAATTTATGGGATTTGGTTATGATTTGGGAATAGAATTGATATGTTATATGAATATATTGGCAGTTGGGTAGCCCATTTTGGTAAATTCTGCATTATTCCTATATATTCAACCTGTTTACATGTTTTGGATAGCATCTGATTCGATGGGGATTCCAAGCTTTTGTGGAAACAGGATTTAAGGCCTTTTGAACTCAAAATTTTACACAATTGCTCTGTTTTTGTTGCATTTAGTTGGGCACTCCTCTGATTCCTCATTTTAATGCTGGTATCTTGGTGTCAGTTATGAACACCTGACCGCCATTTCCATCGAGATTTTTAGTTGTACTATTGTAGCTTTTCATTTTCAGATTTATGTAATGTTGACATTGCTGCATGTTCTTTATTTCACTAACCATCAATGTACTGGTTTTCATCTTTTAGTTACATATCTCTATGTGGTTGAACATGTTTTTGGCTATAAATATAAGGTGGCTAGACGATCCCCACAGTAGCAAGCAGTCCTTTTGTTGGCTTTAGAAATGTTCTCCACTCAGTGAACTTATTTCTCCTACAAACTAAGCTTCTTGAGGCTGGAGGAAATGCAATTGGAAATTTGCATACAAGGGTATAATTTGATGACTGTGATTGGTTTCTATTTTCTGATACTAAGATCCTAAATTTTTTTTTTCAATTTACTTCTAAACAAGAAATAAATATAACACTAGAAAATTGCAGTATTATCATGTAATAAAAGAAAAACGAATGCGGCTACTTGATGCACATATTTAACTGTATATAGGAAACATCTGATCTCATATAAGCACAAAAGATTCAGACATCATTTAGTATGTTTATCTTGACAAGTTGAGATTTTAAACCATCTTGGGAGTTGCTATAAGAAAAAAGTGAAAATTGATGGGTGTATGTAGAATTTCCTTATATATTAGGTGGCTTAAATGAAATTGCATTATACTAATCATCTTACCGTCCATTCGGATCAGATCCAACGGCGCTTGTCCATCCGGCCTTCTTCATCTGCTATATTGTCACAATAACCCTAATTTTGATCGTTTGGCGGAGATCTATCCAAACAATGGATCCGAACTTTGTTATCAATCTCAATGATACCATGTGCAGCTGGTGTTACTGTGAAGATCAAAAGTTTCTTCACCATATATGGGATGGACACAAAGGCCGCAAGATCTGCACATCATGTGTCCTGTTTGAACACAACAACTTATTTTGTCCCACCTGTTTTGATCTCGTTGATACTATTTGTAGACGAGATCTCGTCCGCTGTGTTAATTGTGATTCTTACACGCATGTGAATTGCACTTTTGGTAATTGCAGAGACTTTGTGTGCTTAACTTGCAGAAACCCTTATAGTTTAATATTTGACTTAGAGAAATCAGGACCTAAAAAAGATGTTGGATATAATAAGCTGATGGATAGAAAAGCAGCAGGTTTGCTCTTGACAGCAGCAAGGATAGTGAAAGCGCTGATATCTAAGGCACATGCTGAGTCAGTATATTCTGCTGAGATACAGACAAAAGATACCATTTCATATAAGGAAAAAGCAATAGATGCAATGAAACCTTTTATGAAATTTGAGGAATGTAATGGTGGTCCATCTCTGCTTGATAGTTCTCCTGAAACATCATGGGAGAGGGCCGATTATGATGAAGGCCAGCTCGCATAACCTGTTTTGTTGATTATCTGTCTAGAAGGTATGTGGTAACTGAAATTACTTTCATTGTGACTACTTCCAGATCGTCTTGTTCTGGAGGTCAAACTTCTGGTCCGTTCTACAGCTAGCAGGGAGTAATAGCTTATGTGAGTTTATGACTTGTTTCTTAATAAAGATTTTTAAATGTGATGTTTTGATGGATTCTGGCTTTTCTTTTATGATTGAAAACTAGCTTCTGATATTGCAAAACAGAGATTGTTCTTTTAAAGGTTTGAAGATACTTGACTATAAGCCATCTTTGTCTAATTGGTTGTATTTAAGACATGTGGGTCTGTTTATGCCTAATTAGGACCTATTTTTGCATCTGTGCTTTTATGTCTATTGAGGTGTCAAATTCCTACAATGGTGTGATGATGATGTTATAACCATAGTCAGACTTTTTAGAACTCAATCTTGAACTTCTACTATGTAAGATGTTGCATAGATTAATTTGCATTGGGTTCCATTTTTTTAGCTTTCTCCAACAAGTTTCATGTGTGTAAAGATGAAATTTTTGCTGCAATTTAGCAGTGAGTTAGTTTAAGCAACTTATTATGTTTTTGACTTGTTGGCTTGGCTGTAAGTTCTATTCTGAGAATCAATTTGTAGATGTTTTCTCCATAAATGGAAAATCTTAATTATCCATAAATTATTTCTTGAGAAAATTTATATCAACATATGAATTTTGCATTACGTGCCGTCAGTCGTGTCGTTGTTTGTTATGTTGCACTAATCCTCTATCACCATAAATCATAGCTTATGTTTGCACGTAAACCAACAAATTATGACATATTGGCCTCGATTATCACTTCTGTAAGACCTTGATTTTCATATTGAGTTGATTCATAACTTCAGTTATGTGTTGAACCATTATGTGTGTCGCTTTAAAAGTAAGTACACATTATTTAATGTGTTATAATAGTGCTTGTTGATGCCTCTTGTTGCAACTGCATTGAAAATATAAACATTCATGTGAATTAGATCAAGTTTAGTACATAAATCAACAATTAGTTTACATACGTACCCTTTTCATCTTCTCTGTTTTCGACCTCTGGTTCTTCAGTATTGAATTGCTTACCAGTGAATCTGGGGTTCTGGTACTCGGAGTGATGATCTTGTGAATCAGACACATGCGAGGGAGATTTATCAGGTCTGGAGCTTGTAGTATCTCCAACATGGTCATCATTATCTGGTTCTATTGGGTACTCCATGTTAACTTGGTGCTTCTTAGTGCTGAGCATCTGGTGCTTTGAAGTATGGAGAATCATGAGGAATGAAGGAAAGAATACCTGATGAGAGTTATATCTCTGCTGGAAATTTCCCCCATTCCCCTCGCTTTGCATTCCATGTGAAGGTTGGTACTTGCACGCGATCTTCATCATGTAGAGCTTGTTTCCCCTCCCTGATGGCTATATTAATGACAACACACCGGAGTCTAGCGAATGCTGTTGTTCTCTCCAACCTTTTTTTTCCCTTTATAGCTATTATTGTTTTAAGTTATTCCATTGTGAACTTGGACATTGTTGACCAAAAGTGATACAAGTCAGGCCAGCCAGACTCGTAACCTGACTGCCCAGCCCCGTCTTTTAAAGAAGTCTAATGTGTATTACTTTGATTTCTCATGCATGGTTGCATCTTTATCTCTTAAGTAAGTGTTTTTTTAGTTTGTGATTTTTTGATTGTTTTTCTATTTAAGCAAGTAGAATTAATGAAAATAAACTCATGAGTTTTAGTTGTGTGAATCTTCACTTCTCTTCTTGTGTTGTTGGAGATTGGTCCTCTCAAACGTGACCATAACAAAAAGCCTCCCAAGTGGATTATTCTTCGAACCTTCCACCCTAATTCCAAGCCTTTCATCATAGTCTTGAATGTTGAAGTTTATTGCCTGGTTGTTGGGTATGAAATCAGTAATGTCTTTTGATCTTATTTTGTTGGACCCTTTGAAGAAACAGAGAGAGAAGGAGAGAGATTTGTTTGTGTAAAGTTTTTGTATATTGTTATTACTCAACAGATACAGAAAGAGGCTTTATATAATAGCCTCAAGAAGCTTCTAGAAAGATATTCTATAACTAGAATATAACTACCTCAACTAACCTCAACAACTAACATAACCTCCTCAACTATCTTTAACAAACTCTCTAATATGCCCCCTCAAGCTAAGCGGGAAGACGTCACGCGAAGCTTGGACCGGAGAACATCAAATCGAGAGGATGAAAGACCTTAGTCAACAAATCAGCAATCTGAGAAGCAGTCGGAACATACCGAACGCAAAGAGTCCGAGATAAAACCATATCTCGAATAAAATGTAAATCAATCTCAATATGCTTCGTGCGCTGATGAAAAACATGATTAATTGCAAAGTAGGTAGCACCAATATTGCCACACCAAAGTGTAGGTGGACAAGATGGAGAAATATGCAACTCACGTAATAAAGACATGAGCCATCTAATCTCAGCAGTAGCATGTGCAAGAGCACGATACCCAACCTCAGTACTGGAACGAGCAACAGTATGTTGCTTCTTAGAACTCCAATTGATAACATTGGGCCTAAGAAACACACAATATCCAGTAGTCGAACGACGGTCATAAGGACAACCAGCCCGGTCAGCATCAGACTACCCATGGAGATCATAACAAGAAGAACGTCGTATAGTCAAACCATGAGACATAGTACCCCGAAGATAGCGTAAGATACGCTTCACAGCAATCTAGTGACGATCAGTAGAAGCTTGTAAAAACTGAGACACCTTACTAACTGAATATGCAATCTCAGGGCGAGTTAAGACTAAATACTGCAAAGCCCCCACAGTACTACGATATAACGTAGGATCATCTAAGGGAACACCAGAAAAACGGGATAACTGATGACCAGAAGTAACTAGAGTAGACAGTGGTTTACATTGTGCCAAGCTTGTACGCTGTAATAGATCAAGCAAATAGCGCTGCTGTGAGAGATGAAGGAAATCATCAGAGAATGTGGCTTGAATACCCAAGAAATAAGAAAGATCTCCCAAATCTTTCAGGGCAAACTGAGAGTGCAACTGAGTAATCAAAGATGTAACAAACTCCGATGAACTCCCAGTGATGATAATATCATCAACATAGACCAAAATATAACATGTAACATCACATCGCTGATAAACGAATAATGAAGGATCAGAAACACACTGAGAGAAGCCACGGGTCAGGAGGGCTGAAGAGAGCTTGGAAAACCAAGCTCGAGGAGCCTGCTTAAGGCCATAAAGAGCCTTTCGAAGAAGACAAACATGATGAGGTCTAGTTGAGTCAACAAGCCAGGTGGCTGAGACATATAAACAGTCTCAGATAAATCACCATGAAGAAAGGCATTGTTGACATCAACCTATCGAATAAGCCAACCACGAGAGAAGGCAACAGACAGAACTAGACGAATAGTAATGGGTTTAACTACAGGAATAAACGTCTCAGTGTAGTCAATCCCCTCAGTCGGGAGAAAGCCCTTAGCAACAAGGCGGGCTTTATAACGACCGATAGAACCATCAGGATTATGCTTAATCCGGTAAACCCACTTACAACCAACAAAGTTGGCAGCAGCAGGCATGGGAACAAGATCCCAAGTATGGTTAGAATGCAATGCATCAACTTCAGTACACATGGCATCCCACCAAACAGAATAACGTTGAGCCTGAGAAAAAGAAGAAGGCTCAGTAGTAGGAGATATGGTAACATGAAAAAGAACATGATCAGGAAACTGTTTAGGCTGACGAGTATGATCACGCGAACGAGTGACCATAGGATGAGAAAGAGGAGGAGGAGGAGAATCAGGAGGGGAAGGTAGGAGGGATGAGGAAGGAGGGGAAGATAGAGAGGATGAGGAAGTGGGAGCAGGATAAGAAGGATGAGGAAGAATAAAGTCAACAATAGAAGCGGAATCAGAAGAATCAGTAGAGGAGGAAGAACCAGGAATCTCAAATACTGATTCATGAAAAACATGCCGAGAAATGATAGTACGAGATGTACACGGATCATAACAAAGATAGCCACGATGACTAGGAGCATAACCAAGAAAAATACATGGAGTAGACTTAGGTGAAAGTTTATCCGAACGAGTGTCCCCAAGAAACGGATAATACAAGCACCCAAAGGTATAAAGAAATGAATAGTCAGGCCGTGTACCAAAAAGAACCTCGTATGGTGAAGAATGATAGAGAAGCGGCGTAGGAAGCCGGTTAATAAGATACGCAGCAGTAGCATAAGCATCATACCAAAATTTCTTTGGTAGATATGCATGGAATAATAAAGCACGAGCCACCTCAAAAAGATGACGATTCTTGTTCTCAGCCACCCCATTTTGTTCGGGTGTATAAGGACAAGAAATCAGATAAGTGATGCCAGAGTCAGAAAGATAATAAGCTATAGCACCACAAGTCAACTCAGGAGCACCATCACACTGGAGATGTTTGATGGTACATAAAAACAGATTTTCAACCAAAGGTCAAAAATGACGAAAACAATCAACAGCCTGACAACGAGTAGTCAAAGGATACATCCACGTAAAACAGCTGAAATCAACAATGAAAGTGATAAAATAAAGATAACCAGACCGAGACATAACAAGAGAGGGACCCCATATATCACAATTAATAATATGTAAAGGAACGGTAGAATGAGAAACAATAGAAGTAAATGGTAAACGACTAGATTTAGAGATACAACATGAATTACAAGGTTTATGTAATGATTTATTAGACAATGGTAAAATAGAAATTCTAGACAACAAAGGATCAGACGGATGCCCCAGCCTCGAATGCCAAAGCTCCCGAGATGTGAAGAACATAGCAGATAGCGAGTAAAGCTGATGAGAACTAGCTCGCATGTGATGGAGGAGCTGCCCTATGTGAGTCTGTATAGACAAACCAAAACATGAGAATAATACAGAAATAGGATGATCAATCACAAGTTGTGTGATTGATAAAGATTTTTGGCAAGACCAGGAACAATAAGAACATTACGAAGAAGCAAAACACATCAAGATAACCGAAGATAAGAAAAACCAATATGAGAGATAGGAAGAGAGGTACCATTACCGACAACAACACACTCAGGACCAGTGTATGGAACAGTACCAAACACAATAGAAGGGTCAGATGTCATATGAGCGGTTGCTCCAGAATCAGGAATCCAAGACTCAACCTCCTGACACGAGCGGGAAATATCAGCATGAAAACCATAGTGGGGAGAACCAGCCCAAGACTGAAAATGCTCAGGCCCAAAACCTGAAGAAACATGCCTAACAGGTGGACCACCAGCAGCAGATACAGACCCAGCCGAGACAGGCCTAGAAAAATGACCACCAAACCCAAAACCTTGGTGGCTAGCCGAGGCAGGCTGTTGATTAAGTCCAGTAGCTCCCGGCCCAGAAACAGGCCCGGATACAGAAGCAAATGAGGGCCCGGCCCCTAAAATACCAGAACCATGCCTTAAAGATGAATGCATCATAACATCATGACCATATACAGAAGCTAAATTTGCAATGAATCTACCATTGGAATACCCTCGCGAACCACCACGACCACCACCAAAACGCCCACCGGCACCACGTGGATGATTTCCTCACCAATTTGAAGCTCCGCTGCCACCACCGTGATGCACTTGAGAGACATCATGAGGAGTATACCATAAATAACAAGTTGAAGCCTTATGGCCAGGCTTAGCACAGATCTGACATGAAATATCCTTTGAAGAGGAGATATGTGGTGGTGATGGAGTTGATGTCATCACAGCCGCAAGTAGAGGAGGTATTGCAGCTTGTCGCTGTTTCAAACGTGCTTCATAAGTGAGAAATTTGGAGCGCAATTGGGAGTATGTGGAGTGTGTAAGAGATTTGTCCTGATTCTCGATATTCATGACAAAATTCTCATAATCGGTGCTTAATCCTTGAAGAATCTGCAAAACAAGTACCTCATCTAAAATAGGATCACCAATTGCAATAAGTGAGTCAACGATCTCTTTAGCTTCATTGAGAAAATCAACAATAGACTTTGTGTGCTGCTTGAGAAGATGAAATTTTGTTCGTAACTGAGATTGTTTGGCAAAACAATCATAAACAAAGGAATCTTCAATTGATTTCCACAAAGCAGCAGCCGATGTGGAGGTTCGAGCAAGATGCATAATCGACGGTGAAAGAGTTGCAGTTATTAGGGCTTGAACATAGCCATCACTGTTCTCCCAAGCATCTCTTTCGGCTGAATCAACCACAGGAACATGTAAATCTGATTTCAAGAGCTTCAATAAGCCTAAAGTCTTCAAAATCGTTACAATTTGATGCTTCCAATTCAGGTAGTTGCTATCATCAAGTTTGATGGATAGAAAATTAGCTATGTTTGGTAGTGTATTGACTGTGTTTGAGGCTGTGGTATTGATCGTCGCAGAAGAAGAAGTTGTAGATGTGGTCATCTTTGGTGATGTATTGATTGGAAATTGGCCGGAGTTACAATGTCGATTACCGAAATATCACTGGAATCGCAGAGCCGAAGAGCTCTGATACCATGAAGAAACAGAGAGAGAAGGAGAGAGATTTGTTTGTGTAAAGTTTCTGTACATTGTTATTACTCAACAGATACAGAAAGAGGCTTTATATAATAGCCTCAAGAAGCTTCTAAAAAGATATTCTATAACTAGAATATAACTACCTCAACTAACCCCAACAACTAACATAACCTCCTCAACTATCTTTAACAAACTCTCTAATATTTATTGATTTCATAATGAGAATTATAATCCTATACATAGTATATGGAGAAGAGATAAATACGGTAACTAACTAATGAGAATCAATCAAATCCTAACAAACAATATTATACAAAATATATAAAATACACACGCCAATAATATCATGGTATATTATCGGCTAACAGTCCCCTGCAGTTGAAGCCTTAGGTGAGCGGAGGCATAAATTGGATCGAAAATGTTGAAACAGATGCTTTGTTAATCCCTTGGTGAAAATGTCCGCATACTGATAGATTTCCAAAACATGAAGAACTTTGATCGTGCCAAGACGAACTTTCTCTCGAACAAAATGAATATCTAGCTCTATGTGTTTTGTTCGTTGGTGTTGTACTGGGTTTTCGGCTAGATAAACGGTAGAAATGTTATCACAATAGACGATGGAAGCATGTCTAACCGGTACGTGGAGCTCGAGTAGGAGATTAAGGATCCAGTTGAGTTCGGATACGACATTGGCAACCCCTTGATACTCTGCTTCTACACTAGACCGAGAGATGGTAGGTTGACATTTTGAAGACCAAGAAACGAGGTTGCATCCCATTAATACACAGTATCCAGAGGTCAACCGACGAGTGTCTGGACACCGGCCCCAATCTGCATCAGAATAGGCAATTAATGTAGTAGACGAGGAGGGTGAGATGAGAAGACCATGAGACAAAGTGCCTTTGATGTAACATAAGATTCGTTTCAGCTGTTGAAAGTGGGTTCGCGTGGGGCATGCATGAAGAGATAGATTTGCTGAACCGCATACGAGATGTCTGCACGGGTGATAGTAAGGTATTGCAGAGCACCAGCCAAACTTCGGCATAGAGAACTATCTGAACAAGGAGCACCAGCCGTGGCACTTAAATTGGAACCGACCTCGACAGGGGTACTAGCGGGTTTACAATTCAGCATTTGAGCCCGTGATAATATGTCTGTTGCATAGTTGGATTGGTAGAAAAACAAACGATTCTTTTGTTGCTGAACCGCTATGTCGATAAAGTGGTGTAAAGAGTCAAGGTCGGTCATGTTAAACTCGGTAGAAAGGGACTTGATGATGCTTTGCAACAATGAAGTGCTTGAGGCCGTGAGAATTATAGGCCATTTGATCACCTTTCTTGTACACGAATAAGGATGTGTTACATATACTACTTTTGAAACCACACCGAGACAAGTACCCTACAAAACGTTGGTACCAAGCACGTGGTGCTTGTTTTAGGCCATAACGAGATCGGTTAAGTTTGCAAACATGTTTCGGGTGTGACGGAGAAGTAAATCCCGGAGGCTGGAACATATAAAACGTTTCTTTAAGAAGGCCGTGTAGAAATGCATTTTTGACATCAAGTTGATTAATGGACCGCCCTTTTGAAATTGAGAGACTTAATACGGTGCGAATCGTTGTGGGTTTTACCATCGAACTAAAGGTCTCGTCGCAATCAATGCCCACGGTTTGACTTTTACCATTAACAACGAGTCTAGCTTTGTGTCGTTCTAATGTGCCATCGACATGAAATTTATGCTTGAAGAGCCACATATACCCAATGATGGGTGCATCAGTCGGACGCGGTACTAGTTCCCACGTATTATTTGCCAACTGAGCTTCATATTCATTTGTCATGGAATGTTTCCAGTTTGGGTCCGAGAGAGCGCGAAGATGAGATTTTGGTAATGAAGAGATGGGAGGGGATGTAACGGTGTTGGGAGACATGGGTTGACGGGTTTTAAAGATCCCAGATTGTGACCGGGTTTGCATGGGGTGGGTAGGTATAGGAGCAGAAGGTTGTGGAGGAGTTGGGATGTCAATATGGAGGTCAACAGAGGGTGGTGTCGGCTGGTTTTGGTCGGATGGGCTAGGCACGTGAGATGGGCCCAGTTTCGAAAGAGGGTCGGGAAGTGTGGATAGTGGTGGTGGGTTGGCAGTGGTAGCTGACTAATATGGTAACTAACTAATGAGAATCAATCAAATCCTAACAAACAATATTATACAAAATATATAAAATACACATGCCAATAATATCATGGGATGTTATCGGCTAACAAATTGTTGTGGGGATGTCATTAGGAATTTATGGGTTTTAAAAAATTCTCTTGAGATTGAAGGAGAATTGTAGGAGGTTAATGTCGAGCTTCTTATATTTGATAGAAGATGATGAATTGCCTTTATTGAAAATATTTATTAAACCCTGGCCCATGATTTCGTTTGCTCACGATTATGATTTTATGTAAGAATTTCCTTTCCCCCTTTTTTTTTTTGGAAAACCTCTATTTCTTAATGAATGTGTCCGTTTTCAATGCTTAGTTTTGCAGCTATTGTCAGACTTTGTTGTTGTATAAGGACTGAGGGCATTATGAGGTTTAACAAGAAGGCTGATAGTATAGTGGTTCTTGATGCATCTTTGTTTAAGGGATATCTAGTACTGAATCTCACAAGAAGTAGTCTTTCAGGAAAACTAATTCTTTTGGTTTGAGAGATGAAAAATTACTTAGAGGGCATGATGTCTTTATAGATTACAATTGAACTTCTTATTTTTTAAGTTCTAGATCATGATGTGTGAATCAACTGAAATCATTATCACTGGATACTACTAGAGCCTAGAGGTCTGATTTTCATAACAAAGGCGCTAGTCAAGATTGAAGAGGCTCTAGTTTTAATGCAAGAGGCTTTGGTCTTCAAATATAGAGGAAAACCATTAAGAAGATATGATAATCTGTTTTGGTTGTTTTTTAACAACTTTTTATTATGAATTTTCCTTATGGTGGATCAAGGAGAACTTGGAAGAAGTTTGTTAGATTTTTGGTTTTTAGAGAATGATATGTGGCTTCCTAAGGAAACACATGATGTCCATGAACCATCTAGTAAAGCAACGTGGGTCTAATTATTATCTGCATGTTCCATTTAGGTAGTGTTTGTTATTTCAGAAAAGAGCTTATTAGGCTCTTTTGTCTGCACCAAGAAGAAGACGGGCAGACATTTAAGGTTGTAGACTGTTTGTTTTTCGAAAGACATTTCATTAAAAAATGTCTTCCCGTCCTCTTCTTGGAGAAGACCCAACCCAACATCTTCTTGGATCTTCCAACCTCTTTAGACAAAAACACTCCACAGCCCCCACACACCTGTCGCCTCCTCCACATCCTCCACCGCCCCCTGCCGACCTCCTCCACCGCTGACCTCCTCCACCGCCGGACCTCTCTTCTCCGGCGACCCACACCCGCCTGAGAAGGCGGTTCCCTCATCCTCACCTTCGAAAACCCTCAATCATAGGCATCAGCATACAAATCATGTGAATCAAGCATCATACAACAATGCGAGCCCGGAGCTCGAATCGGCTGTTCAGTCAACGCATCGAGGAAGTGTGCACCACCGTGGTGGAAAACCCTATCCAGCGGTGGTGTATCGAAGGATGATTTGATCGAGAGGGAGAAGTGCGAGGAACGTGAGATGGCGGAGTGTGTGGAAGCTTCGAGATTGAGTTGTCTGAAATTGGCGGAGGAGAAGTGTTGGCCGGCGTTTAAAGATGCTAGAGTGGTGGTAAGAGGTGGTGGTGGTGATGAAAGTGTGAGGAAGATTATGCAGGAGTTGATTGCTAGGGTTTGTTTGGGGGAAAGGAGTGTTGGTGGTGATGAAAGTGGTGGTGACGAAAGTTCGGTTTATTTTCAGTCTGCAAACGTTAAAAAACAGACAGTCTTCTTCTTGCAGACTGCAGAGGTTTGGTCCACCTCTTCTACTGCAGACAATGTGATTCGCAGACTGCAGACATTTTCCTGCAGAAAAAACAAACAACACCTTAGTTTTTTTGTTTATTAGTTATTTTCCTCAAGTATTAGAGACGTGAGTTTAGTTATAGAGTCATGGGTTGGTTATCGATTGTAAGCCTATAAAAGGCATCTTGTTTAGAGTATTAACTAGGAATGAAACTAATATGATTTGAGTCTATTTTCTCTATGATTTTTTTGGTCATCTTCAATCTTCATTTTAAAATTATCTCGATTCCAAGTGGTACATATCATTTGGTATTAGAGCCGCCGTAATCCATGGTTGCTTAAGCACTACTTAGAAACCGAGTTCCGTCAATGGGTGCATAAATCCTTTGCAAGACATGAGTTCAAAACATTTTCAACAAACTATGATCTCTTCGATCTGCACCAGAAGCCTTTTTCTCCACTGACCTTTTCTTACGCCACCCAACCACCAATTAATACCGCACCACCACCAACAACCACACTACAGGTCACCAAACCAGCATCTTCATTAATGTTGTTTGCAACCACCAAACCAGCACCTTCATCCGTGCCATTTGCGACCATACAGACGGTAGCCCCCTAAATCACCATTCCCACCCGCAACAACCCCAAAACTCACCCCAACGACCACATCACCATCAATTTCTACAACTATACCATCATCAAAACAAGCACTATCAACCAATGTTCTTATCCCGCCACTATGCCATTGTTGCAATCGGGGCTTGCTGATGGTCAATGAAGCATTGCTTGCAGGGGTAGCTAAAGTATGTGAGTGGCGGCCGCCATGGCGCTTGCTCCGAATGCCAACAGAAGAGTTGAGTGGCGACCACCATGGTCCTTGGGGACAAGGACGTTTTCAACCGGGCGGGATTGATAATGGAAACCCATGATGTCCATGAACCATCTAGTAAAACAACCGTGGGTCTAATTACTTTCTGCATGTTCCTTTTATTTTCTTTGTTTATTAGTTATTTTCCTTAAGTATTGGAGACGTGAGTTTAGTTATAGAGTCATGGGTTAGTTATCGATTGTAAGCCTATAAAAAGCCACATTGTTTAGAGTATTAACTAGGAGTGAAATTAATATGATTTGAGTCTGTTTTCTTTCTAATTTGACCTGGCCATCTTTGATGTTCATTCAAAAATTATTTCGATTCAAGTGGTACATTTCAGAGAACATATGGAATTTTTTTTTTGAAAATGACATTTTCTTGGTGTATTTTAAAGTGTTTTGACATGGTGTGATCATCATTCTTTGATGCCAAATATCTGAATGCTTGAAAAAAACTTTGAAGGTATTTGGAACGACAAATTGATGATGATCAGATGTAAAGTAAAACCCCTTTTCCTTTTATTATTACTTTTTTCTTAATGAGCAAATGAAACTATGAAAGTGTTCGATAATCGTTTTGATCAAATAATCAAGTTTCCTGTTGTGTTTCTTTTTCAACGGTTTTGTCCATCTTTGATTTAGGGGAATTGGTCTTTTATACGGTTGCTCATAAAAACATCAAGTAAATATGAAAGGGAACTCTAATGATCCAAAAAGATAATTATACACACATAGGCAAAATTTAAAACAAGAAAATAGCCCTAATTTATGTTCTCTTGTTCATCCTGTTAGATAATGATCTCAGCGTACAGAGTTATTTTTATTTATTTGTCAAAGGGAACGTTACCCTAATAAAATTCTTTAGATAGTTGTATGAACTTCGTAGTATACGGTCTAAACAATAGTGCCTCATCCGGTTTGAAGTCGGGGGTAGACTTAAAATGGTCCTCTTGGGAAGTCCTCCAAATCCTTAATGTTGAAAGAGGGTTTTAATTACAAATATTAGAATAGAGGGTGGTTCTTCGACCACCCTTTATGACATTGTCTCTCTGTCATATTTACTAGGATGTAATTAGAGCAGTTGTATGGAACTCCTCTAATCACGAAAGCAATCCTTTATGTTTCTTATTGTGATAGACGAAGAAAGAATGCATTTAATCCCATGTAATGAAAAGACTTAGTCTCAACACAATCCTTAAATTAGTTCCATAAAGATAATGAGCCAGGACTCATCCTCCTTCCCGTGACATCTTTCTTTAGAAACATTTGTCTGAAGCAAGTCTTGAATGATTCATCTTTCTATTTGATTTTCCAAGAGATTCTGTCCTTTGGATAATTGTCATCCTAACAGGTAGGCACATAGCTTCAAACTGTCAGACTTGTCTGCAATTTATTCAAAACTTTGTCTTATTTTGAATTATATGATTCCAGCTTCAATTGATTTGAGTGGTCTTTATATTGCTCACAAGCCTTCACTTTACTCAAGTGGTTCTACACCTTGAAACTTAAGCAAGTTATCGAGTCTTAACTAGATCATTAATTTAGATATCTTGCTCTTCTGCTCAGGTAATTTCACTAAAAGGTACATACCAACTAAACTAGTGGCGCCATCTACGCTCATAAAGGTTGAACTAAAATGACTTACCGCTATTGTCGGGCTCAGAACGGGTGTTTGGTTTTGGCTGCTAATTAACCGTAAACGGTAAACACGCCAAAGCAACCGATACCACCCTACTCATGTCATCACGACCCCAACACGGAAACAACGGCATACCAAACAGAATCATGTGGAAACCATTGTGATAAATGGTAGTCTCAGATGAGCAATGGATACTAACAGATGCTATGTGTGCAACAGAGTGGCATTTTTTGTTGCGCGCATAAACATCTGTCAATATAAAATACTAAGTTGGGGTTCCGCTGAACTCCAATACTTTAATATCGATATCGTCATTAAGTGCTTTATGACAAGATGTCAAGAACGACTTAAAGACTGTTATTTTAGTCTTGGTGAATACATGCAACTGCAAATCCTCGCTTGAAAATCACCAGAAGACTTCAACCCGTCTTCATCTACATCAGTAACAACAACAAATCAATATACCTACGTATACCAGAAAGAGAACCACAAAACCACCGGTGAACACGAAACCAACAACAAGTCTTAGATGAGGCCTTTCTCGTCATCATTGACGACATTAAATCTTCATCATTTCAATCTATCAACATATAATCCAAACGTGACGGTGGTAGTATCAAACCACCTGTCGCTCCATCGCTGGCCAAATACTTGAGGCGGCACTAAACGGAGTTGCACCACCATTCACGGAATTATCAGACCTCGACGAGTCTAACCGAAGTATCACACAGAAGGGCTGCCTAGATAAGGGTTGGTCATCGTCAACAGAAGGCCATTAGACTCGGGGGGTTCATGTATATTGTTCCAAGTGTTTCAAAAGAGGGTGGCACATAACTTACTGCTTTTATCATATTACGCGTGCCTTGCTAATTTGATTTTGTAAATTCTCTTATTTTGCATGGTTATCCCGTTTTACGTACTAGTTTTGATAATAATTACATCAAAACATATTGTTTTACAAACGTGTAAACATTCATCAGTAACCATTTTATTCCATGAGTTTTATCTAATTTGTTCGATCATAAAAACTCCTTTTTTATCAACAAAAGTAAACTCTTTAATGTTAAAGCTCTTCACGAGTTGACTAAAACCATGTTTTAAAACGTTTTCCTTTAATCATGCCGTTCAGTTTTAACTCTTAAAAACAAACGTGTTTGTTTTAAGAATTAGCAATAGTTATATAGCACATCCATATACAATATAAACTACGCACAAAATTAAAAACAACCACAAAATATAGATATTTTTTATAAACTCGAGCCTATGGGTTTTTTTGGTTCCTCGCTCAAAAAAAGGGAAATAATCTGGGTAGAGAAATGTTTTTTTACATATCTCTCGTTCTTTGGGACCCTATTCGCTTTTCTTCTGCCTTTGAAGATAGGGGCATCAAAATAGCGTTTGCCACTACGATTTGAGCAGCAAATGGTGTCCCTCTTCTTGTACCTCAGGGAGTGGATTCTCGAACGCGAAAAAGGATCCAAATTATAAATCTAAGGGTTTTTTCCCATATGTTTTGACATCCATCTTTACATCTATATGTTTGCCTTGTGTTTGTTCCATCTAAATGGTTCCTGGTCTTTGTTCCTTGTGTTTTCTTGTCTTTAATTGGTTACAGTTTTGAGCAATTATATGAGCCTAAACAAATAAGCTAATTAGATGTTTAATCTCTATGTAGATTAATTAGCCTCCACCTTTTCATTATAGATGTAAACATATAGATTAGCCACCACCTCTTCTTTATAGCTAATGAAGTAATTACCCTTGAACCACTAGCTTAGGCAGGTGGGAGTCATCTGGACTAGAGGAGTAGGGAAAAAACAGGGAGGACATGTGGAGAGTAGTAATTGGCGGTGGAGGTAATGATGGTGGCGAAACAATGATGAGATTTAGTGAATATTCATGGGTTGGGATGAAACACAAAGAAGAGAAGCGATGTTGCCCAAGGGAGATTGGATTAGGGGAAAATCGGGAACTCCCCTCCCCCCCCCCCCCCATGTTTGGGGAAATTAATCATTCACCAATTACCACTCCATGTGGCCTTATAAATCTTATAAGGGTTTTGGATTCATTTTAATGTATGAATTTTCTTTCGTTTATACTCGCGTACGACTCAACCCAAACTTTAGTTTAATTTTTTGAAAAATCTCAATATTGAATGATGAAAACACAAAATCATGTTACAATAGGCATACGAACCAAAAAAGCACAACGGAAAGATTATATAACATGTTCATCATATATTTGTATTTACATTATCAGTTTTTCTATAGGAATAGACAACCATTCTATATATACATAAATAGGCAAGCTTAGAGCATATATGTAAGCTCTAGAATTTGGTTATTTAAGCCAAATTAGACGTACATAGCTAGCGTTTTGGTGGCATGCCTATAGATCGAAGCTGTGGCTGTTGAAATGGAAGATAGGATCGTTGCCCTTCCTCCCAAAATTCTTCGATCTGCACTCTTTAGCAACGCTTGTTTGAAGCGCGGTTGGCCCACAAACCATAACTCCGATATCTACATTTCCCCATCGCTCTGCCACGCTTCCAAATATTTCTATTTCCGGAAAAGAACACAAAAATAACGGTTAATAGCTCAAAAGAAAACGGGTCAAATGAAAAGAGAAAAAAAATATGAACCATTTTATCTAAAAAAACTGTTGGGTTAATCTTGATGGGTCAAGTTGGGTCACGGGTGTGATATTTGAGTCATATGTTATTTAAATTATGTAGTAAGTTTTTATTTTGAATTAGTCTAGGTAGTGGAGTAGTGGATGTTAAGTAGTGGTCTGTTTTATAGGAGTAGTGACCCATATTTACATGTTTTTAGTCTATTTATATTTATGTATTGCAAGTAATGAAAATACATGAGTTTGTGAGTGTGATCTTGGGCCTGAAACCAACAAAAACAAGATTATTGCTGTAAAAGTATGAACATATATTCATATTAATATCTCATAGATGTTAGTTAAGTACCTGTGAAGTTTGGTCTTTGACCATATTTATGTTATTGACAAAATCTTCCTGTGGCTGATTCTTGTATGCATCTAACTCATCATGCTTCAAGCCACTGATTCTATTTTCACCATCCATTTTCTTCCCAGTTTTTACATCCGAAATATGCCATAAACAAATCACAAAACCTCCAAAGAGAATAACACTTGCAGCCATGCATCCCAGGAATAGAATCCCTTTGTACCACCAATGTGTTACGTTGTAAGGATTGATGTAAAAGGCGCTTAGCAAACCATACAAAACCGCCAAACCAAATGTCGATAGCACCATATAAGACGCAGCCCACATGATATTTCCAGTTCCAACCAAACTAGACATCCCGCCTCGAGTGGGAGCAGGAAAGACGCATGAGCTCACGTGCTTTGGTATTTTCCCCTCTTCCTGTTGTTAAAACTTGCATGTTATAATATGGATGATATGCTAACCCAATAGTTAGTTTGGTTCAATTTTACTTTGGGTTAGCGCGTGTGGAACATAATATGTCAACTGTCAAGACAAAGTTTCATGGTTTTCTTATGTTTATAACAAAGTTTGGTTACACAAGCTGAAGTTGGACCAAAGTTTATTAAACCTTAACTGAAAGAACAATTGGTAGGTATAGGTGTTAATTAGAAATTATAATACGTACCAGTGGCGGTTGCGATTCTCGTGTGACATAAATTTGAATCTCAAGATTTAGTATGTTGTAGAAATATGGGCACATTGAGTTCATGTCAAGTGACTGAAGAAGTGGAAGCTCATCAGAGTTTTTGATAGCCCAAACTAGTAATATGTTTCTAGGCATACATGGTCCATCCCTGACACGATGTAGAATGTCGCTTAAGATAGCCAAAAATGGTGAAATCCCAATGCCACCAGCAACTAAAACGAGGTTTTCATACCTAAACACATGTCAAAAAGAGTTACGAATCAATGAATTGAACATATAAAACCCAAACCCTGAACCCTAAAAAAGTACTTACTTTCTGACTATTTTTTCTTTAGGAAACATGCATTCAAAATCACCTATCTTATAAGTTTAAATTCAAAAAAGAGACGTCTTGTTAGAGTTTATAATATAGGAAGGGTCTTGCTCTATTATAACATACATATACCATAAACCTCTACAATTTTACTTTGTAAGTACATTCTATAAGATGTTAATTGGGTGGAAGTAGATTCCTATATGCATATATTTTCCTGAATCTATTAGTGAAATGAACGAGTAGAGTACGTACGTTAAGTGGTATGGTGACTCGTGCCCATAAGGACCCTCGACAGACGCCTTTATAGACAAATTTGGCTGCAGGAGACCTTGTGATTCATCTTTCTCCTCAGAAGCACTTGAGATATGTCCCCTTAGTTTCTCAGTCCAATCACCAAGGACTTTAATGAGAATTGCAAGATGGTGTTTGCCGTCTAGAGGACTAGATGACACACTAAAAGGATGCCATTGCAACCATGATAGTTCTCGAATTTGAATGAAAACCCATCCAAGGGCATTGTATTGTAATCCTACATTTTCAAAGAGAAAATGAAAAAAATAAATAAATGTTCACAATGTAACTTTGTAATCAGATAAGGGACTTGGTTAATAGTATAATCCGTAATAGTAACCGGGTCCCTTACAATTTGAATGTAAATTTAAAACAGACGCTTAGATCCTTATTTAAAGGTGCATTTTGTATACAAGAAATTGACTGAAGCGGTACCTTCTGGTTTTGAAATAACTAATTCTACAGTCCCGGATGGAAGGCATTTGGCTGAGAGTATGTCCACAGTTTTTCGTGACTGAAAGAATCGAAGAAACCGATCAAGCATGAAGAGGAATATTCCAGCAGCAACTATACTGAAAACGAAGTCACCAACATGCATTGCCAAGAAGACAATGAAAACGACGTATAGTTGATGAGTGTAGAAGAATAGCTCAAAGTTAATCCTTCTAACTGGTGGAAGTGAAGTCACCCACATCAATAGACCTGCTATTAGACTGATAACTCCAGGAAGATTAGCAATTCCAATGTTTTGCCAAGCTCTAAGCTGCAAAATGTACAACCTTGTCAACACCTTGTACATTGACTATTGTATTTAATATATCAATCATCATTAAAAGGATGTTTTGCTTTTCTAATCTAATTAACTTTTTAAATATAATTATCAGGTAATTATGACTCAGGGTGAAATAGACGGTACTTTGATACCAGCACCAACAATACTAATTATCTAATGGTGAAACTTAACTAATTCTAAGGTCTTTTACTTCCATTCTCCAAAAGTGGTTTTGTTTTTATTTGTCATCTTTATCAAAAGAAAATTTGAATTTTTAATAATTCAAACTCATGTCTATAGGCTGATAATAATCCATACTTGAAACTTGATCAATGACACTTCTAATTTTTACTTTTGTTTCCAAAGGCAACCCCACTCGCCTATCTATAGTAGATTTAAACTCAATTTGCACTTGATTTCAACTAGATTCTGTTTACAATGTTTACCCAATGTCACTCAGAATCATCATCATGGAAATCAATTGCAAACATATCTTTGGTAATGAAATTAAAAGTTAAAAGTCTCACCGGCTGAATTACGAATATTAATTATCGACTAATGGGTTAAAGTTTCGGCTTCATAAAAAGACTAGAACTTGCTTATGGCCATCCGTCTTGCTATCTGGTTATAACTTCAAAATCTATTTTCTAGAGCCGTGATTACTCGATATCAATAGCATACATATCCAAACACCATTATATTCTATGTTTATTAATCTATACGGGAGAACTCACTTCTTGTTTGAGACGACCTTCTATGGCCCACGCAATCACGTAAAACAAACCATGGAGTGTAAAGAGCAGCATTGTGAGATGCCCCAACCATACGTGATATCGAGTGGCATGCTCAAATGGGATATCTATAAGTCTCAAAAGAACTGACCCCCTTGCAACAGGTAGAAACAAAAATGCCAAGCAAATGAATCCAATGAACCCAAACCGCAGTCCAGTTAGCTCTAGTAGTACAAGATTCCTGAAAATTTATAACAAAGCATAAGTGATTGAAAAGTTATGCACAAAAACATATATAGAGTGAACAATATCTAGTTGTCAATAGGTATTTCTATAACTTTAGCGCAAGTCCAAGCGAATTTAACAATATTGTATCCAGTTCATAATTATTAAAATACAATACAAAAAATGGAAATGAATACGAAATAAAACACAACAAGCACCTTTATGCTTCTTCCAGCACACCAAAGTTTCTCATAACACTTCAATTTCACCCAATTTTATTCACCTTACTTAGCCACTTGGCTCGTTACAAAACTATTTTGAACACACATAAAATGATCACATGTTTTTTTTTTTTTTTTTTTTTTTTTTTTTTTTTTTTTTTTTTTTTTTTTTGCAAAGTTAGTGGAAAACGATTTTTCACTAAATTTTCCAACGCCTTTTGATAAGTTCCTCATAAATTTATAGGAGAAACGAAGACCACACATTGACATAAACATCAACACCACATAAAAGTTGTCTGGATGCATAAAGGCTCTCCAACCGGATAGGCATATTATCTGAGTTAATTCAGCAACAGTGGAAAAAATAGTTCTTCATATTCATACATGGGATTCATTTTTCGGTTTAAAGTAACAAGAATTTCATTCGATTGAACATCCAACGGTTGATTACCACGACCAATTTTGGAGTTGAATACATGATCAACTTACTAGTTATATTCTTGTCATATTGAACAATAATAAGAGCATATAAGCCGCCTTAAAGTTTCTTTACAGTAGGCCAAAATTTTTGATAGTTATAGTATAGCAATTTAGAAATAACCAAACAAATAACATACAAATAGAATCCATAAGCTACCTGTTGCGTGTTTCGGAGATCTCTCTCTCGGACAATTCACTGATATTCTTCATGGTATAAGCTGTAACTGCCCAAATGATATAAACAACAAACAACAGAATTCCGATCAACTCAGCTGCTGTCACAACTCCAAAAGGCCCATCTATAATAACCGGAAATGTCCATAACCGAAAACTTGCATATTTTTTGTTCTTCCTACACAAAAAATAATAATTATAATTTATAACACAAACTTAATAAAATAACACATATTTTAACCAACTGTAAAACATGAACAGATTGATTACACTTGGATCTCTTCTTTCCCAGATATCCAGACGTACAATACAGCAAGAAACGCAATTATGATCACTGGACCACTGTAGATGAGAAAGATGCTTCCTGCAAACAAAAGTTTCTTTTTTTCATGGGAAACCTGAATTATTATCAATTGTAGAAGGAGAAAGCTGTAAGAATCACGACTTACCCGTGATACCGAAAACAGTTTCGTTAGTAGCATAAACCAGTTTCGTATACTGTTCGTTCACCACATCTGTTGGGAGAAAGAACAAGAAGCTAGCCCATGAGATGAAGATGAACCACATTGCAAGTTTGAGGACCC
Source organism: Flaveria sonorensis (assembly GCA_025506505.1). NCBI lineage: Eukaryota > Viridiplantae > Streptophyta > Magnoliopsida > Asterales > Asteraceae > Flaveria > Flaveria sonorensis. The sequence goes on from CM046424.1 coordinate 17,981,063, forward strand.
ATTTGGTAAATTTTAGTAGAAAAGATGTTTTGTTGATGTACAAGAAAGTGTTTTCTTCTTCTTTGCTAGAAAGAAGAAGAGGTTCTTGAGAGCCTTCTGTGCCCATTTTGTTTGGAACCAATAAGCAAAGGAACTGGTGAGAGACTTGTGGTTTGTGAATCTGTTTGGTTAATTTATTAGTGAACCATGTGGTTTGGTAGAAAGTGGGTCATTTATACGCACCATCATGTGTACGACGAATTCTCATCCAAACACTTATTTTTGTGAACACATATGAATGATTATCAACAAACATCAAAACTAAGAAATAGTAGTTGTTTTATTAGTAGTACTATAGCTTTCGCATCCCATTCCCCATCACTTATACTAAATTTTTTTATTTTTTATTTTTTATTTTTAGTTAAATAATATTTTTTTTCATATTTTTATAATTACTTTTTTTTTTATTCTCCGTTCACAACTACTTTAAAAAATATTAAAAAAATTATGAGAGTTGTACCGCGTTTCTCAAATATGAGGATGAACAGTAACATTTTTTTTCCATCCATTCACAACTATTCCCCGTTATATAAGACATACAATCACATAAAAATAGGAAACGGGATATGAATGCTTAAATCTAAAGCAAAGTATAGCAATAATAACAATATGGTGTTGATGCTCTGTTGAAGTTTTAAACCATATGCATTGGTTAATGCCCTTAAGGGGCATTTTCTGTCACATCAATGCTCTTTGACATCAGTTTTGCCGGCACCGGCAAAGGTTAGACAGAAGGTGTTGGTTGAGGAATTGTAGCTCCAATATATGATTGGGTCATGAATGCTCAATGGAGTCACATGTAGAACATTTTCTTCTTTGTCTCCACTTTGTTCTGCTTCAACTTTGTTGCCAATCTTTATCTTTAGAATGAAAGCCATAGATTTGTACTAATTTAGCATGCCTTCATATTCTGAGACCAAAGTAAACATCTTTTTTGTGTCCTCAAAGTTAAGATTGAAAACTTCTAGTTAAGTCGGGAAGAAAGACTTGGACTTATTCTTTCTTTCAATGAAGAATCTCTCAACCTTCAAGTCATATCCCTATTTGATAATGTCTGTATCATCACCTTCTGAGTCTTCTTCATGCTTAGATTCCTAGAGTTCTTTAACTTGCTCAGGATTGCCCAAACCTTGTCTTACTCTTTTGGCAGTAGTGGTGATGATCACTTCATCTACCGAACCATCAGACTGGCTTTGTGTTAGAGATTCAGCTATTTCAAGAGCTTGTTGGACTGTTGGAGAAATCTACTCAGTGGTTTGAGTAGTTTGTATGGTGGGAGGAGATGATTGTGGTTGAGTGTTGGGTGTAGGAACGGTAGATAGGGTGACTTCAGCAACTTCAGACTCTTTCATTTTTCTTTTTTGTTCTGAAGCCTGCCTTGACTTTTCTAGATTTGACATGTAGATTCTCATCAGCACCTTCTCTACTTCCTTTTCCTTCGAGTCATTGCTTGTGTTCCTTACTTAATTTGGTTAGGACAACTATCTCAAATCTGTTGAAGCAAACTAGTTGGTTCCTTAAGTAGGCTTTACCTTTCTGGCTGCTAATCTGGTGATGAAGTATGTGTTTTTCTTCTAATCATATTCCCACTCCACTATTTGATCATATGCTGTTAGTGGAGTTTCAGAGATTTCCTTACTAGCCTCAACCTTGACCGTGGACAGTAGCTTTTAAAGTAGTATCTTGGACTTGTCATTTCTACATCCATATATGCAAAGGTACTCAACAATTTGTTCTAAGATGTCAAGGGGCAGATCGAGTACTTCATTCTCATGATCATAGAACATGATCTTACCATTTGCCCTCTTAACTGCAAACTTCTTCATCTGGGATACATGCCTAGCACCCAAAACTTTGGCTCCTTTGAGTATCTTCTCCTCCACCTATGGGCCAATTACCCTTGCCTTTACCATTCTTTTTGGAATAATCTTCTTTTTGGCAAGGGCTGATGAGATGGGCTTATTATCATTAGAGTTAGTGGAGTCATAGTCAAGAGATGTTGTGTGACATCCGGTAATTTTCTGTTACCAAACTTCGTTAGTTTCGTTAGGTCTTGCATACACTTGTCGTTAGCACACACTAGTTGTCGTTGAACGTTGGTGACTTAATAATAATTAATAATGATAAACAAATAATTATTTAACTAGCTATGTTGGTTATTAGTTGTGATTACGCAATTTAAATATTAAGTGAATTTTATCGCGTAATGTGGAAACGTGTTATATTATTTCGTGTGTTTTGTGGCTAATGAAAATTATGCATGATTATTATTGGTGATTAATAATATTTGTGTTAGTAACTAAAAACCATTTAAAAGGTGTTTAAAAGAGTTGTCTTTTTTTTTATTTATAAAATACAAATTACAAGGTTTAAATGGTAAATATACTAAATAAAGTTACAAAATACAAAAACTCTAACCCTAGTACCAATCCTTGGTCGCGACTTTATCCACACACCCACACATTCGCTATCCAAGCAAAAGAACAAGCATTTGGCATCGGTTTTGGTCGAATTCAAGCTATACAACACGTTAACAACATCAAATCTTGTTCATTATACGTTTAAAGGTTAGCTTTTGGTGTTCCTTTCACGTATTTTGTTATGGCCGAGAGTTTGGTTCGAATTTGATGAATTGGATGTCTATTCTTTGATGTTTGATGATTATGTGATGTTAGTAAGATTGTATAGATGCTAGTGTACGTGGATTGTGTAAGAAATTCGTAGTTTTGATGCGTTGTTCATACGTTATTATTAATAGTAACTTTATTGCATGAAGTTGGTGATTTGATGATGAATTGATGATGATATGGTGTTTATGATGTTATATGAATGTTGGGATGATGATAGTTATGCTAGAAATCCAAGAATTGATCTTGTAGTTCATGTCTTGCCTTAAGTAGAAACTTTTTGATTATGGGAATTATGAATTATGATGGTTTGGTGGTGTTGAACATATCTAGGTGATAGCATGAGCTTGAATTGGTATATTGTTAATGAATTCATGAATGTATTGGTTGTTAGTTAGATTTTGGGATGTACTTTCCCAAAAGGGAATCTTTAATTGCATAGAATCTTGGATATGTTGAATTGGGCATGTTTGTAACATTAGGATCATGTTAGCATGTTCATGGGTGATTTCTAATGTGGTGGAATGTATTGTTTGGGTTGTATGAATGCTTAGTTGGTTAACTGGAGATTTGGTCTCTTTGTGGGTGCACATGGTGATAGATCATGTAGGTTATGATAGAACTATTGTTTGGGTTGTAATAGATCATGATTGAACATTTTGGTTGATATGGATTCTGTTGAATAATATGATGATGATCGTCAAACACGCGTGCGAATCTGAGGCCCCTACTTAGTAGGATTGGCAGGGTTTAGGGTGTGAAGTCATGAGTGGCTTCACATGGCATGTTATGCATGATTTGATTCGGTGTATGATGGATTAACTATGGTATAAATATGTTGAGCATGATGATTACTTGAGATTCGCATGGCTTGTATGATAATCTAGTTGTATGATGATCTAGGTCGTACATGTGGTTAATGAAGTGGCATACGTGAACAACTTGTATGATAATCATGTGTGATGAACTGTTATGGTTGATTGAATGGAATTTCACCAATAATGTCACCAACGGGTCAAACGGGTCAACTGGGTCAATGTGTCTTGTTTTTCCAAAACCTTGAGTTCTTTGGCTTATAGAGCACTTAGGGTTTCATGATGTTTGTGTGTACACGTACTCATGTACTTGTGTGTTCTAGGTAACCTCTGAAGGTTGTCTTTCCTCCCTTTTCAAGTTAAGCTCCTAAGTCTTTCTTGTGCACACCAGGTGAGTTCATGCCCCACTCTTTTTCATACTCTCTTTTGGGGGAGATAACATACAGGTTTTACAAATGCTTTATTAATATGAGTTGTGTATAGTATGATATAGTGCTGAATACCATGAAAGTCCTCACACTTTCGGATTGTTAATAATGTTAATTAGCGGGAAAACTTGGGTAGTACTACTGGGTCTGAGGAGCCCCACCTGTGCGACTCGAGGTCAAACGGGTGCAATTTTGTCCTAATACAAACATCATCACGACCTGGTAAGTCGTGACGGGAGGCAACAAACGAAACACAGTCAGCTTCAATCGCGAAATCACTATGGTTATTACTTGTGAATTTAGACTAGCTATCTAATTCAATGCACTCTTATATTTTATACTATTACTGTTATGTTTTACGCAAACTCTTGAACTCACCAACCATTGTGTTGACTCTTTTAGTATGCTATTCTCAGGTTGAGGTTACCATTGCCTAGGAGCACGTGCACGGGTCAGCATCATTATAGTTGTCCGCATGATTGAAATTCTGTATTTGGTTTGATTGTTAAACATTTAAGTCTTTGTTGGTACTACCTTGGGCGCGTGTATTTGCGCATTTTACATTATGTCACTTTACTTTGGTTTCCCTGGTTTATAAAAAGCTTTCGCATCGTTTTAAAGTTAAACTCTGATTTTGGTATGTTGGTTTATATAGAGTCGTTCTGAGTAACTAATGACAGAGATCCTGGTTTGTTCACACACCTCTCGGTAAAACCCCGCACGTGGATTTTGAGGGTGTGATAGATTGGTAGCAGAGCCATTGGTTATAGGGAACTAGATTGCATACACACACTAAACTATAACCGCATAGTTGTTAGTTACTTGTCACTTATTCTTTACTATATACTCATTGGCATATGCATCACGTACTTCGCAGCATGGCATCGTCATCCCGTGATTTGGGTAAGAGACCGGCGCGATCTGAGTCACCTCCTACTTCTCCCATACCTGATAGGGGATTTAACTGGCCCCAGCATCCTTATCCTTCTGGCAAGATAGACTGGGATCAACCTTTTAATACCGCCTGAGCTCGATCCTCCGCGGAACTGGGATTTCTACACCACCTACGTACATCGTATGGCTTATAGAGAGCGTGTACCACCTGTAGCTCCTACCCGACCTAGGACTATGTCATCGACAACCTTTGTATTGCCTACTCTTCCTACCTTGGGCATCCCTCTAGAGCAGGCATTTGCAGCTTTGGTAGCCACTCTAGACATAGAGCGACAGCGTATCCGAGGACTCACTGATGAGAACTCTGCCTTACGATCTGAGATGCATCAGTTGCGCTACCAGGTAGAGGCGCTTCAGGAGCGACTCTCGATGGCCATTGGTGGACATCATACCTTGGTAGGAAATGTTGTAGCATTACTGAGCGCATGGAATCACAGGATCACCATAACATAGTGATCGATGATAGGTTTGCTGATCTAGAGAAACAGCTAGTAGCACTTTAGATTGCTGAAGCCCCTGCACCTTTGGCGGACCCTGACGAGGAAGACCCGAAATAGGAACCGGATGAAGCCCCCGAAGAAGAACCAGCAGAGATGGATGAGGACAATGATGGATCTGACGTGTCGGACTGATTCTACCTTTATATGACTTGGACTATATAGTGTTTCTTTCCTTTTGAAACCTATGTGGGAAGGGTTGTTTCCCATCTAACTGAAAAACTAAAATTTTGACATTGATGGAACATTTTGTGAACCATTTACAATTTATTTATCTTTGGTTATTATTTTGTTATAAATGTTATGGTTGGGACAAATTCATGATTCTTACTATTTACCATACTTTAATGGGATTAATGTGTTGGATGTTACTCACTATTGTATTTGTGAATGTAAAGTGAAATATTTACGGACACGGTAGAGGACGTGGATGTGGTCGTAGACGTGGTGCCGGTGGACGTGGTGCTGGTGCTATCAACATGACTCCTACTGAGTTGGCTGCTCTGATTAACGAGCATGTACAGGCGGCAGTGGCTGCTGCCCAAACTGGACAGCCAGCAGGTAAATGATAAAAATGACTTAACCGATTATCCTGGCTGCTCGTCTAGGAAACTCGACTAATGTTTGGTTTGTCAAAACAGGACCCCCACCTTGTACCTACAAATCCTTTATGGATTGCAAGCCCCATACCTACAGCGGGACTGAAGGAGCTGTGGGACTAGTGAGATGGTTCGAGAAGACTGAATCTGTTTTCGCAAAGTGTAACTGTCCGCCAGCTGACCAAGTGAAGTTCGCGACTGGAACACTTGAAGGCGCAGCCCTCTCCTGGTGGAATGCCCAGGTGCACATATTAGGCCAGGATATGGCTAATGACTTACCTTGGGCTAAATTCAAAGCAATGATGAAGGAGGAGTATTGCCCCCATGATGAAGTATAGAAGTTGGAAATTGAGTTTTGGCAGCTTAAGATGCAAGGTTCCCAGATTGAGGCCTATACTACACGGTCTCATGAGTTGGCCACACTATGCCCAGGGATGGTTAATGAGATGCACAAAAGGATTGAGCATTACATACGTTGACTAGTGCCCGAGATTCAGAGTATGGTGACTGCTTCCAATCCTGGCACCATACAGCAGGCTATCCGGTTGGCCCATAGGTTGACCGACCAGGCAGTAGATCAGGGAAGATTACCCAGACGGGGCGCAGTGGCTAGCGTACCTGATAACAAACGTAAGTGGAAGAATCCTGGTGATAAAGGCTCATCCTCCAGCAACCAGCAACAACAACAGCAGCAGTACATTCAGAAGCACCAACCTCACCAACAACAAAGAAATTTCGATAACAATCGTAACTATAATCAGTCATCTTCAGCACCACAGGGACAAGGAGGCTATGTTGGGAAAAATCCCAAATGCAACCGATGCAATTACCACCACACCGGCAGGTGTGACAACTTCCGATGCCAACGCTGTGGTAAAGTTGGGCATGTAGCGAAAGACTGCTGGGGTGAATTGATGAAGAAGCCTCAGCAATCTCAAGAAACTCCAAAAGGTTGCTTCGAGTGCGGAAAAGAAGGCCATTACAGGCGCAATTGTCCACAGCTCAGAAGGAATGGAAATGGCGGGAACAACAATAGCAACAACAACAACGGGAACAACAACACAGGAAATGGCAACGACAATGGTGGCAATAACAATGGAGCCAAAGGAAGAGCCTTTGTTATTGGCTCAGGTGAGGCTCTAAACGACCCTACAACTGTAACTAGTAAATTCTTGGTTAACGGTCGTTTTGCTACCGTATTATTTGATACTGGAGCTGATAGAAGCTTTATTTCCACTAAGTTTAGTAGTCTTTTAAGTGATATGCCTTCAACATTAGAATCTAAGTACACCGTAGAGTTAACAGATGGTAAACAGATTCACGTGACACATATCCTTAGAGGCTGCAAGATAGAACTTGCTAGTCATACCTTCGACATAGATCTCATGCCTATCACACTTGGGAGCTTCGATGTAGTAGTCGGCTTGGATTGGCTTTCTGACAAGCAAGCAGAAGTCATATGTCATGAGAAGGTTATACGGATTCCTAACGGTGAAGAAATTCTCTCAGTCCAAGGCGATAGGAGTGGTGCAGTGATGGGCATCATCTCGTTCATGAAGGCACAGAAGTTGTTACGGAAAGGTCGTCTAGCCATATTGGCACTTGTCACTGACAAACAACCAGAGGAAAAGAAGATAGAGGATATCCCCATTGTTTGTGAGTTTCCCAAGGTGTTTCCGGAGGACCTGCCCGGACTACCACCTCATCATCAAGTCGAATTCCAAATTGATTTGACTCCAGGAGCCATTCCGATTGCGAGAGCACCTTACCGGTTAGCTCTAAACGAACTGCAGGAATTATCTGCTCAACTCCAAGAACTGTTGGATAAAGGATTTATCCGAACCAGCTCGTCGCCCTGGGGAGCGCCAGTTCTATTTGTCAAGAAGAAGGATGGTACATTTCGAATGTGCATTGACTATAGGGAACTGAACAAGGTTACGATCAAGAATAGATACCCGTTACCTCGTATAGATGATTTGTTTGAGCAACTGCAAGGATCAAGCTATTATTCTAAGATTGACCTGAGGTCTGGGTATCATCAGCTAAGAGTTCGAGAGGAGGACATATCGAAGACTGCCTTTCGTACATGTTACGGTCACTACGAGTTCTTGGTCATGCCATTCGGGTTGACGAATGCACCAGCGGTATTCATGGACCTCATGAATCGCGTGTGCAAACCCTATCTTGATCAGTTTGTTATTGTCTTTATCGATGACATATTGATCTACTCAAGGACTGAGGAAGAACATGGAGAGCACTTACGGTTAATCTTGGAATTACGTAGAAAAGAACAACTGTACGCCAAATTTTCTAAGTGTGATTTCTGGATACGCGAAGTGCAATTCTTGGGTCATATTGTTAACGAGATAGGAATACATGTTGATCCGGCAAAAATTGAAGCGATAAAGAATTGGTCGGTTCCTAAGACGCCAAGTGAGATACGATAGTTTCTTGGACTGGCTGGATACTATCGACAGTTCATTGAAGGATTTTCTAAGATTGCTCAACCCCTCACAGCTTTGACTCACAAGGGAACGACGTATAAATGGGGCGAGAGTCAGGAATCTGCTTTCCAATTGCTGAAACAGAAACTGTGTAGCGTACCGATATTAGCGTTACCGGAAGGAAGTGACGATTTCACAGTCTATTGTGACGCTTCCATTCAAGGACTTGGGTGTGTATTGATGCAGCAGGATAAGGTGATAGCTTACACCTCTAGACAACTAAAGGTTCATGAGAAGAACTATACCACCCATGACTTGGAGCTGGGTGCGGTAGTTTTTGCCTTAAAGATCTGGAGACACTACTTGTACGGTACCAAATGCACTATTTACACCGATCACAAGAGTCTTCAGCACATCTTTGAGCAAAAGGAATTGAACATGAGGCAAAGACATTGGGTAAAGCTACTGAAAGACTATGATTGTGCCATTAGATACCATCCGGGAAAGCAAATGTAGTCGCCGATGCACTGAGTAGGAAAGAAACTGCTAAGCCTCGACTTGTGCGAGCTTTGCAACTTACCATTAGCACACAGTTATGTGAACAAATCCGAGAGGCTCAGATAGAAGCTTTGACATAGAAAACATTAGGTCTGAATCGTTAAGAGGAATGGTAAAACAATTGGAAGTAAAGGTGGATGGAACTCGTTACTTCATGGACAGACTTTGGGTACCTCTGCACGGAAACCTGAGAGACTTGGTTATGAGTAAGGCACACAAGTCTAAGTACTCTATACATCCTGTATCCGACAAGATGTATCATGATCTGAAGGCGTACTACTGGTGGTCAAACATGAAAGCGGATGTAGCTACATATGTGAGCAAGTGCCTGAACTGTTCAAAGGTAAAAGTGGAGTATCAGAAACCATCTGGGCTATTACAACAACCTGAGATCCCTATGTGGAAGTGGGAACAGATCTCAATGGATTTCATTACCAAGCTACCTCGGACTTCTACTGGTTGTGACACGATATGGGTTATCGTAGACCGATTAATGAAGTCTGCTCATTTCTTGGCAATAAAGGAAATGGACAAAATGGAGAAGTTAACCTGTCTTTATTTGAAGGAGATAGTTTCAAGACATGGTGTACCGATTTCAATCATTTCCGACCGCGATGCCCGTTTTACATCGCACTTCTGGAAGTTGTTACAGAGATCTTTAGGTACGCGGTTAGACATGAGTACTGCTGATCACTCGCAAACCGATAGTCAGAGTGAGCGTACTATACAAACATTGGAAGACATGCTACGTGCTTGTGTGATTGACTTTGGGAATAACTGGGAAGTTCACCTACCATTGGTGGAATTTTCTTACAACAACAGTTATCACACTAGCATAAAGGCAGCACCTTTTGAAGCTTTGTATGGGAGAAAATGTAGATCACCAGTTTGTTGGACTGAAATTGGTGATAGCCAGCTAACGGGTCCTGAGTTGGTACACGAGACCACTGAGAAGATTGTACAAATAAGGAACCGTATGGCTGCAGCGCGCGACAGACAGAAAAGTTATGCTGATAAGCGACGGAAACCTCTAGAGTTCCAGGTTGGTGACAAAGTCTTATTGAAAGTCACACCGTGGAAAGGCGTGATTCGGTTTGGTAAAAGAGGAAAGCTAAATCCAAGATACGTTGGACCATTTGAGATATTGGTAAGAATAGGTCCAGTGGCCTATCGACTTGCCCTACCTGATTCATTGAATGGAATCCATGACGTATTCCATGTTTCAAATCTAAAAAAGTGTTTAACGGATGAAACCATGATCGTACCGCTTGAGGAAGTCCAAGTAGATGAACAATTACACTTCATTGAGGAACCAGTCGAGGTGATGGATCGTGAGGTAAAGACACTTAAGCAAAGCAAGATACCCATAGTCAAGGTTCGTTGGAACTCGAGACGTGGACCGGAATTCACGTGGGAACATGAGGATCAGATGAAGCTTAAGTATCCTCAGCTATTCGAAAAGACGATGCCAGCTGGCGAAGGTATTGATTAAATTTCGGGATTTCTTTCAACATGGGGATGATGTGACAACTCACCCGAAACTCACTCGATTACTTTGTGCCAATGCAGTAGACCAGTGATGGAACACACAACACACCATGTAACATAATTTTTGGGACGAAAGTTCTTTCAACATGGGGATAATGTGACATCCGGTAATTTTCCGTTACCAAACTCCGTTAGTTCCGTTAGGTCTTGCATAAACGTGTCGTTAGCACACACTAGTTGTCGTTGAACGTTGGTGACTTAATAATAATTAATAATGATAAACAAATAATTATTTAACTAGCTATGTTGGTTATTAGTTGTGATTACGCAATTTAAGTATTAAGTGTGAATTTTATCGCGTAATGTGGAAACCTGTTATATTATTTCGTGTGTTTTGTGGCTAATGAAAATTATGCATGATTATTATTGGTGATTAATAATATTTGTGTTTGTAATTCAAACCATTTAAAAGGTGTTTAAAAGAGTTCTCTTATTTTTATAAAATAGAAATTACAAGGTTTAAATGGTAAATATACTAAATTAAGTTACAAAATACAAAAACTCTAACCCTAATACCCATCCTCGGCCGTGACTTCATCCACACACCCACACATTCGCGATCCAAGCAAAAGAACAAGCATTTGGCATCGGTTTTGGTCGAATTCAAGCTATACAACACGTTAACAACATCGAATCTTGTTCATTATACGTTTAAAGGTTAGCTTTCGGTGTTCCTTTCACGTATTTTGTTATGGCCAAGATTTTTGTTCGAATTTGATGAATTGGATGTCAATTCTTTGATGTTTGATGATTATGTGATGTTAGTAAGGTTATATAGATGCTAGTTTATGTGGATTGTGCAAGAAATTCATAGTTTTAATGCTTTGTTCATACGTTACTATTAATAGTAACTTTATTGCATGAAGTTGGTGATTTGATGATGAATTGATGATGATATGGTGTTTATGATGTTATGTGAATGTTGGGATGATGATAGTTATGCTAGAAATCCAAGAATTGATCTTGTAGTTCATGTCTTGCCTTAAGTAGAAACTTTTTGATTATGGGAATTGTGAATTATGATGGTTTGGTGGTGTTGAACATATCTAGATGATAGCATGAGCTTGAATTGGTATATTGTTAATGAATTCATGAATGTATTGGTTGTTAGTTAGATTTTGGGATGTACTTTCCCAAAAGGGAAACTTTAATTGCATAGAATCTTGGATATGTTGAATTGGGCATGTTTGTAACGTTAGGATCATGTTACCATGTTCATGGATGATTTCTAATATGGTGGAATGTATTGTTTGGGTTGTATGAATGCTTAGTTGGTTAACTGGAGATTTGGTCTCTTTGTGGGTGCACATGGTGATAGATCATGTAGGTTATGATAGAACTATTGTTTGGGTTGTAATAGATCATGATTGAACATTTTGGTTGATATGGATTCTGTTGAATAATATGATGATGATCGTCATACACGCGTGTGAATCTGAGGCCCCTACTTAGTAGGATTGGCAGGGTTTAGGGTGTGAAGTCGTGAGTGGCTTCACATGGCATGTTATGCATGATTTGATTCGGTGTATGATGCATTAACTATGGTATAATTATGTTGAGCATGATCATTACTTGAGATTCGCATGGCTTGTATGATAATCTAGTTGTATGATGATCTAGGTAGTATATGTGGTTAATGAAGTGGCATACGTGAACAACTTGTATGATAATCATGTGTGATGAACTGTTATGGTTAATTGAATGGAATTTCACCAATAATGTCACCAACGGGTCAAACGGGTCAACTGGGTCAATATGTCTTGTTTTTCCAAAACCTTGAGTTCTTTAGCTTATTGAGCACTTAGGGTTTCATGACGTTTGTGTGTACACGTACTCATGTACTTGCGTGTTCTAGGTAACCTCTGAAGGTTGTCTTTCCTCATTTTTCAAGTTAAGCTCCTAAGTCTTTCTTGTGCACACCAGGTGATTTCATGCCCCACTCTTTTTCATAGTCTCTTTTAGGGGTGATAGCATACAGGTTTTACAAACGCTTTTTTAATATGAGTTGTGTATAGTATGATATAGTGCTGAATACCATGAAAGTCCACACACTTTCGGATTGTTAATAATGTTAATTAGTGGGAAAACTTGGGTAGTACTACTGGGTCTGAGGAGCCCCACCTGTGCGACTCGAGGTCAAACGGGTGCAATTTTGTCCTAATACAAACATCCTCATGACCTGGTAAGTCGTGACGGGAGGAAACAAATGAAACACAGTCAGCTTCAATTTCAAAATCACTATGGTTATTACTTGTGAATTTAGACTAGCTATCTAATTCAATACACTCTTATATTTTATACTATTAAAGTTATGTTTGACGCAAACTCTTGAACTCACCAACCATTGTGTTGACTCTTTTAGTATGCTATTCTCAGGTTGAGGTTACCATTGCCTAGGAGCACGTGCATGGGTCAGTATCATTTTAGTTGTCAGCATGATTGAAATTCTGTATTTGGTTTGATTGTTAAACATTTAAGTCTTTGTTGGTACTACCTTGGGCGCGTGTATTTGAGCATTTTACATTATGTCACTTTACTTTGGTGTCCCTGTTTTATAAAACGCTTCCACATCGTTTTAAAGTTAACCTCTGATTTTGGTATGTTGGTTCATATAGAGTCGTTCTGAGTAACTAATGACTGAGATCTTGGTTTGTTCACACACCTCGCGGTAAAAGCCCGCATGTGGATTTTGAGGGTGTGACATGCTGGAGGCTCAGTCGGTAGATAGAAAGACCTCATGACAGTTTTCTTGGTCCTTGGTTGCTGTCTTTCCCATTGCTCTCTGGCTACTTCATACTTTGGTAGCTCTCTAGTTGCAACCTTCTTTTTGATTTCTCTAATGTCTAGATAAAGAGTAGACATACTCATTGGTCCTACTTGTTTACTAGAGAAACCATAGAACTTTAAGAACATCTTCATCTATTGCTTATCTGTACTCTCCTATCTGACTCTTTCTACTTATTTTCTCTCTAATTCAGCTCTCGTCCTTCTAGCTAACTCTGTTGATTTCTCCATGAGTTGCAGCTATCAGCTTTGGTTTCATATCAGTAAGGCTCTATTCCATGACCTCATCAAAGTTGAATCCTTCAAACTCAAGTTGAGCTTCTAGGAGACATGTTTCTTGATCCTTTTCTTTCTTCTTCTAAGAAAAGGCCATTTGTATAGATTCGACAGTTGTGGATACTAAAGCTTGCTTGCAGGACCGGGGTAAGGGTACTTAAAACTTAATTTCACACTGAGGAGAGATCTTAGATCACTTAAAAATTCAAATAGGGAACTGGTAACTAGAGACAGATGATACTAAGAACACAAGTAAATTAAAGAGACAGAATTAAGAACAACACAAGAACACAAGATTGGTTTTCAAGGATGTTGTATATTGATCTCAAGTTCTTTTACAAGTGTTACAAAGCATATTTAAATTATAAGGACCTAAGACACTTTTATACTACAACCTACAACCGTCACTTACATGTAAAGACAGTTGGGATTTGACTAATCTAGACAACAAGACCAATCTATAGTCAAAAGGCAGATTGCCTTTTGACTAGTGACTATGACATGCCATAGCTCACTGACTTTTCCTAATACAAAAAGTCTACAGAAACAAGTAAGGTAAGTTACAGACAAAGACCATTCCTACTTTTTGATAAAGCATGGAAGTTTCACCAACTAGTGTAAAGTAGGTGAACCACCAGAGCAGACAGCGAAGAGTGTGTCAGCTTTATCAAAGGTTGATTCAGAGAAAGCATATTTTCTCTATCCTCTGAAGAAATCAGTCTTCACAGCTTCGGAAGAATTTGTCTCTGAAGCTTCGGAAGATTTCATCTTTGGCTTCGGAAGACGCTGGTCTTTGGCTTCGGAAGATTTCACACTTAGAATATTTTTCTGTTTGAGTATGAAACTTCCAAAGTAACTCCTTCTGAACTGTTAGCTTCGGAAGATCTTACACTTAGACATATTTGAGAGTGTAAGACTTCCAAAGCTATTTCATCTTTGTTCCTTAGTGCATGCATGGAAGACTTGGTTGTTCTGGCTTGTTGGTTGCATCAGCCTCATAATCTTCAGATGATCTTACAAACTCCCCCTAGGCTGATGCCACCAAAACCGAGAAGTTCTTCTGATTTTGATAGTCCATATTAGGACCCTCAGCATACCTTTCTTCATCATTAGGTTGGATCCTTCAGACTAACATAGAACCTTCTCATGTCAAAGAGATCATGCAGAGGAAGATTGAGCATGTCTTCTGAGGAATAGACATGCATGTCTTCCTGATCTCTTATGACATACCATCTGTCTTGATCTTCATCATAAGACCACGACATAATTTGTCTTCCAATAGCAAGAGGCTCTACTATGATTGGAGTTTGTTGAGAGACCTCTTCATGCACTCCCTCAGGATGCTCTGACTCATCCTGAGGTTGGGAGGTGGACGCCTTTCTTCTTTTTCTCTTTGAGGTTGATCTTCTGGCCATCCTTTTTCTTCTCCCTGATGATTTTAATTGAGGAGGACTGGTCTTGAGTACCAGGTTGTTTAGTTGAGTCCCCCTTAGTTGGGATCTCCTCTCTCACAGGTTCAGAAGGAGAGAGAGGAGGACCCTGCCATGGATCAGAAGATGAAGTTGGCTGAGATGCAGCTCCAGGTTCAGGTTGTGTTGTCTTAGTGGGTTTAACCTTCACCTCAACTTCAGGTTGAGCTGGACTTGGTGGAGAATGCAAGTCCACCAGCTCTCCCTTCTTTATCTTCTGCTTGATTACCCTGATATGCTCATCCATTGTGGATAGAGACATAGGACCAACCTCCTTCCGGAGAATCCATACAGCTTCAAGAAGCTCATCATCCTTTGTCTGTCAGGAGACTTCTTTTGGCTTTTGTGGATGATGGTCCTTGACTTTGCAGCTTCTTCCCTTAATCTTTTTTTTAGCTTGTTTTTCTCTTTTAGCTTTTTCTTCCTTCTGCTTATTGTATTCAAACAATATGTATTTAGATGGTAAGGGAAGAAGTGCATCTGCCTGATTGAGACCTGTGGCACAGGTAGCTGATCATCTTTAGTCTTTCTTCTTCAGTTGCTACCTGAGGTTGTTTAGTGGCCACAGTCTCTGGCTCAGGACTTTCTTGAACTAGGGAGAGGACAGGAATGTTCTTGTAGAGTCTTTTCAGCCTCATTTCTTCCTTGTGCTTGAGGAGCAATGCTGCATCCTCTGCTTCCTTCCTCTCCTTTGACAACTCTGTGTCAGCCAGTTCATTCAATTCATCTAAGGGGAGAGAGATGAGTTCATCAACATTATAGTTTCTGGTTTCTAGGTAGTTTAGCCTGGCTGCCCTTAACTCATCTTCCTGAGTGTTTAGCCTGGGGGCAGCCCTGATTCCAGCTTCCATAAACCCTGGGGAACCACTTGAACTCTCTCCCCTCAGCTTCCTCTTCCTCTCTCTCTTCTCCTCCTTAATCTCCTCAGGAGTCATTTTCCTTTTGCCTTTGTCATCCACAGGCTTTGGTGACTCAGGCTGGAGAGAGCTTTGGCCTTCATTGCTTGGTTCAACTGTCAAGCTCTGGCCAGAGAGAGGTTGTGAAACACCATCACCAGCTAGTGTTTAACTATATAGGTGCAGAGGGAGATCCTGTCTCAAGATTCACAGGTTCAACCTCTGGGCCTTCAGTCAAGGTTTTCCCTTCGAAGCTAATCTCCGGGTCTACCTCAACATCCAGTTGACCAAAGATCTCACTTGCTAGCCTCTGTCTATATAATTTTGATCTCAATTTAAACTCCTCTAGCACCCTGTCTTGGATTCTTTCTGCCAATTTTGCTGCTTGTCTGTTATTGCTTGGGTTGACAAGTGGCAGATCTACCAAGTTGATGCTCTCATAGAAACTTAGGTGTGAAATGTTGAGAACTTCTAGTTGACCCTGAGCTCTAGAGATCACAAAAGCTCTCCTATTGCTGTCATACCCCCAACCCCAGATTGGGTTCTTAAGAGGGGCATACATTCCTCTTGGCATTCCCTCCTCAAACAGTTGTTGGATGAGCAAGTTCAGATCACTGTCCAGAGGAGGTTGCTGAGTAAGAACAATTGCAAGAGAGGATGGTGATTCCTCTATGTCCATACTCTGGGAAGAACTCCCAGGTTTTGTGATTGTCAGAATTTCCTCCCCCTTTTTGGTAGCATCACCCTCTTGCATAGGTGAGCTGGGAGATTGATCCATGACATCCACAGGTTCTTGTAGACTTGGATGAGTTGTCCTCATGGGTCTCTCAGCCAACTTGCCCTTGAGATCGGTGATCTCAAGTTACTGGTCATTGACCCTCTTCTGTAAGATAGTCACCTAAGATTCCAGGTGAGCTATCTTTGAAACAAAATAGGTGCAAAGATGTGACAGTTTGTGCACCTTTTGTTGCAGACTCCCCTCATCTTCAGATGAAGAATCATTGGGGGATGAGAGAATTGGACCTAAGTCTTCTTCCTCACCACCAGCATAGGTTTCTTGGCTGCTGGATTTCCCCTGCCTAATGACAACTTCTAGAGAAGTGTCAAGAGGCTGGGTTGCCATGGTAGAGGTCCTATTAATGTTATCACTTGCAAATGTGATAGCCTTTGCCATATGGATTTCCTGAATAAGTTTAGGACTATCCACCTCAGTAGGGGGTTGTTGATGTGGGCTAGAGAAGGGGGGAAGCATGAGTACTCATCTCTCCTTGAGTATGGGAAGAGTGGAGAGACTCATGGTACTCACTGAAGCCCAAATCTTCATCAGAATAGAAGTCAAGGCTGGGAATGGGGCAGTTTAGATCAAGAGATTGGGGATGGTAGCTTTCCCCAGAAGGTTGATCACTAGAGTGTTGAGACTCAGAATGATGGCTTAAGGCTGTTTGTGGGGTTGTGAGCTCATCAGGCTGAGCATGAGGAACCTCAACACTAATTGGTTGAAAGATGGGAGTGGTGTGCTCCTCAGGGGAAGTAGGAGCTCAAGATTTAATTTCCTCTTATATGGGTTCTGATATGGGGGCCTGCACATGCTCAGTAGCAAGTGTAGGGGTTCATTAGGATTTTCTTTTATAGGTGATGGTAATGGTAGGCTGTGTTTGAGGTGGTTGAGAGGTGGATGGTGTTGGTTCAACACTACCTGGTGCTGCTAGGTTTTCACCCTGAGCAATAAGCTCAAACATTTTTGGGACAAGGGCTGTTTCTACCCTAGAGAAGCCAACAGTTGGCTTTTTAAGATTTTGAAGATGTCGAGCCTCATTTGTCCTATTTTAAGAATATTACCTGTTCCCTCAATTATGGTCCCAACTCACAGTTAAGAATATGTTGAACATACCTAGGGAACATGTAGTACTCTAAGGAGTCCAAGTTTATAAGTAAATTAGTATATACAAACTGAGAGTACCTGAACTTGACCCCTTGTACCATCCTATGGACTATAAAGGAGAGGTCTTCTGGAACTTGATCCCATCCTCCATGCTTGTTAGAAAGGCTGTGAATGAGGACATGGAGGAGGTATTTCCATTGAGATGAGACCTTCTCCTTCCAGAAGGTTTTGACTGAGAAGTCACCATCATAGCCCATCTGCTAAAAGGAGTGGTTCACATCAGATTTGGAAAAAGGACAGCTCACCTGCTTCATCATCCAGCTGCAAATGGGTGTTTATGATGGCCGAAGTGATGAAAACTATCCTCCCTTGCACTGTAGCAGACAGTGCCTTCTCCCCGTCCATGGTGATCTCTTGACAGGTCCTCCAGAGTTCAAGCAACTGATCCTTATAGAGAGGAGGATCAATTGTAAGGGAGGTGAAGTAG
The DNA here is from genome assembly GCA_025506505.1 of Flaveria sonorensis. Lineage (NCBI taxonomy): Eukaryota > Viridiplantae > Streptophyta > Magnoliopsida > Asterales > Asteraceae > Flaveria > Flaveria sonorensis. The sequence goes on from CM046424.1 coordinate 17,999,366, forward strand.
TGCGATGAAGAAAGGTACCTACACACATTAGAGAAGCTTGGATCCTTCTTAGAGTGTAACAGGGCAACCTGATTGTGTTGCTTGTGTAGGTGCATGGAAAAATCAGGGTCGTTGCGACGATCAATGTTGGCCATTTGAGGAAGCTTTTGCAGTGAAGAAAAGAAGAAGAATATGAAATTTGGGGGTAAATTTAGGGTAAGGATCAATGAGAGTAGAGAGACGAAATAGAACCTGTTTGGAAGATATATGTCGTGGATTTGAGACAAAGTTATGATAAAAAGATAAACTTTGAAATCAGCAAGTGGGTCCTACTTTTGAAAAAGTGCGCCCAAAAAGTTAGTTTTCTTGAAAGTTGTAAAACTTTTGAAGGCAATTTTGGCGTCGGAAGCTTTGTAGCAAAGCTTCCGAAGGCAAGTTTTGCTTCGGAAGATATTTCAAAAAATTTTGAAAATTTGGCTTCGGAAGAAGTGAACAAGTCTTCCGAGACTTAGTTACTTTCGGAATATATTTTTTCTTTGAATACATTTAAGTGCTTATATTCAAATTTAAGCTTCAGAAGATACTCCAAGAATTTCTTCCGAAGTTAAATCTTAGATAAGCTGTTAAATGATTTAAAGACATAAATTTCTTCCGAAGGAAATTTGAGTTCTTCCGAAAGTAAATTTTCACAAATCTAAGGAATATCAGTTAAAAGTTAGTTTTCTTCCAAATAGAAATGGGCTTATGAGGTGATCTAATAGACAACTTATGACACATAGTTTTAGGAAATAAAGTTGATTAAGTTATTAAGGAAAATCTATTCAAAGTTAATCATGTCAATAGCTGATACAAGATATTTAAATCTCTATTCATCAAATGCCTTTATGAACAGATCAGAATATTGTTCATTTGTGTTAACTTTGATTAGTTGGATCAATCCCTTTTCAAAATTATCCCTAATCAGATGATACCTGATGTTGATGTGTTTGGTCCTTGAGTGCTGCACATGATTTTCTGTAATGGAGATGGCACTATTGTTGTCTATGTGGATGGGAGTCTCCTTGAAGTTGAACCCATAGTCTAGCATCTGATTCTGAATCCAGAGCACTTGAGCATAGCAGCTTGCAGCAGCAATGTATTCAGCTTCAGCAGTTGATGCAGACACACAGGATTACTTCTTGCATTGCCAAGAGACTATCCTTCCACCATGGAATTAACATCCCCCAGATGTGGACTTGGCAGTCATGTTGCAGCCACCATAATCACTATCTGTATAAGCATATAGATTAAAGTCTGAATTCTTTGGATACCAAAGGCCCAGATTTGGAGCACCTTTGAGGTATCTGAGAATCCTTTTAATAGTGATTAGGTGTGACATCTTGGGGTTGGCTTGATATCTTACACATATACATGTGGCAAACATAATATCAGGCCTGCTAGTAGTAAGGTAAATAAGTGACCCAATCATAGCCCTATAGAGATGTTCATCAACACACTCCTCCTCAAGATCAGGACCAAGGGAGTGGTTTTTGGCTATGGGTGTCTTTGCAACCTTACAGTCAGTCATCTTGAATCTTGTAAGTATGTCCTATACATACTTTGACTGACTAACGAAGATGCCGTCTTCAACCTTCTTCACTGGAATTCCTAGAAAGAAACTGAGTTCCCCCATGGCACTCATTTCAAATCTATTCTTCATCATCATCTCAAAGTATTTACAGAGCTTTGGATTAGTTGAACCAAAGATGATGTCATCTACATATATTTGAACTAGCAGTGTGTCATTCCCTATTTCTTTGATGAAGAGAGTCCTATCAATAGTACCTCTTTTGTATCCATGATAACAGAGGTATGTCGATAGTGTCTCATACCACTTTCTTGGAGCTTGATGCAGTCCATATAGAGCCTTATCAAGCTTGCAGACATAATTAGGATGATTTGGGTCTGCAAACCCAGGTGGTTGTTTAATATAAACTTCTTCATCAATCACCCCATAGAGAAAAGTACATTTCACATCAAGTTGGTAGACCTTGAAATCCTTGGATGCAGCATAAGCCAGGAATATTCTTACAGCTTCAAGTCTTGCAACTGGAGCAAAAACATCAGTGTAATCGATCCCTTCTTCTTGAGTGTATCCTTGGACAACCAGTCTAGCCTTGTTCTTGATAATAATCCCTCTATCATCATTCTTGTTCCTGAATACCTATTTAGTACCTATGTCAGTCTTCCCTTGAGGAAGTGGGCGTAAGTTCCATACCTTCTGTCTTCTGATTTGAAGCAGCTCATCTTGCATAGCTTCAATCCAGCTTCTATCCTTCAAAGCCTCATCAACTTTCTTCGACTTTATCTGGGATAAGAAACAAGAATGTAGACAAACATGGCTGTCATGAGTTTGTCCTCTTGTTCTTACCCCTGAGTCAATATTTCCAATGATGTTTATGGTGGGATGTGACTTGTGGATCTGAAGTTGAGAGATCACAGCAAGTTGGTTGGACAGATCTAAATTAGAGAAATTTTGTTCGGGCAATGAGGTGTCTCCCACCACATTAGCACACTTATCAAGAGAAACTTGATCCAATGAGTGTGTGACATCATTCATGTTGTCTTCAATGGAGTGGTTATCAGCATCAAGAAATTCTTGATCACTGTCACCACCTCTAGTTCCTCCTGCATTAGAAGTTCCTTCTCCTGAATTCTGAACCTCTAAGATGGAATTTGAAAGCAATCAGTTAAATCAGCAGTATTTGTCATGCTTGTGCTGATAGGAGCCTCAATTACCGGGTTAGTCACCACTGGAGCTGAAGTAGTCTTCTTGGTTGGTCTTCTCAGCTCAAATCTTAAATCCGGATCTTCTGTTGATCTATTATCTGTAGATCCTAAAACATTCTCATAAGACTTGTTAAAATAGTTGGTAACTAAATCAAGATCAAACAGCCAATCCAGACCAGAACCTTTCACATAGGGTGTGTGTTCATTGAAAGTCACATTGGCTGACTCCTCAATGATTCTAGTTCTGAGATTGTATACTCTATAAGCCTTAGCTTGAGAAGAGTATCCAACAAAGTGTCCATCATCTGATTTCTCAACAAACTTGGCTATTTGATCTTTGGTATTCAAAATGGTGCAAGGACATCCAAATGTTCTGAGAAAACCAATGAATGGTCTCCTTTTGTGCCACAGTTCATAAGGAGTCTTACCAGAGGGAGATGTTTCCTGCAGATCCATCTTGTACATGTTCCCTCTTCTGGGGGCTCTGAGCAGAATATGCTCTTGAGGAATATCAACCCCGGGCTGGAGAACAATGCACTCATGCTCAGTAAAGAGCATGTGATGTTTTTGGTCAAAAAATTAGGACACACTCAGAAGATTGTATCTAAGCCCCTTGACAAAGTTTACATTCTCAATGCTGAGCTTACTATTTGTAACCTTGCCCCTACCAGTAATGTAACCTCCTGTATCTCCTCCAAAAGCAACTGGTCCTCCATCAAATCTTTCAAAGTTTTGAAGTAAGGACTCATTGCCTGTCATGTGCCTGGAGCAGCCACTATCAATGATCCACACATTTCTGTTTGCCTTTGGTTGTCCCTGCATAAAAGGAGATGACTTAGTTGCATTTGAAAACCCAAGCCTCATTGGTCTTGGGCTTGTTAAAATGAGTTGAAGGCAATGAAATAGTAAGTAATCCTATGTTCAGACTCTGAGGATCATTTGCTGTTGCTGATGAAGAATCTTCAGTCACACTGTCTTCCTTCATTTTCCACACCACCTTTTGAAAATTTGGCTTGACCTTCAAAGCTTCAGAAGCTTTTGCAGCTTTGGAAGATTTGGAGACTGGACCTTCGGAAGATATTGCTTTCACTGTAGCAAGCTTCTATACTTCGGAAGCATTCTTTCTTTCGAGACCAAATTTTCTTCCGAAAGCAATTTTTCACTTGCCATCTTCTTCATTTTGGAGCTTCTGAAGGAAACAGATTATCCTTCCAAAGCTTTCTTTTCCTTCTTCCCAGAAGCCATTTCTTTGATCATGTGGATAGTACTTTTAGGATTGTAGAAGCAATCCTTAGCCAGATGAGAAGTACTACCACACATGATGCAGTCCATTTGCTTCTTCTGGGAGTCTTCTTCTGAGAGCAAGACTAAACTTGAATAGTTTCTTTCTCTAGCTTCTTCTTTACAGATGATGCAACAATTTTCTTAGGGAGAGAATTGCTCTTGGAGGAGGATGGTTCAGACTTTGTAGCAGTGGTACATAGTAATTCAGCCTTCTCTTTGCTAGAATGAGTTGGAACTGTGCTAAAACTCCTGGTACTAGAGTTTGTAGTTGATTCCTCAGCCTTTACCACTTCAAACCCTGTATAGATGAACACTTGTTTCTGCTTGGGGTCAAAAGTGGCTTTGATATCTTGAGCCTTATTTGATCTTCTCTTTGCTCTTCTAATCAAGTTCTTCCTCTTTGTCTTTGTCATACCAGCCTTCTTACTCTCCTCAAGAGCATGGTGACCCTTTTTGGATTGACTCTTGTCACTCATTTCAGAATCATCCCTCACCATCTCCTCTTCATCCTCTTCAACACTAGGGTCTATGAGGGGAAGCTCATCTTCACCAGTTCCACACCTTGGAGATCTTACAGATAATAGAGTGTGTGGATGAGCTATCTCACAAGATCCCAGTCCTTGCTTATTCTGATAACAAACTTTTGCATGCAAAGATGAGGATATTATGTTCTTGAAGGTCTCTTCTTCAAGAACACATTTTTCTGCCCTGGCTTTGCTGATCACAAGCTCAGCCTGGCATTCAGTTAACTTAGTAACAAGATCTTTTATTTGAGTCTTGTAGTTTGTTTGCTCATGTTTAATAGTTGAAATTATTTTCTCTAAATCTTCTATTTTAAGCTTATAATCATTTTCAGCTCTCTTAAAATCAACTTTTAAAATGTTTAAAGACTCAATATCAGATCTCATTTCTAAGTTATAGGACTTGTATGTGTTTACTTTAGCAATACATTTAGGAGAGCAAAGATGTTCTAATACCTTGGCTTCATCATGGTCAGCCATGAGTGCTTGATTTGGAGAAGCATCTTCAGCTTGGAATCTCTGGTCAAAGCCTCCTTCTTCAACAGCAACTGCAGCTAGCAGTCTTGGCTTCTTATTCTGGTGCCCTCCTTCAGTGTAGTTTGGCCTGGATGATGCTTGGCCACTATTTGACTTAGGTGCCTTGCATTCTCTGGAAAAGTGTCCTATCTGGTTATAGTTGTAACACTTTACTTTGCTTTTGTTCAGCCTAAACTTGCCACTGGCTGCATTGCTAGGAAACCTTCTCCCAGTCCTCTTGTAAAACTTATGGGCTCTGTGAGTGAGAAGAGCCATCTGCTGGACTATCTCTATTAATTCCAGATCATCTGGATGGATATAGTCCAAGTCTTCAAGAGTGAAGAGAAAGTTTCCTGAACTTTCATCAGTAGAGACAAAGGCTTGAGAGGAACTTGTCTCTTGGAAGGGACTTCCTTGGATGTAGCTCTCTCTGGGTGTCTCTGGGAAGGTAATGAAAGGACCCTTTTATGAAGTTTCAGGGTAGCAGATAAGATGATGCTGTGGTTCTCTGCTATCCCTTTCACCCACTTGAAGGGCTGAACTCTAGTGAGTATTGGAGTTACCAGATGAATTTTGTATGTTCATCTCCTTCTGGTATCCACTGAGTATGCTATACAACTCAATGAGAGTAAGGGTCTTGCAGTTTTCAGTCCTCTTAATGACCACACAGTAGTGTGTCCATTGTCTTGGAAGAGAGGACAAGAACTTCCTAACAATATCCCTGTTCTCAATAGTTACTCCAACATCAGCCAGTGTATCCATAATCTCAACATACCTGAAGTATTGTTGAGTCATGGTTTCACCTATCTTGAAGGTGAAGTTTTCAAACTGCTACTTCAGGAGGTCCTTCTTGTTTTCCTTGGCTTCATTGGACCCCTCATACATCAGTTTCAGTGCATCCCATAGCTGTTTAGCAGTCTTGCACTTCTTGAAACCTCTGTAGATGGAGTTTGGAAGAGAAGTTTGGAGGGCTGTCATGGCTTTCTGATCAATATCAATCCTTTTCCAGTCTTCATTAGAAAAGTCAGTCATCTCCTTTGGTATCATGCCACCACCAGCAGCAGCTAAAGAGGTGCATGGTACATGAGGTCCATTGATAATAGACTCCCACATCCTAGAATCTTGAGACTTGATGAAGCCTTCTATTCTTTGGCACCAAGTGTCAAAATCCTCAGGAGTGATCAGTGGGGACTTTGTCATAGTTCCAGTTTCCATATCAGCCTTAGAGATAGCTGCCATGTGAAGAGTTAAGTGATGTGTGAAGCTAAGAGGATTAAAGATGGTAAGATCTTACAATCAAGAGCCTGGAATGCTCTGATACCAATTCCAGGACTGGGGTAAGGGTACTTAACACTTAGTTTCACACTGAGGAGAGATCTTAGATCACTTAAAAATTCAAATAAGGAACTGGTAACTAGAGACAGATGATACTAAGAACACAAGTAAATTAAAGAGACAGAACTAAGAACAACACAAGAACACAAGATTGGTTTTCAAGGATGTTGTATATTGATCTCAAGTTCTTTTACAAGTGTTACAAAGCATATTTAAATTACAAGGACCTGAGACACTTTTATACTACAACCTACAACCGTCACATACATGTAAAGACAGTTGGGATTTGACTAATCTAGACAACAAGATCAATCTACAGTCAAAAGGCAGATTGCCTTTTGACTAGTGACTATGACATGCCATAGCTCACTGACTTTTCCTAATACAAAAAGTCTACAGAAACAAGTAAGGTAAGTTACAGACAAAGACCATTCCTACTTTTTGATAAAGCATGGAAGTTTCACCAACTAGTGTAAAGTAGGTGAACCACCAGAGCAGGCAGCAGAGAGTGTGTTAGCTTTATCAAAGGTTGATTCAGAGAAAGCATATTTTCTTTGTCCTTTGAAGAAATCAGTCTTTACAGCTTCGGAAGACTTTGTCTCTAAAGCTTCAGAAGATTTCATCTTTGGCTTTGGAAGATGCTGGTCTTTGGCTTTGGAAGATTTCACACGTAGAATATTTTTCTGTTTGAGTGTGAAACTTCTGAAGTAACTCCTTTTGAACTGTTAGCTTCAGAAGATCTTACACTTAGACATATTTGAGAGTGTAAGACTTCCCAAGCTAGTTCATCTTTGTTCCTTAGTGCATGCATGGAAGACTTGGTTGTTCTGGCTTGTTGGTTGCATCAGCCTTATAATCTTCAGATGATCTTACATCGCTGATTGGTTGTTTTTTGAGAAGTGCTTTCGATAGTTGGCATAGATGACTTTATTGGCACTCTTGACAACCTTGGCCTTTAGTTTAGATGGAGCTTTTGGGTTGTCTTGCTAGATTCTCCAACAGAGCTGATTCTTCTTCTTGCAGCTCTAGAATCTTTTACACTTTTAATTAATGCAATGATGTTCTTAACAGGAGATTCTTGAGCTCCACCAGCATGCAGTTCTACAAGTTCATTATCAACCTTCTATGTAAATATCCCCATCCTTTCAGTCATCAAGAATTTGGCCCTTCTTTCCTGTGACTCATAGCTAACTTCTTCAGCAGTCACGGGTGTCTTGCCTTTGGTTGAGGTAGAGATTAGAGTAGGTCTGACTACTAAAGGTCTAATAGGTACCATATGTGACACCCCACCCGTTACGTGGGCGGGCGTCTACAATCGATACAACTTACAGAGGAAGCAAACATATGTGATATTACAAACTATAATATCATCAACTTGTTACACTACTATTTTACAATAGTATCTAGAAAAAAATTAAAATAAAAACTTCTTGGTCTTCTAGGTCCTTTATCTTTAAGCAGCTTTTAAGCATTTCCTTAGGGGTTACCTGTGACACATATACTCAAAAAGGTGTCAGCTAATGCTGGTGAGCTCATGCTATACATTTTACAAAATTAATTTTGACATGAATACAATATGTGTTGTGATATTTAGGTCTATACGCATAGTGCCTTCCCTGATTTTACCACAACCACTAGCAGCAGGTTTGTCAGACCCTTCTGACCGTCAAATAGGTATGGGCATGTGCCTGATGCATACGAGAAACCCTATCCTCTTTTTAGCCAGCTTGACACACCCCATTAAATATATCAGGATTACGTATATCCCTACCGACCCGTGCATATATGTAAGCATTATAATTATTACCAGTATAGACAGAATGAGTATATTATCATAGTTTTGAAACAGTCATGATAACTCACCTCTATAACAGTTGCTCAACAGTTGATAATCAATTCCTAGTACAATGTAGTGATATCTCAATGTCATGATACAATTTAAGTAATCCTATGTTAGGCGATGGTACAACTAACTAGTCATTGTCTTGGTTGGATATTAGCTAGCGCTTCCTTGCTTAAGCATTGGTGATCAGTCCATGCCTAACTAAGGCTAGGCTACCTAAAACCCAACCCTAACAATAATCCTAAAGCCTAAAATAATAATACTATACTAATCATAATCCTAATAATAATACTAAAATAAATAATAAAATAAATAATAATTAACTTGACATAACTTAAAGAGGAACATACCATATAACTATCTACGGACACTTTGATGTAGAGTCTCCCTACTCGCGCTCCTACTCAAGCTCCGAAATTAACTAATAACAATACCCGGAGAGGTATCGAGTACTCGAGATTCTTTTTATACTAGAGCGTTCTCAAGAAAACTTATTGCAGGACCGGGTAAGGGTGTTAACCACAATTAGTTTCACAAGAGGAGTGATCTTAGATCACTTAACAGTTCAAATAGGGAACATGATACTTTGAAGATACAAAGAACACAAGTAACAATAAGACAGAACTTAGAACAATAACACAAGTATTAGTTTTCAAGGATGTTGTATATTGATCTCAAGTTCTATACAAGTGTTCTAAGCATAATCTAAAATACAAGGACCTGAGACGTCAATACTTGGAAGGACAGTTGGAATTAACTGATCTAGACAACAAGTTCAATCTTATGTCAAAAGATAGATTGCCTTTTGACTAGTGATTATGACATGCCATAGCTCACTGACTTTTCCTATTACAAAAAAGTCTAAAGGAACAAAAGAAGAAAATTACAGACAAAGACTTTATCTACTATTCACTAAAGCATGGAAGTTTCACCAACTCATACAAGTTGGTGAGTTATCAGAGTTGCAGCAGAAAGTTGGTTAGCTTTATCAAAAGTAGATCAGAGAAAGCATCTTTTCTCTGTCTTCCGAAGAAATCAGTCTTCACAGCAAAATGGCTTCGGAAGACTTTGTCTTTGAAGCTTTGAAATACTTCATCTTTGGCTTCGAAAGAACTTGGCCTCTGGCTTCGGAAGTTTTTTACACTTGGAATATTTTCTATTAAGTGTAAAGCTTCCGAAGTAATTTCTTCTGAACTTTTTGGCTTCGGAAGACTTTACACTTAGAGTTTTACAGAGTGTAAAGCTTTCGCAGCAAGTTCATCCTTATTCCTTAGTGCATGTTGGAAGATCTTTGGTTGCATCAGCCTCATAATCTTCAGATAGATCCCTACAAACTCCCCTAGGCTGATGCTACCAAAATAGAGAGATTCTTCAGATGTTGATAGTCCTCATTAGGATTAGCAGCAAACCTCCAGATCCTTCAGACTCTCATAGAATCTTCTCATGTCATAGAGATCATGCAGAGGAAGGGCAAGCATGTCTTGCTGAAAGTAGACATCTTGACCTCCTTGATCTCTAGTGTCATACCATCTGTCTGGATTGTCAGCAAAACTCCAGGACACGATGGGTCTTCCAACTGCAAGAGGCTCTACTCTGATGGGTGTTGGTTGAGCAGCCTCTTCATGCACTTCCTCAGGATGTTCTGACTTATCTTGAGGTGTAGAGGTGGATGCCTTAGTTTTCTTTTTCTTTGTAGGGGTTCTTCTGGCCATCCTTTTTCTCCTCTTTGATGATTTCAACTGAGAGGACTGGTCTTCAGCACCAGATTGTTCAGTAGTGTCCCTCTCAGTTGAGTTCTTTTCTCTCACATGTTCAGAAGCAGAGAGAAGAGGACCCCTCTATGGATCAGAAGATGAAGTCAGCTGAGATGCAGCTCTAGGTTTAGGTTGTGTTGTCTTTGTGGGTTTAAACTTTACCTCAACTTTAGGTTGAGCTAGACTTGGTGGAGAATGTAAGTCCACAAGCTCTCCCCTTTTGTTCTTCTGCTTGATCACCCTTATATGCTCATCCATTGTGGATAGAGACATAGGACCAAGCCTCCTTCCGGAGAATCCATACAGCTTCAAGAAGCTCATCATCCTTTGTCTGTCAGCAGACTTCTTTTGGCTTTTGTGGATGATGGCTCTTGACTTTACAGCTTCTTCCCTGAGCATTCTCTTAGCAGCCTTTTTTCTTTCATGACTTGTTGCTCTAGCAGCTTGAGATATTCAAACTCTACATACTCATAGGATATTGGAAGAAGTACAGATGCCTGATAGAGGCATGTAGCATTCAGGTAGTTGATCATGTTGATTTTATCGGATTCCTTGTCTACCTGAGGTTGTGCAGTTGCCACATCCTCTGTCTCAAAGCTTTTTTGAGCTGGGGAGAGGACAGGAGCCTGTTTGTAGAGCATTTTCAGTCTCTTTTCTTCCTTAACCTTAAAGAGTAATGCTGCATCCTCTGCCTCCCTCCTCTCCTTTGACAGCTCAGTGTCAGCCAGCTCATTCAACTCTTCTAAGGGAGAGAGATGAGTTCATCTATGTTGTAGTTCCTGGTCCCCAGGTCGTTTAGCCTGGCTGCCCTTAACTCATCTTCTTGAGTATTTGGCCTAGGGGCAGCCCAGATTGCAGCTTCCATGAAGCCTGGGGACCTACTTGAACTCTCTCCCCTCAGCTTCCTCTTCATCTCTCTCTTCTACTCCTCCATCTCCTTAGGAGTTAATTTCCTTTTCCCTTTGTCAACCATAGGCCTTGGTGACTCATGGTGGAGAGAACTTTGGCCTTCATTGCTTGGTTCAGCAATCAATCTCTGGCTAGAGAGAGGTTGTGAGACACCTTCACCAGTTGGTACCTCACTGATGGTACTAGGTGCAGAGGGAGATCCTGTCTCAAGGTTCACAGGCTCAACCTCTGGGCCTTCAGTCAAGGTTTTCCCTTCAAAGCTAATCCAGGGTCCACCTTAACATCAAGTTGACCAAAGATCTCACATGCTAGCCTCTGTCTATATAATTTTGATCTCAATTTGAATTCCTCTAGCACCCTATCTTGAATTCGGTCTGCTAATCTCTTAGCTTGTCTGTTGTGGCTTGGGTTAACAAGTGGAAGATTCACCAGATTGATGCACTTATAGAAATGCAGGTGTGAGAAGTTGAAGATTTCCAGTTGACCTTGAGCTCTAGAGATCACAAAAGCTCTTCTATTGGTGTCATACCCCCATCCCATAATTGGATTCTCAAAGGGAGCAGACATTGCTCTTGGAATTCCCTCCTCAAATAAGTGTTGAATGAGTAAGTCTATGTTCATGACTTGAGGAGGTTGTTGAGTCTAGACAATTGCAAGAGTGGTTGGTGACTCCTCTATGTCCATACTCTGGGAGGAACTCCTAGGTTCTGTGGTTATGAGGACTTTCTCCCCCTTTTTGGTAGCATCACCTTCTTGCATAAGTGAGCTGGGGGTGTCATCCATCACTTCCACAGGTTCTTGTGGATCTGGTTGAGTCCTTCTTAAGGGTCTCTCAGCTAACTGGCCCTTGAGATCGGTGATCTCAAGTTGCTGGTCATTAACTCTCTTCTGTAAGATAGTCACCTGAGATTCCAGGTGAACTGTCTTTGAAACTAGATAGGTGCTGGTGTTTGTTAGTTTATGCACCCTATGTTTCAGACTCCCCTCATCTTTAGTTGAAGAATCACTGGGGGATGAGAGAATTGGACCAAAGTCTTCTTCCTCATCACCAGCATAGTGTTCTTGGCTACTGGATTTCCCCTGCATCATGACAACTTCCAGAGAAGTGTCAAGAGACTGGGTTGCCATGGTTGAGATCTTACTAATGTTATCACTTTCTAAGTGAGAGCGTCTTCCATATGGATCTCCTAAACATGTTCAGGAAGACCTACCTCAGTTGTGGGTAGATGATGTGGGCTAGACCTGGGTGAGTCAGGAGTACTCATTTCCCCTTGAGTATGGGAAGAGAGGAAGACTCATGGTACTCACTAAACCCAAGTCCTCATCATTATAGAAATCAAGGCTAAGAATTGGGTGGTGTAAGTCCAGCGACTAAGGGTGGTAACTATCCCTTGAAGGCTGATCACTTGAGTGTTGAGACTCAGAGTGATGGTTAAGGCTGTTGGGGATGTGAGCTCATCACGCCGAGCATGAGGAACCTCAGCACTGATCATTTGAGAGATGGGAGTGGTCTGCTCCTCAGGAGAAGTGGGAGCTCGAGATTCCACTTCCTCCTATATGGGTTGTGATATGGGACCTGCACAAGCTTAGTAGCAGGTGTAGGGGTTCGTTTGGTTTTTCTTTTGTAGGTGATGGTAATTTGAGGCTGTGGGGGTGGAGTTGAGGTAGAGGGTGTGGGTTCAACACTAGATGGTGCTGCTAGGTTACCACCCTAAGTAATAAGCTCAAACATTTTTGGAACCAGGGCTGTTTCTACCCCGGAGAAGCCAACACTAGGCTTTCTCAGAATTTTAAAGATGATGGGCTTCATCTGTCCCTATTTAAGAATATTACATGTTCCCCTCATCTGTGAACCTAGTTCATAGTTGAGAATGTACTGGACATATCGCGGGAACATGTAGTATTCTAAGAAGTCTAAATTAGCAAGTAAATTTGTATAGACAAATTGAGAGGACCTGAAGTTGACCCCCTGAACCAATCCAAAGACTATGAAGGAGAGGTCCTCTAGAACTTGATCCCATCCTCAATGGTTGTTGGAGAGATAGTGTATGATGATATGGAGAAGGTATTTCCATTTGGATGAGACCTTCCCCTTCCTGAAGGTTTTGACTGAGAAGTCACCCTCATAGCCCATCTGCTGAAAAGAATGGTTGACAGCAGCTTTCGGAAAGGACAACTCACCTTCTTCATCATCCAGCTGAAGGTGTGAACTTATGATGGCCGGAGTGATGAAGATTGTCCTCCCCTGCACTATAGCAGATAGTGCCTTCTCCCCATCCATGGTGACTTCTTGGCAAGTCCTCCAGAATGCAAGTAACTGATCCTCATAAAGAGGAGGATCAATGATAAGGGAGGTGAAGTAGTGAGACGCAGAAAGGTATCGACAGACCTCTGAGAAATAAGGATCTTTCTCAGAGTCTAACAGAGCAACCTGATTGTGTTATTTGTGAAGGTGCATGGTAAAACCTGGTTGGTTTCATCGATTTATGTTTGCCATGAAGGAAGTTTGTTGGTGAAGAAGAAGGTTAATTTGGAAGAATTTAGGTCAAGAATTTGTGGAAGAAGAAGAGAGTGAGAAGAAGGGGAACCGTTGAGAATATATATGGAATGGATTTAAGACAATGTTAATGCAAAAGGATAAACTTTGAAATCCGAAAGTAGGTCCCACTTCTAAAAAAAGCGCCCAAAACGGTAGTTTTCTTGGAAGTTGAAAATCTTCCGAAGGTAATTTTTGCTTCAGAAGTTTTGAGAAAAGGCTTCCGAAGCCAAAGATATTCTTAAGAATTGTGAAACTTTGGCTTCGGAAGAAAAATACTTAGAGAGTTTTTCTTCCGACAGATATTTGATTTCGGAAGATAAAAAAATAGTCTTGGGAGTTTTATTCTAAAGAGAATAAATCTTTCGAGACTTAATTGCTTTCGAAAGATATTTGTCCTTCAAATACATGCAAGTACTTAGAAGCATATTTAAATTTCGGAAGATATTCTCAGAATTTCTTCCGAAGGTAAATTTCTTATAAGTAGTTCTTGATTTGAAGACATAAATTTCTTCCGAAGGCAACTAGAAATCTTCCGAAGGAAAATATGTTTTGAAAAATTTTCAAAAATCTAAGGAATATCATTAAAATTTTTCTTCCAAAATAAACTGGGCTTATGAAGGTGATAAAATAGATAACTTAGGACACACAGGTTTTAGAAATAAAGTTGATTTAAGTTTTTTTAAGGAAAAATTACTCAAAGTTAATCTTCCTAATAGCTGATACAAGATATTTGAATCTCTGTTCATCAAAAGCTTTAGTGAACAGATCAGCATATTGTTCATTTGTGTTAACTTTGACTAATTTGATTAATCCCTTCTCAAAATTATCTCTAATCAAATGATACCTGATGTTGATGTGTTTGGTCCTTGAGTGCTGCATAGGATTCTCTGTAATGGAGATAGCACTGTTGTTATCTATGTGGATGGGAGTCTCTTTGAAGTTGAATCCATAGTCCAGCATCTGATTCTGTCTCCAAAGCACTTGAGCACAACAACTTGCAGCAACAATGTATTCAGCCTCAACAGTTGATGTAGAGACATAGGATTGTTTCTTGCATTGCCATGAGACAATCCTTCTACCAAGTAATTGACATCCCCCAGATGTAGACTTTGTAGTCATGTTGCAACCACCATAGTCACTATCTGTATAAGCATGCAGATTGAAGTCAGAACTCTTTGGATACCAAAGGCCAAGCTTGGGAGCACCTTTAAGATATCTAAGAATCCTCTTGATGGCAACCAGGTATGACATCTTTAAGTTGGCATGATATCTTGCACAAATGCATGTAGAAAACATGAGATCAGGCCTGCTGGCTAGGTACATAAGAGACCCAATCATAGCCCTGTGAAGATGTTCATCCACACACTCCCCCTCAAGATCAGGTCCTAGGGAGTGGTTTCTGGCTATGGGTGTCTTAGCAACCTTACATTCAAGTCATGTTGAATCTTGTAAGTATGTCTTGTACGTACTTTGACTAACTTATGAAGATGCAATTGTCAACTTGCTTCACTTGAATTCCCAGAAAGAAATTTAGTTCCCCCATGGCACTCATTTCAAATCTTTTCTTCATCAGCCTCTCAAAGTCTTTGCAGAGCTTTGGATTAGTTGACCCGAAGATAATGTTATCCATATATACTTGAACCAGCATTAAGTCATTCCCTGTCCCTTTGATGAAGAGAGTTCCATCTATAGCACCCCTCTTGTAACCATGTTGATAGAGATACTGAGATAGTGTTTCATACCACTTCCTTGGAGCTTGGTGCAACCTATAAAGTGCTTTATCAAGCTTGCAGACACAATCAGGATGATCTGGGTCTATAAAGCCAGGTGGTTGTTTGACATACACCTCTTCATCAATCACCCCATACAGAAAAGCACACTTGACATCAAGTTGGTAGACCTTAAAATCCTTGGAGGCAGCAAAAGCCAGGAATATTCTTACAGCTTCAAGTCTTGCCACAGGAGCAAAAACATCAGTGTAATCAATTCCCTCTTCTTGTGTGTACCCTTGAACAACTAGTCTTGCCTTGTTCTTGAAGACAAGTCCTCTATCATCCTTCTTGTTCTTAAAAACCCATTTGGTTCCTATGACAGTCTTCCCTTGAGGAAGAGGACATAGGTTCCAAACCTTCTGTCTTTTAATTTGAAGTAGCTCTTCTTACATAGCTCAACTCAGCTTCCATCCTTCAGAGCCTCATTAACTTTATTTGGCTCAATCTGGGACAAGAAACATGAGTGCAGACAAACATTTGGTCATGGGTTTGTTATTTTATTCTTACCCCAATCTCAATATTTCCAATGATGTTTGTGGTGGGGTGTGACTTGTGGATCCTTAGTTGAGAGATCACAGCAAGTTGATTGGACAGATCCAAATTAGAGAAATTTAGATCTGGCAATGGAGTGTCACCCACCACATCAGCACACTTATCAAGTGAGACCTGATCCAATGAATGCATGACATCATTTATGTTGTCCTCTATGGAGTGGTTATCAGCATCAAGAAATTCTTGATCACTATCACCACCTCCATTTCCTCCTACATTTGAAGCTCCTTTACCTGAGTTTTGAACCTCTGAGCTGGAATTTGAAGGCACCTCAGATGTATCAGCTGAATTTGTCATGTTTGTACTGATAGGATCTTCATTTGCAGGGTTAGTCACCAAAGGAGCTGAAGTAGTAATCTTGCTTGGTCTTCTTAGCTCAAAACTTGGGTCGGATCTCCTGTTGATATATTATTTGTAGATCCTGAAACATTCTCATAAGACTTATTAAAACAGTTGGTAACTAAGTCAAGATCAAATAGCCAATTCGAACCATAACCTTTCACACTAGCAGTGTGCTCATTGAAGGTCACATTGGCTGACGACTCCTCAACTACTCTAGTTCTGAGATTGTATACTCTATAAGCCTTAGCTTAGGAAGAATATCCAATAAAGTGTCCATCATCTGACTTCTCATCAAATTTGGCTACTTGATCTTTGGTATTCAAGATGGTGCAAGGACATCCAAATGACCTGAGGAAACCAATAAATGGTTTCCTTTTATGCCACAGCTCATAAGGAGTCTTACCATGAGTCTTAACCACTAAAACTCTGTTCTGCACATAGCAGGCTGTGTTAACTACTTTTGCCCAGAAGGTGATGGATAGTTTAGAGTCAGACAACATGGTTCTTGCAGCTTCAATAAGTGTCCTGTTTCTCCTCTCAGCAACACCATTTTGCTGTGGAGTCCTGGGAGCACTATATTGTCTTGTAATAACCTTTTCATCACAAAATGTATCATGGATTTGGTTCTTAAATTTTGTTCCTTGATCACATCTTATGGTCTTGACCTTGTAATCAGATTGATTCTTAATTTTCATAATGAAGTTCTTTAAGATCTCAGGGGTCTCATCCTTAGTTTTAAGGAAAAAGACCCAAGTGAATCTTATGAAATCATCTGTGATCACTAAGCAATAAGTGGTCCTTCCTAAACTCATTACATTGGTGGGGCCAAACAAATCCATATGTAATAGGTGTAGGGGAGTAGTGATGGAGTTCATTTCCTTTGGCTTGTGAGACACTTTGTGTTGCTTCCCTTTTAGGCATGCAACATAGTGGTCATCACTAGTAAACTCTTTCTTTGGCATTCCAGTTTATTCACGTTCTTAAAGTTTACATGGCACATACTTTTATGCCAAAGAAAAGACTCATCACTATTTGCTTTAGACAGAAAGCAAGAAACTTCTGCTAAGGGAAATGTTTCATGTAAATCCATCTTGTACATGTTCCCTCTCTTGGGGGCTTTGAGCAGGATATGATCTTAAGGAATGGCCACCCCGAGCTTGAGAACAATGCACTCATGCTCAGTGAAGAGCATATGGTGTTTCTGATCACAAAATTGGGATACACTCAGAAGATTGTATCCAAGCTCCTTGACAAAGTTTACCTTCTCAATGCTGACCTTACCATTTGTGACTCCGACCCTTCTAGAAATGTAACCACCAGTATCCCCTCCAAAAGCAACTGGTCCTCCATTAATTTTCTCTAAATTTTGAAACAGATAACCATTGCCAGTCATGTGCCTGGAACAACCACTATCAATAATCCAAACATTCTTCTTGGTTTTTAACTGTTCCTGTATAAAAAGAGGTGATTAGTTACACTTAGAAAACCCAATCCTCATTGCTCTTGGGCTTATTAAAATGAGTTGAAGACAATGTAACAGTAAGTGATCCTGTATTCAAGCTTTGAGGAACATTTGCTGTTGTTGATGAAGAACTTTCAGTCATATAGTCTTCCTTCATCTTCCACACCGCCTTTGGAAGATTGGGCCTGACTTTCAAAGCTTCAGAAGTTTTGAAAACTTTGGAAGTTTAGGAGACTGGACCTTCGGAAGATCTTGCTTTCACTGCAGCAAGCTTCAGTACTTCAGAAGCATTCCTTTCTTCCGAGACCAACTTTTCTTTCAAAGGCAAGTTTCTACTTGTCTTCTTCTTCATTTTTGAGCTTCCGAAGGAAACAGATTTTCCTTCCGAAGCTATTTGTTCCTTCTTCTTCTCAGAAGTGTTCTTCTTGGTCATGTGGATGGTACTTTTAGGATTGTACTTGCAATCCTTAGCCAGATGAGAAGTACTACCACACATGACACAGTCGAGTTCCTTCCTTCTGAGAGTCTTCTTTAGAGAGAAAGACTGAGTTTGATCACTTTCCTTCTCCATCTTCATCTTTACAGATGATGCAACAAGCTTCTTAGGGAGAGGCTTGCTCTTGGAACTGGATGGTTCAGGCTGTGTAGCAGTGGTACATAGCTGGTCAGTCTTCTTCTTCTTGCTGGAATGATTTGGAACTAAACTAGAACTCTTGGTACTAGAGTTCATAGTTGAGTCTTTAGTCATTATCACTTCAAAACCTACAGAAATGAACACTTGTTTCTACTTTGAGTCAAAAGTGGCCTTGATTTCTTGAGCCTTCTTTGATCTTCTCTTAGCTCTTCTAATCAAGTTCTTTCCCTTTGACTTGGTCATTCCAGACTCTTTCCTCTCCTCAGGAGAATAGTGGCCCTTCTTAGGATGATCTTCTTCACTCATCTCAGAGTCATCCTTCACTATCTCCTCTTCATCCTCTTCCACATTAGGGTCTATGAGGGGAAGCTCATCTTCACAAGTTCCACACCTTGGAGATCTTATAGACAATAGAGTGTGTGGAGGAGCTATCTCAGTAGATCCCAGTCCCTGCTTATTCTGATAACAAACTTTTGCATGTAGGGATGAGGGTACTATGTTCTTGAAGGTTTCTTATTCAATAACACATTTTTCTGCCCTGGCTTTGCTGATCACAAGCTCAGCCTGGCATTTAGTTAACTTTGAGATGAGATCTTTGATTTGAGTCCTGTAGTTAGTGTGCTCATGCTTAAGAGTTGAAATGGTTTTCTCTAGATCTTCTATCTTAAGTTTATAATCATTTTTAGCTCTTTTAAAGTCAGCTTTTAAGATATTTAAGGACTCAAGATTAGATCTCATCTCTAAGTTATAGGACCTGTATCTATTAACTTTAGCAATGCATTCAGGAGTACAAAGATGTTCCAATACCTTGGCTTCATCATGTTTTGCCATTAGTGCTTGGTTTGGAGAAGTATCCTCAACCTGAAAGCTTCAGTCAAAGCCTCCTTCTTCAACAGCAACTGTAGCTTACTGTCTTGGCTTCTCATTCTGGTGAGCTCCCTTAGTGTAGTTTGCCCTGGATTGTGCTTGGCCACCATTTGACTTTGGTGCCTTGTACTCCATGGCAAAGTATCCCATTTGGTTACAGTTGTAACACTTCACCTTGGTTTTGTCCATCCCAAACTTTCCACTAGCTGCATTGCTGGGAAACCTTCTCCCAGTCTTGTAGAACTTCTGGGCTCTATGAGTGAGTAGAGCCATCTGCTGGACTATTTCCATATATTCTGAATCATCTGGATGGATACAGTCCAGGTCTTCAAGAGTGAAGAGAAAGTTACCTAAACTTTCATCAGAAGACACAAAAGCTTGTGAAGAACTTGTCTCCTGGAATGGGATTCCAGAGATGTAGCCTTCCCTTGGTGTCTCCAGAAAGGTGATGAAAGGACCCTTTTGTGATTTGTTTGGGTAGCAGATGAGATAGTACTGTGGTTCTTTGCAATCCCTTTCAACCACATGAAGGGCTGAACTCTGATGAGTGTTGGAGTTACCAGATGAGTTCTGCATGTTCATCTCCATCTGTTATCCACTGAATATTTCATATAACTTAGTGAGAGTAAGAGTCTTGAGGTTTTCAATCCTCTTAATGACCACACAGTAGTGTGTCCATTGTCTGGGAAGAGCGGACATGAACTTCTTAACAATATCTCTATTCTCAATGGTTACCCCAACATGAGCTAGAGTATCCACAATCTCAATATACCTAAAGTACTGTTGAGTTATGGTTTCACCTGTCTTGTAGGTGAAATTTTCAAACTGCTGCTTCAAGAGGTCCTTCTTGTTCTCTTTGGCTTCATTGGACCCCTCATACATCAGGTTCAGTGCATCCCATAGCTGTTTGGCGGTCTTGAACTTCTTGAAACCTCTATAGATGGAGTTAGGAAGAGCAGTTTGAAGGGCTGTCATAGCTTTCTCATCAACATCAATTTTCTTCCAATCTTCTTCAGAAAAATCATCCCTTTCTTTTGGTATCATACCACCACCAGCAGCAGTTAAAGTGGTGTATGGTACATGAGGTCCATTGACAATAGACTCCCACATACTGGAATCTTGAGACTTGTTGAAGCCTTGCATTCTTTGGCACCAAGTATCAAAATCCACAGGAGTGATCAGTGGGGACTTTGTCATAGTTCCAGTTTCCATATCAGCCTTTGAGATAGCTGCCATTTGAAAAGTTAAGTGAAGTGTGAAACTAAGAGGATTTAAGATGGTGAGATCTTACAATCAAGAGCCTGGAATGCTCTGATACCAACTGCAGGACCAGGTAAGGGTGTTAACTACAATTAGTTTCACAAGAAGAGTGATCTTAGATCACTTAATAGATCAAGTAGGGAACATGATACTTTGAAGATACATAGAACATAAGTAACAATAAGACAGAACTTAGAACAATAACACAAGTATTATTTTTCAAGGATGTTGTATATAGATCTCAAGTTCTATTACAAGTGTTCTAAGCATAATCTAAAATACAAGGACCTAAGACTCATTTATACTACAACCTACAACCATCAATACTTGGAAGGATAGTTGGAATTGACTGATCTAGACAACAAGATCAATCTGGAGTTAAAAGGCAGATTACTGTTTGACTAGTGACTATGATATGCCATAGCTCACTGACTTTTCCTATTACAAAAAAGTCTAAAGGAACAAAAGAAGAAAATTACAGACAAAGACTTTATCTACTATTCATTAAAGCATGGAAGTTTCACCAACTCATACAAGTTGGTGAGTTATCAGAGTTGCAACAAAAAGTTGGTCAGCTTTATCAAAAGTAGATAAGAGAAAGCATCTTTTCTCTGTGTTCCGAAGAAATCAGTCTTCACAGCAAAATGGCTTCGGAAGACTTTGTCTTTGAAGATTCGGAAGACTTCATCTTTGGCTTCGGAAGAACTTGGCCTCTTGCTTTGGAAGTTTTTTACACTTGGAATATTTTCTGTTAAGTGTAAAGCTTCCAAAGTAATTTCTTCTGAAATTTTGGCTTCAGAAGACTTTACACTTAGAGTTTTATAGAGTGTAAAGCTTCTGCAGCGAGTTCATCCTTGTTCCTTAGTGCATGTTGGAAGATCTTTGGTTGCATCAGCCTCATAGTCTTCAGATAGATCCCTACACTTATAATCTAAATTAAATATTAAGGTTTCTATTTATAAGTAAGAAGGCAGACACCTGAAATTATATTGTAGGAGATGTGGGATGGAAGTGAGCTGCTTGCTTACTTATTGATCAACCTGCTTGCTTGCTTACTTATAATTAATTCAGCTGTTTCATTTGTTTTTCTCTCATAACTTTTAAACTATAAAGTTTTATAAAATTTTAATACATCATTGGGACGACCTCATTTTTCTCTACGAATCGACTTAAGTTTCGTTAAGAACGAAGTAAGGGCGAATATAATATAGTTTATTATTATTTGACGTAAACTCTCGACATCACATGTCATCTTTCAAATAGTCATCGTACTCGTTACTTACTCGTTCGACAATATATAAAAATTCATATTTCATATTTTTATAACTATTATATTGAGATTGTGGTATTACATCCTCCCCCCCTTACAGAAATTTCATTCTCGAAATTTTGCTTTACTTAAAGAGGTGAAAGTATTTTTCTTTCATTTCATCTTCTAATTCCCTTGTGTAGTCGGGTCCATGACGTACATTCCACTTGACCTTGACAAGTGGAATCTCTTTTCTACACAACTTTTTAATCTTTCGATCTTCGATTCGCAGTAGTTCTTCAATGAAGTTGAGTTTTTCATCAATGTGCATGTCTTCCAATAGTAATTGTTGTGCTTCATCTACTAGGCAATTTCTCAAATTTGACGCATGAAAAGTATCATGTATACCTACTAGTTGTCTAGGGAGCTTTAATCGATATTCTACCGTGTCTACTTTGGCCGTTATATCGAATGGTCTAATGTATCAGGGTTGGAGCTTTCCTCTCTTTCCAAATCGGATCACTCCCTTTAGTGGCGATACCTTTAGCATCACTTTATTCCCTATTTGAAATTCTAGGGGTTTACGTCTCTGATATGCATAGCTCTTCTGTCTATCTTGAGCACTTTTCAATATTTCTTTGATTTGTTGACTCTTCTCTATGGTCTCGATAATGATTTCTGTTCCCTATAGTTGACTTTCGCCTACTTCTGTCCCGCAGATAGGTGTTTAGCACTTTCTCCCATATAAATCTTCAAAAGGTGCTGCTTTGATGCTGGCATGATAAATATTATTGTAGGCGAATTCGATGAGCGACAGATGATTATCCCAACTACCACCAAAATCAATCACACATGCCCGAAGCATGTCTTCCAACATCTGAATAGTCTGTTCACTCTGCCCATACGTCTACGGGTGATAGGCAATGCTTAAGTTATGTTTGGTTCCCAATTCGTGTTGGAAACTTTGCCAAAACCTAGATGTGAAATGGCTATCCCTGTCTAATATGATTGATATAGGTACTCCATGTCATGAGACTATTTCTTTGATGTAAATCTGGGCAAGCTTGTTCATCTTGTAGTCTTCACGAATCGGTAGAAAATATGCAGACTTGGTTATTCTATCCACAATTACCCAAATATCATGAATACCATGACTCGATCTTAGAAGCTTTGTAATGAAGTCTATGGTAATTTTCTCAAATTTCCATTCAGGAATCTCTGGCTGCTATAGATAATCTAATGGCTTTTGATGTTCTACTTTCACTTTAAGGCAGGTAAGACACTTTTCTACGTATCAGGCGATAGATCGTTTCATTCCCGGCCACCAATAGTCACTTCTTAGGTGTTTGTACATCTTGTCACTACCGGGATGTATAGAATACTTAGACTTGTGAGCTTCCTTTAAGATTTTATCTTGCAGTCCTCCAAATCTAGGAACCCATATTCTATTGTTAAATTTTAAGATATCATCGTTTCCAGCTGTCAACAAGTTTAATCTCCCAAGCATTCTTTCCTTTACTTGATTCTTACTTAAAGCTTCTTATTGAGCATTCTTAATCTATTGCAGGAGATTAGTTTTAATCTCTATTCTAGAGGCACGAATTGTTAGTGGTTGGGGCTTCTCCTTTCTACTTAATGCATCAGCTACTACATTAGCCTAGAGGTGGGCAAATTGGGTATTGGGTCGTACCTGGGCTCGGGTACAAACTGGGTATGGCCCAATCGGGTTTTTATACCCGGGTACAAGTGAAACCGGGTACGGGTACGGGTCCGGGTTGGGTACACCATAATGAAAAATCTACCCGATATACCCGGTTAGGGTTGGGCCTGGGTCTGGGTCGGGTACAAAACCGGTACAATCTGGTTTTTTTCCCTTTAATGTGTGTATTATCATTATTTAATAAAAATCATTATTAATATTAAAATCATCATCATCATTATTATTATTATTATTATTATTATTATTATTATTATTATTCACCATTTATTAACTTTTTAATAAATATCGGATTAATCGTCATGTATTTCTATAACTACATTACATAAACATTAAATTCATCATTTATTTATCAAAGAAACTTAAAAACACATTAATGAATCAATAAAAAATAACATAAAACATTTATTTAACTTATCGTCTAATATTTATTTTCTTCGAGAGGCTTCATCAAATGCTAATCTTCGTCGGATATACCAGAAGATCTCCTTCTTCTACCTCTTCATCGTGTACTTTAGCTTCGTGTGCAATTTCGTCTTCAAGGTTTGTTTTGTCTTGTATACCATCCATCGTGTCTAAGTGATCCTTTAAAAAATTGCACATCTCCATCGCTTCCGGAGTTAGTGTTGTTCTCCGTAATGATATTAACCTGCCACTAAGAGAAAATGCAAATTCCAAAGCTACCGTAGAAATTGAAATCAAAAGATATTTTAATTTTAATTTTTCAACCGTGGTTGTGTTGTTGGAGGCGTTATCAAATGTAATTGAAAATTTTTATTTTGTAAATTAAAAGTAGTTATTACATTATCCAAAAAGTAAAACAAAAATTATCCGGTGTGTGGATACAGAAAAAGTTCAAATGCAATCGTACATTTCATCATTTGCCATGAAATGGGATTTACCCAATGAGCGGTGACGCAAAGGTACGATTTGGGTAAACCGTGTGGAGCCAACCAACGTCAATAGTCAAGTTTACACCGGTATTTAAATTTTTCAAAAATACAATTAAATTATTTTTGGTTAGTTTTCATAATTTTAAACAATAACGTCTAAGTGCAGTACGACTTACGTGGGTGTAACGAGGTTGAAGTATTTCTCGAATCAAGTTCGTCAACCGAGGATTGTTGAAGTGACTAAAACGTAAAGCTTCTTGCATCACGAACTTCGCCATTCGATCTTGAACCGTATTAACATCGTAATTAAAGATTCCACTGTCTCCACCCAATTGTGTTTGTTGCGAATCCGGATTACTTTTCAACGACTTGCATAACTTCTTGTTAATATGTTTGCTTAAAGTCGTGTTTGAATCTTTAGGAAGTAAAGTTCCACAAAACTTGCAACGAGCCATTACAGACCCGTCACTCAACTCAACCATGTCCCAATTGCACCAAATATCCATGTTATGATTGTGTGCAATAACACGAACGATGGTTGGAGCGTTTGACGAACCTTGACCAACGAAAGATTGTGAGTGAGCCATATCAATATTGAAAAGAGTGAAAGTAAAAAGAGAGAGTTAAAGTGTAAAACGAGAGTAAACGAGAGTATTTTTTTGCGTTTTTTGCGTATGTTTTTGCGTTTGGACTTGGGTACTCAATCATATCAACCCACACCTATTTATACTAACCAATAAGGCAAAAAAGACCAAAAAATAGTCAAAAAACAAAGATAACGGCTAGGTTTTTTAAAAAGACAAAAAAAATGGTAATAACCCGAGTAGTACCCAGGTACAATCGGGTCAGGTCCGGGTTGGGTACGGGAAATTTTCCAAAAGCTATACCCCGTTCCTACCCTATGGGTTTTTTCGGGTCTTAACCGGGTACACCCTCTCTCGGATCCTACCCGTACCCAGGTCCGGGTCGGGTACACCAGGTCGGGTTCGTACCCGGGTACAATGCCCACCTCTACAATAGCCTTACCTTGATGGTATTGGACCTCACAGTCATAATCACTTAATAACTCCACCCAGCGTCTTTGACGCATATTAAGATCTTTCTGCTCGAATATGTGTTTCAAACTTTTGTAGTCGGTATAAATAGTACATCTTGTACCGTAAAGATAATGTCTCCAAATTTTAAATCCAAACACTACAACACCAAGTTCTAAATCATGGGTAGTGTATTTTCGTTCGTGATTCTTCAATTGTCGAGATGCATAGGCAATTACTTTACCCCTCTGCATGAGTACCCATCCCATACCATAATGAGACGTGTCACAATAGACAACAAAATCTTCAGTTCCTTCAAGATGTGATAGTATTGGGGCACTACACAATTTCTGTTTCAATGTGATAAAAGCTTCTTCATGTTTAAGTCCCCAATTAAACTTAGAGGCTTTCTAAGTTAGCGTTGTTAGTGGCGTAGCAATCTTGGAGAAGTCTTGAATAAATCTTTTATAGTATGCTGCTAACCCAAAAATTCTTCTAATTTCAGTAGGATTCTTTGGCACTTCCCATTTCAAGATTACCTTAATTTTTGAAGGATCAACTTGTATTCCTTGTTCATTGATTACGTGACCTAGGAATTGAACTTCACATATCCAAAACTCACACTTGGAGAACTTTGCATAAATTTTTTCTTTCTTAAGCAATTCAAGAATTGCTTTGAGGTGTTATTCATGATCTGCCTCGTTTTTAGATTTGATCAAAATATCATCGATAAAGATGATCATGAACTTATCGAGATACGGTTTACAAACTCTATGTGTAACGTCCATGAATACTGCAGGTGCGTTGGTAAGCCCAAACGGCATTAGCAAAAATTCATAATGACCGTACCTAGTCCTGAAAGCGATCTTAGGTACATCTTCTGGCATTACCTTCACCTAATGATATCCAGATTGCACGGCTATTTTTGAAAAATAACTTGCTCCTTACAATTGATCAAATAGATCAAGGATCCTTGGTAAAGGGTACTTAATCTTTATAGTGACTTTATTCAAGTCTCTATAATCGTTCACATACATATCGTCCCATCTTTCTTCTTAACAAACAGGATGAGGCTCCACAGGGCAAAGAGCTTGGCTGAATAAACCCTTTTTGAAGTAGTTCTTCTAGTTGCTTCTTGAGTTCTTGCATTTCTGTCGGGGCTAGTTTGTATGGATACTTGGTAATCGGTCTTGTCCCGGGTACTAAGTCAATTTGAAACTCAACTTGTGCAAAACCAGTTAAGGGTGATGCAACAGTTTTACAAGGTTGCAAATAACAACACTTAATAGATCAAATAGAGAACCAGAAAATGAAACAAAGAACAAAAGTAAGAACACAAGCTAAACACAAGTATTGGTTTTTAAGAATGATATATATTGTTTTCAAGTGTTTTACAATTGTTACAAGGCTTAGTCCTAAGGTCTGATTACATGAGACACTTTATACTACATCGTACAGCCTGCCATACTTTAAAGGCCAGCTGAAACACTAATCTAGACAAGATCAATGTAAAGTCAAAAGACAGATTGCCTCTTGACTTGTGAATATATCATGACATAGCTCACATCCTAATCAAATACAAAAAGAATAAAAGTACAAGAGTGGAAAGTTACAGACTCAAAGACCTTAATCTACACTTGATAAAAGTATGGAGATATCACCAACTTGTATAAGTTGGTGAGTCTTCAGAGATGGTAGCGGAAAGTAGTTCAGCTTTTGTTAAAGCATGTCAGAGAAAGCATGTCTTCCCTATCTTAGGAAGAAATCAGTTTCTTGGCTTTGGAATAAATCAGTTTCTTGGCTTTGAAAGATTTGTTTTGAAGCTTCGAAAGACTTCATCTTTGGCTTCGAAAGAATTGGTCTTTGGCTTCGAAAGATTTGACACTTAGTGAATTTCTTTATGCAATTGTCAAATCTTCCGAAGTAACTTCCTTGTATTTCAGAATGCTTGGTAAGAGAACTTTGGTTTGCATCAATCTTTATAGTAAGTCTTACAAACTCCCCCTAGGCTGATGCTACCAAAACTTGAGGATAACTCTTAGTCTTGATCTTCACTTTTTTACAGCCCTCATTAGAATCAAAACCATTCCCTTCTTCATCGGTTGGTCTGGATTTTTCAGACTCTCAAAGTACCTCCTCATGTCAAAGAGATCATGCAGAGGAAGGTCAAGCACATTTTTCCTGAATTATATGTCTTGACCTCCTTAATATCTTATGACATACCATCTGTCTAGGTTTGTAAAGAAAGCCCAGGACAAGATGGGCCTCTCAGCAGTAAAAGGCTATACTTGTAGTGGAGTTTTTTGAGGAGCCTCTTTTTGTTCACCCTCAAGATGTTCTAACTCATCCTGAGGTGCAGAGGTGGATGTCTTGGACTTCTTCTTCTTCTTCTTGTACCTTCTGATGCCCATCCTCTTCCTTTTTCTATACTTTAGCCGAGAAGGTTGGTCTTGAGTACCTGTTGTTCCTTCTTTATCCGTCTCAGCTGGGTCCTTCCCTTTCACATGTTCAAAAGAAAAAGGTTCAAGACTCTGCTGTGGGTTAGAAGATGAAGCTGGCTATGATTCAACACTAGGCCCAGGTTATGTTGTCTCGTAGGGTTCAACCTTGACCTCAGCTTTAGGTGCAGCCTGACTTGGTGAAGAATGCAAGTCTACCAGCTCACCCTTCTTAATCTTTTGCTTGATCACTCTAATGTGCTTATCCATTGCGGATAAAAACATTGGACCAAGTCTTCTTCCGGAGAACTCATACAACTTCAAGAAGCTCACCATCTTCATTCTGTCATCAGACTTCTTCTGATTATCTCTGATGCTGGCTCTTGACTTAGCAGCTTCCTCCCTCATCTTCCTCTTAGCACCTTTCTTCTCTTATAGAACTTCTTGCTCTAGTTTCTTGAGGTATTCAAACTCAAGATACTCATATGATAGAGGGAGTAGAGCTGTTGCCTGATAGAGACCTATGGTACTCAAGTAGGTTATCATCTTTAGTCTATCTTGTTTCTTACCTACTTGAGTTTCTTGTTAAACAACCACAGTCTCTACTTCAAGACTTTCCTGAACTAGAGAGAGGATAGGGGCTTTATATAACATTTTTCTTTTCCTTTCTTCTTTAATCTTGAGGAGCAATTTAGCATCCTCAGCCCCCTTCCTCTATTTTGACACTTTAGTGTCAGCCAACTCATTTAATTCTTCTAAGGGAAGATATATTATTTCATCAATGTTATAGTTCCTAGACCCCAGATAATTCAATTTGGCTACCCTTAACTCTTCTTCCTTAGTATTTGGCCTAGGGGCAGCCCTGATTATAGCTTGCATGAAGCTAGGGGTCTCTCTTGTTCTCTCTCCCCTTTCCTTCCTCTTCTTTTCCTTTATTCTCCTCCTCAATCTCCTTAGATGTCAGAACCCTCATCCCTTTGTCAATCAATGGCCTGTGTGACTCAGGGTGGAGAGAGCTTTGGCCTACTTGACTTGGTGCTGTACTTGAGCTCTGGCTAGAGAGAGGTTATGAGACACCTTCACCAGATGGTGTCTCACTGAGTGTACTAGGTGCTGAAGTAATTATAGTCTCAAGGTTCACATGGTCTACAATTGGGCCTTCAACTAAGGTTTCCCCTTTAAAGCTAATCTTAGGGTCTGCCTTAATATCCATTTGACCGACAGTTTTCCCTGCTAGCCTCTGTCTATATTGATTTGACCTTCTCTTGAACTCTTCAAGCACCCTCAGCTGGATCCTCTCAGCTAACATATCAGCTTGCATGTTATGACTTGGGTTGGCAAGTGGCAGGTCAATCAGAGAAAAACTCTTATAAAATTTCAGGGTCTAAAAATTGAACACTTCTTGCTGACCCTGATATCTAGAGAGTACCAGGGCTCTTCTATCATTGTCATACCTCCATCCTACTATTGGATTTTCAGCAAGATAGGATGGGTTAGACATAGCCCTTGGTATACCCTCCTCAAATAGATTTTGAATTAAGGCATCCACATTGATATAGGCTTGAGAAGATTGTTAAGTCTAGACTATTGCAAGTGAGTGTGGTGAATCCTTAAAATCTATACTCTGGGTAGTGCTCCCAGGTTTTGTGATTGTAGTTAAGACTTTCTCCCTCTTTTTGGTAGCATCACCTACTTGCAAAGATGAGCTAGAGGTTAGGTCCACCACATCCACAAGTTCTTGTGGACCTGGTTGAGCACGCCTGGCAGGCCTCTCAGCTAACTTGCCCATAAGATCGGTGATCTCGAGTTGCTGATTAAAGACTTGCCTTTGTAAGGTAGCCACATGAGATTCTAGGAGACCAACTTTAGAGACCAAGTAGGTGTAGGTTTGTGTCAATGTTTGCACCCTTTGTTGCGGACTCCCCCCATCTTCATCAGAAGAATCATGGGGGGCTGAGAGAATGTAACCAAAGTCATCTCCCTCACCACCAGATAGTGGTTCTTGGATTATGGATTTCCCCTGCTCCATGACAGCTTCATGAGAAGTTTCAAGGGGCTGGGTTGTGATGGTTGAGGCCTTAATGATATAATCACTTTCTAAAGTGAGAGCCTCTTCCATATGGACCTCTTGAACAGGTTCAAAGAGTCCCATCCTGTTGTGGCTAGATGATGTGGGCAAGATATAGGGGTATCAGGAGCACTCATCTCTCCTTGAGCAGGGGTGGAGAAGAGAGACTCATGGTACTCACTGAATCCCATATCCTTATCATTATATAATTAGAGGTGAAGGGTTGGTTAGTTTAATTCCAAAGGCTGGGGATGGTAACTGTTCCCTGAAGGTTGTTCACCTGAGTTTTAAGACTCAGAGTGAAGGCTTGCAGCTTGGGTAATGAGCTCATCAGGCTGAGCATAAGGAACCTCAGCCTTGTTCAATAAAATGATGGGAGTGGTCTGCTCCTCAAGGGAAGTTAGTGCTCTAGGTTCCACTTCCTCCTGCATGGGTGAGTATATATGGGCATGCTCAATCTGAATAGACTAAGCAGGGTGTTGTTTGGATTTTCTGTGATAGGGGATGGTTATTTGTGGCTATGTGGTTGGTGAAGATGTAGAAGGTGTGGGTTCAACAATGGCTGGTGCTGCCAAGTTATCACCTTGAGTAGGGAGCTCTAACATTTTCGGGACAAGGGTTGTTTCTACCCTGAAAAAAAAAACAGTGGTTTTCTTTATTATTTTGAAGAAGCTAGGCTAAATCTGTCCCAATTTAAAAGTGTTACCTATTCCCCTCAACTATGAGCCTAGTTCATAGTTGAGAATGTGCTGGATATATCTAGGAAACATGTAATACTCTAAGGAATCCAAGTTAGCAAGCAAGTTTATGTACCTAAACTGAGAGTACTTGAACTTGACCCCTTAGACCATCCCATGGACTATATAGGACAGGTCTTCTAGAAATTAATCCCATCCGCCATGTTTGTTTGATAAAGAATGGATTATAACATGGAGGAGGTACTTCTATTGGAAAGAGATCTTACCCTTCTTCAAGGTCCTCACTGAGTAGTCCCCTTCATAGCCCATCAGCCCGAATGATCCTTTGATAACTTCATTGGGGAAGGAAAGTTTGCCTTCTTCATCATTCAACCTTAGATGAGTGTTGATGGTGGCTGGTGTGATGAAAACAGTCTTCCCTAGCACTGATGTAGACAATGCCTTCTAACCATCCAAGATAACCTTTTGGCAGGTCCTCCAAAATTCCCACAGTTGATCTTCATGGAGTGGAGGGTCTATTGTGAGTGCGGTGAGGTATGATGATGTAGATAAAAAGCGGCAAATGTCTTAGAAAACATGATCTTTCTCAGAAGACAACAGAGCAACCTGGTTGTGTTGCATGTGTAGGTGCATGGAAAAATCTGCCTGGTTTTGGGGTTCAGGGTTGGCCATTATCCGAAGCTTTAGCAAGAAAGAAAGTGAAGAACAACAAGGGTTTGTGGATGATTTAGGACTAGAAGTTTTGCAGATGAAGAGGAAGAAGTGAGAGGGATACCCGTTGAAAAAGGTATTTATATGCTTGAATTTGAGACAAAGTTATTTCAAAAGGATAAAGTTTGAAATCTGAATGTTGGCCCCACCTCGGAAAAAGTGCTCATACAGTTAGTTATCTTGGAAGTAGAAAATATTCCGAAGGTAATTTGTCTTTGGAAGTTTTAAGAAAACTTTCGAAACCAATTTGACTTTTGAAGATATTCGTTAGTTTGAGAAGAATTGCTTCGGAAGAAAAAGTACTTAGAGTAATTTTGTTTCCGAGACATATTTGGTTTCGAAAGATATTAACTTCATAAATTTATTCAAAGAATGAATAAAGCTTCCAAGACTTAATTGCTTTTAGATAAAAAATGTCGTTTAAAACATATAAGTACTTAGAAGCATATTTAAGCTTCGAAAGATATATCAAAATTTCTTCCGAAGTTAAATTCCTTGTAAGTAGTTATTAGTTTTGAATACATAACTTTCTTTCGAAGTCAATTTAATGTCTTCCGAAAGAAAATATATCTTTGATTCTTAACATTCTAAGGAATATCATTTAGAAACATTTTCATCCAAGGTAAACTGGGTTTATATGAGTGATAAATTAAAAAACTTTAAAGATAAACATATTTGAAAATAAATTTTGAAATTAATTTAAGAAAATATACTTAAAGTTAATAATTCCAATAGCTGATACAAGATATTTAAATCTCTGTTCATCAAAAGCTTTTATGAACAGATCAGCATATTGTTCATTTGTGTTAACTTTGACCAGTTTTATCAATCCTTTTTCAAAATTATCTCTTATCAAATGATACCTGATGTTGATGTGCTTTGTCTTTAATTGCTACATAGTATTCTCTGTGATTCAGATAGCACTGTTGTTGTTTATGTGGATAGGATTCTCCTTGAAGTTTAATCCATAGTCTAACATCTGATTCTGAATCCAAAGAACTTGAGCACAACAGCTTGCAGCAACAATGTATTCAGCTTCAGCAGTTGATGAGACACACAGGATTGTTTCTTGCATTTCCATGAGACTATCCTTCCACCAAGGAATTGGCATCCTCCAGATGTAGACTTTGTAGTCATATTATAGCCACCATAGTCATTATCTATATCAGCATATAGATTGAAGATAGAATTCTTTAGATACCAAAGTCCTAGCTTGGGAGCTCCATTGAGGTATCTAAGAATCCTCTTGACAGCAACCGGGTGTGACATCTTAGGGTTGGCTTGATATCTTGCACATATGCATGTGGCAAACATGAAATCTGGCCTGCTGGTTGTGAGTTACATAAGAAACCCAATCATAGCCCTATAAAGATGTTCATCAACACACTCCCCCTCAAGATCAGGTCCTAGGGAGTGGTTTCTAGCTATGAGAGTCTTAGCAACGTTGCACTCAGTCAGATGAAATCTGGTTAGTAGGTCTTGCACATACTTTCACTGGTTTATAAAGATGCCATTATCAACCTGTTTCACTTGAATTCCTAGAAAGAAATTAATCTCCCCCATGGCACTCATTTCAAATCTATTCTCATCAACCTTTCAAACTCTTTGTAGAGCTTTTCATTAGTTGACCCAAGGATGATGTCATCTATATAAACTTGAACTAGCATCAAGTCATTCCTTGTTCCTTTGATAAAGAGTGTACTATCAATAGTACCTCTCTTGTACCCATGTTGGACTAGTTACTGTGACTGTGTCTCATACCACTTACTTGGAGCTTGATGCAGCCCATAAAGAGCTTTATCAAGCTTGTAGACATAATTAGGATGGTCTAGATTTGCAAAGCCAGGTGGTTGCTTGACATACACTTCCTCATCTATCACTCCATATATAAACGCACACTTGACATCAAGTTGGTAGACCTTGAAATCCTTGGATGCAACAAAAGCAAGGAATATCGTAACAGCTCTAAGTCTTGATATAGGAGGAAAGTCATCTATGTAGTCAATGTCTTCTTCTTTAGTGTACCCTTGAACTACTAGTCTGGCCATGTTCTTGATGACAAGTCCTCTATCATCCTTCTTGTTCCTAAAAACCCACTTGGTACCTATTGGCATCTTCCCATGAGAAAGAGGACATAGGTTCTAAAAATTTTGTCTTTTGAATTGAAATAACTCCTCCTATATTGCTTTAGTCCAACTTCCATATTTCAAAGCCTCATCAACATTGTTTGGCTCAACCTGAGATAAGAAGAAGCATGAGTGTAGACAAATATTTTTATTATCAGTTTGTCCTTTTGTTCTTACTCTAGTCTCAACATCTCCAATGATGTTTGTGGTAGGATGGAACTTGTGGATTGTCAGTTGAGGAATCATGACAAGTTGATTTGACAGATCTAAATTAGTGAAATTTAGATCTGGTGATTAAGTATTTCCTACCATATTAGCATACTTATCAAGTGTAACTTGATCCAGAGAGCGTGTGACATCATTGATGTTGTCTTCAGTGGAGTGGTTATCAGCATCATGAAATTCTTTATCACTTTCATCACCTCTATCTCCTCCTATATTGTAAATCCTGTCAATTGAGTTTCGTGCCTCATTGCTAGAATTGGTTGGCACCTCAGATGTATCAGTCGAAGAGTTTGTCATGGTTGTGCTGACAGGATTTCCACTTGCAGGGTTTGTTACTACTAAGCTGAAGGGATTCTATCATTTGGTTTTCTTAGTTCAAATCTCGGATCAGGATCTTTTGATGATGTATTACCTGTAGATCCTGAAACTTCTTCACAAGATTTGTTAAAACATCAAGATCAAATAGCCAATCAGGACCAAAACCTTTCATATTGGGTGTGTGTTCATTGAAAGTCACATTGGCTGACTCCTCAACTACTCTAGTATTGAGATTGTATACTCCATAAGGCTTGGGAAGAGTATCCAATGAAATTCCATTATCTGTTTTCTTAACAGATATGGCTATATAATCTTTGGTATTCAAGATGGTGCGTGGATATAAGGAAACCAATGAAAGGTCTCCTTTTTATGCCATAATTCATAAGGAGTCTTACCATGAGTTTTGACTACTAAAACTCTGTTTTACACATAGAAGGTAGTGTTGACTGCCTCTGTCTAGAAGGTGATGGGCAATTTAGAGTCAGAGAGCATGGTCCTTTCAGTCTCAATAAGTGTTCTATTTCTCCTTTGAGCAACACCATTCTGTTGAGATGTTCTAGGAGCATTATATTGACTTGTAATACCCTTTTCATCAAAAAATGTATCAAGGATTTGGTTCTTGAAATCAATTCCTTGATCACATCTTATGATCTTGACCTTGTGATCACATTGATTCTTAATTTTTAGAATGAAGTTCTTCAAGATTTTAGGGGTCTCATCCCTACTTCTAAGAAATAAGACCCAAGTATATCTTATGAAGTCATTTGTGATCATAAGATAATATGTAGTTCTTCCTAGACTCATTACACTAGTGGGGCCAAAGAGATCCATATGTAATAAGTGTAGGGGAATAGTGATGGAGTTCATTTTCTTTTGCGTGTGAGATACTTTGTGTTTCTTTCCTTTCAGACATGCAACACACTGGTCATCACTTATAAACTCATTCTTTGGCATTATAGTTACCAAATCATTTTTAATTAAATTATTCATGTTCTTAAAATTTACATGGCACATTCGTTTATGCCAAAGGAAAGACTTATCACTATTGGCTTTAGATAGAAAGCAAGAAACTTCTCCTGATGGGGAGGTTTCCTTCAAATCCATCTTGTACATGTTCCTTTTCCTAGGGGCTCTAAACAGGATAGCTCTTGATGAATGATCACCCTAGGCTTGAGAACAATGCACTCATGCTCAGTGAAGAGCATGCTATGTCTCTGATCACAAAATTAAGATACACTCTAGATATTGTATACAAGCTTGTTGACAAAGTTTACCTTCTCAATAGTAAGCTTACCATTTATGACCATGCCCCGTCCAGTTATGTAACCACCTGATTCTCCTCCAAAACCAACTGGCCCTCCATCAATTTTCTCAAAGTTTTGAAGGAAAGAGCCATTGCCTATCATGTTCCTTAAACAACCAATATCAATGATCCATACATTTCTCTTGGTCTTCAGCTGTTCTTGCACATAAAAAAGAGATGATTAGGTACATTTAGAAACCTAAGCCTTGCTAGTCTTGGGCTTATCAAGATGAACTGAAGATAGTTTAATAGTTATTCATCCTATCTGCAAGCTTTGAGGATCCTTGGCTTTTGTTGATGAAGAAACTTTAGTCACATGGCCTTCCTTCATTTTCCACACCATCTTTGGAAGATTAGACTTGGCCTTCAAAACTTTGAAAGTTTTGATAACTTCAGAAGTTTTGGAAACTGAACATTCGAAAACTTCTGCATCCACTGCAACAAACTTTATGCTTTAGAAGCATTCCTTTCTTCCAAGACCAAAATTGCTTTCGAAGATAGTTTTCCATCTATCTTCTTCTTATTCACCTTGGAGCTTCTGAAGAAAAGAGATTTTCCTTCCCAAGCTATTTTCTTCTTCCTCTCAGAAGTCTTCTTCTAGTTC
The DNA here is from genome assembly GCA_025506505.1 of Flaveria sonorensis. NCBI lineage: Eukaryota > Viridiplantae > Streptophyta > Magnoliopsida > Asterales > Asteraceae > Flaveria > Flaveria sonorensis. Next base: position 18,035,088 of record CM046424.1, read on the forward strand.
ATGTGGATGGTACTCTTAAGATTGTAGATGCAATCCTTAGCAAAATGAGTTGTACCACCACACATGATGCATTCAATAGGCATACTTCTAAGGGTCGTCTTCTAAAGAGATGGTTGAGCTTGATCTCTTTCCACTTCCTTCTTCATCTTCATAGATGATGCAACAGGATTCTAAGGGTGAAGCTTGCTCTTGGAACTGGATGGTTCAGGCTGTGTAGCAGTGGTGCACATTTGTTTAACCTTCTTCTCTTGACCAGGATGGTTTGAACTTGAATTAGGACTCCTGGTACTACAATCCATATTGAAGTCTTCAGTCTTCACCATTTCAAACCCAACAGAGATAAAGACTTGTTTTTGCTTGGGATTGAAAGTGGACTTTATCTCTTGGGCTTTCTTTGATTTTCTTTTAGTAGCCCTGATCAAATTCTTCCTAGCTGACATGGCCATCCTTGGTTCTTTCTTCTCTCTAGGAGTATAGTGACCCTTCTTAGGTTGAACCTCCTTACTTACTTCTGGTTCAACCTTCACTATCTCCCCTTCATCTTCATCCTCTTCTTGGATAAGGTCAATGAGGGGCAGCTCATCTTCACTAGTTCCACATATTGGAGATCATACAGTTAATAATATGTATGGAGGAGCTATCTCACTTGATCCCAGTCCCTGCCTGTTTTGATAACAAATCTTTGCATGCAAGGATGAAGATATGTTGTTCTTGAAGGTTTCCTCTTCAAAAACACATTTATCTGCCCTGGCTTTGCTGATCACAAGCTCAGCCTTGCATTCAGTTAACTTGGTAATAAGATCTTTGATTTGAGTCCTATAATTTGTGTGCTCATACTTAAGAGTAGAAATTATTTTTTCTAAATTTTCTATTTTAAGTTTATAGTCATTTTCTGCTCTTTCAAATTTAGCTTTTAAAATATTCAAAGACTCAAGGTCAAATCTCACTTCTAAGTTATAGGACCTATACATGTTTACTTTAGCAATGCATTCAGGCGTACAAAGATGTTCTAATACTTTGGATTTATCATGTTCAGCCACTAGTGCTTGACTTGGAGAAGCATCCTCTACCTAAAAGCTCCAGTCAAAGCCTCACTCTTTAAAAGCAACAACAACTTGTTGTTTTGGTTGGCTTCCCAGATCTGGGAGTTGCATCAATATGGTTAGGCCTGGATTGTGTTTGGCCACCATTAGTCCTTGGTCCCTTATACTCTCTAGCAAAGTTTCCTATTTGGTTACAGTTATAACACTTCACTTTGCTTTTATCCAGTCCAAACATTCCACTGGTTACATTTCTATGAAACTTTCTTCTGGTTCTCTTGTAGAACTTCTTGGCTCTATGAGTAAGAAGAGCCATTTGTTAGACTATCTCCATATACTCCAAGTCATCTTGATTGATGCAGTCTAAGTGTTGGGTCTGAAAAATAGTCTAATATTATTAAGGCAGTCAAAGTCAACAAAAGTTAACATTAAAGTCAAAGTCAATGCAAAAGTCGAGACGACACGTTCGGAACGAAGATTAGTAGTGAGTCATTGAAGATACAAAGAACACAGGTATTAGAGTTAATATATATTTTGTTGTCAACAAATATATATATTTAATCTTTATTTGTCTAGTTGTGTCTTAATTGTAATTTCATAATTGTGATGATTTAATTATAGTCTAGGGGGCTAAATGTCATTAAGTCTAATTGTCATTAGACTATATATAGCTAGAGTTATTAGTGTGTTTAGTAAGCTTGAATGTGCTAGATTTGAGGGTTTCATGTAATTAACATCTTATGCAAATCAATATGGATCAAATGGGGGTTTTTCATTGATGTTCTTGTGTGTTCATCCAAGTTCTTCATATTTTATCATTTTGATCCAAATCTTCATTACTATTTGATGATTCAAGTGCTCTTGGGATAACAATTTGGTATTAGAGTCAACTTGAATAAATTCCTATTGCTGGTTTGAAGATTTTGTTGCTAATTTTGTGAAGTGTTTTTAGAGAGAGAAAATGGGCTTTTAGAGAGAGAAACTAGATCTAAGTTTTGTGTTCATCAATATCACTAATTTTGATCAGATCTACATCATTTCAGAGCAGATTTACAACATTTGATATCATATTTTACATTTACAAAACGATATCTACAAGAAATTGAAAAGAAATTTGAATTTTAAAGGTGTTTCTCTCACACATAGTTGTATGTGTGTTCTTGGTGTTCTTGGTGTTCTTTAGATCTTCAAAACTTCATCTGAACGAAAGTTTACGTTTTTTTGGCTAAACTCCAGCAAAACTCCAGCGAAACTAAGTACTTTTCCGGCGAACTTGTGTTTTCCGGCGAACTTGCCGGCGAACTTGTGTTTTCCGGCGAAGTTTCCGGCGAACTTGCCGGCGAACTTGTGTTTTCCGGCGAAACTAAAAGTGAGCCCATCACAACAACATCCACAAAACCCAAGCTACAATCACCACCAAGATCCACTGCTGCCTAAGTCAAACAACCTTAAGAAATGGCACAAAGTCGGTTTGATTCTTTTGTAGCCATAAAAGATGAAATGATATCTGATTTTGTTGATCGATTTCTGATGGTGGCAAACAACCTTAAGAAGTATGATGACCAGCTGGGAAATCATGAACAAGTCACAAAACTTTTGGATTCTCTTCCTTCACAGTGGAGTCCATAAGTTAGTTTGTTAAAACGTGAAAGAAATTTTGCTGACTACAAACTCATGGAAGTTATCAACAAGTTGAAATCATTTAATTTGGATATGAAAAGAAAAGAGTACAATCAATTCATGTATGGTGGTGTTTCTTCAAGTGTAGAGATCAAAGAAACTAACAAAGAAGTCAACCATGTATTGATGGCTGAGGTGCTAAACAGTGATGAGAATTATGTTGAGAATTTTGATCCTTTCAAGGAATTTAGCTGTGAAACTCAAGGTGAGAGTGTTGGTGATGTTGATGCATGTGCAAGCTGGTGTAAAATTCAGAAGGCACAGGATAGTGAAACAGATGAAGTGAAGCAGGAGGTTCAGGATGAAGGACATTCAGAGGGAGATGAAGCTGAGGAAGCTAAGAAGAGAGCTGCTAAGGAGGAAGAGTACAAAAAGAACACTCCCGTATGTCAATATGAAAAACTCCTAGCTACTGAAAAGATAGTTATGAGACTCCCCTACGAGATAGTTCAAGACATGTGTTCTCCTTCCTGTAAAATTCGTTTATTCGGGGTTTGATTATTGTTAGAAAATGAAAAAGAATTAAAACGAATAAACAAAGAACTTAAAATCAATGAGTCCAAATATTTTATTAAACTAAGAGAAGCTTTAAAAGAAAATGATCATTTAAAAAGAAATCTTTTAGAAAAGAATGTCGAGATTAATGTTTTGAGCGAACGAGTCACATTAGCAGAGTTTGAGACTAGCAAGCTTAAAACTAAACTTGATAAATGGACGATATCAGAGATAAAACAGGAAGAACTATTCTCTAAGCAGAGGGGAGCTAGAATCAAAACGGGTGTGGGACGTGGTGAAACTTCATATGTTTATCCTCCTCCTAGCACTTACTGTTACTCTCCTATGCCTCAACCTCATCCATCTAATGATTTAATTGAAGTTGCGGATACTAATAGTTTACATGCAGGTTTAAGCAGCGTTAATAACAAAGAGGTTCGAGATGAATATGATTTTCCTGCTGGTTTGGGGCTCATCAAGCAAGGATCTAATCTACAAAATTATAATTCCACCTCTGATGCTTCAAAACCAGTTGTTTCACGTAACTTTAAAAAATTCAAAACAGGTAACATCCCTTCTTTTGTTCCTGTCAAGTTTGTCAAAAAAGGAACAGTTGTGGAATCGTCAAGCAATTAGAACTCAACAACACAAACGGACACAACAAGAGTCATCAATCAAGATACATTGGAAGCTGACTTGTGTATACAGGACTGAACAAGTTCTGATGATGAACCAGAGATCATCAAGTCACCTGAAGTTATCAAGTGTCAAAAGCTTCCAACAGTTGAATCAAGACCTACACGGATCTCATCTCCCACTGCTAAGCAAATCAGCAGTTCCTCCAAAGCTCAGCAGAAGCACTCATTATCTTCATCTGCTATCCATCAAGCTTGCCATAAATCTGCCTCCAAGTCTACCAAATCACCAGTCATACAAAAGTGTACTCAGAAGAATGTTCAGATCTCTGCTCCCGGAACATCACAAATCAAATCACAGCCCAGTTTGAAATCCACATTGACAAAGCCTTAAAAGGTTCAATTTCCATATATCCAAAAGAAGAAGCATCAAGGTTGTCAACAAATGGCATCAACCTCAAAGAAGGCTCCACCCTCCTCTATTATCAAGGGGACTACAAAGAACCAAAAGCCTTTCAAGGCTTACTTTAGATGTGTAAAAGAAGGTCATGTGCTAAAGAAGTGCCCTCAGGTTCAAAGGCAAGCTTCGGGAGGTAAAGATATCACAGGTTGCTTCTCGGGTTCAAAAGGTAAAAAGCATATATCTTTGAATGGTTGGATAAAGAACAATCTATCCAAACCTTCTCATGTGAAGCCAGTTTCACATGACTCAAAGATGAAAAGGACCAATGTTTCAAAATCAAAATCTCAACCTACGGGTCTTAAAAAGAAAACAATTTCCAAATTCAATTCTTTTAAATCTAAAGTAATTGAACAGAAACAAATTTGGAAAGTAAAACAAAAGGTTAAAGAGATAAATGATTTTTCAAAAGAGTTTGCTCTAAAGCAGGTTATGTACACCGATGAAAAAGGAACTCCTAGGACCACGATGTCCTGGGTCCCCCTCTCTAACTAATCTATTTATGAGTGCAGGAATAATTCAGGAGGCCTATCAGTAATCTGGTTTACTGACTAGGATTGTTCCTAATTCAAATTTGAGCCGTAACAAATAGGTTATGGTATCTCATTCACATTTTGGATTCTTATCTACCATTTACAATCACTGTATTTTTCTTGTTACTTCATTTCTCATGTTTTTGCTAGTATAATTTGGAAGACTTTCTTTAGTAAAATTCTTTTTTCAATTCTGTTTATTATATACTTAGAAAAAAGTTAAAAAAAGGGGAAATTTCTTTTTTTTATTTCATGGCAGTAAAAAGAAATTTCGGGTGAGAATAAAAAAATTTCACGGGAACTAAGAACTTGATTTGGGATGACTGAGAAATGATAGTATGTCTTCTTGGTATGCTTATTTGCATGACTTGTAATTTGTGAGAAATGATAGTAACTGATGTAGATATTTGTGTCACTTAATATTCTAAAATCTGAAAAAGACAGTTTCATTATATGATATGCTTGGTAGGATCAGCCTGAAAATGAAGTAAACAGTGATTCTGTAGCCTATCTAAAGCTTTAGAACTCGATGATAAGGATCATTTCCAGGACATCTCGGCCTGCATAAAGTTACAAGTCTTGTCAAAAATGGGTTGAGAGTATCTGACTTCTGCCTTGATTACTTCGATTCCTAAATTCCTTCACCCTTGCTTCTAAAATGATGCTTCTTGTAAGCTCTTCAGAATCCTTTTCGTGCTTATCTCCTCTGCTATGCGGAAGCATTGACGTGGAGTGATACGTGAGTATAGACCTGAAGCTCTCATCAGCACGCTTTGATGATCATCTCCTCTGTTATACGTAAGTATAGACCTGAAGCTCTCATCATCTGTTTTCTAAAATAAAGGCACAATGATTCTTAAATTAAGATCATTGTTGAAAACTTAAAAGAAAGTCAAGCAGAGTTAATCATATTACTCAATACGCCCTGATGATGGGATAAGTTCTTTGCTGGATGTCTATGGGAACCAAGTCACCCAAGCTTCTCTAATTAAATCTAAAACATGATAAAATCAGTTGCAGATCAGTTGCTAGAAAGGATAAGGCATGGGTTTAAATTGGACAAATATACCAACAATCATTTTTAAACTGTTTTTGTCATTCAAAAACTTAAAGTTTTGACTAGACTCTGTATCAGTGTGATCTCACTAACTTGTCGATGTTCAAATACATCTTTGTGCTTTCGTATATCTTGAAGATGTGATCTCATGATCAAATTAGTTCTTGGTGTAATATGATAAAACAAAATAAAATAAAATATTCATTTCAAATCATTTTTCAAGTCTTACATATTATGCTATTAAAATGTTATCATTTTCACATGCATTTCAAGGGAAATTGCACATTCAGATAAACACGGGTTTATTTGTATTGTTGAAATGATCTAACGAGAAATGTGTAGAATGTGTTTGTGATTGTGTTGAAGATTTTTGCTTCAAATGATGGCCGATCATCAGCTGAGCAAAGTTTTTGACCAGAGAACCTGTTCCTCAAGTTTGCAGAAGATATCGAGCTAGGATTCCTCCTCTTACATCTTCTGAAGCACTCAATAATAGAGAGTTGGAAATGTTGTTCCTGATCATTCGCATAGAATGCACACGAAGAGGGGGAGCATACAAAAAGGGGGAGCCTGAAAGATGAAAAATCTTCTATACCAGATCATCAATCTAGGGGGAGATTGAAGACCATTATATAGTTGACTTATCGGTGCTGATCACGATGAAAGACGTTGATAATAATAGACTAAGGGGGAGTATTGTTGGGTCTGAAAAATAGTCTAATATTATCAAGGCAGTCAAAGTCAACAAAAGTCAAAGTCAACGCAAAAGTCAAGACGACACGTTCGGAATGAAGATTAGTAATGAGTCGTTGAAGATACAAAGAACACGACTCTTAGAGTTAATATATATTTTGTTGTCAAAAAAAATATATATTTAATCTTTATTTGTTTAGTTTGTGTCTTAATTGTAATTTCATAATTGTCATGATTTAATCATAGTCTAGGGGGCTAAATGTCATTAAGTCTAATTGTCATTAGACTATATATAGCTAGAGTCATTAGTGTGTTTAGTAAGCTTGAATGAGGTAGATTTGAGGGTTTTCATGTAATTAACATCTTATGCAAATCAATATGGATCAAATGGGGGTTTTTCAATGATGTTCTTGTGTGTTCATCCAAGTTCTTCATATTTTATCATTTTGATCAAAATTTTCATTACTATTTGAAGATTCAAGTGCTCTTAGGACAACACTAAGTCTTCAAAAGTGAAGAGAAAGTTGCCACTACTTTCATCTAAAGACATAAAGGCTTGAGATGAGCTGGTCTCTTGGAATGGGCTTCCTTAGATGTAGCTCTCTCTTGGTGTCTCTAGGAAGGTGAGGAAAGGGACCTTTTGTGAGTTGTCAGGGTAGCAGATGAGATGATGTTGTGGTTCTTTTCTATCCCTTTCAACCACTTGGAGGGTTGAACTTTGTTTATTACTGGAAGAGCTGCTGGATGGATTTTGCATGTTCATCTACATCTGGTAACCGTTGACAATACCATACAGCTCTATGAGAGTAAGGGTGGAGAGGTTTTGAGTTCTTTTAGTGGCCACACAGTAGTGTGTCCATTGTCTGGGAAGAGAGAATATTAACTTCCTCATAATGTCTTTATTCTTAAGTTTAGCTCCTACATCCATCAGAGTATCTACAATCTCAACATACCTAAAGTATTGTTGAGTCATAGTATCACCTATTTTGTAGGTGAAGTTCTCAAACTGTTGCTTCATAAGATCCTTCTTGTTTTCCTTGGCTTCCTCTCACCCTTCATACATAAGCTTTAGTGCATTCCAGAGCTGCTTTGCAGTTTTACACTTCTTAAAGCCTCTATAGATAGAGTTGGGTAGAGCAATTTGAAGAGTGGTCGTAGCCTTTTGATCTATATCAATCTTCTTCTAATCTTCCTTAGAATAGTCAGCCACTTCCTTTGGAATCATCCCACCACCAGCAGTAGCTGAAGTGGTGCTTGAGGTATGAGGTCCTGAAACAACAATCTCCACATCCTCCTATCTTAACTACTTTTGAGAAATTTACCTTCGAAAGAAATTCTGATATATCTTCCGAAGCTTACATGTGTCACCAAGTACTTATATGTCTTGAAGGACTATTTTCTTCCAAAAGCAATTAAGTCTAGTAAGCTTTATTCTCTCTTTGAATAAAATTTCTGATATTTGATATCTTGCGAAGCAAAATTTGTCTAAGAAGTAAAAATACTCTAAGTATTTTTCTTCCGAAGCAAATTCTTGAAAAGCTAAGGAATATCTTCCAAAGCCAAATTGGTTTCGGAAGTTTTTCTCAAACCTTCCGAAGTCAAATTACCTTCGGAATATTTTAGACTTCCAAGAAAACTGCCTTTTAGGGTACTTTTCAAAGATGGTACCGACATCCAGATTTTAAAGTTTATCCTTTCGCATTCACTTTGTCTCAAATCATTACCATATATATATACATATATATATATATATATATTCGTACAACGGTTCCCCTTCTTTCATCTTCCTCTTCATCTGCAAAATGGCCAACCCTGATCCCCGAAACCAACTATATTTTTCCATGCCTTTTCATAGGCAACACAATCAGGTTGCTTTGTTATCATTTGAGAAAGATCCAGGTTTCTCAGATGTTCGCTTCTGCTTATCTCTCTCAAACTACTTCACCGCCCTCACAATAGACCCTCCATTATATGAAGATCAACTCTTAGAGTTCTGGAGTATCTGCCAGGAGGTCATCTTGGACGGTGAGAAGGCAGTGTCTGCCACAGTGCAAGGGAGGATAATATTCATCACTCCAGCCACCATCAACTCTCATCTAAGGCTAGATGATGCAGAAGGAGAGTTGTCCTTCACAAAATCTGCTGTAAACAACTCATTCTGGTAGATGGGCTATGAAGGGGACTACTCTGTCTGAACCTTCAAAAAGGGTAAGATTTACTATCAATGCAGGTACCTCGTCCATATGGTAATCCACTCCCTATCTAACAAACATAGAGGTTGGTGTTGGATTATGTACGGGTTCGGTTACGTCACGTTGCCAACCGAGCTATGACCTGTTGGGTCTGAAAAATAGTCTAATACTATCAACGCAGTCAAAGTCAACAAAAGTCAAGTGTTCTTGGGACAACAATTTGGTATCAGAGCCATCTTGAATCAATTCCTATTGCTGGTTTGAATATTTTGTTGCTGATTTTTGAAGTTTTTTTTAGAGAGAGAAAATGGGCTTTTAAAGAAAGAAACTAGATCTGAGTTTTGTGTTCATCAATCTTACTGATTTTGATCAAATCTACATCATTTCAGAGCAGATTTACAACATTTGATATCATATGTTACATCTACAAATCGTTTTCTACAAGAAATTAAAAAGAAATTTGAAGTTTAAAGGTGTTTCTCTCACACACAGTTATGTGTGTGTTCTTGGTGTTCTTCAGATCTTCAAAACTTCATCTAAACGAAAGTTCATGTTTTCTGGCGAAACTCCAGCAAAACTCCGGCGAAACTAAGTAGTTTTCCGGCGAACTTGCCGGCGAACTTGTGTTTAACGGCGAAGTTTCCGGCGAACTTGCTGGTGAACTTGTGTTTTCCGGCGACATTTCCGGCGAATCTATCTTATATCCAATGAAACAAAAAGTGTTCTCATCAACAACCACCACCACAGAACAACAACCATATACCAACAACCAATAACCACCACCATCAACAACCTGAATCCACCTCAGAACCTCCACTGCTGTGACCACATCCAACAAATACATACTACTGTCGACCTTCATCATCACAGATCCACCACCACCGGAAACCCCAACCACCACCCCGTTAGATCTACCAGACCCATTTCTCCCGACCGGACCCAACACCACCACTCATCATCAACCACCTCCACCAAAACCCTAGCCACAACCACCTCCAGTCGTTACCTTTAAGCACCCTAACCACCACCGTAGTGCAGTCAAACACCACCGCCATCTTTTAGATCCATAAACAAAACCGACATCCATGATCAATTAACACCATAGTCGTCAACCAACATCAGCAACCGCAGCCGGCTGTCCGACCACTGTCACACCGCCTCCTTTACGGCTGTCGAAAGACCCACAAACAACAAACACCACCATCGTAACCCTCATAACTGCCAACACCAAAACCCCAAAAATTGTCAGTGATAACCTTACCATCGCCACCTTTGACCACTGACCTACAACAAACCACAACCGCCTTCGAGGTCGACTGCCACTATCGAAGCCAACACCACAGCCATGACACCCTTGTAATCACCACTATAGCAGCCCTAACACTAACAGAACCACCACCTCGGTTGTCAGCCACCATCACCACGTTTGGAGCCTACTAAAACATCACCACCGCCTTTGATTAAACCATTACCGCTGCGTTTTAGGAAACACCAGCACACCATTAGGTTTTGAGGGTCGAGGGAATTCTGAAGATATGTGTCACTCGCCAACAGCCGGAGATCGGAGGGGGAAAGGGTTTGAGGCTTCCGCCTTGTAGATGTGTGTTTGTATGTGAGAGTTTAGTGAGATCTGAGAGCTAAAAGAGAGATTTGAGTGTTTTAGGGCTTAAGGATTGGGGAAATTAGATGATTTAAAACAAAAACAATAAAATAAATAAATAAAATGAAATACCATGTTTTTATATGTAGGTTGAATCGTGGTGTTTGATGTGGAAATTATAACGTATCTATTTTTTTTGACATTAAAAGTATTTTTCCGGGGGGAGAAAATATTATTCAACAATTTTTGGAAAAATACTTTTAGTTTTGGGTGTTAAAGTGAATTTTAATATTTTTAAATAAAAATATCGTTTTCTGCCGATTTCGAATCAGACAACGTGAAAATGGCACAAAGTCGGTTTGATTCTTTTGCAGCCATGAAAGATGAAAAGATATTTGATGTTGTTGATTGATTTCTGATGGTGGCAAACAACCTTAAGAAGTATGATGACCAGCTGGGAAACCATGAACACGTCACAAAAATTTTGGACTCTCTTCCTCCACAGTGGTGTCCACAAGTTAGGTTGTTAAAACACAAAAGAAATTTTGCTGACTACAAACTCATGGAAGTTATCAACAAGTTGAAGTCAATTGATTTGGATATGAAAAGAAAAGAGTATAGTCAATTCATGTTTGGTAGTCTATCTTCAAGTGTTGAGATCAAAGAAACTAAAGAAGAAGTCAACCATGCATTGATGGTTGAGGTAGTAAACATTGATGAGGATTCTGTTGAGGGTTTTGATCCTTTCAAAGAATTCAAGTGTGACACTCAAGGTGAGAGTGTTGGTGATTGTGAAAGCCAGTGTAAAGTTCAGGATGAAGGAACGCAAGAGGAAGGTGAAGCTGAAGAAGCTAAGAAAAGAGCTGCTGAGGAGGATGAATACAAAAAGAACACTCCTGTCTGTCAATGTGAAAAAGCCCTTGCTGCTGAAAAGATAGTTATGGGGCTTCCTTATGAGGTTGTTCAAGACATGTGTTCTCATCCCTGCAAAATTCGTTTATTCGGGGTTTATAAAGCTAACAGATTATTGTTAGAAAACGAAAAAGAATTAAAACAAATAAACAATGAACATAAAATCAATGAGTCCAAATACTTTATTAAACTAAGAGAAGCTTTAAAAGAAAATGATGTTTTAAAAAGAAATCTTTTAGAAAAGAATGTCGAGATTAATGTTTTGAGCGAACGAGTCACATTAGCAGAATTTGAGACTAGCAAGCTTAAACCTAAATTCGATAAATGGACGATATCAGGGATGAAACATGAAGAACTATTCTCTAAGCAAAGGGGAGCTAGAATCAAAACGGGTGTGGGATGTGGTGAAACTTTATATGTTTATCCTCCTCCTAGCACTTACTGTTACTCTCCTATGCCTCAACCTCATCCATCTAATAATTTAATTGAAGCTGCAGATACTAATAGTTTATATGCAGGTTTAAGCAGCGTTAATCACAAAGAGGTTCGAGATGAATATGATTTTCCTACAGGTTTGGGGCTCATCAAGCAAAGATCTGATCTGCAAAATGATAATTCCACCTCTGATGCTTCAAAACCAGTATCAGTTGTTTCTAGAAACTTCTTTAACAAATGCAAGATAGGTAACATCCCTTAATTTGTTCCTGTCAAGTTTGTCAAAGAAGTAACAACTGTGGACTAGTCAAGCAATTAGAACTCAACAACACAAACCGACACAACAAGAGTCATTAATCAAGATCCATTGGAAGCTGACTTGTGTATACAGGACTGGATAAGTTCTGATGATGAACTAGAGATCATCAAGTCACCTGAAGTTATCAAGTGTCAAAAGCTTCCAACAGTTGAATCAAGACCTATATGGATCTCATCTCCAACTGCTAAGCAAATCAGCAGTTCTTCCAAAGCTCAGCAGAAGCACTCACCATCTTCATCTGCTATCCATCATGATCTTCACAAATCTGCTTCCAAGTCTAACAAGTCACCAGTCATACAGAAAAGTTCTAAGAAGAATGTTCGAATCTCAGCTCCCGGAACATCACAAATCAAATCACAGCCCAGTTCGAAATCCACATTGAAAAAGCCTCAAAAGGTTCAATTTCCAAATATCCAAAAGAAGAAGCATCAAGGTTGTCAACAAGCTGCATCAACCTCAAAGCAGGCTCCACCCTCTCCTATTCTCCACGGGACTACAAAGAACCAAAAGCCTTTCAAGGCTTGCTTTAGATGTGGAAAAGAAGGTCATGTGCTAAAGAAGTGCCCTCAGGTTCAAAGGGAAGCTTCAGGAGGTAAAGATAACACAGGTTGCTTCTCGGGTTCAAAAGGTAAAGAGCACATATCTTTGAATGGTTGGATGAATCCATACCTTCTCATGTGAAGCCGGTTTCACATGATTCAAAGATGAAAAAGACCAATGGTTCAAAATTAAAATCTCTTTCTTCGGGTCTTAAACAAAAAATGATTTCCAAATTCAATTCTTTTAAATCAAAAGTAATTGAACAAAAACAAATTTGGAAAGTAAAACAAAAAGAAAAGGATAAAGAAATAAATGATTTTTTCAAAAGAGTGTGTGCTTAAACAGGTTACATACACTGATGAAAAAGGAACTCCCAGGACCACGATGGCCTGGGTCCCCCTCTCTAACTAATCTGTTTATGAGTGCTGGAACAATTCAAAAGGCCTATCAGTAATCCGATTTACTGACTGAGATTGTTTCTAATTCTAATTTGAGGCGGAACAAACAGGTTATGGTATCTCATCCACATTTTGGATTCTTATCTACCATTTACAATCACTGCATTTTTCTTGTTACTTCATTTCTCATGTTATTGCTAGTATAATTTGGAAGATTTTCTTTAGTAAATTTTTTTTCAATTCCGTTTATTATAAACATAAAAAAGGGGGGAAATTTCTTTTTTTGTTTCATGGCAGTTAAAATGAAATTTCGGGGGAGAATAAAAAATTTGGGATGACTGAGAGATGATAGTATGTCTTCTTGGTATGCTTATTTGCATGACTTGTACTTTGTGAGAAATGATAGTAACTGATGTAGATGTCTGTATCACTTAATATTCTAAAATCTAAAAAAGACAGTTTCATTATATGATATGCTTGGTAGGCTCAGCCTAAAAACGAAGTAAACAGTGATTCTGTAGCCTAACTAAAGCTTTAGAACTCGATGATAAGGATTATTTTCCTGACATTTCGGCCTGCATAAAGTTACAAGTCCTGTCAAAATGGGTTGAGAGTTTAAAACCTCTGCTTTGACATTTTCAAAATCTCCCTATCCCCAAGTCCTGAATGTAGCTTCTCGTTAGCTCTTCAGATGCATATTTCATGCTTATCTCCTTTCCTATGCGGAAGCATTGACCTAGAGCGATGATCTTCTCTGTTATACGTGAGTATAGACCTGAAGCTCTTATCAGCACGCTCAGATGATCATCTCCTCTGTTATACGTAAGTATAGACCTGGAGCTCTCATCAGCTGTTCCCCAAATAAAGGCACAGTGATTCTTAACTTAAGATCATTGATGAAAACTTAAAAGAAAATCAAGCAGAGTTAATCATATTACTCAATAAGCCCGGATGATGGGATAAGTTCTTAGCCGGATGTCTCTGGGAACCAAATCACCTGAGCTTCTCTAATTAAATCTAAACATGATAAAATCAGTTGCGGATCACTTGCTAAAATGGATAAGGCATGGGTTTAAATTGGTCAAATATACTAACAATCATTTTTGAACTGTTTTTGGCTTTCAAAAACTTAAAATTATGACCAGACTCTCTATCAATGTGATCCCACTAACTTGTCGATGTTCAAATACATCTTTGTGCTTTCATATATCTTGAGGATGTGATCTCATGATCAAATTAGTTCTTGGTGTAATATGATAAAACAAAATAGAATAAAATATTCATTTCAAATCATGTTTCAAGTCTTCCATATTATGCTACTAAAATGTTATCATTTTCACATGCATTTCTCAGGAAATTGCACATTCAGATAAACACGGGTTTATTTGTATTGTTGAAATGATCTAACGAGAAATGTGTAGAATGTGTTTGTGATTGTGTTGAAGATTTTTGCTTCAAATGATGGCCGATCATCAGCTGAGCAAAGTTTTTGACCAGAGAACCTGTTCCTCAAGTTTGCAGAAGATACCGACCTAGGATTCCTCCTTCTACATCTTCTGAAGCACTCAAGAATAGAGAGTTGGAAAAGTTATTCCTGATCATTCACATAGAATGCACATGAAGAAGGGAAGCATTCAAAAAGGGGGAGCCTGTATGATGAAAGATTGTTGGTACCAGATCATCAATCTAGGGGGAGATTGAAGATCATTATATAGTTGACTTATCGGTGCTGATCACGATGAATGACGTTGATAATAATAGACTAAGGGGGAGTATTGTTTTGTCTGAAAAATAGTCTAATATTATCAACGCAGTCAAAGTCAACAAAAATCAAAGTCAACACAAAGTCAAGACGACACGTTCGGAACGAAGATTAGTAGTGAGTCGTTGAAGATTAGTTATGAATTATTTATAAACGTTTAAGCGTTATAAATATTAAGTCCACTTAACTGACGTTTACGAACTATATCGGGTTTAAATGATTTATAAAAGTTATGAATTATTTATAAACGTTTAAGCGTTAAACGTCTTTCGGATTTAGGTTATTACGTGGGTTAATATTGATCTAACTGGGCCTGGGGCCTGCGAGTAGATTAATATTAATTAAATGTTTAATTATGTTTATAAACCTAATTTTACACACACACACACACACACACACACACACACACACACATATATATATATATATATATATATATATATATATATATATATATATATTAAAGGGATGGAATTCACGGCTCAAGGGGTGAAAAACAATTGTTTACAATTGTGTTCTTTTTGGCTGCAATTCACAAGCATAAATCCCACAATTGTCCTTCGTTTCTTCTACCGGAAATAACCTTGAACCACCGCAACACCCGTTATACTGTTGTTGTGTTGTCGTGTTCATGCGAAACAACATCAAGATTCAAGGCCCTAGTCGTGCCTCTTGTAGTCACGACCTAGTCCCTATGTGCCCGTTTGATTCTTTTAATCTAGCACCTATTCGTTGGCTCTCGGTGTCTCAAACGGTTAATTATTAACCACAAAGGTATTATTATCTCATCAGTAGGTTAATAACATTCTTTATTTGCATTTTTTGTAACCCAGATCTCATCAGTAGGTTAATACCTCTGAACCCAACAGTGGTATCAGAGCCACGCTTACAACATACAAATCAGATCCGGTCTGTTAACTGGTTATAGATCACAAACTTTAAAATTATTTAAAGTTTCTGATTTATTATTGAGGGCAATTATATATTTTGGTTATATATTTATTAACCAAAAGATTGCCCGTTTTATTTTGATTGTGTTTTAATATGTAAATCTGGCTAGACCCTGTGGTTGACCGGTTGTGATGTGATTTGTTTTTGTTAAAGTTTTTGGTTTTATGGTTTTGGCCCATTTGATGGCTCAAAGTTGCAATAGGTTAGGATTTTCTTTTATTTTGTATTTCTTTTGTAAATATTGTAATATTTGAAGACCCGAAGCCAAACTGGAGACAAGACGAATCAAGGAGTCAGTGGGAACCCATCAATACAACTAGACTTAGGTCCATCCATGTGGTTGTTTTGTGTTTTGACCCCGTGACCTGGTTTGATCTTGCTAATTGGCTCTAGCGAGATCAAACAATCATAGCCATTAGATTTACATATTACTTTGCTATTATGGTTGCTTTATTTTATAATTGTTATAACATCCAACCTTATATCAAACTAATTAAAAATATTTTTTTACAATCAAAATAAATAACAAGTTTTAAACTTATTTTTACAACTTGTTAAAATATGAAAACAAATTGTTTGTTTTAAAAGGGATAACCGGATAAGTGTTTTGAAATTCAAAAATTAATTTGAATTTCAAAACCTAAAACTTGATAATTTTAAATTAAAAATTAATTATTTATTTAAAAGAATACCTAGATAAGTTTTCAAATTTAAAATTAGTTTAAATTTCAAAACTTAAAACTTAATAATTTAAAATTATCAACTTAAAATTGGTTATCTATCTCGCGACAAACCTAGTTTTAATAGGGTATTAAAATTTGGTGTCCCGAGAGATGAAAGGGTTCGTCATTTATTATCAGGAACTGAATATTATAAAACTGGCTTTTACAACACACGTATGACTTAAATATACCTTGTGTTTGACCCTATTCGGTAAACACTAAAATTGGATCCCATAGATAAAATTAGTAGTCTATGCCACCCTATTATAAGGAACACTTGGAACATTAAGCAAAACATCAGTGTTTGGAGCTACAGCACCGCACTTGATATGTAGTTATTCTTCCAAGGTGCAAGGGTTTCGTTGACACATCCGGCCCTTCCACACGTACCTATTTTAGGATGACTATTACTTTTCTCTCTTGTTACGTGCCACAGTAGTCTAGAGAGAAAAGTGGGCATAGATGAGGCTAAACGTATCAATGCATTGACAAATGTTGTCGTTGCGGCCTCATGCCCGAGAGTTGTGCAATTTTCACAATTGATAAGCATTGTCAGTCTGCCTAGTCACTTACTAATGTTGCGTGCCCCAGCTGCCTTTAGTAACTGACCAAGCTAGATTCTCATTTCTTTTTTAAAATTACTGTAAATGGGTCATTAATTAAAATAAGGAAATAATCCATCGAAAATACTAATTAGTTTTTGCTTATTTAAACAGATGTCTTCAGAAATCAACAACTCCTTCATTCTCAAGTCTATTATTGAGAAAGAGAAACTTGATAACTGTTGGTCCTAATGATCGATATAACAGTGCACTTGATTGACAAACACAAACAAATCCCACTGATAATACAAATATCAATGATATTTGTGTACAAAATAGATCAAACACTATAAAATAAGGATGAACAAGATGAACACGTCAAGAACATTCAATGAAACCCTTGTTTGATCTATATTGATTTGCCTAAGATATTATTTACATGAAAACCCTCAAATCTAGCTCCTCCTCCTCTCTACACACTAATGACTCTAGCTATATATAGTCTAACGACAATTAGCCCCCTAGACTATCATTAAAACATGACAATTATGAAATTACAATTAAGACAAACTAGACAAATAAAGATTAAATATATATTTTGTTGACAAAAAATATATATGAACTCTAAGACCCATGTTCTTTGTATCTTCAACGTCTCACTACTAATCTTCGTTTCGAACGTGTCGTCTTGACTTTTGGATTGACTTTAACTTTAATGTTGACTTTTGTTGACTTTGACTACGTTAATAATATTAGACTATTTTTCAGATCCAACAATACCCCCCCTTAGTCTATTATTATCAACGTCTTTCATCGTGATCAGCACCGATAAGTCAACTATATAATGATCTTCAATCACCCCCTAGATTGATGATCGGGTACTGACAATCTTTCATCTAATAGGCTCCCCCTTTTTGATTGCTCCCTCCTTTTGTGTGCATCATTAGAATGATCAGGAACAACTTTTCCAACTCTCTATTCTTGAGTGCTTTAGAAGATGTAGGAGGAGGAATCCTAGCTTGGTATCTTCTGCAAACTTAAGGAATAGGTTCTCTGGTATGGTACTTTGCTCAGTTGATGATCGGCCATCGATTAGAGCAAGAATCTGTAACACAATTAAAAACACATTCTACACATTTCTCGTTAGATCATTTCAACAATACAAATAAACCCGAGTTTATCTGAATGTGCAATTTCCTGTGAAATGCATGTGAAAATGATAACATTTTAATAGCATAATATGGAAGACTTGAAAAATAATATGAAATGAATATTTTATTTTATTTTGTTTTATCATATTACACCAAGAACTAATTTGATCATGAGATCACATCCTCAAGATATACGAAAGCACAAAGATGTATTTAAACTCAATTATTTTGTTAGTGAGATCACACTGATACAGAGTTTGGTCATAATTTTTAGTTTTTGAAAGCCAAAACAGTTCAAAAATAATTGTTGGTATTTGTCCAATTTAAACCCATGCCTTATTCTTTTCAACGAGTGACCTGCAACTGATTTTATCAAGTTTTAGATTCAATTAGAAAAGCTCAGGTGATTTGGTTCCCATAGACATCCGGCAAAGAACTTATCCCATCATCAGATCTTATTGAGTAATCACTATGCCTTTATTTGGGGAACAGATGATGAGAGCTCCAGGTCTATACTTACGTATAACATAGGAGATGATCATCTGAGCGTGCTGATGGGAGCTTCAGGTCTATACTCAAGTATAACAGAGAAGATCATCACTCCAGGTCAATGCTTCCGCATAGCAGAGGAGATAAGCATGAAAAGGATTCTGAAGAGCTTACAAGAAGCGTCAAATCAGAAACAAGGATGAGGGAATCCGGGAATAGAAGTAATCAAGGCAGAAGTCAGATACTCTCAACCTATTTTTGATGAGACTTGTAACTTTGTGCAGGCCTAAATGTCAGAAGAATAATCCTTTTCATCGAGTTCTAAAGCTTTAGTTAGGCTACAAAATTACTGTTTACTTTGTTTTCAGGCTGAGCCTACCAAGCATATCATATAATCAACTGTCTTTTTCAGATTTTAGGATTTTAAGTGATATAAACATCTACATCAGTTACTATCATTTCTCACAAAGTACAAGTCATGCAAATAAGCATACCAAGAAGACATACTATCATTTCTCAGTCTTCCCAAATCAAGTTCTTAGTTTCCATTTCAATTATACTAGCAAAGAAAGTCTTCCAAATTATACTAGCAAAAAGATGAGAAATGAAGTACCAAGAAAAATGCAGTGATTGTGAAGTGTGAACTGTAATAGTGCAGATAAGTATCCAAAATATGGATGAGATACCAAAACCATAACCTGTTTGCTCTGCTTCAAATTTGACTGAGGAACATTCTCTATTGGTAAAACGGATTACTAACAGTCCTCTTGAACTGTTCCTGCACTCATAAACAGATCAGTTAGAGAGAGGGACCCAGGCCATCATGGTCCTGGGAGTTCCTTTTTCATCAGTGAACATAACCTGCTTTAGCACACACCCTTTTGAAAAATCATTTATTTCTTTAACCTTTTGTTTTACTTTCTAAATTTGTTTCTGTTCAATTACTTTAGATTTGAAAAAATTGAATTTGGAAATCATTTTCTTTTTAAGACCCGTATTTGAAACATTGGTCGTTTTCATCTTTGAATTATGTGAAACCGGCTTCATATGAGAATGTTTGGATAGATTGTTCTTCATCCAACCATTCAAAGATGTGTGCCTTTTACCTTTTGAACAAAAGAAGCAACCTGTGTTATCTTTACCATCTGAAGCCTGCCTTTGAACCTGAGGGCACATCTTTAGCACATGACCTTCCTTTCCACATCTAAAGCAAGCCTTGAAAGGATTTTGGTTCTTTATAGTCCTATGGATAGCAGGAGAGGGTGAATTCTGCTTTGTGGTTGTTACAGCTTGTCGACAACCTTGAAGCTTCTTCTATCGGATATTAGAAGATTGAACTTTTTAAGGCTTTGTCAATGTGGATTTCGAACTGGGCTGTGATTTGAGTTGTGATGTTCCAGAAGCTGAGATCTGAACATTCTTCTCAGAACCTTTTTGTATGACTGGTGACTTTTTAGACTTGGAAGCAGATTTGTGAAGATCATGATGGATAGCAGATGAAGATGGTGAGTGCTTCTACTGAGCTTTGGAGGAACTACTGATTTGCTTAGTAGTTGGAGATGAGATCCGTATAGGTCTTGATTCGACTTTTGGAAGCATTTGACACTTGATAACTTTAGGTGACTTGAAGATCTCTGATTCATCATCAGAGCTTGTCCAGTCTTGTATACACAAGTCAGCTTCTAATGGATCTTGGTTGATAACTCTTGTTGTGTTGGTTTGTGTTGTTGAGTTCTGATTGCTTGATGATTCCACAACTGTTCCTTCTTTGACAAACTTGACAGGAACAAACGAAGGGATGTTACCTGTCTTGAATTTGTTAAAGAAGTTACTGGAAACAACTGATACTGGTTTTGAAGCATCAGAGGTGGAATTATCATTTTGCAGATTAGATCCTTGCTTGATGAGCCCCAAACCTGCAGGAAAATCATATTCATCTCGAACCTCTTTGTGATTAACGCTGTTTAAACCTACATGTAAACTGTTAGTATTTGCAGCTTTAATTAAATCATTAGATGGATGAGGTTGTGGCATAGGAGAGTAACAGTAAGTGCTAGGAGGAGGATAAACATATGAAGTTTCACCACATCTCACACCTGTTTTGATTCTAGCTCCCCTTTGCTTAGAAAATAGTTCTTCCTGTTTCATCCCTGATATCGTCCATTTATCAAGTTTAGTTTTAAGCTTGCTAGTCTCAAATTCTGCTAATGTGACTCATTCGCTCAAAACATTAATCTCGACATTCTTTTCTAAAAGATTTCTTTTTAAAAGATCATTTTCTTTTAAAGCTTCTCTTAGTTTAATAAAATATTTGGACTCATTGATTTAAGTTCTTTATTTATCCGTTTTCATTCTTTTTCATTTTCTAACAGTAATCTGTTTGCTTTATAAACCCCGAATAAATGAATTTTGTAGGGAGGAGAACACATGTCTTGAACAACCTCATAAGGAAGTCCCATAACTAGCTTTTCAGCAGCTAGGGCTTTTTCACATTGACAGACAGGAGTGTTCTTTTTGTATTCATCCTCCTCAGCAGCTCTTTTCTTAGCTTCTTCAGCGTCACCTTCCTCTTTATTTCCTTCATCCTGAACTTTACACCGGCTTTCACAATCACGAACATCACCAACACTCTCACCTGGAGTATCACACCTAAATTCTTTGAAAGGGTCAAAATCCTCAACAGAATCCTCATCGCTGTTTTCCACCTCAGCCATCAATGCATGGTTCACTTTTTCTTCAGACTCTATATTGATCTTAGTACTTGAAGATACACCTTCATACATGCATTTATTGTACTCTCTTCTTTTCATATTCAATTCAAATAACTTCAACTTGTTGATAACTTCCAAGAGTTGTAGTCAGCAAAATTTCTTTCTTTTTTTAACAACCTAACTTGTGGACTCCACTGTGGAGAAAGAGAGTCTAAATGTTTTGTGACTTGTTCATGGTTCCCCAGCTGGTAATCATACTTCTTAAGATTGCTTGCCACCATCATAAATCGATCAACAAAATCAGATATCTTTTCATCTTTCATGGCTGCAAAAGAATCAAACCGACTTTGTGCTGATATTAGATTATCAGATTTATGGAAATTAGCTACTTCTGAAGAAGACATTTTAGAAATGATCAAAGGCTAATTTCACTGAAATTTCACTAAATTCGCTAACAAATTTGCTGAATTTTCACTAATTTCTCTGGCAAGTTCGCTGGTAATTTCACTCGTAATTTCGGCAGCAGTTTCGCCCAGCAATGGCACACAAATGCTAGTTTCGCAGGGTAATTTCTCCCGAAACTAGTTGAACTTTCGTTCAGAGAACAATTTGGCAGCAATTTCTCTGGGATTGGCACACAAACACTATGAACTTTTGTTCAACACATGTACATTCGCTGGAATGAGGAAACCAGATCCAAAAAAAACCAAGAACTGCTTAGTTTCACTCAAGGAACCCTAGTTTCGCCATGTAGTTTCGCTGGAAGATGCTGTAATTTCGAAGGACGAGCTGCAAATTCACCCGACGTATCTGGACAGCCTTTTTCAGCATGAAATTAGCTCAAACTCATCCAAATCTCAATGGATTTGAGATCTGATGATTCCTAAAGCTTCCCGCACCAAAATCGAGCAATCCTCAATCAATTTCCATATCCAAAACACGCTGATCAGATCGAAAATGAATGGAACAGTGACTTGATTGACAAACACAAACAAATCCCACTGATAACACAAATATCAATGATATTTCTGCACAAAATCGATCAAACACTATAAAATAAGGATGAACAAGTTGAACACCTCAAGAACATTCAATAAAACCCTTGTTTGATCTATATTGATATGCATAAGATATTGCTTACATGGAAACCCTCAAATCTAGCTCCTCCTCCTCTCTACACACTAATGACTCTAGTTATATATAGTCTAATGACAATTAGACTTAATGACAATAACCCTCCTAGACTATCATTAAAACATGACAATTATGAAATTACAATTAAGACACAAACTAGACAAATAAAGATTAAATATATATTTTGTTGACAACAAAATATATATTAACTCTAAGACAGATGCTCTTTGTATCTTCAACGTCTCACTACTAATCTTTGTTCTGAACCTGTAGTCTTGACTTTTGTGTTGACTTTAACTTTAATGTTGATTTTTGTTGACTTTGACTACGTTGATAATATTAGACTATTTTTCAGATCTAACAATAACACCAACTTTCTTGCATGGCACCACAATCTGAGAATTGTTCTCAAGATGGCGAAAAAGCTCCATGTTTTAGATAGTGTTGTTCCCAACGAGCCTGAAAACAATACAGCCGATGCCCGTAGAACTTGGGAAAAATTTGAGGATACCGATGAGGTAGCCCACCTTATGCTAGCCACCATGTCCCCTGATCTCCCGAAGAACATGGAGGACATGGCTGCATTTGATACCAGGTAAAGCCAGTCAAATGTTGATGGTTCGATCTACTGGTGTTAGGAAGCCAAACCCCAAGAAGAAAGCTTATAACAGTAAGGGTAAAGGTAAAGTTGTTGCTGCCAAGTCTGCCACCAACAACAAACAGCTGGCTAAAAACAAAGCAGTACCTCCCCCCTTGAGGAGCGACACTGTTTTGAATGCAATAAGATTGGGCACTGGAGACGTTACTATCCTGACTATCTAGCCAAGTTGAAGGGGAAGAAGGCCAATGGTGAAGGCACTTCTTCAGGTATTCTGATTTATGTTATTGAACTTTTCACTGTTTCTAGCAACACATGGGTATTTGATACTGGATGTGGTTACCATATCATTAATGTCTTGCAGGAGCCTGAAAAGTGGAAGAAACTGAAACAAGGCGACATGGAGCTCATCGTTGGCGATCGGAAAAGTGTACCGGTTCTTGCAACCAGAACATATTATCTTTCTTGTCCATCTGGCCTTGTAATTACTTAAGATAATTGTTTATTTGCTACTGGTTTAACCAGAAATATTATTTCAGTTTCTTTATTGTTTGAACAAGGATTCAAGTACGTTTTTAATGATGCTTTTATTTCTGCCTACTTGAATGATGTCTTTTATTTTGAGGCTAAACCTTGAAGTGGTATTTATGAGATTGATATTCAAACAAACAATAACATATATAATCTTACTAAATGTATCAAATCTGGAATTAACGATACGTTTCTATGGCATTGTAGACTTGGCCTCATAAGCAAGACTCTTGTGAAAAGGCTTCAGTCTGAAGGGATTCTTGAATCCACAGGACATGAATCTTTTGATGAATGCAAATCTTGCTTAGCTGGCAAACTCACAAAGGATCCTTTCACCCATGTTGGTGAACGGGCCAAGGATCTGTTAGAACTTATACATTCTGATGTATGTGGTCCTTTCAGAACCATGTCTAGAAATCACAAAAGATACTTCATTATGTTTATTGATGATTATAGTGGATACGCCTATGTCTACCTTATGAAGCATAGACATGAAACCTTTGAAAAGTTCCAAGAGTTTCAGAACAAAGTAGAAAACCAACTTGGTAAAACTATCAAGGTACTTCAATCAGATCGAGGTGGAGAATACCTAAGCCAATAGTTCACTAATCATCTAAAGGAACGTGGAATTGTTTCACAGTTCACTCCACCCGGCACACCCCAACTTAATGGTGTGAGTGAGAGGAGAAATTGAACCCTACTTAGTATGGTTCGATCGATGATGTGTAGAACTAACTTATCTCACTCCTTTTAGAGTTATGCTCTTATGACCGCCGCCCGCCTTGTCAATCTGGCACCGACTAAGAAGGTAGACAAAACTCCATATGAGATATGGCATAGGTCTAAACCTAATTTGTCTTACCTTAGAGTATGGGGATGTGATGCTTATGTCACCAGCGAGTCTGATGACAAGCTAGATCCTCGAGGCGAAAAAGTTATTTTCGTCGGGTACTATAATAGAAGCGGATATTACTTTTACCATCCTCATGCAAATATGATTTCCATCAAAAGGAAGGCACATTTCCTCGAGATAGAGTTTCTTGATCGAGGAACTGGAAGTAATATTATGGATCTTGAAGAAATTGAAGAACCATAAACAAATGCTGATGTAGTCGGTGGGTCTGAACAACAAGAAATTATTGTTGATTCAGAGCTAAATGCAAGCGTTCGCAGAAGTAACAGAACTCGCAAAGAACCTGACAGATATCTTTGGAATCTAGTGGATTCTGAGGTTTTGGTAGTAGCTGATTCTGGTGATGAACCTACTAACTACAAATCTGCTATCTTAGATCCGGAATCTACGAAATGGCTAGATGCCATGAATGCTGAGATGCAATCCATGCGAGACAATCAAGTTTGGGACTTGGTTGAGCTACCCCCCGGTTCACGGGCAGTAGGGAGCAAGTGGCTTTTCAAGAGAAAAACCGTCATGCATGGAAATGTACACACCTATAAAGCACGGCTTGTTGCAAAAGGTTTCACTCAAACTTAAGGTGTTGACTGTGATGAAACTTTCTCACCCGTTGCTATGATCAAATCGATCAGGATATTGCTTGCCATAGCTGCGTACTATGATTACGAGATATGGCAAATGGATGTCAAAACCACTTTTCTAAATGGACATCTCTCTGAAGATGTTTATATGGTTTAGCCTGATGGTTTTGTCAATCCACAATATCCAAATAAGGTGTGCAAACTGAATAAGTCTATTTATGGACTTAAACAGGCATCTCGTAGCTGGAATCTTCATTTTGATCAGAGAATCGTGGAATTCGGTTTTGTCAAAAGTGAAGATGAGCCTTGTGTTTATAGGAAGACTAGTGGGAGCACTATATCTTCCTCAATAGTATGTGGATGATATAATAATCATTGGAAACAATATCCCAATGCTTAACAAAGTTAAAAATTGGTTGGGAGTTTGTTTTGCAATGAAAGATCTTGGAGAAGCTGCTTACATTCTAGGAATCAAGATCTATAGAGATAGATCTAAGCGGCTTCTAGGGCTTAGTCAAAGCACATACATAGACAAAATGATGACACACTTTAAGATGGAAAACTCCAAGAAAGGAGGTGTTCCAATGACTAAAGGTACCGTGTTGAACAAATCTCAATCTCCTTCAACAGACATTGATATTAAGCGAATGGAAAAGGTTCCATATGATTCAGCTATTGGTTCCATCATGTATGCTATGTTGTGCACTAGACCTAATGTCTCGTATGCTTTAAGTATTACTAGCCGTTATCAGCAGAACCCTGGCTTTGCCCATTGGACTGCAGTTAAGAATATTCTAAAGTAGTTGAGAAGGACTAAAGACATGTTTTTAATATTTGGAGGAGTTGAAGAACAACTCACTATAAGATGTTACACTGATGCTAGTTTTCAAACTGACCGAGATGACTCTCGCTCACAATCTGGTTTTGTATTCACACTCAATGGTGAAGCTATCTCTTGGAAAAGTTCCAAGCAAAGTGTGGTGGCAGATTCCACCACTGAATCTGAATATAGTGCAACATCAGATGCTGCAAAGGAAGCTGCTTGGATGAACAAGTTCATAGCTGATCTCGATGTGGTTCCAAGTTTCAGCACCCAATCGAGATATTCTGTGATAACACAGGTGCCATTGCTCAAGCCAAAGAGCCCAGATCTCATCACAGGGCCAAGCATATTCAAAGGAAGTTTCACTATATCGGGACATAGTGAAACAGGGAGACATCGTGATAAGCAAAATAGATATAGATCAAAACCTAGCAGACCTGTTTACTAAGCCCATGACTCAGGACAAGCATGATCAGCATAGGGATACGATCGGGCTTAGATTAGCTAGTGATACGTTTTGATTTAGTATTTGGATGTACGAACTTTTTACAGTTATATTTTTGAATTCATTTTCATTTACTGATTTAATTGCAATTATGAATCTTATGACTGTGTTTGATTTTAATACATTTAATCCATGAATATTGTATTCTAAATTATCCATAGTCGGTCAGACATGTGGGAACAATTCTGAATTAAGACTATTCTAAATTTAGACTCAAGGAGTTGACTTCTAAATTCACACACCTCATTATGAATGACGTTGGATGTAACTCGCCACAACCATCTTTATTATAAGACGCATTGATACTGGTATACTCATTTAGCATCCGCTGACCTGAGATGCACACTAAAACTTCCGTTTACCAAGGGTTATTCTTTGATCACTGTCAACCGCTGTCGCTTAACTGCCAGTCATAAAGGCTTTGGTTGGGAATAATTCTAAAGTTTAGTGGGAGTTGTATGTAGTCAAAAAGGGATTCTGTACTCTTACATTATATGTAACAGTTAGACATCGTGGCGCCCTCGTTGATTCAAACTGGTGAATTGTGAGGCCTCACCCAAACTGACTGTGTGTTTGGTTGGACCATTTTGAATCTGGATCGAGAACAATAATGATTGAGCTCCATATGAGAATCAATCTCAATGTCCCAATTGATGTATTTTACAGAAAGGATAAATGACTATGATTACGATAAGTCTATTGTCTTGTTGTAGTAAAATGTTACTAGAACAAGATGTTTGGTTAATGACTTTAAAGTGTCATACCTTGTTGGGGGGCAGCCATGTGCAGCTAGAGTGCCGCTGACTGTCTACATGGAATTTAACAGAATGCCGTCCAAGTGGGAGCTTGTTGGATTATGTACGGGTTTAGTTACGTCACATTGCCAACCGAGCTATGACCAGTAAAAGTTACACCTTGGGCAATGAATATTAAGTCCACTTATTTTATTTAACTGGCGTTTACAAACTATATCAGGTTTAAATGATTTATAAAAGTTATGAATTATTTATAAATGTTTAAGCATTAAACGTCATTGTTTCGGATTTCGGTTATTACGTGGGTTAATATTGATCTAACCGGGCCTGGCGCCCGCGAGTAGATTAATATTAATTAAATGTTTAATTAGGTTTAAAAACCTAATTTTACATATATATATATATATATATATATATATATATATATATATATATATATATATATATATATATATATATATATATATATATATATATATATATTAAAAGGATGGAACTCACGGCTCAAGGGGTATTTTCTTTTTGGCTGCAATTCACAAGCATAAACCCCACGATTGTCCTTCGTTTCTTCTACCAGAAATAACCGTGAACCACCGCAACACCCGTTATACTGCTGTTGTGTTGTCGTGTTCCTGCGAAACAACATCAAGATTCAAGGCCCTAGTCGTGCCTCTTGCAGCCGCGACCTACTCCCTGTGTGCCCATTTGATTCGTTTAATCTAGCACCTATTCGTTGGCTCTCGGTGTCTCAAACGGTTAATTATTAACCATAAAGGTATTATTATCTCATCAGTAGGTTAATAACATTCTGTATTTGCATTATTTGTTGCCCAGATCCGGTCGAGTTCACTTTTGGTATTTTCTTTATTTCTCCACTGCGTTAACTATTATTAATCTGATTAATAATTATTAAAATTGTTTTGATAAATAAACCTAACCAAGATACCTTTGAACCCAACAGTTAGGACCAAATTCCTGAAGACTTATCCTATATAGCCCATGTGATGGTTCAAGGGGTCAAGTTCAAGTACTCGCAGTTTGTTTATACAAACTTGCTTGCCAACTTGGACTCCTTAGAGTATTATATGTTCCCTAGATATATTCAACACATTCTTAACTATGAACCGGGATCACAGCTAAGTGGAACAGGTAATATTCTTAAATTGGGACAGATGAAGCCCGACATCTTCAAAACAATAAGAAAGTCCACTATTGGCTCAGTGGTAGAAACAGCTCTGGTCATAAAAATGTTAGAGCTCATTACTCAAGGTGACAACTTTGCAGCACCAGCCAATGTTGAACCCACTCCTTTTTCATCTGCACCACCTACACAGCCACAGTTAACCATCCCTGCTCAGTCTACTCAAGTTGAGAAGGCCCTCAAATCACCAGCCATGCAGGAAGAAGTGGACACTAGAGCTCCTACTTCTCCTTAGGAGCAGACCACTCCTATAATTTCTTTGATCAATGCTGAGGTTCCTCATGCTTAGCCTGATGAGCTCGTTACCCCAGCCTTAAGCCTTCACTCTGAGTCTCAAAACTCTAGTGATCAACCTTTAGAGGAAAGCTACCTTTCCTAGCCACTAGATCTCAACCAACCAATCCCCAACCTAGAATTCTATGATGATAAGGATATGGGTTTTAGTGAGTACCATGAGTCTCTCTTCTCCACCCCTGCTCAAGGAGAGATGAGTTCTCCTAAATCTCCCATATCTAGCCCACATCATTCACCCACAACTGAGGTGGACCTCCCTGAACATGTTCAATAGGACCATTTTACACTTCTTTTGAAGCTGTTAGTGTGCAGGGGAAATCCAGCAGCCAAGAAACCCAAGCTGGTGATGTGGAAGAAGACTTTGGTCCTATTCTCTCATCCCTTCATGATTCTTCTGATAAAGATGAGGGGAGTCTGCAACTAAAGGTGAAAAAATTGTAAAAAACATGCACCTATTTAGTTTCTAAGGTTAGTCACCTAGAATTTCAGGTGGCTACCTTACAAACACAGGCCAGTGACCAGCAACTTAAGATCACCTATCTCAAAGGCAAGTTAGCTGAGAGACCGGTAAGGCAAATTCAACCAGGTCCATAAGAACCTTTGGATGTGGTGGACCTAACCCTTATCTCCCCTATGCAAGAGGGTGATGCTACCAAAAAGGGGTAGAAAGTCCTACCTACAATCACAGAACCTGGGAGTTCTTACCAGAGTATGGACATAGAGGACTCACCACCCTCACTTGCAGTTGTCTATACTTAATAACCTCCTCAGGCTCATATTGATATGGATTCACTAATTCAAAGCCTGTTTGAGGAGGGTATACCAAGGGCAATGTCTACCCCATCCTACCCTGCTGAATATCAAATTATGGGATGGAGGTATGATGCTGATATGAGACCCCTGGTAATCTCTAGGTCTAAGGGACAGCAATAAGTCTTCAACTTTCACAACCTGAGATACTATGAGAGCTTCTCTCTGGTTGACTTGCCTCTTGCCAACCCAAGTTAATCCAGGCAAGCTGCAAGGTTAGCTGAGAGAATTCAATAGAGGGTTCTTTAAGAGTTCAAGAATATATCCAAATTATATAGAAAGAGGCTAGCAGGCAAGAGTGTTGGTCAACT
Source organism: Flaveria sonorensis (assembly GCA_025506505.1). Taxonomy (NCBI): domain Eukaryota; kingdom Viridiplantae; phylum Streptophyta; class Magnoliopsida; order Asterales; family Asteraceae; genus Flaveria; species Flaveria sonorensis. The sequence goes on from CM046424.1 coordinate 18,064,861, forward strand.
GGATGCTGAGGTGGATCCTTAGATTAACTTTGAAGTGGAAACCTTGGCTGAAGGCCCAGTGGTTGAGTATGTGAACCTTGAGACAGGAACTGCTTCAACACCCATTACCTAGTGAGGCACCACCAGCTGGTGAAGGTGTCTCACTGCCTAAGCTCAAGTGCAACACCAAGCAATAAAGGCCAAAGCTCTCTCCACCCTAAGTCACACAGGCTAGTGACTGACAAAGGGAAGATGAAGATGACCTCTAAGGAGATTGTGGAGGAGAAGAGAGAGAGGAAGAGGAAGGCAAGGGGAGAGAGTTCAAGTGGGACCCATGGCATTAAGGAAGCTGCTATTAGGGCTGCCTCCAGGCCAAGCACTCAAGAATATGAGTTGAGGGTAGCCAGGCTAAACTATCTGGGATCCAGGAACTATAATATTGATAAACTGATCTCTCTCCCCTTGATTGAATTGAATGAACTGGCTGACATGGAAGTGTCAAATCAGAGGAAGGAAGCTGAGGATGTAGAATTGCTCCTCAAAATCAAAGAAGAAAGGAGAAGAAAAAGACTACAAAATGCCTACCCTCTCCCCAGTTCAAAAAAGTCCTGAGGCAGAGGCTATGGCCATTGAGGAACAAACTCAGGTAGGTAGGGAACAAGACAGGCAAAACATGATTACCTACCTGAGTGACACAGGCCTCTACCAAGTAGCAGATCTGCTTCCCTTGTCCTATGAATACATCGAATTTGAATACCTCAAGAAGCTTGAGCAAGATGTGCTAAAAGAGAAAAAAAATGCTTAGAGGAAGATGAGGGAAGAGGTTGCAAAGTCAAAAGCCACCATCAGAGCCAATCAGAAGAATTCTGCTGACAGATAAAAGATGGTGAGCTTTTTGAAGCCATATGGATTCTCTAGAAGGGGACTTAGTCCAATATCTCTATCCACTATGGATGAGCATATTAGAGTGATCAAGTAGAATATCAAAAGAGGTGAGCTGGTTGACTTGCATTCTCCCTCAAGTCAGGCTGTACCTGAAGCTAAGGTCAAGGTTGAATCACAAGAGACAACACATCCTGGACCTAGTGCTGCTTCATAACCAACTTCATCTTTTGATCCATAGCAGGGTCCTTATCCCTCTCCTTCTGAATTTCTGAAGGAAAAGGAACCAACTAAGAAGGATACACAAGAACCATCTGGTACTCTAGGTCAACCTTCTCAGTAAAACTATAAAAAGTGGAAGAGGATGGCCATTAGAAGGGACAAGAAGAAGAAGTCTAAGGCATCCACCTCTACACCTCAGGATGGGTAAGAACATCTCAAGGATGATCAAGAAGAAGAGGCTGCTCATCCAACTCCTATTGAAGTAGAACCTCTTGCTACAGAGAGACCCATCATATCTTGCGTGTTTGCCACTAACCTAGATAGATGGTATGTCACTAGAGATCAAGGGGGTCAAGACATGTACTTCTAGAAAAACATACTTGACCTCCCTCCACATGATCTCTGTGATATAAGGAGATACTTTGAAAGTCTAAGGAATCCTGAGCAACTGGTGATGAAGAGAATGGTCTTGATTCTGATGAGAACTGTCAACAGGTGAAGATCAAGCTTCAAAGCACTCCTTCAGTTTTCGTAGCATCAGCCTAGGGGGAGTTTGTAAAGATCACACTTAGAGGTTGATGCAACCAAAAAGCTCTTAGCATGCACATTTGAAGTACAAAGAAGTTACTTTGAAAGATTTAATATAACTCAGAGAATTATACTAATTTTCAAATCTTCCGAAGCCAAAAGACCAAATCTTCCAAATCCAAAGATGAAGTCTTTTGAAGCTTCAAAGACAAAGTCTTCCGAAGCCAAAGACTGATTTCTTCTAAAGATAGAGAAGACATGCTTTTTCTAAATCGCCTTTTGACAAAAGCGGAACCACATTTCGCTGCCGTCTTTGTAGTTTAAAGTCTTTTCTCTATAACTTTCTACTCTTGTACTTTTTTCCTTTTTGTAATATATTAATATGTGAGCTATGGCATGTCATATTCACTAGTCAAAAGGCAATCTGCCTTTTGACTCTACATTGATCTTGATGTCTAGATTAGTGTTTCCAGCTGGCCTTTAAAGTATGGCTGGTTGTAGGATGTAGTATAAAGCATCTCAAGTACTTGTATCTTCAGATAAGCTTTGTAACACTTTGTAAGAACTTGAGAGCAATATACAACATTCTTGAAAAATCTTGTTATTGTTCTTGTTCTTTACTAGTGTTCTTTGTTTCATCATAAAATCGGTTCCTTATTTGATCTGTTAAGTGCTCTAACACTCTCCAAATATTATGAAACTATTGCATTGACCTCCCTTCAATGGTCCTGCATGTTATTTGTTCCTTTTGTACAAAGAAAGGAATAAGTCAGCAATTCAGTATGGCAAGGACTCCTCAGCAGAATGGATTTGCTGAACAGAGAAACATAACATTAATAGAAGTTGCTAGATCTGTGCTAGCTGACTCTCTATTCCCCATATCCTTTTAGGCTTAAGCCATCAACATAGCTTGCTACATTCAAAACAGAACATTAATAATTAATGAACATACCAAAACTCCATATGAATTAATGTTTAAAAGAAAATCTTTTATTGGATTTCTAAAAGCATTTGGATGTTTTGTATCCATATTAAACACCAGAGAACATTTATCTAAGTTTGCTCCAAAGGCAGATGATGGATTTTTTGTTGGATACTTTAGAAGCTCTAAAGCATACAGAGTATACAATCCAAGACTGAACAAAATGGAAGAAAAAACTGATGTAGTTTTTAACGAACATTCTTTCTCTAAGAAAGTCATTGGATCTGACTGGTTGTTTGATATTGATTCACTAACAAAATCATTTGACATATCTTATTTTGATGTTTCAGGTACCAAGGATGACATTGAATATCCTATGGTTCCTCCAACAAACATTGATGTTCCATTAACTATTGATCCTCCAAGGAGAACAAACATTAATCCTTCAAGTACAATAGTTACAACTCCTCTAGATCAAACAAACATTTCACGAGGAACATCAACAAACTCTCCATCATCATCAACTCCAGTGACCAATCAACCACAAGCTTCAGTTGACCCTAAACCAAGCTAACAAACAACGTCACATCATCTAGACACAACTGAAGAAGATGACGACTACCACTCACTGCCAGACACCCATCATGATGATGAAATCTTAGATTTCTTTCATGATTCAACACAAACATTTCATGAGCCTACACAACCAGATAATTTCACAACCTCAAATACATCAACACCTGACCAAACAATCACTAATCTTGATTCAACTATCCCTGTTGATCAGATTGAAACCATAAGAGCTCACAAATATCATCCCTTATAGAATATCATTGGTGATCTCAATGTCAGATTGACATGCAGTCAATCTGATATAGCAAACATTTGTATGTTTTTCTGCTTTCTATCTCTCACTGTATCCAAAAACATAACAGAAGCACTTAAAGACAATAGTTGGATTGAAACCATGCAGGAAGAACTACAACAGTTTAAGAAGCAAGAGGTGTGGTAGTCAGTTGACCTTCCAGCAGGTCAATATGCCATTGGCACCAGATGGCTGTTCAAAAACAAAGTAGATGATAGAGGGATTGTCATCATAAACAGAGCAAGGCTCATTACCCAAGGTTACACTCAAAAGGAAGGCATGGATTATGACGATGTCTTTACTCCGGTAGCTTGATTAGAAGCCATCCGAGTTCTCCTTGCATATGCCTCATCAAAGAACTTCATTGTCTTCCAAATGGATGTAAAATATGCATTCCTATATGGGAAGATTGATGAATAGGTATATGTTGCTTAACCACCAGGGTTTGAAGACCGAGGCCTTTGTCATAGAGTTTACAAGCTAGATAAAGCTCTGTATGGCCTTCATCAAGAACCAAGAAAGTGGTATGAACCTATATCAAAGTTTCTACTACATAATGGCTATACTAGAGGGAAGATTGACTTAACATTATTCTTGAAGAGAAAAGGACAAAACTTGCTAGTTGTACAAGTCTATGTGGATGACATAATATTTGGCTCCATCAACTTATAGCTTTGCAGAGAGTTTGAAGCTCTTATTTAATCAAAATTCCAAATGTGCTCAATGGGAGAACTTACCTTCTTCCTTGGACTTCAAGTTCAACAAGTAGCTGAAGGAATTCTAATCAATCAAACCAAAAAATGTGAATCAGATCTTGAAGTACAACAACAAGACTGATTGCACATCAAGCAAAACACCATTTGTAACTGGAATGAAGTTTTTCCTAGATCCAGAAGGAACATCAGTTGATTAGAAGCTGTACAGATCCATGATAGGCTCTCTGATGTACCTTACTGCATGCAGACTAGACATCATGTATACAGTTTGCATGTGTGCAAGATACCAAACAGATCCAAAAGAATCACACTTCAATGCTGTAAAGAGGATTTTTAGACACTTGAAAGGCAAACCAACACTTGACCTATGTTATCCTAAAGATGGAGATTTCTCTTTATTTGCATACACCGATAGTGATTATGGTGGATGCTACAACAACTTAAAATCCACAACAGGAGGATGTAAGTTTCTTGGATCAAGATTGATCTCATGGCAGTGCAAGAAACAAACAAATGTGTCTGTGTCAACAGATAAGGTAAAATATGTAGCTGCTTTTGCATGATGTTTTTAAGTGCTTTGGATTCAAAACCAAATGCTTGACTGTAGCTGTAATTGTTTTAAAACACCCATACACATAGACAATTTTGCTGCCATGTTCATAACTGATAATCCTGTTCAACATTCCAAAACAAAGCATATAGATATCAGATATCACTTTCTGAGAGATTGCTCAAAAAAGGGTCTGATTAAGTTGATCAAAGTATACACTGACAATCAATTGGCTGACTTGTTAATGAAACTATTTGATTCAAACAGATTAGAATTCATGGTCCAGTCACTTGGTATGATCAACTATGAACCAAACAAATAATGTTTTTCAAAACATTAAAATCATACAAGCTTGATTTTGTTAAAGTCCAAGTTTATTATCAAACATTCATCTATCAAGACATCAAACAAAAATTCATGTTTTTAGAATGACAAACAAGTTTGTATCACACATGGACATTCATAAGAAATGATAGTACACTAGATTACTTCTTCACTTGAGTCATTTTCCAAAAATTAAGACTGATAATACTTTGTTTGATGTGTGGATAGGTTCAACATGGGACACCTAACATAACATACAACAGTGAAGAACTAAGTCTTCATGATTGTGTGGTAAGCAACATCCATCTTGGTTTATGGTAAGTATTGGTCTATCCAATATAGATTGCTTGTAAAGTAACTCATATACACCAAGTGAAACAGTTTATAAATTGCTCAATCATACAAGTGTCTCCTTTGTTATGATTAGCATAGACCTGGAGTTTATTAAGGCATTCTTTATTATGCTAAGCAAAGACCTGAATGACCTATATCATGATCCAAAAAGATTCACACAGAGGAACACATCCATCTAGGATGAACAATCAATAAAGTCTTTTAGACTACATTCCTTATGAATGAATCAAAAGAATCCTAAAGAGAATCACCTTCCAAAGTGAAGTACAAAGAATCCCAATGTGGAACAAATAAAAAGGATCAAATTAAGCATTTGTACTCATAAGTAGCTAGGTCATAAGTATTGAAAGTGTTTTCTAGCATATCTTGAGGAGGGTTGATCTTAACATACAATCAGGTGTGGGGTACATACATATCATATTAATACACTCAAAACATGATAATAACTCACTGTTTCAACTAATCTTTAATGCCATGCATGAGTTTTAATGGATAACAATATCTGCAATCAACATTGTATTAGTCTATATCTATTCTCAAAATAATCAAATCAACTCACTGAGGATTTAAAACTAGTATGGTCTCATGTCATATGCCAATGATTCTTGTCTAAGCATGTAAATCATACATTTCTTAGTTAGATATAGTGTTATCTTTCTAAATGTTTATCATCCAACCAAACAAATTGTACATTGATAATTTCCATAGCATAATTTCAAAATTTTGTCTTTTTATAAATATGCAAAAATTTAGCGAGAGAAAAATAAACATGGAAATATCAAAAGTAGCATAATTTATGCAAAATGATACACTTTAAAATTTAAAATATTAAAATTTTGAGGATTTTAAACAAAGTCAACTCAAGCAAGCACTCAAAAATAGTTGTTTGATACATATACATGCATAATATTGCTTGTGAGTGATATCCTATCATCCATACATTTAATCATGTTAAAATTCAAAAATTTTAACAAACATTCAAATTTTGAAACATTTCACAAATTTTCAATTAAAAACAGAAAATCAAGTGTTCACAGTGTATGTATTAAGTTACATAGCTGATGAGCAAAATTTACAAAACAAACAAAAAGTTTTAAATTTTGAGAACTGTAGACACAACATACATACAAACATACATCCATTGTAGCTACAGTTAATCATCAATCATGCAAAATAAACCAAGTGTTTATAGCGGACAAACAAACATGCATCCTCTATGAATCAAAGAACATACAAGTGTTTATAGCGCATGATGTTAGTAAAGCATCCGCTGTGAAATCAGTAACATTTCACAACGCATGACTAACTTTAGTTATCCATTATAGAAATAGTGTTGTACACAGTGTATTTACATAGGTACATACACTGTACACAATCATACAAGTGTTCACAGCGCATGTCAATAAGTCATCCGATGTGAATTTCTCATGAACAATCAAAGTGTACACAGCGCATGAGAAATTTGTCATCCGCTATGAATTACCAAAAGAATCATTCAGTTTGAACAGCGTATGAATAAATGTTCATCCATTTTGTGCACAGTGTTCAACTCACAACGTATGAATTTTAGTCATCAGTTATGAACTTTCATTTCACACAAGTGTGCACATTGCATGACCAAATGGTCCACAATGTTCAACTAAATTGTACAGCAGACACACTGTTCACACATCGCATGTTTTAATCACAGCGCATGACTTAAAATTAATTATTAAGTTTAAATTGTTTACACAGCGTACATTCACACCATATACACAGCGGACAATTTTTTTTGTCTATTGTATATATATATCAACACTTGTTATTTTCACATTCATCATGAGTGTGCGAGGCAAAACTCAAAATTATAAACATTGCTACAGTACGATTACCCACTGATGATTCAAAACCGATATCTGTTTGATTTCATCACTGAAATTCGATCAAATAGGTATAACAACATGTTTCTAGTCATCAATCAATCATCAAAACACATGGTTTTTCGATTTTGATTCAAACATTACTAAGCCCTAAGTTGACTCATGAACCGTGACATAAACTTAAATCATTTGATGATACAAATGAAATCAAATATTGAATATATGTTAGGTGATGATAGTCACATATACTAGGGCTGTAGGTTTGAAGAATTTTGATTTGGTGTTCATCGGTCAATGAACAGTCAACATGTTAATGTTGAAATTTTTCAAAGAAACTAACTGATAGATCTTTGAAAATGTTGAAAATGATTTGAAATATGATATAACTTAGTAAAAATGTTCAAATATCATTAACAAACATGAGATGACAGTTAATTTGGCATGGCTTTAAACATAACAACATTTAATGCATACACATTCAATGTGCATTAAATGAACTATTTTGACTTTAAAAGTCAACTGAAATTCATTGAACAAGTTGGTTGTGTATAATCATTGTATGATTTGAACAAATTAACTCCTTTTTATGAATGAAACATGATCCAAATAAATTTTGATCAAAACAACTTCAAATCAGTGAGATTTGCAAAAGCAAAATTGACCAAAATTGACTTCTTGTAAGTTAAACTGTTCAAATGCCAAATATCAACAATCAAACAATTTGGGACAAATAATGTGCACAACATACATGATTTATCATCTCATATCATGCACAATGACCAATGAACACACGGTCAAAATTACATCAGATTAATATTAGTCATTTCAGTCACTCAAGTACTAACACATATTCTTTTTATTTGCAGATATGGCAAACCTTTTGTTTGTTAGAGATCACAACTTATGAGCATATCTAAACCCTGACTCTCCTAAGGCTGAGATCTACAGGGTTATGATCCAAGCAATAAGATAAACAAGGATTGTACATGCCATGACTACTAGGCCTAAGATAATACAAGACCACATTGTCTAGTTCTGGACTAATGCTCATCTAAAGCAAGTGGTAGATCAACAAGTTGTGATTTCCTCTATTCATAATCAACAAATCACTATCTCTGAGGAAGTGATCAGAAAAGTACTACACCTAGGAGATGAAGATGCACAAGGCCGAGTAGAGTTTAATGAGAACTATGTTTTTTATGTGTTCAGATAGATAGGGTACACTGGTACCATTGACAGGAAGCAGATCAAGAAGTCCTATATGTGTGCCCAATTTAGATTCCTTATGCATACATATCAAAAGTATATGACGAACAGAAAGACTGGTTGGGATGCAACATCACTGAGGAGCTCATCTACTATTGCTAGTATTATAGCAAGGAGGCCTTTTAACTTTGCTGCTCAAGTGATTAATAGGTTGATCTATAATCTTACTGAAGTGAGGAACAAGTTTCAGATGTATCCTAGATTTCTTCAGATGATCATTGATGATCTTTTGCCAAACATACCAAGAGAGGGAGCTATTTTTGAGCCTGTTCACTTTAATGAACATGTGTTCAACAGGATCAAGTCAAGCTTATACCATGGTGAGGAAGTTGTTGTGCCACTTCACATGACCAACCATGATCTCCATGAACTAGAAGTATGTCTGAGGATTCCTGGACAAAGTGAACCTCACATGCTACTCCAAAATGTGATTAACCAAGATCCTATCTTTTAGCCAGTACTAATCATTCACCAAGAAGATCCAATTGCACTTGAACAAGAACCAATACATCAAGAAGCTCAAGAAGAGGAGCAAATCCACTTTCAACATAACATCCAATCTCCACCTTAAAGCCCTCATTTATCAGATCAACAAACTCTTTCATATCTGTTAAGAGATATAGATGCAACCATGGCTGAGCAAACTACTCATCATGAAGAAGTTGGAACATCATCTATACATGAAACTTAGCAAGAAGAGTAGAGTGCTCATGTTGAGCAGATTAAGACTGAGGAACAAGCAAGTGATCTGCTAACAGAAGAAGATATAGAGTACTCTGAAGTGTTCTTATTCACAGAGCTAAGAAGTTAAAAGAAAAGCTCAAGAACAAAGATGATGGGATAGAGAAGCTCACTGCAGATCAAAAGGCACAAAAGTTGATTGTTCAATTTCTGGAACAACAACATGAACATTCAAAAGCTAAACTGAAAGTGAAAGATCAAGATCTAAGTAGTGCAAGGTTGGATATTGCCTACTTAACTAAACAAACAGATGCCAAAGACAATGAGATTGATGAGCTAAAAAAGATAATCTCCGATCAAAATGAAGAAATTAAAAGGTTAAACAAAGAATTGGAGTATGTAGACAAACATCTAAAGGAGGAAGAACATTCAGAAGATCAAGAACAAGTGTTGAGTGAAGAGTTCTTTGATCAAGCAATGTCTCCAATTGAAGAAACAAGCATAAGAGAACTTGAGCAAGCAATCATCATTCCTAAGGAAACATACTCAATGGATCAGTTGTATTGTGAAACTAATCCATTTAAGAACATTCATTATTCACCCATTTTAAGACTACACTTCCATACAAAAGGAACTGATCAGACAGTTTGCTGAATCATTAAGAGTACAAACTGAATCAACCAAACACCAAAGCATCATCATCATCTCATCCTTCCTTGAAACCCTATGAAAGAAAGAGGAAGAGACTGCACTTTGCTTCACGGAGGAAAGGCAAACAAAAGGTGCAAGAACAAGAAGAACCTGAGTCTTCACCTTAAAAGCTTTTGAAAGTGAAAGCAGAGCCTGTTGATGAAGATGAGTCCAAAAAGAAAGAATCAGAGGCTGCTAATTTATAAGAATGGGACATTGATCAATCTCACGAATAACGGAAAGAGCCAATCATCATTCTCACTTATTCTGAAGAAGAATAAGATAAAGATGAAGAGGATATTGAAAACATACAAGATTTATTCCCAGATGATCCAGAGACACTTATGGGCATAGAGCTTGCATCTAGAGGTTCCCTTATGATACATTTATGCATCTTAACCTATCTGAGGTTAAAGATCTACTCAAAGACTTTTAAGAAGTTATGAAGAATGAAAGTAAGCAAACATACAGGAGATCAAGGAGATTAAAGACCATCAAGAATTTCAGGAAAATCTACCAAAGGATCCTTAAATTGACAAGATGACATACTCCTAGGTAAAAAGCTGGTTGAGTCACACAAGGATGCCATACAAGTCTTATGCTGGTTGATCTTTATCTTAGATGAAAGAGCTTGCTACGGGTATATACAAAAACATGCTCACCAATGCATTAAAGCCCCAAATCATCAAACCTCATCCAGCAGCTTCACTCTCAACTTATCATCAAGCTCCTCTGGAGCTTCATCCTATAGAAGAGGCCAGACAGTTTATGCCTCACAGGCTATGGCCAGAAGGGAATGAAGTAAGGGAGATTATAAATGCAAACACAAACTTTGTGAAGCTTTATAATAGGATAACACTTACAACCTCAGTTGATGAGAGAAAGATTGTTGCCTGGAAGTATGTTGAGGTATGGGATACAGTGCTGATCAAGAGAGTATCTGGACTTGTCCAATACTTATAATACATAACCCAACTGGGATCATTGTCTTATAAAGATAGATTAGAGCTAATGCACTTTAGAATGGTAAACCATACCAACAATCCCAGAGGTGCTGATTTCTTTCATATCATGAGATCATACAAGAGTAGGCAGGATCATGAGATAAGACTGAAAGTAGACAGAGAAGACAAACTTCATATTGCCAAGTTAAGAAGAGAACACCAATCGGCTTGTAAACAGAAACAACAGAGTGAAGAACAAACAGAACATCTAGACAGTGAACTTCTAGAAAGAGTTGGATATCCTCTGAGGCCATCAGATCTAAAGCTAATAATGAAGAAGATTGACGGTAATCAGTACAACCATCCGATCACTAGATGGTTTTATGACAAAAACCACTTTGAAGTGGTGTTGGAGAGAAGTTGGAAGACAAAGTAGCAGCAGACATATGATTGTTCGACCCTATTAAGATCAAACTTCTGCAACCATCTTATGTGTCATTCCTGAAGACAAAGTCATTCCCTGCAATTGATGATGTGTTGTGCTAGGGTGACTGTTGTTACTTCATACACATGCTGAGGATTCTAGGCACAATGTATGTGAATGCTGCATTGAAGCAAAGATTAGACACAAATCAGTAGTCATTGAAACATATTGAAGGTATCACAAGCCTAAGGATCTCAGAGAAAAACAATTTCAAAGTACTCAAGGGTGATCATGCTGTAACCACTCTGGTTAGCAACATTGAAGTTCAAATTCTGGATCAGATCACCCTAGAACAGATGGTGTAACTTTTAATCACTTTAAAGTGCGATGATCAGAAGAGTGCAATTCAATACTTCACTGAACACATTGTGAATTGCCTAAATGCATTAAAGATTACACCTTTACCTTATCAAGTCAAGGAAGAAGAAAAAGACTTAATCATAGAGAAAGATGTAGAAGAGTCCATCAAAGCTACATCTGAGGTGCAGAAGAGTACAGATGAAGTTGGTCCTTCTCATACTTAAAGGTTCGGTAACAATCAAACAGGAAAAACTACAATCATACATATCTAAACATTCAAACAATCAAAACATACAACCATGCATAACAGACATAACAAACACATCAGATCGTCAATCATTAATTAATATCATACATATTATCAAACATAAGAACAATCATGTAATTAACAAGTCATATAAGCAAACATATGAGTCATAACATACAAGGTAATTAATTAATCATCTGTAATCAGTTAAAAATACAATCATGCTATCATACAAATTATCAACCAATCAATCATTATAAGTGAAATCATGCAATCATTCAATTCAAACATAAACAAAAACATTATCACTAATAAACAAAACATTAACAAGCAAACATCAAAGATTGGCAGCATCATCCTTAGGGGAAGTATTGTTGAACTCAACAAGTGCATAAAAGGATAATGCTTACCATAACCAATCATAATGTGTTCTAACATTCAAGCAACCATTGACTAACATTCATATCAAAAAGTAATTAAGTTTAATTTTTTTTTCAGGTTTTGTAGATAAAAAGGAATTTTTGCTAGGTGTCCACAGCGGATGAAGATCTGCCCACAGTAGATGAACAAGACGACGCAACGGATGAAGAATGAAGTCTAACTGCTGACAGCAGATGAACAATCACATACAGTGTTGGACCCCAAAAGGATCATACATTCCAATTCAAGAGGTGGTTGAAGGTTGTTCTGGTTGGAAGAAACTACAAGTGAAAGAATTAATGCGGGTCAAGAAAACAAAAGAAAAAGACAAGTATTGGCTGTCCACTTTTGTCAATGTGGATGAGCAAGAACAAATACGGCTGAGTATTTGTTCATCCGCATTTACTAATGCAGATAAGCAAAATCAAATGCTGACAAGTATTTGTTCTTCCGCATTAGGTAATGCGGTTGACATACTTAATGCGAATGCTTAACAGAAGAAATGCTGATGAAGACCAATACTTCCTCATTAACTAATGCGGATGTACAACATAAATGTAGATGATTATTTTGTAATTAGACTAGCATTCTGATGTATAGTTGTCAGGGTAGCTTAGTCATTTTGTACAGACATTGTATCTGCCTATAAATAGAATAGTATACACTAAATGTAAGAGGACGGAAGTTTCTTATGCTACAAACCCTAGCTCACTTTGTATTGTGTTCATCAATATCAATATACAAAGCATTTATTAGTATTTTTCAGCATATATGATCTGTGATTTTGTATTTCCGCTACACAATCACTGCCTCAATCATCATATTCGATCCTAGTTAAGTCACATCAACTCAGATTCAGATTTGGACCCGGTTAATTGGTATCAGAGCCTCAGATCTTGAGTTCTTCTCAAAATCAGCTTAGATCTTGAACGAAAATCGATTGAACTGGTGATTGAGTTGTTTGTTAGCAAGTTTTGAACTTCTAATAAGCATTCATACTGAATAATACCTGAAACTTCTTCAACAATCACTGTTCTTTTGGGACAGAAACTCAGAAATCATTCGATTGTTGAATCTTAACAAAATCAGACAAAATACTCTCATTATCACATACTGACCATATATGACCTAATATCAATTTTAGTGATCGTAGACACTGTTGTTACTGTTCACCTAAACAAGACAACTTGACATTAGACTATTTGAACATTCTGGACATAAAAATCAACTTAACAAATATTCAAACCATCTAAAATCAAGTTTATTATAATGGACTCTTTTAACTTTTTTGAACTTTGTCATGCATCTAAACCTCCAATGCTTAAACACAAATCTGAGTTTAAGCAGTAGAAAATAAGGTTTAGAAATTACATTACAGGTGTGGATCCGACTACTGGATTTCAATATGCAAAGGACCCTACATTCCTGTTTCACTCAATGCTGATCAAGCAGCTCAGTACAGAACTGTTAGAATCCCCTTCAAGGATCCCAATCTAAATCTTGATGACAAGGAATACAAGAAAATCAAGATAGATCTAAAAGCCTACTCCATTCTAACTCAGGCTTTGAAAATGGATGTCCTCAAAAGACTAGAGAAATATGGAACAACCAAAGGTGTCTGGGATGCACTGCAAATCATGTGTGAAGGAAGCAGTGAGGTGACAGAAATAAATAAAGATAAACTGGTGAACCAATATGAAACCTTTCATCATATCAAGGGTGAATCAATCTCTAAGAAGCTACATCATTTTGTACAGTTGGTGAATGATCTAGAAATCATGGGGGTTACATATAAAGAATAGGAAATGAACAAGAAGATACTGCACAGTCTACCAAAAAAGTAGAAGCAGAATGTTCTATGCTGAAGAACACTCTTGACTTAGAGAGCACCATCTTAGACATCATGATTGCTAAGATTAAAGCTTTGGAGTTAGATGAGTGAAGCAAAAATCTTATTGGACCTCAAGTCATTAAGGCATATAAGTTTCCATCAGAAACTCATTCTTTTGAAAATGCCTTTGTGATAAAAGAAGATGATTTTCTATCAACTGGATTCATTGCTGGTACACAACAAAACAATCCATCATCTTTATCTCTTTCTACTGCAACACTCACATGCATGCCTAGTGATCAAAAAGCTAAAAAGCAAAAGGCAATTTACAATGCCTTTATTGCTAGCTTTGACGCTTATCTAGGATGAAGGCTTACGTCAACACATCTGATTTAGGAAGATCTGGAAGAAATGGATCCATATAATGTTGAAGAAATAGAGTTGCAATGGCAGATGGCCATGATTGTGATGAGAGCAAAGAAATTCTTCCAGAAAGGGAAGAAGCTGAGTCTGAATGAGTCACAAAACTTGGATACGACAAATCCAAGGTAAAGTGTTTTAATTATGGTGTGAATGGCCACTTCTGTAGGGAATGCAATGCTCCTAGAAGAAGTAACATTAACTACCAAAGAAATCCATATGGTCAGATCATCTCAACCCAATTCAAGCTCTCAATCAAGCAATCAACATCAGTATCAGCATCAAAATCAGCACCAACAAGCTCATCAAAGTCAGTCCCAACTGACTCATCAAGCCCAGGGAAGCAATCAACCAACCTCTAATGCACTTGTCATCAGACAAGATGGAGTTTGTGACTGGAGCCTATATGCAGAAGAAGTCATGCCTTACTTTTAGAATCATGCTCTCATGGCTCACATTAGTGATGGTTCAATTCCAATGCCAGCTGAGGTAAAATCCAATCTCTATAGTGATAAATGCATTCAAGAAGTACAAGGATACAAGGAACATAATCACAAGTTAGCTCTTAAAATCAAAGAAGAAAAGGTCAAATTTGAAATGTTAAAAAAAGAGATGTAAATTTTTGAAATTAAAATCAAATCACTTCTTTCAGATATTGAAAAACTCCATGGTGAAAAGTACACTCTTGCAGCTGAGAATGAGAAGTTAACTAAATTGTTAACAAAAACCAAAGCTGAGCAAATGGCTACGAAAATGAAACTTGAAAAGTTTCAATTCTCTTTTGCTAAGATGCAAGAGATACTTGACTCATAGAAAGAGCCAAAGGATATGACTGGGATCGGATACAATTCTGTTCCATCTCCATACAATGACAACTATATGATTATGCCTAAGGCACTCACTCATTCTAATTCAACTGAACCTAAAGTTATTGAAACTCAAACAATGATTTCATAAATAACTAATCCTCAAAACAAACCGAGTGTTTATATTGAAACCAATGAGGATAAAATCAAGTTAGGTCACCAAATCAATATCAAATAATGCTTGGACAAACCTGTAGTTGTCAAGAAACCAAACAGCCCAGTCAAAGCCATTGTATCATTTGTGAAATTCATACCTGAAAACCTCAAGGTGGTGAAGAATGCTGAAGTACCAGTGAAATCCTTTGCTGAAAGCAGATCTGATAGTGAGATTAAATCTCCTAAAAATTCAAGCAAATCAGAAATGGTTTCACTAAAATACATAAGCAAAGCAATAACATCTCCATCATCCAAAGGAAAATCTCCTGTGGTTCAAAAATCAAAAGTAATAACTAAACCAATCTCATCAATAAAGTCAAAACAGGGGGTCAGTTTTGACAGTTTCAACAAAAAAGATGTAGACCAATTTGAAAAGGAGTTAAGTAAGAGAAAAAGGAAGCAAAAGCAGTCTCTAAAGACCAAGCAAAGTAGAATTGTGAAACAATCTACAGAAACCAGAAAGGCTGAATTTCCTTCTTCATTAAAAACAAAATCTGAGGCTAATCTAAAATCTGTTAAATCACATGAAGCCTCCATATCAAAATCAAAAGACAAACAAATATACTATGACATTTGTGACATGTCTAATCACAATACAGATGTGTGTTATTTTATTGCTCTATATGTGACATGAACAATCATTCAACAAAAAATTGCTATTTCAACAAGTATTGTTCTATCTGTGACATGACAAATCATAATACATCTGATTGTTCTTTAATCAGAAAGGCTTAAGAGTTCCACAAAACAAGCCTATCTCACCAATATCAACCGACATGGCCAAACATAGAAGTAAATCACTCTTTAAACAAACAAGGGTTTAAAATTCTGATGATGACTTCTATGATTCATGGTAGTCAAAGAGTGTCAAAAGGAATCTTAACAATATTATGAAACAATCACTTAATTCTCGTTCAAGATATAAAACAAAAGTGATTTTTGAAAATCAAAAATGCCCAATTTCTACCTAGAAATAGGGATGAAAGATTTGATTACTCTTCAGATGGCTCCGTTGAAATTGATCAAATAAAATTGAAGAGGACTCCTAAGAAATTCTTCAAACATCAAAAAGAAAAATCTTTTGCTGAAAAGATTCAAACAAGATTTGCTAAACCAAAGTTTGATAAATACCAAGCATTAACCTCTAAATCACAACTTAGAGGCAAGCATAAAAAGGTTACAGTAATTGATCGATACCGACAACCCAAGACCATCATGGCTTGGGTTTCACTTGTTAACTAGTTTTTTTATGGTTGTAGGGTAGTCCACACAGGTCAAACAACATATGGTATGTGGACAGTGGATGCTCCTGACACATGACTAGAGACAGTTCCCTCCTTCATGACTTCAAGCATATACAAGGAACTACTGTAGAATTCGGTGGAAACTCACAAGGTGGCAGAATTAGTGGAGAACGGTCTGTAACAAATGGGCTGCTAAGCTTTGACAAAGTGAACTACTACGAGCAATTGAAATTCAACCTCCTCAGCGTGTTTTAGATCTGTGACAAGAAATATTCCACTCATTTTACAACCTCCCATTGCTACATTCTGAAACCAGGATTTCAAATTCCTGAAGAATGGGTTGTCTTGAAGACTCCAAGAAAGAATAAGAGCTATGTCTTGAACCTTAATTCTAAACCTATAGAAGAAACATGTCTTTTGTCTAAAGAATCATTTGATGAGTCAAAAATTTGGCATAGACGTTTGGGACACACAAATTTCAAAAACATGAATAGGTTGGTAAAAGGAAATCATGTAATTGGTTTACCTCAAAAGAAATTTCATTTTATTGATAACTGTTCTGCATGTCTCAAAGGGAAACAACATAAATCTTATCATAAACCAAAGCTTCTGAACACAAACAATACTCCATTAAAGTTACTTCATATGGATCTCTTTGGACCAACTCATGTCATGAGTATTAGCAAGAAACAGTATTGTTTGGTGATCATTGATGACTTTTCATGATACACCGGGTCTTCTTTCTACTTTATAAAAATGAAGCATCCCAAATAATAAAAGATTTTATCATTAAAATTGAAAATCAACATGATCAAAAGGTAAAATCAATCAGAAGTAATAATGGGATAGAGTTTAAAAATGAAAATCTAAGTTCATTTTGCACACACAATGGCATTGCTCTCAATTTAGTGCAGCTAGAACTCCTCAACAAAATGGAGTAGCTGAAAGGAGAAACAGAACACTAATTGAAGCAGCAACAACAATGCTAGCCGATGCTAGGCTACCAATTACCTTTTGGGCCGAAGTAGTCAACGCATCATGTTATGTGCAAAATTGAACTTTGATAGTTAAAGAAAGCAACAGAACACCTTATGAACTACTTTTTCATAGAAAACCATTTATTGAATTTTTTAAGTCATCTGGTTGTCCTGTCTTAATATTAAACACCCGAGACCATTTAGGAAAGTTTGCTCCTAAGTCTGATAAGGGATTCTTTGTAAGTTATTCCTCAGTCTCAAAGGATTTTAGAGTGTTTAATCCTAGATTAAACATTATTGATGAATCAACAAATGTTCAATTCAATAAGCACTCCTTTCCTAAGTCAATGAATGGTCCAGATTGGTTGTTTGATATTGACTCTTTTATAAGATCTTTTGATCAGTTCCACTTGTCTAATATAGGTAATCTACAATCAGCTAGATCTTCTGAAACAGTAGAAAGAAGGGATGACTATCCAATGATTCCTCCATCTTCTGCTAATCAATCTGATGAAGAAGTTCTATTGCAAGATAATCCTATTAGACAAGAAGTGCAAAATCAGAGCGTCTCAACTTAGGCTGGTCATAGTACACTGCCAACTCCTTTGGCAGAACCGTCTACTGAAGTTAGAAATCCAAAACTAGCTACTTCGCCAGTTGAAACAGTAGAGAATGCAAATGATGAAAGTCTTTAAAGTGCTACTGATGCTAAAGCTAAAGCTGATGAAGCCTTTGATTTCTTTCATAACTCTCCTATTCTCTCCCAACCTGAAAGTGCCCCTCACCAAGATGATCTGAATGTTTCCAACCTTTATATATCAATTACTGGTGACTTAATTCGAACCACCAGGATACATAAGGATCATCTAGTGTCTAGCATCATTGGTGAACTAAATGAGTGGGTGACAAGAAGCAAGTCAAGTATTGCAAACATCTATTTGTTTTCTTGCTTTCTGTGTCAAACTATGCCCAGGCACATAAAAGAGGCTCTTCAAGACAACAGCTGGATAGAGGCAATGCAGGAAGAATTGCTCCAGTTCAAGAAACAACAAGTATGGCAGCTGGTAGATCTTCCCGAAATACAATACCTTATCGGTACCGGATGGTTATACGGAAACAATACTGATGACAGGGCAATTGTTATCAGAAGAAGGAATAGATTATGATGAGGTGTTTGCACCCATTGCCAGAATAGAAGCCATCAGACTTTTTCTTGCTTACTCTGCATCCATAAATTTCATAGTGTATCAAATGGATGTAAAGTGCGCGTTTCTTTATGGCAAAATCTCTGAAGAAGTCTACGTGAGTCAACCACCAGGCTTTGAGGACCCGGATTTCCCTCACAGGGTGTACAAGCTTGACAAAGCTTTGTATGGTCTACATCAAGCCCCGTGAAAGTGGTACGGGACTCTATCTTCTTTCCCTCTGGCACACGGGTATAAGAGAGGAAAGATTGATCAGAATTTCTTCAAAAAACGAAAAGGACATGAAATGTTGCTAGTCTAGATCTACGTGGATGATATCATTTTTGGATCAACAAACAAACAACTTTGCAAGGATTTTGAAGACCTTATGCACTCCAAGTTCCAGGTGAGTGCAATAGGGGTGCTTACATTCTTCTTAGGGTTGATACAAAAATGAAGATAGGTCTAGACTCAGATGGAAAATTAGTGGATCAGACTCAATATCGATCAATGATAGGGTCACTCATGTATCTAACAGCAAGCAGACCTGACATAATATTTAGTGTATGCATTTGTGCCAGATATCAAGCGATCCCAAGGAATCACATGTAAATGCTGTAAAGAGGATATTCAAATATCTCAAGGGCAAGCCTACAATTGGATTATGGTATCCAAAGGAAGGAGACTTCAACCTCTATGCCTACACAGACAGTGACTATGGGGGATGCAACTTTAATTGAAAGTCCGCTTCTGGTGGTTGTCAATTTCTTGGTCCCAAACTCGTTTCCTGGCAGTGCAAGAAAAAGACAAAGGTGTCTGTTTCCACAGCAGAAGCTGAGTACATAGTAGCATTTGCTTGTTGCTCTCAAGTTCCTTTGATTCAAAACCAGATGCTTGATTATGGTTATAACTTCTTGCACACACCAATTCACATTAACAACACAGCCGCCATGTTCTTATCAAACAATCTAGTTCAGCATTTAAAAACTAAACATATTGAAATTAGATATCATTTTTTGAGACACTATGCTGAAAAAGGGTTAATCAAGTTGATACAGGTCCACATGGACAATAAATTAGCTAATTTGTTCACTAAGGCATTTGACCCTAGTAGGTTTGAATTCTTAGTTCAATCAATTGGCATGATTAACCTTTAGTAAAAATCAAAATTTTCAAAAACATTCAAATATTATAAAAATACAAAAAGAATTTATTTTTGTTGGAGAATATGAAAAGTACATCCATAGGAGATGATATAACTACAATTGTTATATCATCCACAGTGCTTATTTCAAAATCTTGAAAGATTGACATGACTTATCTATATGCGGGTAGGCTCAACTTTTAAAAGAAGATACATGCTGTGATGAACTAAAGCTCATATTAAACTGTGATGCCATCATCTCAGGGTGTGAGTAAGTATTAGCTTATCCAAGTGTGTGTGCGTAGTAACCTAAACGCACCAGGTAATGATACCTTATGAATCTCATTCACTCACATTAGTTTCTCCTCTGTTTTGCTATGCAAAGACCTGGAGAAACAGGCATAAAGTGCTTATGTCATGATCCAAAAATATTCCCAATGTAGAACATATCCAAAATGGATGAAGTAATAAAATCAAAAGAATTCCAAAGAGGATCACCTTCCAAAATGAAGTGCAAAAAGAATCCCAGTAAGGATCAAATAAATATAAGGATCAAAGTAAAAGAATCTCAATGAGGATCCCCTTTTCCCAAAGCAAAATAAGATTTCATAACTTAAATGACCTGGTCATGTAGGTTGTGAAAAAGTTCTACAATACATTTCATTCGGGTGGTTGATCTTGGCATGCTTTTAAGTGTGAGGTACATGTTGAATATTTAATCCACTCAAAGCATGATAAAGATCACAAGCATTAAAATATTAATCAAGCATGAGTTTAAGAGGAAAAACATACCTACAATCAATATGTTCATAATTATGTTTATTTTACTAACAATTGCTTTTTGTGAAAGGTAAGATTGATATGATCCCAAGTAAGGTATACTTCTACTTCATGTACAGATAAGAAAATCAAAAACTACAAAAATATTTTCCTTTCAGTATTCTAAATTTTAAAATCTTTAAAGTTTTTATCCCATATGGATATAAACTTTAAGGGGAGTAATTAAAATATTATGAAAATATTCACAAAAACAAAAAAAAAATTGCAAAATCTCAAAAATATTTTAATTATGTTGTACAGTTGTTTCTTTTCTTGAAAATATAAAGTTAGAAAAATGGCTGTGTTGGTGTGGAAGTTATTTTATAGTATCTCAGTGTATGCAGACCTTTGGAAGCACAAAAGTACAAAATCAGTCAAATCTAGGAAATTTGTAGCACACCGGGTGTTCAGTTTAATCCAAGCAAGAATTGACGATCCAAGCATAGTCAAAACTTTTTAAAAGTCAAAACAATAATGCAAAAACAGTCAAAACTATCCACAGCAAAAACATAAATTTTTTACAAAGTTTAAACTTTAATGTAGGTAACAGTGTTGGTTAATGCAGGTGAAGGTAACCCAGGCATTTAACAAATGTGGGTAATAGTTTTGTGAAAGAAAAACCAAGTGAAACTAATGCGGATATGTTAAGTCAGCCGTATTTGTCTCCAAGATGAAAAACAAATGCATATAACAATGTCTCCATAATGCACCAAGGCTGAAAACTTATACGGATAAATTTTTGTTCTTTTGCATGTCACAATGCGGATATGTTTTTGTGCATCCATATTTCCTTAATACGGATGGCATGGCCAATGCAGATGACAGTGTTGTGTATTTGTAACAAAAATAAAACAAGTGTTTGAACCTCAGTTAATCCGGATGGGAAATGCGAGGTACAGTACACAAATGCGAACAAGTTAAACTTCTTCTGCATTTGCTACAATACACAAATGTGAACAAGTTCTACTTCTTCCACATTTGATACAATACACAAATGTGAACAAGTTCTACTTCTTCCGCATTTGCTACAGCACACAAATGTGAACAAGTTAAATTTCTTCCACATTTGCTACAGTACACAAATGCAAACAAGTTAAAATTTCTTCCGCATTTGCTACAGTGTAAAACACAAATCTTCCGCATTTGTTCATTCACTTGCAAAGTTTAAGAAATTCAGTTGGTTGACTATTTAAACGCTTTAATCAGACTCATTTAATACTTTTCAAATTTGAGAGAACCAAAGTGAAACGAGCGTTTTTCCGATTGTTCTTCATCAACCACTCAAATCATCACAAACATTGCGTTTTGTTTGTCCATCCAACCTCATTTCATCCATATTTCAATTCTTAACACAAGTAGAATCGAAACAAGACGATTCTCAGAGGATTTTCATACATCGCATACCGAACCAGTGATGAACATTTCAACCTAGGTTTAGAAAAATCAAAATTAACCATGAACAATGAATTTCAATAACATTTTCGAGTTCAATGAAACTGATTTTGATGTTTACATCAAGTAACAACCGATTTAGAAACCCTAGGTTAACCACGATGATCAAGGGAAAACGAGACTTAAAATGTTGAACTCAAATCCAATGTTTCAGTGTTATAAGATGTTTAAAATAGTTCATATGGTTGAAAATCATCATAAAATCATAACACAAATGGTTAACACCTAAAATCCAAGATAGGTCAAATTGCTATAAAACAGTGTATTTGAACTCTCAATTTTGACCTAAGAAAGTCAAACTGAGAAAGTCAAACCTATTCTTGTTTGTAGAATTTGATATTTGATAGTACATTACTAAAACATTTGTCTTTATTTCAGATCTATGGAAAATCTTATCTAGAGTAAACTCCACAATGTCAGTGGATATCTTGATCTTGCTGTGCCAGAAACTGAGGGTTTAAGAGACATGATCAGATTTATTTCCATAACAAGAATAGCACATGTCATCACTATTAGACCCATTATCTATGAGACATGATCAGATTTATTTCCATAACAAGAATAGCACATGTCATCACTATTAGACCCATTATCTATGAGAACTTCATCAGGTCATTTTGGGGATCTGCTGAAGTAAATGAAGTGGATGGTGTGAGGACCATATCTGGAAGGATCTCTAATGATCATACATTAGTTATCTCTGAAGAAACTGTGAGACAGTGTCTATAGTTTAGGGATGATGCCAACTTTCCACAAGAAATGGAAGAAGATGACATTCTGACCTTCTTTGCAAATATTGGCTATGAAGGTAATTTGAGGGAAAACAGATTCTCAAGGGATTAGTAGATTTATAATGGAGATTTTTGATTCATCTATTCCAGCACTGCTTGTCAAAGAGAAAGACTGGTTGGAATGACATTCCTATCATTACATCTTTAGCAATTTGTGCCTTGTGCATGAGCAGACCATTCAATATGTCTGCTTATGTGTTCAATAGCCTATTGTCTAACATCCAGGAAGGCAGAAGATACATGTTTCTGATGTATTCTCAATTCATTCAATGCATGAACAGTAAAGCATTTCCTGATATTCTAGCAGAAGGCCCTGTGATAGGCATTCCTCACTACAATGCCAAATCCTACAAGTATATCAAGAAAAGAGACCCGAGGAACTACTACAGTGGGACATTCATGCCTTTACTTCCATGGATGTTATAGCAGATTAATCCATAAGAAGTTCATGAAAAAGAAGCTGAGGAAACTATTCCTGATGTTGAGGAACAAGTTTATCATGATGTTCCTGTTGATGTACAAGAGATAATAGAAGAACAAACAGCTGCTCATGCTCAACAAACTGTTGAAGAGCATGCTGAGGCAGTAGAACAAGGACTAAGGTAAGTGTCACCACAGGTTGATATAGGTGGTGATATTCACACTGTGCGTTCAGTTCAAGATGTTGATATCCCATCTCCTTTCAGAGTATCTCCTATTCACTCTCTTCATCTATCTCCTATTCATTCTTCTCCAAAAGCTGCAGCTGAATCTTGTGAATCTACTAGTTCTTTAGGTAGTTCTGAATCATCTTCGGACGATGAGGATTCTGATGCTAGCTTTCCAATGCCTGTGAGACAAGTAAGCTCTGAGGCAGGTCCTTCAAAAAGTGTTACAGAATCTGAAGTCAACCTACCTGATGATAAGGATAAGATAATATCTGATCTCTTACTGAAGATAGCCAGAATGGAGAAACTATTGGATAGAAGATCTAGCATCATAAGAGATAGACTTGATGAATTAGATGAGAAGGAGAAGGAGTTAAAAGAATTAAAAGCCAAGCATCAGTCTAAAAAAGAAGAAAAAGATAAAGAGATTTAAAGACTCAAAGCAGCTCTTTAACATGCCAAAGAAGAAGTCAGTGGGCATTTGGATACTGTAAACATCCAAACTCTTGCCATGGAAGAACAAAAGAATATTCTTGATATCCAATCTAACATAATCTTTGATATCAATAGACAGATAGAACTTTAACAAAGAGAGTTTCTAAACTTGAGAGTTTGCTTAAAGTTAAAGAAGAAAAGGCAAAGAAAAGAAATATAAAAGAGATGAAGATGTCTCTGGTAAGAGAGTGGTGATGATGAAGACAATGATGATGTGCCTGAATCCCAACATAGTGAGCATAGGGTGGAAGAAGAAAGTCTTGCTATGGTTGTTTATTTTGAACCATCATCTGAAGGCAGAATTGATAAGGAGGCTGAGATAAAAAATTTGATTGAAGATTTAGATGTTTACTCTTCTGGAGACTTTTATTATTGATGATGACATATGGAATTTATCAGAGAACATAGTACTCCAATAAACCAATTGTGGTTATTCCTCCTAACCCTGTTCCATTAGAAGAAGAACTAGGCCTACAACTTGTTCCTGCAGTCACTCTAACTAATGAAGAAAAGAAACTTGTCATGAAGCTGTGTGAGGAATTTAAAGAAAAAGAAGCTACTAAAAAGCAAAAGAAAGAAGTTGAAAGACTTGAGAAAGAAAAGGAAGAAAAGGAACCCAAAGCCTCAGCACCCTCATCTTCTGGTCCCCGGTTGCAAACCTATTCCAGGAAGAGAAAGTACTTGTCTGAGAAGGCCAAAGGCAAATTGCCAATGGTAGAAGAGGAACCGGCTCCCATGAAGCAAAATGATGATCCAAGAAGCCTAGCTGCTATTGCCTAATTCCTGGGTGAGCATGAGAAGGCTGAGGAATAGTTAAAGAAGAAAATTGAAGTAATCAACTTGAAAGAAGGAGAAATTGAGGGAGGATATGATGAAAGCATACTTGATGACCCTTTGTTCAGGGACAGTCCTACAAGGGTTGAGTCATCTATTGAGGAGATGGTTGAAAAAGCTCAAACTGATGATTTGATAGTTAAAGCTATGTTCCTGATTGATCACAATTATGATGCTGATATTGTATTTGGAATGACTTATGAGGGAATGATAGAGGAAGTGAACAAGATGCAAAAAATTCTAGACCCTACCTTTATAACTGAGTATGAGAAGAAAAGAATTGAGAAAGAGGCAAAAATGAAAAAAGCCTGCTTTGAAAGTTAGATACCTAATCTCATTCTTTCCAAGACAGTCTCAACAGCTCTGGTGCGTCAATTTCAATATCCGAATCCCTACAGCATGACAGATAGGGAAATGAAGGATTATCTATCTAGTCAAGGCTTCACTAAAAGAAAACTGGGAAACATGAAGACTAATTTCCTCCAGGCTACAATCCTTTTGATCATCAAAGAAAAGAAAGAAAGATTGAAAACAATAGAAGAGGAAGTTGTAGGGAGGAAGCCCAGAATAAGAACTTCAGCTCAAGACATCCAATTCACTTCCAATGACCATGATATCTTGGCACCCATGTTGCACAAAAATCCTAAATGGTTTATTGAACCCTCTCAAGTGGAGTTACATGAAGGGTTGACAACTTCTGAGATGATTAGGGGAGTGTCTGCTCCAGAAGGCAAAGTCGATGTAAAGATCATTGCCTGGAAGTATCACAGTGATTGGAATATGTTTATGGTGAAATGTATCTCAGGGCTAGTTCAGGTCTTCACTGAGTACTTTGCATTAGTGAGCTCCTGCAGATACAAAACTTGAAAGAATTAGTAGAGTTGGAATTGATTAATCTTAATGCAATGCACAGAGGATATGTGTTTGAAGAAATTTTCAAGATGTTTAAGAAAACTAACAACTTCAAAGCTCTAAAGGTAATATGCATCAGAAAAGACAAATCATTCAATAATCATCTAGAAAAGATGGAGAAAAAGAAAGAGACTAAAGAGTTGGTATTTCTTAAACTGAATGTAAAACCAACTAAGTCATTGAAAAGAAAGATGGTCGCTGGAACCCAGAAGACCAAACCAATCTCAAATTTATTCTATGATGAGAAAACTTATGAGTTGGAAATAGAAAGAAAATAGGGTGGAAAAGAAAGACCCAAGATAAGGCTATTTAGTGGATATAAGGTGAGATTGCTAGATGAATCCTGTATCCACTACATATTCACAAGACACTTCAGAGAAATAGATAACAAGCTGATATGTATTTCTTTTGAAGTGCATCAAGATACTAAAAATATCCTATGACAAAATTAATAGAAAGAAAGAACAGAAGAAAAGAAAGAGAGTTCCACTGCAATTCGGGAACATTGTGAAGCTTGAGGTTAACTCCAACGGTGAACTGGTTATGCACTGAGATGGAATGTCATCCATTTCTATATATGAACCTCCAATGCTCAGAAGGATTCCTCTTGAAACTATTCACCGGATGAGGGAAATGATCATACATATTCTGGATGTTGATCGGAGGAAGGAGGCACAAGAGTTTGCCACCATGATCAAATTAATTCTGGATCCAACCATTACTTAATTCTCCTCTGATCTAGATCCTACAACAGCTTCTACATCTACCCCCAAACCTTACATTGATCCATTCTTCCTAGCACAAGTGAAAGAAGAACCACCAGAATCTTCATAACCTCCACCACCATCAAACCCTTGAAGTACATAGGCTGTATAATCCTTAGGGGGAGTATTGTTAGATCCTGAAAGGATCATACATGCCGATTCAAGAGGTGGTTGAAGGTTGTCCTTGTTGGAAGAAACTACAAGTGAAAGAATTAATGCGGGCGAAAGAAAAGAGAAGAAAAAGACAAGATCGGCTGTCTGCATTTGTCAATGCAGATGTGCAAGAACCAATACGGCTGACTATTTGTTCTTCTGCATTTACCAATGGGGATAATCAAAATCAAATGCTGACAAGTATTTGCTCTTCCACATTAGTGAACATGGTTGACATACTTAATGCGAATGCTTAACAGAAGAAATACTGATGAAGACCAATACTTTCGCATTAAGTAATGCGGATGTACAACACAAATGTAGATGATTATTTTTTACTTACACTAGTATTCTAATGTGTAGTTGTCAGGGTAGTTTAGTCATTTTGTACAGACATTATATCTGCCTATAAATAGAATAGCATACACTAAATGTAAGAGGATGGAAGTTTCTTGTGCTACAAACCCTAGCACACTTTGTATTTTGTTCATCAATATCAATATACAAAGCATTTATTAGTATTTTTCAGCATTTATGATCTGTGATTTTGTATTTCTGCTACACAATCACTGCCTCAATCATCATATTCGATCCTAGTTGAGTCACATCAACTCAGATTCAGATTTCGACCCAGTCATACAACGGATGACCAAGTCCCACAGCTGATGAACAGTCCACAGTGCCTCAATCACTGCCTCAATCATCATATTTGATAAGGGTATTCTTGTAACTGTACATAGATCTTTTATAGGTTATAAATAGCAGTATACTCAAATCCTTTGTAAGCTTTTGAACAATCATCAATCAAACAAAGCAGTTATTATTATTCATAGCATTCAAAACACTCATAATGATACAAACACACACATAGAGTTCATATCATTAATCATGGGTTTTTGCACTATAATTATTGAGTATTGATTCAATAACAACATGTTTTTGTTATTAAGAAACTAAAAAAGATCCTTAGGGGATTCACTCATTTTGTCCTTGTTCAAATGCAAAACCCAAATCCATCACTTCTTGCCACCATAATTAAGCACCTGTTTAGCCCTAAGTAATCATTAGCAAAATGGCCGGTCTTCCCATTACTCTAGCATAGATTCATGCTAACATTGCATTCATTGCATGCTTCTTTCCACACTTTCAATAATCCCCTAAAGTTCCTACCTTCACCTTCTTAAGCTTAGGCTCAGACTTATTCTCATAGGTCCTATAGATATTTCCAACTTATTTCTTCTTTTGTTCATCATCCTTAGACTTATTAATAACTTCATCAAACAACATCCCGCTCAGCTCTACTTGAGACTTAAAGATCCTTGGGTTGACATATGTACGAACCGTGGACGACAACCCTTGAATGTACACTTCATCTTTCTTTTTTCAATTTTAACCAAATAAGGGACCAATCTAGCCATCATTAAACTTGGAGGTATACTTTTTGTGGGTTATTTTCCCTTCTTTCAATTCTATAAATTCCCTCTAAACTTTGTCTACCTTGTTTTAAGGGTAAAACTTCCTGATTACTAGCTTTCTTAACTTAGATAATTCCATCTTTCTTACCGCACAATCAACCTTGGTATGTTTGATCATATTACACCAGTGTAAGGCTTCAGACATAAAGGAATGTGTAACAAACATCACCAACATGATCCTCCCTACACTCATTAATCTCTATCATACCCTCCATCTTTGAGACCCATTAAAACTAGCAATGGTATCGTTCATTCCGTCAAATGAAATAGGATTGCACCCTTTAAAGGCCTTTAACTTATAGCCTTTTATGGGTACTACCCTAATCTCACTATCACTATCTTTCTCCTCCTCTTTCTCCTCATCTTCATCGGTACCAGCATTACTAGCAGCTCCATTATTGGTGTCTTCATATGTATTCCTGGTCTTGGTTCATTCTCTAAACTCTTTAAAGATCTTAGTTATGGTAGAGGGTATTACAGTTCGAAGAACTTAATGCACCTCATTAGCAATGGCGTCTTTAATAGTTAGCTCCAGACGAATCAATAACTCTTTGGTGTTCTAGTGGCGATGAGCTTCAAATGGCTTATGCATAATCCCAGGTTCTATGGCCTTGCTTTTGGTGACTAGTGCCCTGTCAGTGCAACCACCATGTCCTATTACCATGAGCAACACCTCTTGCCCCACCATACGTACTTCCAGCCATTTCTTTTTTCCTATAAGGTTTAGAACACCAATGTTGCCATTCAATATAGTAGTTCAGATCATAATAAGTAATGTAAGTTTTTAATGACATTGGCTAGGTGTAATTAACTACTTACTTCACTTTTCATGTCCTAAACATTCTCTTTTCTGAGTCACATTAGTTCTAAACCTGCTATAACATACTATGCACATACATACACATTTACTATCCTTCTATTCTCATTATAAAAATCTTTTGCATTTACTTTAACTATAATTTAACCTTTACTTTACTTTTACTTTACAATTTTAAAGGCCTATTTTTGGGTAGCCTTATAGTCGCCTTTAGACATCTAAAATGTATAATTCTTAAACTTTAACCAAACATAATAGTATAAATAATTTGTCACACAATGTTCATTATGTTAAGTTAGTAAACCAACCCTTAACATGATAATAATCCCTTTAGAATGCTAGTCTTGAATTAGTCAGCTAACTTCATCAATCATGCCAAGCTTCCATTCATTATTTTCATCATTATAGCCATCAAGCTAAGATGCATACAAAAGTCAACGTTGCTTAGTGATCAGTTCTGGTTTAATCTTTATCAAAATACCTTCGCATATCAGTCATTTAGAAACTTTAATTATATCTCATTGTTAATCTTTATCTGTCACTTAAGCTTCAACTTTCATTAAATACTTTATCAAGTATCATAACTACTGTTAAAGTGAGGGAATACAAGACAAGACCCCTATCTTATGAGTGTAGATGACATGACGCTTGTCATAGTGAGAGATTATAATGCGAGGCTCCTATCGTTTAAGTGTGCAAAGGTACAACTTCCTTAGCATACAAGGCAGTTGTCCTTTAGCGGATAAGAACGCAACTTATGCAAATTCATGTCTGGTTTCTAGGACTTTGAACTTTAGTTTTCACATGTGAACTTTAACATTTTGTGTCCCTTTACATTCTTCCATTAGTGTTACCTTTCTTTATCTTTCTTTAGCACTTTATCATAACAACAATTAAACTTTAGCACTTTATCATTATTTCATACTTTAATCCTTTCTTACTTTATCACTTAAACATAGTCTTTCCATAATATTAAGTTTATTATGGTTTTTTTTCTAGTATACTATCATAGGCTATAATGACATTCAAATGATCCATAATAATCATGGTCACAAATAGATAACGAAACAAATGTTCACAAAAATTAAGGATTATACCGAGAACTTAGCAAGGCCAGGTACTTACTATATGCCAAGGACAATGCAAGGCTGAGTACTTATGACTTACCGAATATTATATAGGCCGAATACATACGATGAGCCAAATACTATCCAGGCCAAATACATACTATCTTCTGAATAATATGCTGCCCGAATACATACTATGAGCCGAATACAATGCAGGTTGAATGCATACTATGATCCAATGCCATGCAGGTCGAGTACATACTATGTGCTGAATACTATGCAGGCCAAATACATTCTATGAGTCAAATACTATGAAGGTAAATGTGTACACTAACGTACCGAATACTAATGTACTTTAATTATTGAAGAATCCCATAGAAATGTTATCTTTACTATTAAAACTATGATATCTTTATGTAAATAATCATCATACTATGCATACTAGCCCCAAAGCACATAAATGTATAAAAGTGGAGATCACAAAGTCATATTTTAATGTTGCTTGATAAAAACTCTAGAACATAGAATGCAATCACTCGAGATCTTCATCATCACAAATGGTGCATAGACACTATTTAGACATAAATTTACCTTATATCTAGCATAAATTCATGAAACGCATACCTTGTTCTTCCCTTTGACTCTCTCTCTCTCTAAAATTGCCTTTTGCTCTCTAGGATACCTTCTCTCTATATCAAATAAGTAAAACTTCTTTTGCAAGGAAGGGCTAAGGGCGCACCCATATTCCTCTATAGTAACTTCGTAGATTTTTGTCTTTCTTATTTTATTGAATTTGGCCCTTTAATTTTTTCAAATCCATGATCTTGGAGAATTTTCTGTAGTTGAGTTATTATAGAGTCTAGGGTCTTACAAGGTGTTATCTAATCGGGGTCATCTTGGGTCATACTCTCATTTGGTCAACAATTGAGCTATTGTTTTTTCGAGTGCTTTCAACATTTCCTGTTAGTGTCCCGGCCAACAACTTATGCAACGCGATATTCTAAACATATGAAACAAACGACTAATATATTGTTTATTATAAGATAACTTAATTATATAAAATTATTTCATAAATGTGAATTTGAAAGAGTGGCATATGATATTCTAGTGTTGAAAGTCGTCTCCTCGTTGGTAATTGCATTATAAGGATCCTGGTGGTCCCTGGCCTAAAGTTATGTCCCTTTTACTTGCCTCTTCCACTCTTCTTACATAGTAGCAGGTCATGACTGATTAGCATGGAGGGTTTCTGAGACACGTTTTTTGATAATTAGCTTTTAGTAGTAGTTCTATGGTTTTATGAAAAAAGAAAGGCAAAAGTGTTCTTTTATGAAAAACTAGAAAGTTATACAAAAAAATTAAAATATTTGTATAGTATTTGAAAATTATGAAATCATATCTAAGAAGTATAATATAACAATAATAAGAAAAACAATTAATTAAGTTAACTATATGCATTTTATTTACGTATTAATGTGAATTAAATAAAGTAGGAATGGATGAAATATTGAAATCTAATATTTTTTTAATCTGATATTTAATAATTAAATGAATAGAAAGATGAAGATAAATTCATTCATTACTTGATAAAATCAAATCCAATTTTCTTCTTTTAGTTCTTCTTCTATGTCAACCATACCATCTATGTTTCCCCTGAATGAAATCTTATATGATGTAACAAGCGAGTCTAAACTCATGACCTATTATAAGGCTAGGGATTAAAGGTGGGTTTTAATAAACAAACCCTAAGTTCTCATTATATAAGGAAAGCCCCCCCCCCCCCCAAAAGGCTTTTCTTGCCTTTGAAGTTTGTTAAAAACAATATAAAGAGAGAAAGCTCTCGGGTAGAGTGCAAAAGTCAAAGAAGGAGCTCAAAGGTAAGGAATATCTTCATACTCAGGATTGATTCGATGATAAATAAGATTATACGAGTGCAATGAACGAAATCTAATGTTAAAGCTTAGATTTTATATGCATGCTTAGATCTCGTTGAGAATGAAGCTTTTTCTAGGGTTTCTTGAAGTTCTTCACAATATGAGTTCTAGACCCCCTCTTTTTATGTTTTTAGTGGTTTTTGGATGATATACATGCTCAAAAGTATTTTACATCATAGATCTATTGTTTCATAAAATAATACCATTCAGTTTCTATATTCAAGTCTACATAATAACCCTTGAATATATATTAACGTTTCAATGATTTAAAAAGAAAATTGTTGGTATAACTTGACATGATTTCCACTAAGTTTGTGTTCAATAGCCATTGTTCACCATATCTTTGTTCACTGAAGAAGAACTATTAATATCATCGGGTTTACTCATCTGGATTAGGTATGCCTATCCGTATTGACCTATACTTATCCAATCAGTTAGAGATCATCAACATTAGGTTTACTCATCCATATTGGGTATGCCCATCCACATTAACTCATACTTAGCCAATCAGTTAGAGTTCACCCGCATTGGGTTTACTCATCCGTATTGGGTATACCTATCAACATTGACCCATTAGGTATGCCTATTCGTATTGACCCATACTTAGCCAATCAGTTAGCGTTCATCAGCACTAGGTTTACTCACCTGCATTGGGTATGCATATCTACATTGACCCATACTTGCGATTATCCACATTAGACCAACACTTAGTCGTAATAGGCCAATATTCTTCCACATCGACCTGATAACCCTCTATATTGACTACACTTGGGATATTTTCCCTATAGTTGCCTAAAGTTTGTATCCAAGGGTCTCATGCTTAGTTATGATAAGTGTTTATTACCTTAAGTTAAAGTCAATGTTTTATATAGATTTCATAGTGTTTTACCCTTTACCTAAGTCTTGCTTCGTGCAAGCATTTAGTTGCCTTACTTATTGCATTTCCTGGTCAATGTAGTTTTGCTTTGTGCAAGCATTTGAATATCTTGCTTAGTGCTTTGCATGGGCTTTGCTTCGAGCAAGCACTTGATTGCATTTATTAGTTCATTACGTGGCCATTGTAGTTTTTCTTTGTGCAAGCATTTGATTGCTTTGTTTAGTGTACTGCATGGTCATTGTAGCTTTACTTCATGCAAGAATTTGATTTCCTTTTTTAGTGCATTACATGGTCACTATAGTTTTGCTTCGTGCAAGCATTTGATTGCCTTGCTTAGTGCTTGCATGGTCATTTTAGCTTTGCTTCATACAAATATTTGATTGATTTACTTAATGAATTACATGATCATTGTAGCCTTGTACTTAGGTACAAGCATGTTACCCAAATGATGAAATTCATATCCTAAGTATTTCATATCATGATTCATATAAGTATCCAAATCTACCATGCACATATAATAAAATAGGACACACATACTTGTAGTTGCCTATATTTAAGACCACTGCCTACTTGCATGTGGCCTCTTGGCCTGGCATCCCTTTCTTTGGTTTCATTATTAGTTTGAGCTTACGTTTAAATAATGTATTTTTCTCAAATATCTTAATCTTTGGCTTTGCTACCAACTTGTAAGGCCCCGATCCTTCAAATCTTCATAATTGATCAATCATAGCATAAAATATTTCATAATTTATAAAATTAATCTAATAATTTTAGCTGAGAAACTTAATTTAATTATCAACCATCAAAACTTACTCGATGTAAGAAATCATCTTAAGATAGAAGAACATTATATTGACATTTAAAATACCAACCAATATATGATTGATCTCAACGGATTCGATCGCTCCTTGATCGAATTGCAAGATTTCAGAACTCTTCTAATTGGATTTAACTTGATTTGATATTCTATACAAGGTAAGATCTTTGTTTGGTTTAACAAGTCTCAATCGTTCACTATCTTCAACAAATTGATATTTTCATCCTCGCACTAATACCAAGTGTTGGAATCAGTTGGATCGTAAATGACAATGAACAATTTTTTTTTGTGGAACTCCCACGACTCTTTTAATAAGATTATCTCAAACTAAAACTTGACCCAAGAATTATAATACCCTACCTATCTGTTTATAATAAAACTTTGACTTGCTTCCTAATACTTCTAGTTAGACTCAAACTAAGAAACTAAATCAAACAATTAATAAAGAATTCTAAATATTATTTTAACTAAATTAAACTCCAAAGTAATATACTAAGTGTTAGATATTAGATGTCTGATTATCGATAATGTCAATGTCACTATTGAGGTACAATCTAAAGAGTTACCCTGGATAATAACAAAGTAATAACGTGTAATTGTTTTACGTTTTGGTTCATGAAACACTAATTAAAATGGTGGTTGATTATTTAAATTAATAACCATAAATCAATCCTTTTGTGAAATAATTAATAATAATGAATTAAGCGATTTAATGTTTTACAGTTAAACATTTAAATATTTATAGTTTATTTAATTAAATGTTAATTAATAAACCACAAAGGTTGTTGATAATTAAACATTGATTATCAAAGGTTATTAAAAGTGAGTAAACCAGTGTTCAAAATGAAAATATGGAATTATATATAAATAAGGGATTAGGAGCAACACTAATCTCCTAACCCTAATTTCTCTGGCTGTCGTCACACCAAGTATCCCCCCTTGTGTTTGCTCGGCCGAACATCACTAATCACCGCCACCACTGCTGCCGGTTGTTCATCCAAAATGGCAATCGTTGTTAAATTTAGATCTTTTTCATGAATTTGCTCATCTAGCAAGAGTGTTGTCGATTCAAGGTGTAAAGCTTTAATCTTTATCATCATGGTATAAGCTTTATACTGATCCATGATGGAATTAGTTTAATCGCGTGTAACTGGATGTCTGATTTTGAGAAATTGTTTTAGCTCACTTTGATAAAAAATAAATACTTTCAGTAACTTATTTGTTAAAGTTCACCCACGATACCTAACACATTATTAAGTTAAACTATTAGTGTTATGGTTTGGTGAGCACTTGTTTTAGATGTATTTTTAGAGAATTCTTAATTCCACATACCTTAGTTATTAAATTATTTAAACTATATGTGTACAACATCATTTTGTCATAAGACTTTTTACGGGTTGATTTTTCATACATTTTATTGATATCACCAACATCCCTACTTGAACTAGATGTTGATGATGTATCATGAGCTTTATTAGCCATCAAAGGAGATTTTACAAGTTTGAATCAAGACATTTATGGCTTATTGTCATATATAGGTATTTTATTAGAATAACTTTCCTTTGCCATCTGTGATGGTGACCTAGTAGTTCTTGCCTCTTTTACATGCAATATTGGATTAAATCTAAATCTCTAACCTCATCTTGGTCTACATTTGGTGACTGAGCAACTGACTACCTCATCACCTCTTATACCAACTTGGTTGGTGTATAGTGTAAGTCATAGGTAAAAGGAGAGCTAGTAGTATTGTGATCAATATTTTTATATAATTAAAACATAGGATTGGCTTAAAAGGTGGATATTGTTTAAGTCTTATGATATTAGAATTATCAGAAACTACATTCTTTATTATGAGTGCAATGGCAGTCGTGGCTTCCCTCTTAGTTCAACAAAGTCCTTTTGTGTGGACCTTTGAGTGGTTTTGACAAAGGTGGAGGCTAAGGGCTATTAACCAAGTAAACACCCTTGCAGGATCATGTAAAGAGTGGTCAATACAATCAGTCTCATAATAAGGAGAGCTTTAGAACACTTAACAGATCAAATGGGGAATCGCGTTTGTGTAAGATGACACTAAGAACACAAGTAAGTAATGAGACTGAACTAAGAACAAGAACAGAGAAGTATGATTGTCAAGGATGTTGTATATTGCTCTCAAGTTCTATTACAAGTGTTACAAAGCATAAAAGAAATACAAGGACCTAAGATACTTTATACTACATCCTACCACCATTAATACTTAGAAAGACAGTTGGAAACACTAATCTAGACAACAAGATCAATTTAGAGTCAAAAGGCGGATTACCTTTTGACTAGTGACTATGACATGCCATAGCTCACATGCTTTTCTAATATAAAAAGGTTTACAGGTACAAAGTAGGAAGTTACAGACAAAGACCATAATCTACAGTTTACAAAAGCATGGACTTTTCACCAACTTGTATAAGTTGGTGAGTCTTCAGAGTTGCAGCAGAAAGTGTGTCAGCTTTATGAAAAGTAGATCAGAGAAAGCATGTCTTCTCTATCTTCAAAAAAAATCAATCTTCACAGCAAATTGGATTCGGAAGACTTTGTCTTTGAAGCTTCAGAAGACTTCATCTTTGGCTTCGGAAGATTTGGACTTTGGCTTCGGAAAATTTTGCACTTAGAATATTTTCTATAGAGTGTAAAACTTCCAAAGCAACTTTTACCTTGTACATCGGTGCATGCATGCAGGAAGATCCTTGGTTGTTTTGTCTTCTTTGGTTGCATCAGCCTTATAATCTTCTAATATAACCTTACAAACTCCCCCTAGGCTGATGCTACCAAAACAGAGAAGTTCTTTGGATGTTGAAAGTCCTTATTAGGATCAAGACCATACCTTTCTTCATCATCTGGTCAGGTCCCCTCAGACTCTCATAATATCTTCTCATGTCATGGAGATTATGTAGAGGAAGATCAAGCATGTCTTGCCAGAAATAGACATCTTGACCTCCTTGATCTCTGATGACATACCATCTGTCTGGATTAGCAGCAAAAGTCCAGGACAAGATGGGTCTTCCAGTTGCAAGAGGCTCTACTTGAATAGGAGTTGGTTGAGCAGCCTCTTCTTGCATAACCTCAGGATGCTCTGACTCATCTTGAGTTGTAGAGGTGGATGCCTTGGTCTTCTTCTTGGAAACACTTTTCATGGCCATCCTTTTCCTCCTCTTTGAAGTCTTTAACTGATAGGACTGGTTTTTAACACCAGGTTGTTCTACTATTTTCACTCAGTTGGGTTCTCTTCTCTCACAGGTTTAGAAGGAGAGTGAAGAGGACCCTGTTATGGATCAGAAGATGAAGTTGGTTAAGATGTAGCTCTATGTCCAGGTTTTGTTGTCTCAAGGGGTTCAACCTTTACCTCAACTTTAGATTGAGCTGGACTTGGTGAAGAATGCAAGTCAACCAGCTCTCCCTTCTTAATCTTCTGCTTGATCACTCTGATATGCTCATCCATAATGGGTAGAGACATTGGACCAAGCCTTTTTTAGGAGAATCCATACAATTTCAAGAATCTCATCATCCTTTGTCTGCCAGCAGACTTCTTTCGACTCTTTTGGATGATGGCTCTTGACTTTGTAGCTTCTTCCTTTAGTTTTCTCTTAGCAGCTTTTCTTTCTTCGGTGACTTGTTGCTCCAGCTGCTTGAGATACTCACATTCAACATAGTCAAATGATAAGGGAAGAAGTGCAAATGCCTTATAGAGTCCTATGGCACTCAGGTAGTTGATCATGTTCAGTTTCTCAGCTTTCTTGTCTACCTAAGGTTGTGTAGTTGTCACAGCCTCTTTCTCAGGGCTTTCCTGAACTGGGGAGAGGATAGAAGCATGCTTGTAGAGTCTTTTCTATCTCCTTTCTTCCTTTATCTTGAGGAGCAATGTTGCATCCTCTACCTCTTTCCTCTCCTTTGACAATTCCTTGTCAGCCAGTTCACTTAGTTCATCTAAGGGGAGAGATATGAGTTCATCAATGTTGTAGTTCCTGGTCCCCAGGTAGTTTAGCCAGGCTGCCCTCAACTCATCATTCTGAGTATTTGGCCTAGGGGCAGCCCTGATGGTAGCTTCCATGAAGCCTGGAGGCCCTCTTGAACTCTCTCCCCTTAGCTTCCTCTTCCTCTCTCTCTACTCCTCCTTGATCTCCTCAAAGGTCATCTTCCTCTTCCCTTTGTCACGCACAGGCCTTGGTGAATCAGGATGGAGAGAGCTTTGGCCTTCATTACTTGGTTAAGTTGTCAAGCACTGTCCAGAGAGAGGTTGTGAAGCACCTTCACCAGCTAGTGCCTCACTGAGGGTAATGGGTGCTATAGAAGTTACTGTCTTAAGGTTCACAGGTTCAACTTCGAGGCCTTCAGTAAAGGTTTCCCCTTCGAATCTAATCTTAGGGTCCACCTCAACATCCAGTTGACCAAAAATCTCACCTGCTAGCCTCTGTCTATATAATCTTGATCTTAGCTTGAATTCGTCTAGCACCCTTTCTTGAATCCTATCTGCTAATCTTGTAGCTTGTTTGTTTTGACTTGGGTTGACAAGTGGAAGATCAATTAGATGGATGTACTCATAGAAACTCAGGTTTAAAAAGTTGAAGATTTCCTGTTGACCCTGAGATCTGGAGATGATAAGAGCTCTTCTATCTGTGTCATACCTCCATCCATTGATTGGATTCTCAGAGTGATGAGATAGGGTAGGCATAGCTTTGGGGATACCCTCCTCAAACAAGCTTTGTAAGAGTGAGTCCACATCCATGTGGACTTGGGCAAGTAAGTACATATTTACGTAGACTTGAAAAGGTTGCTGAGTATGGACCATTGCAAGTGAGGGTGGTGAATCCTCAAAATCCATACTCTGTGAAGAACTCCCAGGTTCTGTGGTCATTCGGACTTTCTCCCCCTTTTTGGTAGCATCACCTTCTTGTATAAGTGAGCTAGGGGTTAGTTCTGTCACATCCATAGGTTCTTGTGGACCTGGTTGAGTTCTCCTGAGTGGTCTCTCAACTAACTTGTCCTTGAGATCGATAATCTCAAGTTGCTGATCATTAACCCTCCTTTGTAAGATAGTCACCTGAGATTCCTGGTGACTTATCTTTGAGACTAAATAGGTGCATGTTTTAGTCAGTTGTTGCACCTTTAGTTTCAGACTCCCCTCATCTTCATTAGAAGAATCACGGGCGGATGAGAGAATAGAACCAAGGTCTTCTTCCACATCACCAGCACTTTGTTCTTGGTTGCTGGATTTCTCCTGCATCATGACAACTTCAATAGAAGTGTTAAGAGGCTGGGTTGCCATGGTTGAGGTCTGAATAATGTAATCACTTGTTGAAGTGAAAGCCTCTTCCATATGGACCCCCTAAATAGGTTCAGGGAGATCCACCTCAGTAGTAGGTGGATGATGTGGGCTAGACATGGGTGAGACAGGAGTACTCATCTCTCCTTGAGTAGGGGTGGAGAAGAGAGACTCATGATACTCATTAAAGCCCATGTCTTCATCATCATAGAATTCAAGGTTTAGGATTGGCTGGCTTAGATCAAGCGGCTGGGAATGATAACTGTCCCCTGAAGGTTGTTCACTATATTGTTTAGACTCTAAGTGAAGGCGTAAGGCTATGGGGGTTGTGATCTCATCAGGCTGAGAATGAGGGACCTTAGTATTGATCATATGTGAGATAGGAGTGGTTTGCTCCTCAGGAGAAGTGGGAGCTCCAGTGTCCACTACCTCCTGTATGGGTGATGATATAGCGGCCTGCATAAGCTAAGTAGCATGTGCAAGGGTTAGTTTGGATTTTCTCTGGTAAGTGATGGTTATTTGTGGCTGTATAGGTGGTTGGGAAGTAGAATGAGTTGGTTCAACACTAGCTGGTGCTGCTAGGTTGTCACCTTGAGCAATGAGCTCTAACATTTTTAGGACAAGGGCTGTTTCTACCCTTGAGAAGCCAACAATTGGCTTCCTTATCTGTCCTAATTTTAGAATATTACCTGTTCCCCTCAACTGTGAGCCCAGTTCACAGTTGAGAATGTGCTTGACATATCTAGGAAATATGTAATAGTCTAAGAAGTCTAACTTTGCAAGTAAATTGGTATAAACAAATTGTGAATACCTGAACTTGACCCCCTGAACCATCCCACGGACTATAAAGGAAATGTCTTCTGGAATCTGGTCCCAACCTCCATGCTTGTTGGATAAGCTATGAATAATGACATGGAGGAGGTACTTCCACTGAGAGGAGACCTTCCCCTTTCTGAAGGTCCTGACTGAGAAGTCATATTCATAGCCTATCTGCTCAAAGTAGTGGTTAACAACATATTTTGGAAAGGACAAATCACCTTCTACATCATCCAGCTGAAGATTAGTGTTTATGAAGGCTGGAGTGATAAAGATTATCCTCCGCTGCACTATGGCAGATAGTGCGTTCTCCCCATCCATGGTGACCTCTTAGCAGGTCCTCTAGAATTCCAACAACTGATCCTCATTGAGAGGAGGATCAATGGTGTGGGAGGTGAAGTAGTTCGTCAAAGAAAGGTAACAGCAAACCTCTGAGAAACCAGGATCTTTCTCAGAGTCTAACAAAGCCACTTGATTATGTTGCCTGTGAAGATGCATGGAGAAATCGGGTTGGTTTCTGCGGTCAGGGTTGGCCATTTGAGGTAGATTTACAGAGAAGGAAGATAAGAACAAAGGTGGTTTGTGGGTGAAATTAGGTTAGAGAAAAATGCAGATGAAGAGGATAGTGAGAAAAGGGGGAACTGTTGAGAGAATATATATGAAATGGATTTAAGACAAAGTTAAAGCGAAAGAATAAACTTTAAAATCCGAAAGTCAGTCCCACCTCTGAAAAAGTACCCAAAAAGGAAGTTTTCTTGGAAGTTGAAAATCTTCAGAAGGTAATCTTGCTTCGGAAGTTTTAAGAAAAAACTTCTAAAGCCAATTTGGCTTCGGAATATATTCTTAAGATTTGTGAAAATTTTGCTTCGAAAGAAAAATACTTAGAGAATTTTTCTTCCTAGACATATTTAGTTTCGGATGAAATTATGACTTGGGAGTTTTATTCTAAACAGAATAAATCTTCCAAGACTTAATTGCTTTCAGAAGAATATTGTCCTTCAAATACATGTAAGTACTTAGAAGCATATTTAAGCTTCGGAAGATATCTTCAGAATTTCTTTCGAAAGTAAATTTCTTATAAGTAGTTATTTGATTTGAAGACATAATTTTCTTCCGAATGCAACTTGAAATCTTTTGAAAGA
Source organism: Flaveria sonorensis (assembly GCA_025506505.1). Classification (NCBI taxonomy): domain Eukaryota; kingdom Viridiplantae; phylum Streptophyta; class Magnoliopsida; order Asterales; family Asteraceae; genus Flaveria; species Flaveria sonorensis. Next base: position 18,106,018 of record CM046424.1, read on the forward strand.
AAATATGTTTGGAAAAATTTTCAAAAATCTAAGGAATATCATTTTAAAGATTTTCTTCCAAAATAAACTGGGCTTATGAAGGTTATAAAATAGACAACTTAGGACATAAGATTTTAGAAATAAAGTTGATTTAAGTTTAAGAAAATCTACTCAAAGTTAATCTTCCTAATAACTGATACAAGATATTTGAATCTCTGTTCATCAAGAGCTTTAGTGAACAGATCAGCAAATTATTCATTCTGTTAACTTTGACTAGTTTGATTAATCCCTTTTCAAAGTTATCTCTAATCAAATGATACCTGATGTTGATGTGTTTTGTCCTTGAGTGTTGCACAGGATTTTCTATAGTGGAGATAGCACTGTTGTTGTCTATATGGATGGGAGTCTCTTTGAAGTTGAATCCATAGGCCAGTATCTGATTCTGAATCCAAAGCACTTGAGCATAGCAACTTGCAGTAGTAATGTATTCAGCTTTAGCAGTTGATGCAGACACACAGGATATTTTCTTTCATTACCATGAGACAATCCTTCCACTAAGGAATTGACATCCCCCAGATGTAGACTTTGCAGTCATGTTGCAGCCACCATAGTCACTATCTGTATAGGCATACAGATTGAAGTTAGAATTCTTTGGATACCAAAGGCTAAGTTTAGGAGCACCTTTGAGATACCTAAGAATCCTCTTGACAACAACCAGGTGTGACATCTTGATGTTGGCTTGATATCTTGCACAGATGCATATGGAAAACATGATATCAGGCCTGCTGGCTGTGAGATACATAAGAGACCTAATCATATCCTTGTAGAGATGCTCATCCACACACTCCCCTCAAGATCAAGTCCAAGGGAGTGGTTTCTGGCTATGGGTGTCTTAGCAACCTTACAATCAGTTAAGTTGAATCTTGTAAGTACGTTTTGTACATACTTTGACTGACTTATGAAGACGCCATTATCAACTTGCTTCACTTGAATTCCCAGAAGGAAATTGAGTTCCCCTATGGCAGTTATTTCAAACCTATTCTTCATCAGCCTCTCAAAGTCTTTGCAGAGCTTTCGATTAGTTGACCCGAAGATAATGTCATCTACATATACTTGAACCAACATTAAGTCATTCCCTATTCCTTTGATGAAGAGAGTTCCATCTATAGTACTCCTCTTGTAGCTATGTTGATAGAGATACTGAGATAGTGTCTCATACCACTTTCTTAGAGCTTGCTGCAGCCTATAAAGAGCTTTATCAAGCTTGCAGACATAATCAGGATGATCTGGGTCTACAAATCCAATTGGTTGTTTGACATACACTCTTCATCAATCACCCCATATAGAAAAGCAGGCATGACATCAAGTTGGTAGGCCTTGAAATCCTTGGATGCAGCAAAAGCCAAGAATATTCTTACAGCTTCAAGTCTTGCCACAGGAGCAAAAACATCTGTGTAGTCGATTCCCTCTTCTTATGTGTATCCTTGAACAACTAGTCTGGTGTAAGGCCTATTCCCGGGAAGCCCCATAGTTGGTCATTCATAGCACATTATACATTAAAATACATTGAAGTGAGAAATCATGGTAGCGGAATAATTAAACAAAAACCATTTCATGCTATTAATAATAACTTTTGTCAAGAAATACAGTGTTGTTACAAGTTTCAAAAGAACATTTAGTTGTATTACAAGACAAAAATATCATCTCTGCCTAACATGGATGCCAGTCTTCCCTGTATCCTCAGTTCTTTCCCCATCCTTTACAGCCCTTTACACTTCAGTCACTACTAAAGGCAACACATTCTGCATGACGTTGTAGACCTCATCAGCAATAGCTTCATTTACCGTGGATTTGAGGGTAGCTGATCCTTCACCCTCTTTGTGACTATGGAGATCTGTGTCCTCTTGAACCATCTCAGAAGCCTTAGCTTTGCTCCTGGTGACACGTGGCCTAGTAGTACGCCCGCCACAAGCACCATCTCGGGTAGCCTTCCTAAATTTTCTACCCGCCATAACGATCTACTTCCTATACGATTCAAGCACCAACAAGGTCATTCAAGGTAATAGCTCAGATTATGTCAAGTAAGTAAGTCTTTAATTATAGTAGCCAGTTGTGATTAGCCACTTACTTTAATCTTCATTCCCCAAGCCTTTCCTATCCTGACTACATCAGCATCCAAATCTACTAAGCACATAAATCAAATAGCACACACACATAAAACTGGTTAACTTTAAGAAAATTACCTGAGGGTTTTGAAAATAATTTACCCAATTCTCTTAAACTTTGGTTTTGATACCAACTTGTAAGGCCCTGTTCCCAGGAAGCCCCATAGTTGGTCATTCATAGCACATTACACATTAAAATACATTGAAGTGAGAAATCATGGCAGTGGAATAATGAAACAATAACCATTTCACGCATTGATAATAACTTTTGCCAAGAAATACAACGTTGTTACAAGTTTCAAAAGAACATTTAGTTGTATTACAAGACAAAAATATCATCTCTGACTAACATGGATGCCAATCTTTATTTGTCGAGTAGCTTCAACCTCGTGCCATCCCAAGCAACCTCGTTACCTGCCAACTAATATGCATATAAAAAGTCAGTATTGCTGAGTGAGTTCTAGTTTTGATAATATAGAAAATATACATTTTGCAAGCTTCACTTGGTGATCATTCATCATTATACATAATCGTTCATTAGGAAATTCTTTCTTTCATTATATTTCACTTTCATTGTTTAGGATTGCACAAAGAAAGAGCCTATATTATAGGTTGGCAACAAATGAACCCCTGTCAGTACACATTTATAAGTGGTAGCTAACCCCTGACCATTGACCCACACTGCTATGCATGAAGCCTTCTCATGAATACAGATCCCATTGATTTTATGGTCAATTACAAGGATTAGACCCCAGACGTGCATTCTTTGGGCTGAAACAGCCACACATCAGTTGAGCAAACCACCTCCAAGGTCGTGAACCTCTATTGGTTTTGCTTGAAAGGCTTTCCATTTATTATAAGGGCCTGGGGGTAACATTCCTTTAGTTCCGCTGTCTTCTTTTATTTCTTTGTGTCCACTTGGTTATGAATAATAGTTTTAAAATATTCATCACCTTATAATCACATAACATGAAACATAATAAATATTATCCATAACAGCAGGCCATAAGAAAAGAATCAAACATTAGTAACATCAAACAAGCATAATCTTTCATTATACATAAGTACTTAACACTTAAATTCTATTCCCAAAATTTCAGAATAATTCTAAGTGTTCACAACGCATGAGTAAGTTATACAGCGGATGGCTTAAATGCTAAGTGTCCACAGCGCATGAGTAAGTTATACAGCGGATGACTTAAAACATTCTAAGTGTCCACAATGCATGAGTATGTTATATAGTGGATGGCTTAAAACATTCTAAGTGTCCATAGCGGACAGTCTAAAGTATTTAAGGGTCCATAGTGGACAGTTTATGTCCATAATGGACAACATGCATAATTTTCTAAGTGTACACAACGGACATGCAACGTCCACAACGGATATGCAAAGTCCACAGCGGATAGTTTATGTCCACAGTGGGCAACATGCATAATTCTCTAAGTGTACACAACGGACATGCAATGTCCACAGCGGACAGTTTATGTCCACAGCAGACAACATGCATAATTCTTTAAGTGTACACAGCGGACATGCAACATCCATAACGGACATGCAAATTCCACAGTGGACAGTTTATATGCCTAAGTGTCCATAGCGGGCACTTAGTATCCACAGCGGACGGCATGCAAATATCTCCAAGTGCCCAAAGCGGACGTACAAAGTCCACAGCGGATAGCATGCTCCACCTGCAATCCAACTTACGCAGTTTCTAATCCCAAACATCATTTCTAACATACCCTTAGCATAGATCTTTGAAGATACACACTTAAACATAACAAACAATCACTTAACATCATGGAAATCTTTAAAACACATACATTTTTGTAAAAATTCATTTTAATAGTGGAAAACATAGTTTATTTAGTAACATCATTTTTAGTACTTATATCAGCCCCAAATAAGTAGAAAATCATTAAAATAGGGGATCTAGAACTCACCTTAACAGCTTTTGAGTCAAACACAGCAAACCCGAGAGCAACACCTAGAGTTCTAGCACCTAAACACACAAGAACAAACAACTAAACACATAGAAACACATAGAACTCGGTCCAGAAGCTGGAATTCAACTGAAACAAAGAAGAACACCTTAAAAATCTTACCTTCTTGAAGAACTTTCCACTTTCTCTCTCTAAATCCTGGATGGGAGCTTCTTCACTCTAAAACCGGATAATTGTGCATGAGAGAGAGGGGTATGGGTGACCATATTACTTTTTTTTTGAACCCATTATGGGTAGGTTTTCCCCTTGCACACTTTTAACCCCTTACTTTGAAATAACACCCTTTGTTCTTCCTTACTTGCATTTCTTTTCTTTTTTACTGAATTTTTTTCCGGATGTTACATCTGGCCTTGTTCTTGATGACAAGTCCTCTATCATCCTTCTTGTTTCTAAAAACCCACTTGGTTCCTATAGTAGTCTTCCCATAAGGAAGAGGACATAGGTTCCAAACCTTTTGTCTTTTGAATTGAAGCAGCTCCTCTTGTATTGCTTCAACCCAACTTCCATCCTTCAAAGCCTCATCAACTTTCTTTGGCTCTATCTGGGACAAAAAGCAAGAGTATAGACAAACATTTTTGTCATGGGTTTGTCCTCTTGTTCTCACCTCTGTATCAATATTATCAATGATGTTTATGGTGGGGTGTGACTTGTAGATCCTGAGTTGAGGGATCATAGCAAGTTGATTGGAAAGATCTAAATTAGAGAAATTCAGATCTGGCAATGGAGTATCACCCACTACATCAGCACACTTATCAAGAGAGGCTTGATCCAATGAGTGTGTGACATCATTTATGTTGTCTTCTATGGAGTGGTTATCAGCATCAAGAAATTCTTGATCAATATCACCACCTCTATTTCCTCCTACATTTGAAGCTCCTTCACTTGAGTTTTGAACCTCTGAGCTGGAATTTGTAGGCATCGTAGATGTATTAGCTAAATTTGTCAGGTTTGTCCTGATAGGATCTTCACTTAAAGGGTTAGTTACCACTAGAGCTGAAGTAGTTTTCTTGCTTGGTCTTCTTAGCTCAAATCTTGGGTTAGGATCTCCTTTTGATAGGTTACATGTAGATCCTGAAACATTCTCACAAGACTTGTTAAAATAGTTGGTAACTAAATCAAGATCAAATAGTCAATCAAGACCAGAACCTTTCACACTAGGAGTGTGCTCATTGAAGGTCACATTGGCTGACTCTTTAACTACTCTAGTTCTGAGATTGTATACTCTATAGGCCTTAGCTTGGGAAGAGTATCCGATAAAGTGTCCATCATCTGATTTCTCAGCAAATTTGGCTACCTGATCTTTGGTATTCAAGATAGTGTAAGGACATCCAAATGACCTGAGGAAACCAATGAATGGTCTCTTTTTGTGCCACAGCTCGTAAGGAGTCTTACTATGAGTCTTAACCACTAAAACTCTATTCTGCACATAGCAGGTTGTGTTGACTGCCTCAACCCAGAAGGTGATGGGCAGTTTAGAGTCAGACATCATGGTTCTTGTAGCCTCAATAAGTGACCTGTTTCTTCTCTCAGCAACACCATTACAGGATCAGTTTTGACTGTAAACACAGAACTCACTAAGTCTCAATTGATCAGAAACACAGAATCTCAAACTAAAGTTGATAATAATATACGAAGTTAATGAACAAGAGAATGGTTTTCAAGAGACTTGTATATATTACTTCTCAACTCAGTATTATAAGACTCTTAAGCTCATGCTACATAAGTTACAATGAGAAACTATATATACTACTATCTACAGTTGGTTATACTTGGAAAACCAACTAGAATCTACTACTAGAAAAATACTACATTGCTAGAAGTAAAGTATCTAAGATAAAATAATATCCTAGATAAGGTAGTCATGATAGGTCCATGACTTACCTTTTGGCACCAACTAAGAATGGTATCTGTACTAAGTTGAAAAGGTGAACAGTGGATTAAAGTATGGTCAACTACATGGGTTAGGAAAAGCAACATGCAATGTATCAGAGTCTGTCAAACAAACCATACTTTTGTCCACTGGTTCATAGTTGATTCTTCCAAAGCTAAATGGCTTCGGAAGAATAAGTTCTTTCGAGGCCATTTATACTTCAGAAGAAACAACTTCTTCCGAATCTTCTACAGGTCTTTATGACTTTATTCTTTGGAAGACTTTATCTTGGATCTTCTAAGTGTGAATACTTCGGAAGGAGAACTCTTGGTCTTTGGAAGACTTTGTTCTATCCTTCGGAAGTTCTTCACATACTTCGGAAGGAAAACTACTTAGTCTCGGAAGACGTAGTTTTCCTCCGGAAGCTCTTCAGACATCATGCTTCGGAAGATCTTTGACATGGCTGCGGAAGAGTAGTTTTGTTTTTGGAAGACTTCTTCAACTTGTACACAAAATTGTTCTAAGTGTTGTTTTGGTTGCACCAGCCTCATATGATCCAACAAATTTGTTCTATCCCTAGGCTGATGCTACCAAAACTTCACTTCTTCTTTCTCTTCAAGACCTTCAACACCAAGGAAAGCAGATATCTATCTGTCTCTTTGTTTTTCCCTGATGTGGTAGTGAGGAGTTTTTACAGGTCATTTGTAGATAATAAATCCAGTCGATTGCTCTGAATGACATGTACATTTTGCTGTATCCCTCTTAAGAGAGTTAGTTGATGGGAAAGGTAGTCATATTCCCATTTAACTATAGGATCTGAAGTGGAGCCCTCAACCATCTGTAGAAAGGTCTTCCCTTTTGTGGTTGTGCCTTCTTCATCACCCTGTGCACTCCTTTTCAACTCTTCTTCAATCTTATCCTTCTTTATGAGCTCGGCTAGATGAAGGCTGCTTAAATGATTTCTGATGTGAGCAGCTATCTCAGAGTTGGAGGGATTGGAGAATGGCTTCTCTGCTAACTCAGCAATGTCAAATCTGCTGGAATGTAACAAAGATGAAGTGTCAGCCCTAGTAACTTAACCATTCTCCCTTTCCATAGCAAAGCTATGGGAATCTTCATCGAACCTCCACTAGACAATTTGCTTTCTAGGATAGAGGGGTTTTGTTGGTAGTTTGTCCCCTTTCCTAGTGTCCAGTAGAGTCACCAACATTCTTCTTAACTTCTTCTCTACTTCATCAAGGAATGCATCTCTTGTGAGGGAAATGGAAGAGCCATCAATGAAAGTTAGCGGGATGGACTCTTCCTCACTAGAGATGTCGCTCAGTGTTGTGCAATTTGTGAGCTTCTTCTTTATCTCCTTGAATTCTTCTAAAGTCAGGGGTTTTGATGGATCAGAGGATGGTTTGGTTTTTGAGTGGGTTCTTGGTTGTGTTTTAGGTTGTAAGATAGGTTGTAGTGGTGGTTGGTGGGATGCAGTGGGTGATGGTATAGGTAAGGTTGATGGAGAAGGTTCAGGGGTGAAAGGTTCTGTTTTGATGGAGAAGGGAGACGGTGTAGGTTGTGTTTTGGGTAGTGGTTTGGGTGTTGGTTTGGGTGCCATCCTCTGAACACTAGGAGTTTGAGCAACCTCCTGCCTTCTTCCTAAGCGAATGTCAGCTTTAATGTCGCTGACTTGCTGTTGTAGGGTTTTGATCGACATGGGATCCACTTGCCTGCCACAGAAGCCGTGAGCTCGGAGATAGGATTTCATCCAATCCTTGTCTCCCTTCTTTTTGGAAGCCGCAAGTTCTCCCTCTACCTCTTTTTTCTTTTTTCTCTCAACTTCTCCCTAGCAGCCTTCTTCCTCTCCTTGTTTATTAGATCTTGTTCTTTGTGAAAAAGAAACAAGATCATGTCATTTTGGTAAGGTGCCAGCTCCTCTTGAGAATAGTCTCTATTATAAAGAAAGGCTATTCTCTCCATTCTCTCCCTTTTCATGGCTTCTTCCTTCTTCTTCCTTCTTTCCACCTCTTTGGCCAACCTTCCTGCTTCTTCCTTTTCTTTGTTTAGCAAGGTTGCCTTTTCTAGTTTCACAAGCTCATCAGTTGGGAGTAGAAGAGTTTCTTCGTTGGCTACTCCTAGGCTGATGAGCCTGTCAATGATTTCCACCCTCCTTTTATTATTGAGACTTGCTTGGGCGGCTATTACTGCTTTGCTACTAGCAGCCAACAACTTTCCAGTATCAAGTCTACCTTTCTTCTTTAGCTTCTCCAATCTTTCCTCTTCTAGTAGCTCCTCAGCAGTAAGCTTTCTCTTCCGCTTAGGATTAGAAGAAGATTCAGCCTTTGGGAACTCAGGTTCAGAAGATTCAGGTTGGAGTGAGGGTGTTTGAAGTAGTGGTTCTTGTAAGAGAGGGGTTGTAAGGAAGTCATCACTATTAATCTCAGAGGCTAGTTCAAAGATTGCCTTTGTGATGAACAGATCACTGGACAATGATAACAGTCCAATTATTCCTTCAACAGCTTGGATTTCTGCCTCGGAAGTAACTGGAACTGCATCACCTGTCCCATCCAAAACAGTTGTTGGGCCATCAGTCTGTACATCCCCTTCGAAGTTAATCTTGGGTTCAGTAGAGACCTTAGGTTGACCAACTTCCTCTTTAGAGGTAGGTGGTGCATTCAGCCTTTGAATCTCTTCAGCTCCAAAGTAGGCGATAGCTAGATCAGGGGAGGGTTGTTCAATGGAAGAGCTCAATAGAAATTTGGTTAGAAACTTATTGAGATCTATGAGCATCCTTTGGTCCACTTGAAAGGTAATGGGAGCTAGTTGAGGGAAGACTGTTGTAGGGTGATGCAGCTGGGGGTAAAAGATAGATAAGGCATCAGGAGAGGTTGTTGCTATGGGGTAAGTGGGTTCCTCATGATGTTGTTTCTGTACATTCTCCCCCTTTTTGGTAGCATCATCTTGAGAAGTAGATGAGCTGGAGGAAGAACTTAAAGAAACTTGAATAGGTACGTGCCTGACAGACTTCTCAATCTGTGTCTCAGCTAGTTTAGCCTTGAGATATTCAATCTCAAGTTGCTGAGTTGCAAACCTGTCCTCTAAAGTCTTAACCTTTTATTCAAGGTTTGAGACTTTAGAAAATAGGTCTTTGATAATGAGTTACAGTCTACCATCATCTTCCTTTGAAGAATCATATGGAAATGAGATAACATGCCTGGCATGTTCATCATCACCACTAGTTATGGTTTCTCGGCTCCCTGGATACCCTTCCCTACTGATGTCCTTTTCAGAAACATCAATTGGCAAGGTTGCCGTAGACTCAATCTCACTGATGTCACCACTTTCCTGAGAGGCCAGTGAGACACTCTCAGTAGTGGCGGCTGGGCCTACATGAGTCACCTCCACACCAGTTGGACTCACCTTAGTTTGGCTAAACTAATGTTGGCTAGATATTAGAGGTTCCCTAGGGCTCAGTTGATCTTGATAGAGGTATTGTAGATCAACATCATGGCACTGACAAAACATAATATCCTTATCAAGTTGGATTAAAAGGTCAGTGAAGGATAGAGAGGTTAATTCTAATGACCCAGGACCTTGGTCAGCACCTAATGGCTCTTCTGCAATAGCAGATGTGCCAATGATGTGGTTGTCCCTTTTTGGTTGCTCAGGGGAGTGTTGGGACTCACCCTGAGAGCTAATGGCTTGTATTTATGTTCATCAGGTTAAGACTGAGGTGACTCAACACTGATATTGAGGTCGATGGTGGAGGTAGGTATGACCTCTGGCTGAGTGGGAGCCCTGAGTTCCACTCGAGCCTTTTTGGTGTGAACAGTGGGGACCTGATCAATCAGAGTAGATTGATCAAGGGTTCACTTGGGGTGTATGGTGTATGTAAAATTAATTGGGTGGGAAAAAGTAGTTGGCATTTGAGTGGGGAGGTCTGGTGTGGGTTCATCGCCTGCTGGGCTTGCAAGGATGTCACCAGGAGCCGTTGGCTTAAGCATAACTAGCAGAAGATCAGTGAATCTCCCCGTGAAATTGGTGGACACCTTTTTCAAGGTCTTGAAGATGTCCGGCCTCATGTGTGGGACCATGAGAGTGTCTTCACGTTGTAGTCTACTCTGATCCAGCTCACAGTTTATGATATGCTGAATGAACCGGGGACACATGAAAAATGAATCCCGAGTAAGATTTCCTTGCAAATTGTTTAGCACAAACCTTGAAATATTGAAGCTGAGGCCTTTTACCATTCCATGGACTAGGCATCCTAGATCATATGGGATTTGATCCAACCCCCTGATTTGTTAGATAGGCAGTGTAGAATGACGTACAACAAGAATTTCCAGTTGTAAGAGAAATTAAACTTGTAGATAGTGGACTTGTGCCCATCACCACCATATCCCATCTGAGTATATGTGTTTGCTAGCTCAGATTTGGGGAATTCAGTCGGGGCGCCTTTGTCATGAAGCTCCAGATGCTCCCTTTTGGTAGATTCAGAAATAATGATCTCTTGTCTGCTGATTCTTGACCTGATGACCCTCTCATCGTTTAGAGTTTCATAACGACCGTTTGCCCAAAACTCGATCATGTGATTAGAGTATATGGTGGGGTTTACGGTGAGGGTGGTAAAGTATGTGGAGTGAAACAAAAAATTGATGATGGAGGTAAAGTCAGCATCCTTAGAAGAGTCAAGGATGGCGACTTGGTTATGTTAAGGATTAAGAGTCATAAGAAAGCATGGTTGGCTTGATGGAATTTTGAGAGAGAGTGAAGATGATAATGGGAGTATTAGGTTTCAGTGGTGGTAAAAAGGGTAAAGAAAGAGAGTCGGAAGTTTTAAATAGGGGGTAAAAGACCATGCCGATAAGGTGAAAAGACAGTTTGGGAGTGTACTTGAGTACGGCGGCAAGGTAGATAATTTAAAATATTCCAAAAAGATTTTAATCTTTACACAGTGGGGCCCAAAGGTTTCTGTTACATAGTAAAAGTTTTCTTCCGAAGGAAAAGTTGCTTCCAAGAGAAAAGACTTCTTCCGAGTGTAAGTTAATAGCCTTTGGAAGTAAATTTGATCTATGATCAAATTTGCTTCCAAGGGTAAAAATTCTTCGGAAGAGAATACTAAAGTGAAGGAATTTACCTTCGGAAGATATAAAGATCTCTTCCAAGAGTAAATTTCTTTTCGGAAGAATTTCCACTTAGAAGAAAAACTTTAGTAACAAGGCTTAGATTGTAATTACACAACACAAACAAGACACATTTTAAAAGGTTTCAAAAGAAATAAACTAGTCCAGGTTAATCATCCCAATAGCTGTGATTAAGTATTTAAATCTTTGTTCATCAAAGGCTTTGGTAAACAAGTCAGCATATTGTTCATTTGAATTAACTTTTACTAGTTTAATCAAGTGTTTCTCATGAATATCTTAAATGAAATTATACCTGATATCAATATGCTTTGTCTTGGTGTGCTTGACTAGATTTTCTGTAATAGAAATAGCACTCGTGTTATCTATATGGATAGGAGTATTCATGAAGTTGAATCCATAGTCTAACATCTGATTTTGAATCCATAGCAGTTAGCACAGCAGCTCGCAGCAGCAATGTATTCAGCTTCAGTAGTTGATGTAGAGACATATGATTGCTTCTTACATTGCCAGGAAATTATCCTTCCACCAAGAAATTGACATCCTCCTGATGTGGATTTCTTGTTAATGTTACAGCCACCATAATCACTATCAGAGTACCCATAGAGATTGAAATCCTTATTCTTAGGATACCAAAGACCCAGTTTGGGAGCTTCTTTGAGGTATCTAAGAATCCTTTTGATAGCAATTAGGTGAGACACCTTGGGAGCAGCCTGATATCTCGCACATATACAAGTTGTAAACATGATATCAGGTCTACTAGATATGAGATATATCAGAGATCCAATAATTTCCCTGTACTATTGCTGATCAGTATCCTCCCCCTCAGAATCAGGACATAAATTATGATTTCTGGGTATAGGTGTCTTGGCTGTCTTACAATCTTTCATCTGAAATCTTTCTAAGATGTCCTTGACATACTTAGACTGATTGATAAAGAATCCTTCTTCCATCTGCTTTACTTGAATCCCAAGAAAGAAATACATCTTTCCCATGGAGCTTATCTCAAATTTCTTTCTCATGATGCTTTCAAAGTCTTTACACGTTTGGTCATTTGAAGAACCAAATATGATGTCATCGACATAGACTTGAACAGGCAGCATGTCCTTCCCAGATTTCTTTATGAACGATGTCTTGTCTATGGTCCCTTTAGTGTAGCCGTTTTTGAGGAGAAACTAAGACAAAGTCTCGTACCACAGCCTAGGTGCTTGATGTAGCCCATAAAGAGCTTTATCCAGTTTGCACACATAGTTGGGATGTTGTGGGTCTTCAAATCCAGGTGGCTGACACACATAGACTTGTCTGTCTGTATTCCCATACAAAAATGCACATTTGACATCAAGTTGATAGACTATGAAGTTCTTGGAGGCCGCAAAAGCAAGGAAGATTTGCACAGCTTCAAGTCTTGCAACAGGTGCAAAGACATCAGTGTAATCTATGCCTTCTTCCTGTGTGTATCCTTGAACAACAAGTCTTGCTTTATTCTTGATGATCAAACCTCTATCATCTCTTTTGTTTCTGAACACCCACTTGGTGCCAATTGAGACTTGACCAGGTGGCAAAGGACATTGGTTCCATAGCTTCAATCCAATTGTTGTCTTTGAGGGCTTCTTCCACCTTCTTTGGTTCCATTTGATAGAGAAAGCATGAGTACATGCATACATTCCCATTATGGGTCTAACTTCTTGTTCTCACACCTTTTGATACATCCCCAATGATGTTTTCAGCTGAATGATTGTTGTGTATCCTGAGCCTAGGAATCACATCTAGTTGCATAGATAGGTCTAGGTTTGAGAAGTTTTGCTCAGAACTTCGAACACCTTCTCCAGCTGATCTCTCACATTCATTCAATGAGGACTGATTGAATGAATGAGTGACATCATTAATATCAGTATGCTGTGAAGCAGCATCAATAGTTGCCTGTTCCTCCATGTCACTATCTTCATCAGCTTGGTGTTGAGTACTTGAATTGTCAACTTCTGGGATATGAGGCTCAGTGAGTTGACAATTTGTTGAATCTCCTTTGTTTCCTAAGATACCCATGCTTTCAGGACTTTCAGTAGTAGGAGCTTGTTCTTTATTTCTTCTTGGAGAATTGGAAATAGGTCTGGGTAGCTCAAACAATTGATCTTCGTATGGGTCACTTTGAGTTCCTGTTCCAGCTGAAACATTCTCACAAGATGGTTTAGAATAGTTTGGAAACAATTCTAAATCAAAAATATATTCAGGTCCATTTCCTCTAACACAAGGAGTGTGCTCATTAACAACAATGTTGGATGATTCCTCAAACTGTTGAGTTTTCATATTATACACGCTATAAGCAATAAAGGTGGAGGAATATCCAACAAAGGTAGCATCATCTGACTTTTCAGCAAATTTTGCTAAATTGTCCTTTGTGTTGAGTATGGTACACCAGCTACCAAAGGACCTAAGAAAGCTAATGAACGGTGGCCTCTTGTTCCATAGCTCATAAAAGGTCTTCCCATGAGGCTTAACAATGAGAACTCTGTTTTGCACATAACATGCGGTACTGACTGCCTCTACCCAGAAAGTTAGAGGCAGCTTTGAATCAGCTAACATTGTTCTTTTAGCCTCAATAAGTGTCCTGTTCCTCCTCTCAGCAATACCATTCTGTTGAGGAGTTCTAGGAGCACTATATTGTCTGGCAATCCCTTTTGAGTTACAGAATGTGTCAAGAACTTGATTCTTAAACTAAGTTCCTTGATTACTTCTAATGATTTCCACCTTGTGATCCTTTTGATTTTCAATTTTAGGATTAAAAGATTTTAAAGTTTTAGTTGTTTCATCTTTAGTTCTTAAAAAGAATACCCAAGTGAATCATGTAAAATCATCAACAATCACAAGGCAGTATGATTTCCTTCCAATGCTCATTATACTTATGGGACCAAAAAGATCCATGTATAATAAGTGTAATGGAGTGGTAATAGAGTTAACTTCTTTGGATTTGTGAGTGACCTAGTGTTGTTTTCCTTTTAGGCAAGCAATACAGTTGTCTTTACAAAAAAACTCCTTTTTAGGCACACCATGTACCAAATTATTTTTAACCAAATTGTTCATGGTTTTAAAGTTAACATGGCACATTCTTTTATACCAAAGAGTTGACTCATCACCATTGGCTTTGGAAAGAAAGCATGATACTTCACCCAGTTGGGAAGCATTGTTCATGTCAAGGTTGTACATATCCCCTCTCTTGGGAGATCTAAAAAGCACTAATTCCTGAGGAATTGTCATCCCGGGCTTGAGGATTATGCACTCATGTTTTGTGAAAAGCATTTGGTGCTTTTGTTCATAGAATTAAGAAACACTTAACAGATTATGTTCAAGCTGTTTGACAAAGTTTACTTTGTCAACTTTTAACTTACCATTGAATACACTACCTCTACCAGAAATGTCTCATTTGGCTTCACCTCTAAACTAAACAGGACCTCCATTCAAATGTTCAAATTGTTGAAGAAGAGATCTGTTCCCTATCATGTGCCTGGAGCATCCGATGTCCACAATCCATATATTTCCATTCTTGTCATATGGACGTCCCTACATATAAAGTGAGATGATTAGTTACAATTAGAAACCCAAGCCTTGTTGGTCTTGGGTTCTTCCAATGTAGATGATTCAATTGAACCAAAGTATAGGCAAGTGGGTTCAATTTGTGTTTGTGAGGAAGAGGTATTGGCTGTAGCATCTGTTTTGTTCTTCCATACCATCCTATGGTTGACCAGTGTAGATGATCCTGAAGAGGATTGAGCAGCATGACCTTGTTCCGAGACTACTTTCTTTTCTGAAGATTTCAAAGGATTCCTTTTGTTCCTTTGTTTGTTCTTTGGCTTGTCTTCCAAAGCTATTTTTTCTTTGGAAGAATGATTTTCTTCCGAAAGCAACTTAGCTTTGGAAACAAGCTTTCCTTTCCTTTTCACTTGGACCATGTGATAAGGTCCAAATGTTAAACCTTCCTTGACTCCTTCTCTTTTAACATTGGTTGCATAATGTGTGCTAGCAGGATTGTAGTAACAATCTTTAGCCATGTGGTTATGCAGACCACAGATTATGCACTCAATGTTACTCTTGATGGGACATGATGGTTGTTGGTTCTTGCACTCCTTTTCTTCAATAGCTTTCCCTTTTAACTTCTGATCCTTCAGTTGGACAGGAATGCTGGTACTACATTCCTTTCCTGGGTCAGAGTTTCCAACCACTTAGAATCTGACTGAAATGAATACACCCTTTTGTATGGGATCTATCTTCATCCTAGACTCAGTCACCTTCTTGGCAGTTTTCATTGCTACCTTGATTTTGTTTTTTCTCTCTTTGGTGGTTAGGGGTAGGACATCAGCGGTGGGAATGAGGTTTTCTACCTTATTCTTCCCTGTGGTGGTCACCATAGTTGCATCATTCTTTTGCTCATAGGGTAGTGGGTCAGCAGTTGGAACTTCTTGCTCATGAGTGCCATATCTTAGCTGTCTAACAGACACATAAGAGTGTGGTGGAGCAATTTCATTGGTTCCCAACCCACTTTTGTTTTGATAACACACCTTTGAGTGGGAGGATGATGCAATGATGGTGTTGAAGTTATGCTCTTTAATAGCATACTTCTTTACTTTAGCCTCAGCTATTAGTAGCTGGGCTAGAGCCTCAGTCAACTTAGAAATTAAATCCTTTATTTGAGTCCTGTAGTTTGTATGTTCATGTTTTAAAGAAGAAACAGTTTTCTCTAACTCTTCAATTTGAGTTTATAGTCAGATTCTGCTTTCTTGAAATAAGATTTTAGGATGTTCAAGGACTCAATATCGGATTTAATTTCCCTGTTGTAATCCTGATAAAGTTTAACCTTAGCAATACAAGCTGGAGTATAGAGGTTTTCATATACCTTGTTGTCTTCAGTTCCATCCATGAGTAATTGAGCAGGAGTGACATCTTGCACCATGAAGCTCCAGTCAACTTCTTAAGAAACAGTCGCAGTTTGCTGCTCAATAGGTTTTGGTGCAACCCTTGAGGTGGTAGGATGTTGGAAGGCTTGAGTTGCCCCAGGATTGGATCTTGGAGCTTTCCATTCCCTAGCAAAGTGACCAAGCTGGTTACAATTGTAACACTTGTCTTTGCTTTTCTCAAATCCAAATTTGTTGTTGGTTGGATTCTGAGGGAACTGCCTTCGTATTCTTTTGAAGAACTTCTTTGATCTGTAGGTCAGGAGAGCCATCTGTTGGAGAATGTCCATGTACTCAATGTCATCTAGGCTAAAGCACTCTACATCATCAAAGCCGAATTGAAAATGTCCAGAGTGTTCACTTCCTGAGACAAAGGCACAATTATCCTGAAAAGGAGTATGTTGAGCCTGTTGAGACCTGGGTGTCTCAGGGAAAGTGATGTATGGCCTAGAGGAAGATGATGGCTATTGAGGATAATTTAGGTACAACTGAGGTTGTCTTGATCCTTCAGCAACATGTAGAGCATTGCTGACAGCAAGATTTGAGGGTCGGTTGATCTGTTGGCTTTTCTGAGTCTCTATTTTCATACGGTATCCATCAAGGATTCCATACAGTTTAGTCATGGTGAGAGTGTTAAGATTCTCAGTTCTCTTGATAGAAACACAATAGAAAGTCCATTCATGAGGAAGTGCACTCATGAATTTCCTTACAATATCTCTCTTTTGAAGATCCACTCCCATAGACTGAAGAGAGGTGATCAAGTTCATGTACCTAAACTATTATTGGCTCAAGGTCTCACCAATGATATATGTGAAGTTTTCAAACTTCTGCTTCAGTACATCCTTCTTGGACTCCTTGGATTCAGTAGAACCAGAGTACATCTGCTTCAAAGCATCAAAGAGTTCTTTGGCTGACTCGCATTGCTGAAAGCCAACCATTATGGAGTTTGGTATGGCTGTTAGCAAAACAGTCATTGCTTTGCGGTCAATGTCTATTTTCTTAAAGTCTTCATTAGAGTAGTCTTCAATGTCCTTCTCTATCATGGCACCATTACCCGCTGGGGCTGCTACCTTAGGAACGTAAGGACAATGGGTGACAGATTTCCATATGCGGCTATCTTGGTACTTGATGAACCCTTCAATATGTTTACACCAAGTTCCAAAATCATCAGGAGTGATGATAGGAGCCTTGGTCATGGTTCCCATTTCAGACTCAGAAAATTTCTGGTTAAGATCCATTAAAGTGAGATAGGTGAGTGAGTATGAAGAAACAAGGGTGATTTGGGATAGTTAGATCTCAAAATCAAGAGCCTGACGCTCTACTACTAATTGCAGGATTGGTTTTGACTCTAAACACAGAACTCACTAAGTCTCACTTGATCGATGAAACATCGAATCTCAAACTAAAGTTGATAATAATATACGAAGTTAATGAACAAGAGAATGATTTTCAAGATACTTGTATATATTACTTCTTAACTCAGTATTACAAGACTCTTAAGCTCATGCTACATAAGTTACAATGAACTATATATACTACTATCTACAGTTGGTTATACTTGGAAAACCAGCAGGAATCTACTACTAAACAAATACTACATTGCTAGAAGTAAAGTATCTAAGATAAAATAATATCCTAGATAAGGTAGTCATGACAGGTCCATGACTTACCTTTTGGCATCAACTAAGAATGGTATCTGTACTAAGTTGAAAAGGTGAACAGTGGATTAAAGTATGGTCAACTACATGGGTTAGGAAAAGCACCACGCAGTGTATCAGAGTCTGTCAGACATACCATACTTTTGTCCACTGGTTCATAGTTGATTCTTCCGAAGCTAAATGGCTTCGGAAGAATAAGTTCTTCCGAGGCCATTTATACTTTGGAAGCAACAACTTCTTTCGAATCTTCTACAAGTCTTTATGACTTTCTTCTTTGGAAGACTTTATCTTGGATCTTCTAAGTGTGAATACCTCGGAAGGAGAAATGCTTGGTCTTCGGAAGACTTTGTTCTATCCTTCGGAAGTTCTTCATGTACTTCGGAAGGAAAACTACTTAGTCTCGGAAGACTTAGTTTTCCTCAGGAAGCTCTTCAGACATAATGCTTCGGAAGATCTTTGACATAGCTGCGGAAGAGTAGTTTTGTTTTTGGAAGACTTCTTCAACTTGTACACAAAATTGTTCTAAGTGTTGTTTTGGTTGCACCAGCCTCATATGATTCAACAACCATTTTGCGTGGAGTCTTGAGAGCACTATATTGTCTTGTAATACCCTTTTTATCACAAAATGAATCAAGGATTTGTTTCTTAGATTCTGTTCCTTGATCACATCTTATGGTCTTGACCTTGTGATCAGATTGATTCTTAATTTTCAGAATGAAGTTTCTCAAGATCTCAAGAGTCTCATCCTTCATTTTAAGGAAAAAGACCCAACTGAATCTTATGAAGTCATATGTGATCACCAAACAGTATGAGGTCCTTCCTAAACTCATTACACTGGTATGGCCAAAGAGATCCATATGTAATAAGTGTGTGGGAGTAGTGATAGAGTTCCTTTCCTTTGGCTTGTGAGACACTTTGTATTGCTTCCCTTTCAGGCATGCAACACAGTGGTCATCACTTGTAAACTCTTTCTTTGGTATTCCAGTTACCAAATTGTTCTTAATTAATTTATTCACGTTTTTAAAGTTTACATGGCACATTCTTTTATGCCAAAGGAAAGACTCATCACTATTTTCCTTAGATAGAAAGCAAGAAACTTCTCTTGAGGGAGATGTTTCCTGCAAGTCCGTCTTGTACATGTTTCCTTTCCTGGGGCTCTGAGCAGGATATGCTCTTGAGGAATGACCACCCTGAGCTTAAGAACAATGCACTCATGCTTAGTAAAAAGCATGTTGTGTCTCTGATCATAAAATTAGGATATGCTCAGTAGATTGTACCTAATCTCTTTGATAAAATTTACCTTTTCAACGGTGAGCTTACCATTTGTGACCATGCCCCTTCTGTAATATAACCTCTAGCATCTCCTCCAAAAACAACTGGCCCTCCATCAATTTTCTCAAAATTTTGAAGCCGAGAACCATTGCCAGTCATGTGCCTGGAACAGCCACTATCAATGATCCATACATTTCCCTTAGTATTTATCTATTCCTGCATAAGAAAGAAGTGGTTAGTTACATTTGGAAACCCAAGCCTCATTAGTCTTGGGCTTTTCAAAGTGATCTGAAGACAATGTAACAGTAACTGATCCTATGTTCAAGCTTTGAGGATCATTAGCTGTTGTTAATGAAGAACTTTCAATCACCAGGTCTTTTTTCATCTTCCACACCATCTTTGAAAGATTGGACTTGACCTTCAACACCTCAAAAGTTTTAACAACTTTTGAAGTTTTAGAGACTGGACCTTCGGAAGATCTTGCTTTTACTGTAGCTGGCTTTAGTACTTTGGAAGCTTTCCTTTCTTCCAAGACCAAATTTTATTCTGAAGGAAAGTTTTTACTTGTCTTCTTTTTCACCTTGGAGCTTTCGATGGAAAAATATTTTCCTTCCAAAGCTAGCTTTTCCTTCTTCTTCTCAGAAGTTTTTTCTTTGATCATGTGAATAGTACTTTTAAGATTGTAGATGTAATCCTTAGCAAGATGAGAAGTACTACCACACATGATACAGTCTATTTGCTTCCTTCAGAGAGTCTCCTTTTGAGAAGAAGACTGAACTTGATCACTTTCCACCTCCATCTTCATCTTCACAGATGATGCAGCAAGCTTCTTAGGGAGAGGCTTGCTGTTGGAATTGGATGGTTTAGTGTTGGTCCTCTTGATCAATATAACAGTGCAATTGATTAATAAACACAAACAAATCACACTAAATCAATGATA
Source organism: Flaveria sonorensis (assembly GCA_025506505.1). Taxonomy (NCBI): domain Eukaryota; kingdom Viridiplantae; phylum Streptophyta; class Magnoliopsida; order Asterales; family Asteraceae; genus Flaveria; species Flaveria sonorensis. The sequence goes on from CM046424.1 coordinate 18,125,968, forward strand.
GTTGTGTAAAATATAGATCAAACACAATAAAATATTGATGAATAATGATGAACACCTTAAGAACACTCAATAAACCCTTGTTTGATCTGAATTGATTGCTAAAGATATTACAAATATAAAAAGACCCTCAATCAATGGCTCTTCCAAGGTTAACAACACTTTAATAACTCAAGCTATATATAGTCTAATGACAATTAGACTTAATGACAATTAGCCCCCTAGATTATCATTAAAATATGATAATTATGAAATTACAATTAAGACACAAACTAGACAAATAAAGATTAAATATATATTTTGTTGACAACAAAATATATATTAACTCTAAAACCCGTGTTCTTTGTATCTTCAACGACTCACTACTAATCTTCGTTCCGAACGTGTCGTCATGACTTTGCGTTGACTTTGACTTTAATGTTGACTTTTGTTGACTTTGTCTACGTTGATAATATTAGACTAGTTTTCAGACCCAACATTTAGGCTATGTAGCAGTGCTACACAGCTGATCAGCTTTCTTCTCTTTGCTGTAATGATTTGGACAAAAACTAGAACTCTTGGTATTAGAGTTCATAGTTGAGTCTTCAGCCTTCACCACTTCAAATCCTGCAGAGATAAACACATGTTTCTGCTTAGAGTTGAAAGTGGCCTTGATCTCTTGAGCCTTCTTTGATCTCATCTTTGCTCTTCTGATCAAGTTCTTCCTTTGAGACTTGGTCATTCTAGATTCTTTTCTCTCCTCAGGAGATAGTGACCCTTCTTAGGATGATCTATTTCACTCTTTTTAGAATCATCCTTCACTATCTCCTCTTCATCCTCTTCAACAATGGGGTCTATAAGGGGAAGCTCATCTTCACAAGTTGACACCTTGGAGATCTTATAGATAATAGAGTGTGTGGAGGAGCTATCTCAATAGATCACAGTCTCTGCTTATTCTGATAACAAACTTTTGCATGTAAGGATGAGGATATCATGTTCTTGAAGGTCTCTTCTTCAAGAACAAGTTTTTCTACCCTGGCTTTGCTAATCACAAGCTCAGCCTAGCATTTAGTTAACTTAGTGATGAGATCTTTTATCTAAGTCCTGTAGCTGGTATGTTCATGCTTTAGAGATGAAATGGTTTTCTCTAAATCTTCGATTATAAGTTTGTAATCATTTTTAGCTCTTTTGAAATCAGCTTTTAAGATGTTTAAGGACTCAAGATCAGATCTCATCTCTAAGTTATAGGACTTATATTTGTTGACTTTAGCAATACATTCAGGTGTACAGAGATATTCCAATACCTTGGCTTCTTCATGATCTGCCATCAATGCTTGGTTTGGAGATGCATCCTCAACCTGAAAGCTCTAGTCAAAGCCTCCTTCTTTAATAGCAACTGCAGCTTGCTGCTTGGGCTTCTCATTCTGGTAAGCTCCATCAGTGTAGTTTGGTCTGGTTTGTGTTTGGCCACCATTTGTCTTTGGTGCCTTGCACTCTCTATCAAAGTTTCCCATTTGGTTACAGTTGTAACACTTCACCTTGCTTTTGTCCAGCCCAAACTTTCCACTGGATATATTGCTAGAAAACTTCCTCCCTATCCACTTGTGGAACTTCTTGGCTCTGTGAGTGAGAAGAGCCATCTGCTGGACTATTTCCATGTACTCTAGGTCATTTAGATGGATATAGTCCAGGTCTTCAAGGGTGAAGAGAAAGTTGCCGGTGCTTTCATCAGTAGACAAAAAGGCTTGTAAAGAGCTTGTCTCTTGGAATGGGCTTCCATGGATGTAGCTCGTTCTTGTTGTCTTTGGGAAGGTGATGAAAGGACCCCTTTATGAAATGATAATTTATATGCATTTCAGCACCAAAACAAGTTTAAAACAGAAAAACCGGGTATCTAGAACTCACCTACAGCAGCCTTCAAGTAAAACTCCTCCAAACTTGAGAGCACTTGGAGTTCAAACACCTAAACACACCAAAAACACCCAACCGAACACAGAGAAACACATAAAACTCGGTCCACAAGCTGAAAATTCAGCTGAAACCGAACAAAACACACTAAAAAGTAACCTTCAAGCCAATTCTTCTTCTTCTTCTCTTTAAAACCGATGCAAGCTCTGCTTTTCTTCTTTTCTGCGGTCGAGCAGTTGGTGAGCAGGAAGAGTGGTCGGCCATGCCCATCTTTTAAACATAATTATATTAAAGTTTGCCTCTTGCACAACCCCTTAACTTAGGTTATTTCACCTTTCTTTCTTTATACTCCTCTTTTCTTTTCTTTTTCTCTTCTTTTTTTTTTTTTTTTAATTTCCGGGTGTTACAACAGTTGACTGTAAACTCTAGCATTATATTACACAAAAAAATTAAGTAATTTAGTTGCTTTGATTTTGTTATAAGCCATTACATCCTATCATCTGGTATGGGTGTGATAGTAGACATGTAAAATTAAATGCCCTATTGTAGTAGAATTAGATAATATGTGTATAGATGTGTCGAGTAGTGTAAAAAAGAGGGGCATAACCATATAAGGTAGAGGCATAGTGATGTTGTAAACCCTAGATTAGAAATAAGTTATGACATGATCCCTAGGCTAGTATCTTTATTGAGATATAGGTTAATTGTACATGATTGTAATCCTAATAGGTTGTCTTGGTTAAGGTCCCTAAAGAAAGCTAGTTTAATTACATCGAGATGGGAAAGTAGCTAAGATGAGTTCTACATCTATTTTTATTGTTTTGGACTGATATGGATACTTATAGAATTTATTGACCATGAGTGATGCATATACTTCAAATATTGTTTGTAAATGTTATGGGAATTGCTTTGAGAGCTCATGCATGCTAGATAAAATGATTTGAAAAAGTTTTACAAATAGTTTGGCAAAACTGTAAGTAATAAATACGGTATTGAAATGTTCGGGCATAATTAGTTATACAAATAATTTAAAAAATGATTTGACACAAAATAGTATTGTAAAATGTTCTAATGTTCTTGCATAAAATAGCTTTATAACAAAGTTTCAAATATTTAATGTTTTGGTACAAGATAGTTTTAAAACCGAGTTTTATAATTGATTTTACATAAAAATGGTTTTGAAAATAATTTAGCCCATAATGGTTTATAAATGGTTTTGTAAAAAAATTGGCATAATTGTGTCATAAAATAGTTTTGGAAGATGGATCAATTATCCTCAATATTTGGCATCCTATTGAAGTGAAAGATGGATCATACCATGTAAGAAAGGAAAGTTAAGTTTTGCTTTATGTAAGAAAGGGTAACCGAGATCTCATACCAATGCTGTCATGAATACAACTAATGTTACCATTCATGAGTTATGTATAGAATGGTTATTAGACCTAACTTGACTATGATATGATCATGTTATGCTATGATGTACTATGATTATGATTATAAATACGTTTATGACATGTTATAATGCAACTATTAATGATATTATGAAACATATGAAAAGCTAAATTATGTATTAAAATTAACTATAACTCACTTAGCAATACTAACTTTTAATATACGTATCAGTGTGAATAGGTATGGATAGTATGGATGGAAGCTTAGCATAAAAATCAGACATGCGCGATATATTTAAGACCGGCATCTAAGCAAAAGCAGTTTATGATTAGTTAAAGTATTCTTTTGTATCTTTTCTAACAAAGAATTATGTAATGATCTTAAAAGTTTTAATGCTATAATATATGATTGTTTGAGGTTTAAGAGTTATGTTTCTGATGTGTAAATCCAACTATAAGGTCACTTAGGTCTTTCAGGATCAGGGTCTTATAAGTTGGTATTAGAACCCTTGTTTGAGAGATTTGGACACCCCAATGCCTAAACTTAAACTTACAATGAGACTAAAGATGTCAATGTGAGTAATTTCCTCTGAAGGGGTAAAGTTAAGGTTATAGTTATAGTTAAAGTTGAAGATTAATATTTTTATAATAATAATAAATGACGACTGATATAGACATGTCAATGTATAATAATTCATAGTAGGATATAGTAAGTTTGGGTTGTAGCGTGACTCATGATACGAAAGAGGTCATGATTGACCATCACTTGGTATCAAGTACGTTCCTAATTAACAACAATTATGCAATTGTTCTTTATTATTTTGGTGCAAGAAAATTTTTTATAGCTACTTCGTTTTGTGACGTATTTAGTGGTAAAAGTAGTTAGATAGATTATGTCTTTTAAAGTAGAATATGACATTGGTAAATCTAATATGATAACCAAAGAATATAGCTACATAGAACTTGAAGTTCGCAAATATTCTGTTAGGTTATTCATTATAACTTTAAAAAGTTTTGATACTGTGTTAAGAATGATAGGCTACCGCGTAGAAGGCTAATATAGTTTGCAAAAGGAAGATGATACGACTAACAGTGCCCGATGATAGTCCATTCATGATTTACGACGATAAGTGAGTGTAGTACCATATGTTATTTCTATGGTCACGATCCACAATATATTTTTGTTGTATTTTACACCAATATAATGGAATAAAAATATATCTAATGTTAACATTTTCGACGTAATATATTTATCTGGCCGTGAGAAATTCACAACCCATCAAAAGTTAACCATAAAAATCCTTGCAAGATCATGCGGCAAAAATCAAACCATATTTAATTATTAACATTTCTCAAATAAAATGTTTTAAGTGGACATAATTTTTCTCAAAGTATTATGAAATCCAAAAATCATACTCAACGTCGTAATTAATAAGATAACAAAAAAAAGCCATGAATTATTAATTACGACAAGACAGGAATAATTGTTTTTGAACGTAATCAAAGGTGTAATTTTATGTGGCCATGAATGAGACAACCTAAACCACCGTGCTCCACTTATTTCTTAGCTAAACATGTCACTTTGTTATAAAGCTCTGCCTTAACTTAGCCTATTTATTGGAGATGAATTCAAATGCACCCAAGGTAAAAACAAGGGTGAAATTATGAAAGGGAAGAAGACATGTAGGGAGGAGTGAGTATGACGTCGGTAAAAACCGAAAGAAAAAGGAGTCGGATAGCATTAAAGAAAATATTAATTGCCTTAGTAAATGTTTGCCGGGCATTTCCTTTTTTTTCAAAAAAAAAAAAAAAAGAAGAAAGAGCAGAAATATAGAAAATTACATATATGATTCTGATGGTTTAACCAGATTAAATATTTGGTCCTAACAAAAACTTGATTTAATTTTTTGCATTTCATAAAGCTTAAAGTCTTAAACTATCTTTTAAATTTAACTTTAGAAATTAAAATGCAATGCTCGTATAAAATTTTGGATTACTTGTTTAACTTGCTTTCACTCATTCACATTTCCACGTATATGAAGTTATAGGTATTGTGTATACAAGTAGTTATTTATCATAGCAAATATTTTTATTAAATATGTGTTTGCCACTTCGTTTAACCTTTATTGTTTTTCTTTTAAACTTATATATGTTGTATGTCACATTTGCGTAAAATATATCTATTTGTTATGTATTTAATTATATCTATTTATAATAAAAAATATAATAACAATAATAATAATAAAAATAATAGTAATAATAATAATAATAATAATAATAATAATAATAATAATAGTAATAATAATAATAATAGTAATAATAATAATAATAATAACAACAACAATAATAATAATAATTTCTACTTTAAAAGACGAAAACAAAACAAAAGAGAGACTTAATCAGCCAAAAAAATTATTGTTTAAGAAAGAATTATCCTATAGAAAATAATACAAAAATATAAAAAAGACACATAAACAAAATAAATTAAAGTAAAAGAAATAGCTTTTAAAAAGGAGATATAACAATAATATAAAGCGTTACTGGTATTAAATGATCCTTAAGAAAATATGACTGATTGATTCATAAGCAATTAAATAAAGAGGGCTAAATTGAAATAAATTCTGATCACATATTTAGATCTAATCTTCAATTGAAAAAGCTGGATGATTCACTTATAACAAAATAGTCTTTATTAAAAGCGTAAACATAAAATATATTAAATGTGTGTTTAAAAATATTATATATTTAGTTTTTGTTTAAAAATCTAAATTTGTGTGGGACCCATGTGAGACGAATTGAGAGGCTATGTTTCTTTGAGTGTGACGCTACCTCTTAATATTTGTCGGGCACTTGAAAGCAGAGTTAGTGGCGACCGTAATCTCGATAATTTTTATTCTGTGGGTCTAACGCAATAACTTCTAATAAATGTGATACACAAGTAATGTCATCTATTATTTTTATCCATGAATATTAAACTAAAAATTAATTTTTATATAAGAAGATTAAGAATGTGCGTTCTCTTTTAATATTTTGTATTTTGTTTTAAGATTTGAACTATATGATTGAATTTTATATTATCTTTACGGTCTAATTGAATTTTATATTACTTTGTATTTTTTGTACAAAAAAAGTTCCTTTTTTTAGTTAGGGGATTGATTTATTGTTAATAATAAATCTAATTATAGGATGAGTAGATTTCAACGTTGTTGGAATAAGTACAATTGGAGTTTGTTTAAGTCGGTTTTGAGATGATTAAAATCATTCTTCAATTACTTAAGAAATTTATTCGAACCTATGTCAAAATGCCAAGATCATTAAATACTATATATGTACTACTAGTTCTCTTAATATTAGATGAAATGTTCATTTTGTCTTAAAACAATCCATTACAAGGTAGTATTGATACAAATATATATAGAACTTGAATTTAATAACCATTATTTATTAGGTTTTTTTGATTCCTCATCTCTGTTTTAAGTCTTTTCCGGTAACTTGTAGCTTTCGAAATATAATTTGTTGGTAAGGAAGCTAATGGTTCAAACTTAAAGTAAACAAAACAACAAATATGTTTTCGTTTTTCATTTACGTAGGCTATAAGAATCCACCACAAATTTTATAGATATGTCATATGTGCTCAATATATTTGAGTATAGTATGTATTTTGTTTATATATGGTGGTTTATTGCACACCAATCTAGTTTAAGAGTAAATTACACAAATCCGGTTTTTTTAAATTTCACCTTTCTCCCTGTGATTGATAATTGATACGGGTCCAAGTATGGAGAAGCGATCTATTTTGTATTTGGAGGCCCGGGGTTGCTTTTATAAGGGAGTTTCATTAAAATAACTATAACTTGAGCTAGAAGTCTACGTTTTGGGCGTATTACCGGTCAAAATGATTGTTGGATCGAAAGCTCATTCTACAAACGTCGTAGGCGGCTTGGGTCATCTTTCCGGCCCAATAACGCCTTATTCTATGAGTATTTTAACTTTTTATATTATTTTTAGTTTTGTTGTATTTTGTTTATGGGCAAGTTTTTGGCCCGTTTATGGTTTGAGGCCCACTTGAATTTTGGCTTTCATTTATATTCCTGTAAACCTTAGGAGATGATCAGTTTTTAAAGTTTATGAATAAAATTTTTCTCCCTATCAGAAGTATGCGTTAGTGTGTGAAATTCCTAATTATCGGTATTTTTTGTGAATCAACGATAGTAAAAAGAATTGTTCCTATTGCTGATGGAGAATCAACAAGTTTAGTTATTTATCATTTTTCGGTCTACATCAATAAATTTCAAATTTAGTCGTAAGATTTGAAAAAATATAACATGTTTCATCCCTGAGTCAAATGGCCGTTAGTTTTTAACGTTAAATAACTATAAATTAACCATTTTACTTTCAGATACTTAAAAGGCAAACCAGCACTTGGCCAATAGTATCCCAAAGATGGAGATTTCTCTTTATATGCATACACTGACTGTTGGTCCAAATGATCATTTGAACGTGCTTTTGATGAAGATTTAACATTGAAATCCACAAGATATTACTAAGTCTAATAGTAATGATAGAATATGAACACAAATCAAACATAAGACCCATTTGTAAGAGAATTTATGAAGATTAAGAAGAATAATGCTCAAATGTATGAAATATAATCTCCTAGCAATACACCAAAAAAGAATGAACTCAAATCTGTAATATCAATAAAGTTCCAAGAGTTACACAATGAAGAACAAAGAAACATATATATACAAGACCTAGTTTCGCATACAGTTTCGCATACTGCGAAACTGTATGCATCAATGCATGAGAAACTACTAGGCGAAACTGTTGTTTTGCATGCAGTTTCGCATGCCACAAAATACAAAACAAGTATAAACTAAACTAGATCCTATTACATTAATATCTAAGCTATAATAAACTATAACTAAACAAAAACAAACGACAAGATGAATACCACCCTATTCTTGATCATCAATACTCCCCCTAGGGGGTATTCACCTGCCGGGTCTTCAGGATCAGCTTCAGCCTATGCCTGCTCCATCAATCGGGCCAAATCTCTAACTTCCGCCTCCAGATCCTCGTGTTCCTGCATGCTCTTTAGGAGCTGCTTAATTTCCAATCTCACACCCTAAGCTCTGTTTGCTACCCTCTCAAACAAGCTAGCCTCAGTTTTAGTCTCTTCTCCAGCCCCAAATTTAATCTGGTTCTCGTACAATACCTTTAGATCTTCGTCACTGAATAAGAATACACCCATAGGATCAAACAGCCTTATCTCATTTCTATCCTTCACCCTCACTACTGCTTCTCCAGTTTGATTGTCATAGAACCACTTCTCAAATTTCTACAGTCTTGAAGGGTGTTGATCAGGTATCCTCACTCTATTGACGGTCTTCACAGGCTTTAATTTCAGAATTATCTACCTTTTTCCCATCACCCAATCAAGATCCTTCTTTGACCTTCTCTTCTGGGGCTTCATGTATCCAAAAGCTTCGAAGTTATCCTTAACGCCTTGAAGTATCTCATTCTCCAACATAGTCGCATGTTTACTCAAAGCTGAGTCTAGGAGGGGAATCTCTGCAAATCTCCTCAAATCCCACTTCGGAAGGGTCTTAAACGCCTTCCTTTTGTGCATCTATGAGATCCTACCGCCTCACCTTTTAATCATAAACATTTTCAGCTTTGAGTTGTACTTCTAACTCATAATCTTCTTGTCCATCTTCTTCCTCCTGGGTTCTTGAATGTTTTGAAATAGAGATGTTATTTTCTCTGGTTCTTCTGCTTTAGTGAACCAGTCCCCTTTGTCTAGCTCAATCACATCACCTTCAACTGTACTTGTTTGAGCCACGTAGGTCATTGGCCTCTCATCGACCACATAAAATTCCGGCTCAGAGTCATAGTCTACAAGCTGCTCTTCCACCTCTTCCTCCTCATCTATTAAGTTTAGCTTAACATTTCCCTTGTCACCTCCTTCCCTCTCCTCCCTTATTACCTCATTTCCAGTAAGATCAGTGTCCATATCAAAGCCCAGATCAATAAATTTAGCTTCAAACACCTGATTAGCTTGTTCTCCTTCAGCAACTCCTTCTCCACTACCGGCACCAACAACACCCCTACTAGCTTTAGCACCACCTTCATCACCTCCATTACCAGTTCCACCACCTTCAAAAGTTCCAACTCCACTTCCTCCAGCTCCCGATCCTCCTACCCCACTAACACCTGCTCTCGATGTCTTATGAATAAAAGAGAACTTGGATGTATAAGTTATTTCCCTAATTTGTTCAACACTAGGTACATCAGCAGAACCAGCAGATCTCCTCAGATCACTTACTTCCTCCACCAACCTTCTAATCAGATCTTGTTGGCTCCATATAACTTTCTTTATCTCCTCTATCTCCATATCCCTCATTTTCTCCCTCTCCTCTAAGTTGATCATCTTGGTCTTTATCATGCTTAGCTCATTTGATAAGGATGTGTTGACATCTCTAATCACATCCTCATCAAGCTCTGATCTGATATCCCTCCTTGGTCTCCTGCAGGCCTAGTCTCAGGAATGACTAGCTGCTTGCTCTTACTCCTCTTTTCCTGTGAAAGGGTATCAGCTCTAGGATGGGAGGATGATTTCTCTACACCCTTCTTCTTCCTCTTCTTCCTCAACTCCTCCTTAATTTCATTCAGTTATTCTTCGAAGGTCATATCAGTCTTCTTCGTATATTTCTTTCTCTTTCTGATCTCTTCCATATTTCCCCCAATTTCAACCGCTCTCCTTTCCTCCAGAGGGAGTAGAGTCTTGATATAGTTCCACCGCTCTTCAGTGTACATGCTCTCCAGCAGATATGTGATCTTCCCTATGAAATCATGCCTGGAGGTAGCACAGTCTATAAAAGATCCTTGGGTTCATCGATGTCAATCTCAGTTCATCCCCAAGCTTACGTAAGTTTGTCTTTAAGTAATCTAGAATGATCTGAATAAATCTAGGATAGAGTAGCCACTTATCCTTCTTCAGACTAATGATGTTCTCTAGCAAATAATCATGAATGATCTGAGCTATGTTTGCCTTTTCACCTTTACAAACATGATCATAGCTGTGGACCATTTCAGATTTAGCCCATCTGATCCCCCCCTTCCTATGATCCAAAAAACTAATAAACACATGAGCTATGAACCTCCACTCCTTAGATAGAAATGACTTCTTGATATCCTTCCTCTTATCAAAGTTGGTTCCATCATAACCAATATCTTTAAATGCTTAATGACCTCTGAATCAGTCATCTCAATGCTCTCCCCCATATCATCCTCCAGATGTAGGGCCTTAGCCAATGTCTCAACTGATATTGCAAACACATCTCGCTAAACAGACACTTTAATGATCTTTTCCTTGGCGTCATATTCAGTAGTTCTCCAGAACTCCCTGATCTGCTTCTCGTCTAAAGTAGGGGAGTGTGAGATAGCATAATGGATGGGAGATCTCTTCAGCCAATCAATAGCATCTCTGTAACCAGCAGACTTTGGATCTCTATCGTTTAGGTATGCCACTACGTTTGATCTGGGATCAAACTTCAAACGTCCCATAATAAGTGCAGGTGAAACCGAGAATTTGTTAGATCACAAGAGATTACAAAGCATTTAAAATTTTATAATTTAATTATTATTATCTATTTACTATTTATTATTATTATTATTTTAATTTTAATTTTTTTATTATTTTATTTATATTTTTTTATTAGTTTCGCAGATAATTTCGCATGAAGAAACTATTGTTTCGCATGGAAGAATATAGATTCGCAACAACTGATGAAATTGATGAAAGTACACGAGAGAAACTATAGTTTCGCAGCCAACACACTATTGTTTCGCATGGGGATGAGAAACTATAGTTTTGCAAAGAGAAACTATAGTTTTGCATTAGAAACTATAGTTTAACGTGTACTACGAAATTACAGATTCGCAAGATCAGGTCAAAATTGTTCAGTGTATACGGGCGGCATGACTAGACAGTTTCGCACAGATCAGTGAACTTTCATCCAGTTTCGCAACTTAACACCTTTGTTTCACACAATGAATGTGCGAAACCCAAAAGTCACAGGTTCGATTTTTTGTTCAAAATCCCAATCTAACACCATTCTACGGTTTGAAACATGTTGATAATCAAAGTTTACCGGTTAGAATCGCAATTCAATAATCGATTTTGAATTCAAAGTAGATGAAACGGTTCAAATTCAAAATTTTTGGGTTATTTCGCAACTGACGAAACAACTAACGAAACTGATATATACACCAAAGTTTCGCAAGTGCCGAAACTACAGTTTTCCGTGGCCAACAAAACTATAGTTTCGCTTGCAGAACTAGGTCAACGAAAGAGTAATTTCGCACTGCGAAACACTAGTCTTGCAATGTGAAATAATAGTTTCGCAAGAATCAAAATTTTTTATATTATCATATATATATATATATATATATATATATATATATATATATATATATATATAATATATATATATATATATATATTATGTAAAAAGAAAAACTTCTCAACAGACAAGACTTGACAAGAAACAAAAGAATAATTTGAAAATAAAGCACAGAGGCAAGGATATCGGACACGCTTTTGCAAGAAATCATCTAGAGAGTGACGGGATTGCCAATACCATGCTGTATTCTTTTCTACGAAGACTTGTAACATAATTTTATCATGTTTTGGGTTTGCTTAAGAATGCTCAAGTAAGTTGGTTCCCACAGTCATTCGGCAAAGAACTCATCTTGTCATCATGGTTTATTGAGTGTAATTAATGATTCTGATTGAAATTTTATGGGATAGACATACGAAAGATCATCTGGCATCTATAGATGTACAAGATAATGATGTATGAGAGGAGGATAATCAGAGCTCCAAGTCTATACTCACGTAAAACAGAGGAGATAGGATAATCTGACATATCCCAACACAACGCCTCTGACCACCTTCACACACTATCCAAGCTTCGTAAATCCTACACCAAAGATAAGATAAGATTATATACACAACAGCTTAAAAGGAAGAGCCAAAGTAAAATATAAAACGGTCAAAGTCTATTCTCCCCAGAAATTTCTATTAAAGTGCAACAAAAGAAATTTCCTTTTAAACAAGGATACACTTTAGGGAAGTGTGGGTTTTAAAGCTTCTTAGCACATGAATTATAAAAAAATTATATTTTTTTAGGAATGAACTCAAACATAAATCAAATATTAATTATTTACAGATGACCGTCAGGATTTGCCCTTAAAAAGATATTAGACCCAACATGTTAATAAATTCATAAAAACGAGGTTTATTAAAAGTTTTTGTGTAAGATCGGCCTTTTGACTTTTGGTGTCAATAGGAATACTATCAATAAAACCCTTTTCTTGTGCATCTAGGATTGCATGAATTCTTGTTTCAATGTGCTTGGTGCGAGTATGATGGATTAGGTTTTTAGCAATTCCAACAGCCACATCATTATCGCAGAATAGCGACGTGTGAAGAAAATTAATCCCGTAATCCATTATTTGATGTTGAATCCACAACACTTGACAGCAACAACTTGAAGCAGTAATATACTCAGCCTCGCCTGTGGATAGAGAAACTGTTGTCTGCTTCTTACTTTTCCATGAAACTAGACAATCCCCAAGAGATTAACATCTGCCGGTAATAGACTTTCTATCAAGCTTACAACCTCCATGATCGCTGTCAGAGTACGCATGAAGATCAAAATTCCCTCCCTTTGGATACCAAAGACCCAAACGAGGAGATCCCTTCAAGTAGCGAAAGATACGTTTAACAACTTTTTTATGAGATTCCTTTGGATTGGCTTGATATCAAGCACAGTAACAGACAGCAAATGTAATATCTGCAGAACTTGCGGTGAGATACATTAGGGATTCAATCATAGAGTGATAATAGTGAGCATCAATTGGCTTTCCATTGTCAACAGGGGTTAGGCAGGTTTGTGCAAGAAATGGAGTAAGCTAGGGAGAAGAATCATTCATGTTGTACTTCGATAGGATTTCCAGAATGTATTTCTCTTGATGAATGAGAATTCCATCAGGCTTTTGTTCTACCTGTAATCCTAAGAAGAAGCACATCTCCCCAATCATGCTCATTTCAAAGCGCTCTTTCATCACTTCTTCAAACTCTCTACACAACTTCTCATTCGTTGAGCCAAAGATGACGTCATCAACATATACTTGAACAATAAGCACATTTCCATTAACCTCCTTCTTAAACAAAGTCATGCCAATATTTCCACGTGTGAAGCCTTTTCAGAGGAGATGCTGTGTTAGGGTTTCATACCAGATTCTAGGAGCTTGATGTAATCCATACAAGGATTTATCCAATTTGTAAACTTTTTTAGGAAAATCTAGAACTTCAAAACCCGTTGTTTGAAAGACATAGATCTATTCATCAATAGCTCCATACAGGAATGCACACTTGACGTCCATCTGGAATACTTTGAAGTTTTTGTGAGTAGCATGAGCTAGGAAAATCCAAATGGCTTCAATCCGGCCATGGGGGCAAGCAGCTCAGTATAATCAATCCCCTCCTCCTGATCCTTGAACAACTAGCCTTGATTTGTTTCTAATCATAACCTCACGATCATCTGGTTTGTTCTTGAATACCCACTTTGTACCAATTGGATACCTATTTGGAGGAAGATCAACTAATTACCACACTTTCAATTTTCTAAATTATTGAAGCTCTAATTACATTGACTCCACCTAGCTTGGGTCTTGAAGAGCCATGGCCACATTTTTTGGGACGGTTTGAGATAGAAAGTAAGCAAAGAGACATTCATTGATTAGCCCTGATTGGCTTCGAGTCCTGACACCGTCAGATATTGAACCAATGACATAATCATGTGAGTGATCTTTTTGGGTTTTAAAGTTAGTGTTAAGGGTTGAGGAATTGGATGAAGTGGGTTGTGGGGAAGATGGTTGTGAGGTGGATGCGGTAGGGTGGATGGTTGATTGGAAAAAGGACTTTGTGGCATTTGTGATGGTGTTGAGGGGATTTGGTTTTCAGGTTCAGGTTGATGTTGAGGTAGGAGATCTGGTTGAAGATGAGGTTGTTGTAGTTCAGGTTCATATTGAGGTAGTGGTTCAGGTTGTGGTTGAGGTTATGGTTGAACAGGAATGAAGAGTTGACCACTTGATGAAGGAACGTCATCGTCAGGGAAGGATGGCCGATTGAATGAATTAAAAACAGTGTTTGAATCATAGAACCAATCTAGATCAGAACCAACGTTAGAAACATTGAACTTTTGCCAATCAACATAGAAAGATTCTTGCACTATTCGTGTCCGTTTGTTGTATACTCTGTAAGCCTTTTGAGTTGAAGAGTATCCGAAAAAGTAACATTCATCTGACACTACTCCAAATTTGGAATTTTGAGCTTGAGTATTCCGCAACGTGCAAGAGCAACCAAAGGGATGAAAAAAGTCAATCAACAGTTTTCGTTTGTGAAACAGTTCATATGGAGTCTTTATCTTGTCTTTCACAATCAGAACTCTGTTTAGAACGTAAGAAGCACAGTTGACTACTTCTGTCCAGAAAATAATAGGAAGTTTAGATTCTATTGGCATAGTCCATGCTGCTTCAATAAGAGTGCGATTCTTTCTTTCTGCAACACCGTTCTGCTGAGGTGTTCAGGCAGCGCTGAATTGTCTGAGAATCCCTTTGCCTACACAAAATGAATCAAAGATCTGATTTCTAAATTCTATTCTGTTTTCGCTTCTGATCGCCAAAACGTTCTTGTTGCTGATATTCTCAATGGTTAAAATCAGCTTCTGCAACGCCTCTGCTGTCTCCCCTTTATGTGCTAGGAACCGAACCCCAAGAATATCTGGAATAATCATCTGTAACAAAAAGACAATAAGATTTGTTAGCAATACTCTTCATGCTTATTGGACCAAACAGATCATAATGTAATAACTCAAGAGGATTAGAAATAGAATTTTCTTGTTTAGGCTTATGTGATTTCTTGTGTTGTTTACCATTAGCACAAGATATACACTTTTCGATTACCGAAAAATCCTTTTGTATTAAACCTTTGACAAGATTATTTTTAACCAACTTGTTAATATTTTTAAAATTCACATGGCCTAAATGTCTATGCTAGAGAAATGACTCAGAGGGAGAAGCTTTTGACAAGAGACAGGTCATGGTGGAGGTTGATTCTTTGGAGTTCATATCAAGCAGATATGTGTCATTTTTCCTTGGAGCTCGCATGATAACCAAGTCATCTAAAACTAAAAATTCTATCTTAAGAAACAAACATTCGTTAGATTTAAAAAGCACGAGAATATTCTTGTCACAAATTTGTGACACGCTCAGAAGATTGAATGCTAATTCAGGTACGAAGTTCACCCTTTTAAGGTTAAAGAATCATTGGATACCTCACCTTGACCTATCATTTTACCTCCCCTTGTATCACCTGCAAAAGCAACATATCCTCCATTGATTATCCGATAATTAGTAAGAAGGTTCTTCAAGCCGGTCATATTCCTGGAACATCCACTATCTACATGCCAAGTGCTGTTGATATCCCTTCTGGAATGTTCCTGGCAAATGAATTAAAGAAAATAATTTAGACACGGGGACCCAAACCTTAACCGGCTTGGTTCTAGGAGAGGATGAATTTGTATAAAAGAAACTATCAACAAAATGTTTTATTCTATTTACTAAAGAAAGGTTATCAAAATTTCTATTTAAAACCTCTGGGCAATGCTTAACAATGTGATCATCTTTTCCACAGTTGAAACAACGAGATTTTAGACCATTTCATGTATCTTTTTGAATTGGAATATTATCCATAATAATCTCTTCCTCACACTCAGACATAAGAAAATCATAATCATTGTAAGTGACGTGCACTTCCTGTGATTTGTTTTCTGAGTCAAATGATCTGTCTTGATTTGTTCATTCTTTTATCTTTAAAATTTTACAATCATGTGAGGATGTTGTTTCACTTGGAGTAGTGATCCAAATGGGAGTGAATGTGGGAATGGGAAGAGAAATGATTTTTTTCAAAACAGTTTGATTTTGAAGAATGTTTATCGCCTTTACTGAGAACACCAACTTTTTCATTAACGCTTAAAACATCAGCTTCATTTGATTCAAATATAGTGGAATGAAAACAACTGGAATGCAAACTATCCAAACTACAATCTATGCTACTAGAACTATTGTCTACAAAAGACTTTTTGGAATCTAAAGAACTAGAAATACTATTGCCAAGACCTCTACTTCCTCCATAATCATAATCTTCCTGAACCTCTTTATGATTCGCCCCTTCTAAACTAGCAAACAAACTGTTAGTAACCTTTTTGATTAAATCATTTGTAGAATGAGGTGTAGGTATTGGAGAATAGCAAAAGGTGCTCGGCTGTGGGTAAACATAAATGGTTTCACCACAACCCAACCTTGTCTTAATTCTAGCTCCCCTTTGTTTGCTATAGAGTTCCTCTAGCTTCATTCCAGAAATCATCCATTTATCAAGTTTTGTTTTAAGTTTAGTGGTCTCGAATTCAGCTAAAGTTACCCTCTCTGTCAAAGTGTTAATTTCCTCATTTCTCACAAAAAAGGTTCTTTTTAAATGATCATTTTCTTTTAAGGCATCATTTAATTCTACAAACAAAATTTGCTTCATTCTTTTTAAGTTCCTCATTTACCCTTTTTAGTGCCCCTTCATTTTCTTTTAATATATTATTTACTTTATAAATCCCAAACAAACAAATTTTGCAAGCAGATGAACACATGTCTTGAACTACCTCATATGGAATCTCCATCACCTTCTTCTCTGTAGCTAGGGCCTTCTCATAGTTGCGGACCCTTGATTCCACTTTCAACTCCTCTTCCCTCGCAACTTTTCCATCCTTAACTTTTTCTTTCTTTTCACAATCATCCACCATACTGACCATCCCCACACTCTCCTTCTCCTCCTTCTCACAAGCATTCTTCAAACTGTCTTACACTTCACACTCCTTCCATCTTCCTGCTTCATTCTTTACTACCTTTGCAATCTCAGCTACCAGGGCATGATTGATTTCATCTTCAGTCTCGACTAACTTAGCACTCCAGTCAAAGTTAGTTAGTAGAGCTATTTCCTTCATCTTCTTATTCTCTTTCTTATCATCAATTGGAATGACCCGGTTAACTCTCGTTCCAGGTTCAGTGACAATGGGAAATGGACATTCTCTTTTAAAATGCTCGAGCTGTTTGCAGTTGAAGCACCTGAGCTTTGATTTTCCAAATCCAACCTTTGCATTCTAGTTTCCAAATTCTTCCTCCCTATTCTCTCCATGAATCTTCTTGCCCATAGAGTGATCATAGCCATCTACCACTAAAGATCAACTTCCTCCAGATCATCAGGATCCACCTGATACATATCTTCCACAGTCATTCCTCTTCCCTTTAGTTCACCTGCCAACAATGCTTCATAACTATGCATGAAGGGACCGAATAGAGCCATACTCTCTGATGGAAACTGTGGATGATTTGGTGATTTTGATGTAGATCCACTGCTTGTAGTCTTGTCGGAAGTGCCAGTCATACCACCATAAGATGAGACATGCTTTGATGAGTCTGAACTAGATGAAATGAGTGCAGCATTCTATGAATAAGATTGAGATGGAAGCATTGCTTGATTGTATTCTCTTCGTTTCAAGTCTAACTTGAAGGACTTTAACTTGTTGATTATGTCCATAAGTTTGTAATCCAGAAATCCCTTTTCTTGCCTTAATATTCTCACATGCAAACTCCATTGTGGTGGTAGAGAATCTAGTAGCTTCACGACCTGTTCATTGTTTGATAGCTTCTCATCATACTTCTTCAGTGTGCTAGTAACAGACAAAATGTGATTGTTGAGATCAGTGAGACTCTTATTTTTGTGTCCAACAAAAGAGTTGAATTCCTTTACAGCTTGAGCGGCTTTATGCTTGACCAATTCCTCATTACCATCATAGAATTCACACAACGCATCGTATAAAGCCTTTGCATATTTATACTCACCAAATCTGTTGTAGATTTCTGTTGATAGGCAAAAAGGCTAGAGCATCGAATGCCTTTTGATCCCGATCAATCAGCTCGATGTCTCTCTCAGAGTTTTTTGAAGGATCTGCAATTTAAATGGTCACATTGTCTTCTATTGAAATAGGCACATGAGGTCCTTTCATAATTGACTCATTGAGTGTGATCGGTGTACAGGAAGAAGGCTTTTAAACATCTTTTCCAATCATCAAAGTTATCACCATTGATTAGCTTAGGAGGTCTGTTTGGTGCCACGCTCTCAAGATCAACAAGAGTAAAACTTTTCGTCATTAAAATTTGATAAGGTCAAAGAATCACTAGTTTCGCACAATACAATGTAGCTTCGCACAGGAATTAGTAGTTTCGCACAAGAAACAGTAGTTTCGCAGGAAGTAGTTTCGCACACAGAACTTAGTTTCACAACTAGTTTCTGCAGTAGTTTCAGCAGCAGTTTCGGCCGAAACTATTGAACTTTCGTTCAAAGAAAAAGGAAGATAGTTTCGCAAGGAAACTGATCAGAATGAAGAACTTTCGTTCTAGATTCACAAAGGAAACCAAAAAACCAAAGATCT
This sequence comes from Flaveria sonorensis, assembly GCA_025506505.1. NCBI lineage: Eukaryota > Viridiplantae > Streptophyta > Magnoliopsida > Asterales > Asteraceae > Flaveria > Flaveria sonorensis. The sequence continues at coordinate 18,144,854 of CM046424.1, forward strand.
ATAGTTTCGCACTATAGTTTTGCACAAAGAACTTCAGTTTCGTATGATGAATCTAAAAACCCCTTTTTTTGAGAAAAAGACCCAAAAATCACCAAATCACACTCAAATCACAACCAATTTGAGATCTGATTATTTCAAAGGTTTCCCAAGTTTACACCACACTTTCCTCAATCAACTTCCATGGAAGCTCCGAAATGATTGAAAAGACACAAACAGTCAAGAGCACAAAGGCTCTAATACCATATTATTGGTCCAAATGATAATTTGAACGTGCTTTTGATGAAGATTTAACACTGAAATCCACAAGATATCACTAAATCTAATAGCTTGTGGATCGAGTAATGATAGAATATGAACACAAATCAAACTTAAGACCCATTTGTAAGAGAATTTGTGAAGATTAAGAAGAATAATTCTCAAATGTATGAAATATAAGCTCCTAGCAATACACAAACAAAAAATGAACTCAAATCTATAATATCAATAAAGTTCCGAGAGTTACACAATAAAGAACAATGAACCATATATATACAGGACCTAGTTTCACATACATTTTCGCATACTACAAAACTGTATGCACCATGGCATGAGAAACTAACGGGCAAAACTGTAGTTTTGCATGCAATTTCGCATGCCACAGAATACAAAACAAGTCTAAACTAAACTAGATCCTATTACATTAATATCTAAGCTGTAAAAAACAATCGGCAAGATGAATACCACCCTATTCTTGATCATCACTGACATTGACTATGGTGGATGCAGCAACAACACAAAATCCACCATAGGAGGTTGTTAGTTTCTTGGATCAAGATTGATCTCCTGGCAGGCAAAAAACAAAAAAAAAATGTCTTTGTGTCAATAGTTGAAGCAGAATATATAGCTGCTTCTGCATGCTGTTCTCAAGTGCTTTCGATTAAAAACCAAATGCTTGATTATGACTTTAATTTTCTTAAAACACCCATACACATTGATAATTCTGCTACCATGTTTATCATTGACTATCTTGTTCAACATTCATAAACAAAGCATATAGACATCAGATATCACTTTGTGAGAGATTGCTTAGAAAAGGGTCTGATAAAGTTGATCAAAGTCCACATAGATAATCAATTGGCTGATCTATTTACCAAACCATTTGATTTAACACGTTTTGAATTTCTGGTTCAGTCACTTGGTATGATCAACTATGAACCAAACAAGTAATGTTTTCAAAACATTAAAAACAAACAAGCTTGATTTTGTTAAAGTCAAAGTTTAACATCAAACAAGCATCTTTTCAAAATCAAGCTATCAAATAATTATTCTTGTTTCAAACAAATTGAATCACACATAACCACTCATGAGAAATGATAGAACACTAGATTAATTATTCACTTGAGTCATTTTCCACTAATAAAGACTGACAATACTTTGTTTGATATGTGGATAGGCTCAGCATGGGACACTTAACATCACATACAATAGTGAAAAACTCAATTCTCATGATTGTGTAGTCAACAACACATCTTGGTTTATGGTGAGTATTGGTCTATCCAATATAGATTACTTGTAAAGTAACTACAATAGACCAAGTGAAAAAGTTTATAAATTGCTCAATCATACAAGTGTCTCCTTTGTTATAATTTTCATAGACCTGGAGTACACTAAGGCATTCTTTGTTATGCTGAGCACAGACTTGAATGACCTACATTAAGATCCAAAGAGATTCCCAATGAGGAACACATTCAACTTGGATGAACAATCAATAAAGTCTTTTAGACTACATTCCTTGAGATGAATCAAAAGAATCCCAAAAAGGATCAACTTCCAAAGTGAACTAAAAAAGAATCCAAATTTGGATCAAACAAACTAGATCAAATTGAATATTTATACTTCTAAGTAGCTAGGTCTTAAGTATTGAAAGTGATTTATGGCATATCTTAAAGAGGATTGATCTTAACATACAATCAGATGTGGGGTACATACAAATCATATCAATACACCCAAAACATGATTATCACTCACTATTTCAATCAATCATTACTACCATGCATGAGTTTAAGTGGATAATATTATTTGCAATCAACATTATATTAGTCTATGTCTATTCTCAAAAATCAAATCAACTCAATTAGTATTTAAGAATAGTATGATCTTATGTTATGTGTAACTAATTCATGTCCAAGCATGAAAAATCATTCATTTCTTAGTTAGATAAAATGCTATCTTTCTAAATATTTATCATGCAAATAGTCAAATTAAACTTTGAAAATTTCCATTAAAACAAATTCGAAATTTTGTCATGTTATTAAAGGTGTTTATAAATATGAAAAAATTTAGGGGGAGAAAAATGAACGTGGAAATATCAAAAGCAGCAGAATATATGCAAAATCATACAATTTTAAAATTTGAATTTTTTTTTTAATTTTCAGTTTTAAATAAAGCCAAGTCAAGCAAGCACTCAAACACAACAGTTTGACACATAAACATACACAATATTGCTTGTAAGTGATATTTTAACTTCCATTTATTGATTATGTTAAAATTAAAATAATTTTAACAAACATTTAAATTTTTTAATCAGACATTTAAATTTTTTTAAGTCTCTATAGCGTATATATTAATTTAAATAGCTGATGAGCAAAATTTTCAAAAAAAATTAACATTTTTTGACAACTGTTGTCACAGCGGACACACAAACATACATCCACTATTGCTATAGTGAATAAATAAAAATGCAAAGTACACTAAGTGTTTATAGCGAACAAAAAAACATGCATCCGCTATGCATTAGTGAACATACCAGTGTGAATATCTCTTGAACATGATGTTGCTAAGGCATCCGCTGTGAAAACAGTGTTAAATCAAGCAGCCCATGACTAACTTTGGTCATCCGTTGTTGAAACAGTATAAGTGTACACAACCTATGTACACAGGGAAGCATACGCTGTACGTCATGATCAAGTATTAACAGCACATGACAACAAGTCATCCAGTGTGAATATCTCTTGAACAAACAAAGTGTACACAACATATGAACAAATGTTCATCCGCTGTGTATAACCAAACAAACAATCAAGTTTATACAACGCATGTACAAATGTTCATCAGCTTTATGAACAGTGTTCAAACACACAGCGCAATCAAGTGTCCATAGCACATGACCAAGTAGTCATCTGCTGTATACACAGTCAAACATTCAAAGGGTCCACAGCGTACAACTTAAAGTTGTTTAGCGGACACACTGTACACACAGCGTATGTGTAATGCATAGAGGATAATTTAAATTTAAGTTTTAAGTTCAAACTATTTTCACAGCGCACATACAAATTGTATACACAGCGGATGTTCATTTTGTCCATTGTATATATAGTCACGAGTGTGAGAGAGAAAAATCAAAATTTTAAAACGTTCAACAGTGCACTAAACACTTAAACCCCTGATCAACCAAAACCTCAATAGCTGTTTGATTTAACAACTGTTTGTCGATCAAATAGGTATAACATCATGAATCTAATCATCATACAATCATTAAAACATCTGATTCTTTGATTTTGAATCTGACATTGTCAAAACCTAAGTCGAACAATGAACTAAGATCAAACATGAATCAGTTGATGTTTTAAATGAAATCAAACATTGAATACATGATTAACAACACTAGTTGCATGTGTTAGGATTGTTATTGTGAAGAAATTTGATTAAGTGTTCATCGGGTTTATGAACAGTCATGATGTTCATGCCAAAAATCAGACAAAATTAACCATTGATCTTTGAAAATGTTTAAAATGACTTAAAACTTGTTATAACTTTGGAAATATGTTCAAAAGTCAGTTACAAACACTTAAAATCAGTTAATTTGGTATAACATTAACCACAACAACATTAAATGCTTATGTATTTAATGCGCATTGAATGGTAGTTGTTGACTTTAAAAGTCAAATTGAAATTCTTAGTTGATGTTGTTATGAACTAAAATCATAACGTTATTTTAAACAAACAACTCATTGTGATGAAACAAACATGTTGTAAAATAATTTGGTACAAAATAACTTGAAATCAACAAGATTTATAATATTAAAATTGACCAAATTTGACCTGTTACAAGTAAAACTGATCCAACAAGTGTTTTAAAACAAACATCCATTTTGACACACTCATTGTGTTTAACATACATATGTCATCAATTCATAACAACGACAACTATCCTATGAACACTTGACCAACATTTTATCACATTAAACATCATACATTATTATCATATAAGTTACGAACACATTTTTCTTCATCATTGTAGATATGGAAAACTTAGTGTTTGTCAGAGATCTTAATCTCTGTGCTTTTCTAAACCCAGATGCACTAAAGGCTAAAAATTATAGAGACATTATACAAGCATAAGACAGACTAGGCTTGTCCAAGCTATGACAGCCTAGATAGAGATATATGTAGACCATATTGTCCAGGTTTGGACCATATTCATCTGGAGCAAATGAATGACCAACAAGTTGTTGTGTCTAACATACTTGATCATCAGATCATCATCACAGAAGAAGTCATTAGAAGAGCTCTATAACTTGGTGATGAAGACTCTAAAGGACCAATAGAGTTTGATGAAAATTATGCTATGTATTGAGGCAGATTGGTTATACTGGTACCATTCACAAAAAGCAAATCAAGAAATCCAATATGTGTGCACAGTTTAGATTTCTAATGCATACTGACAAGAAAATAATGACAAATAGGAAGACTAGCTGGGATGCCACTTCCTTGAGGAGCTCTTCAACTATATCAAGTATCATTGCTAGAAGGCCCTTTAACTTTGCAGCACAAGTATTGGATGAGATGATTTATGATCTGACAGAAGTGAGGAATAAATTCCAAATGTATCCTAGATTCCTCTAAATGATCATCGATGATCTACTTCCTAACATACCAAGAGAAGGTGGTATATTCCAACTTGTTCATTTCAATGAACATGTTTTTAATAGAATCAAGTCAAGCCTTTATTAAGGAGATGAAGTACCTATCCCAGCTCATATGATTGATCATGACATACCTGTTCCTGACGTGTTCTTAAGGATTCAAGGTCAGGGAGAACCTACCATGATTTTTCCAAATGTCATTCATCAAGCACTGACTGGGTTTAAGAATGATATTCTCGGTTGATATGACTCAACCTAGGATCAAATATGTGGACTGAGTCAATAATATAGCAGCAAAATTACTATATTAAAGAACATTAATTGCTGTAGTAAATGCTTGAATGTAAGAGAATCAAGAACAGTAGTAAATGTTGTAAAATATTGTGGATATTACTACTGAAGTCAAAAACTTACAAAGTTAGGGTATGTGACCCTATTTATAAGCGTATACATTGCCTGTACAATAGACTAAACTAACCCTGATCTATACAAGTGAATCTAGTCTAAGTACAAAATAAATATAAAAGTGTAAGTTGTTCATCCGCATTAGTTCATGCGGATGAACAAGTCTTCATCAGCATTTGTTGTTTGTAGTCAGCATTTGTGTTTGCTCACCTGTATTAGTTCATGCGGATGAATAAGTCTTGTCAGCATTTACTGTTGTTCATCCGCATGGACTAATGCAGGTGAACAATTTTTGTCAGCATTTACTGTTGTTCATCCGCATGGACTAATGCGGGTGAACAATCTTTGTCAGCATTTCTTCAGTTCATCCGCATGGACAAATATGGATGAACACTTCTGTTCAGCATTAGTTGTCTTGATCCTCATTTGTTAATATGTCTGAACAAACACGTGTCCGCATTTGTTCACTAGTCATCCGCATTAACAAATGTGGGTGCTTTATACTTGTCTTTTCTTGTCTTCTGTTGTCTTCTGTTGTTTTCTGTAACTAATGTTCTCCAACCAAAACAACCTCCAACCACTTCTTTAGTTGGCAAGTATGATCCTTTCAGGGTCTAACAATACTCCCCCTAAGGATTATACTGCCTAGGTTCCTCAAGATTGTGATGGAGTTTGTAGTTGTGAAGATTCTGGTTGGTCTTCTTGTGATGTCTTCTGTTGGACTTTTGGGGAGAAAGTTGTAGCAGCTTCTATTTATGATTCAGGTTGTACCATTGAGGGATTGATAATGGCCTTGATCATATTGGAAAAGTCTTTTGGTTCTTTCATCTTTTCTCTGCTCAGCACATGTATCTTCATCTCACTCATGGTGTAGATAGCAGCAAGGGGCATTTGTTTCAAAGAGATGGGTTCCCAAACTGAAATGGAAGATAACCCATCTCTATGAATCATCAATGGCCCATTAGCATCAACCTCTAACTTGATAATATTGCCCATCTGCATTAGCACCTTTCTCTTCTTCCTTTGTTCCCTTTTATTGTTGATTCTGTCAAATGCCAGCTTCAAGATCTTAACACACTTCAACATAAACTCCAGATCATCTTCAGCAGCTTTGTTTTTGAGGGCTCTGAAGTGTCTTGTGAAGATATAGTGTATGTAAGACTCATCTAGCAGTCTGACCTCATATCCACTGAAAATTCTAATTTCAGGGGCATCTTTTCCTCCCCATGTTCTTTCAATCACAAGCTCATAAGTCTCTTCATCATAATAAACATTAGAAATAGGCTTTGACTTATGAGTGCCTGTAATCATCTTTCTTTTTAGACTTTTAGTTGGCTTTACATACAATTCAGGGAATACTATTTCTTCTGCTTCTTTTGTTTTTCTTTTGACAAATAGGTTGTTGAAGGTCTTGTCTTTTCTTGTGCAAATGGCTTTTAGTGATTTGAAGTTGTTAGTTCTTTTAAACATCTTCAAAATATCAGCAAATTCATATCCTCTGTACATCCCAGCAGGATTCACTAGATCAAGCTCAGCTAGTTCTTTCAGATCATGAACTTTCAATGCATTGACTAAAGCTGTATACACAGTGAAGAATTGTACCAATCCTGATATTCTTTTCACCATGAACATATTCCAGTCGCTGTCATACTTCCAGGCAATGATTTTAACATCAGTCTTGCCACTTGGAGTAGACACCCCTCTAATTAATTCAGCAGTGGTTAGCCCTTCTTAGAGTTCGAGCTGAGAAGGCTTTATAAACCACTTTGAGTTCGTGTGTAAGATAGGGGCCAGAACATCTTTATCTTTAACTGTCAGCTGCACATCTTGTGCTGATGTTCTTGTTCTGGGCTTTTGGGCAATTACTTCTTCTTCAATTGCCTTCAATCTGCCTTTCATGTCATTTATCAATTTTAACATTGCAGCCCTTAGGGAATTGGTCTTCATGTTACCAAGTTTTCTTTTTGTAAACCCTTGATTGTTAAGATAGTCCTTCATTTCCCTATCAGACATACTATAGGGATCAGGAAACATAGACTGTTCAGCATCTTTCTTTATTGTTTTTGAGATGGAAGTTGTTGTCTTTTCAGCCTTTTTCTTTTCAGAATCTTTCCTCAACTCATACTCTGTTACATATGATGGATCCAGCAGCTTTTTTGTCTTCTTTACTTCTTCTACAATCTCATCATAGGTCATGTTGAATACCATATCAGCTTCATAGCCATGATTGATCAGATACATAGCATGAATCATCAGATCATCAGTTTTGGCCTTCTCAATCATGCTTTCAACAGATTGCTCAATAATAGCTGGGCTGGTCACATCATCATGTGTCTTTTGTTGTTTGTTCTTAGAGTCTTCTTCATCCAACATTATCACTTCCAAAGTATGCTCTAACTCTTTTTCAGCCTGCTCATGTTCATCCAAAAATTCAGCAATTGCTGCCAAACGTCTGGGATCATCTTTGGTTTTCTTTTTAGGTTGTTCTTCCTCAACCATAGGAAGTTTTCCTTTTGACTTTTCTGATAAATACTTCTTTTTTCTTGTGTATGTCATCACTTTTGATCCTGATGATGAAGCTTCATCAGTTTTAGCCTGTTGTTCTTGTTCAACAGCCTTAATTTCAGGAGTGATACTTTGCTGTTCAGCCTCAACAGCTTCTTGTATGTTCAATTCAGCAGTTTCTTTTTCTTTTAACTCATCACAAAAAGTCTTTTAATTAGACTTTGTTGTTCAACAGTCAGCACAACTACAGGCACAGGCTGCATTCTTAACTCTTCTTCAATTGGCACAGGTTTTGAAGGAATTACTACAATAGAATCAGAGGGGGACCTTATGTATTTGATGTAGTCCCAAAACTCTTCATCTATGATTAATTCACTGGAAGAATACATGTCCAAGTCATCAATCAATTCTTTCATCATAATAGCATCTGCAGATGAAGTTTTAGAGTGAACCACTATTTCCCAACTAGATTCATCCCTGACTTCTTCTTCCTTTTCTTGTTCTTGTTGTTGTTTTGCCACTTGTTGTTCAATTTCATCACTATATTTCTCATCCTTTTCTTTTATAATTTCATCTTTCAATTTCACAAGGAGTTCTAGTTCATCAACTCTTTTTGTTAAGTCATCATTTCTTTTTGTGAGCTCATCGATTAACTCATTTTGAGACTCAATCAAGTTTTCTTGTTCCTCCATTGCTTCTGTTTGTATGGCAATAGTTTCAACAAGCCCATACACTTCTTCTCTTGCCATTTCCAAAGATGATTTTAGTTTACTGGTTTCATCATCCTTCATCCTCATCTCAGCTTCATTCTTTTCTTTTGACTCCCTTAGTCCTTTTTCTTTTTCATCTAACTCTTGGAGTCTATCACTGAGTACCCCTGACCTCCTGTTTAATGTATTCTCCAGTCTAGACACTTTTGCCATTAGTTCAAATATCTTTTTATCTTTATCATCTGGTCTGCTTATTTCTGATTCAGCAAAGCTCTCAGAAGGAGCATCTTTAGAGACAATTTGTCTCTATGGAAGAGGTGCAAACTGTTGATTATCTTCCTCATCATCAGATGATTGAGAAGAGTCTGCGGAACTGGTAGATTCACCAAATCTTTCAAATACAGCAGCAGCTTCATGTGCAGGGCTTTCTTGTGATTCTTGATGAGTATGAATAGGAGAACATTATTATGGGATAATGGGGTAAACCCTAAAAGGGGATAAAATAGCAGCTTCTTGTATTGTTTCACCAGAGTGAGGATCACCAATCAAAGGTGACACTGGTCTAATGAGTTCTTCAGATTCTGCATGCTCATCAACATGGTGTTGATCATGAACAGGAACCTGCTCCACTGATTATTTTGGATCTTCTTCTTGAACATTCACTTCATGAATTGGTTCCTCATCAGGAACAACAACTGCCATTTCTTGTGCAGGTTCCTCGATAGGAACATCATCATGTAAAACAGGTTCTTGTTGTTGCAATTGTTCCTCATCCATTGGCACATCATTTTGGGGATCTATTTTTTATTGCATCCAAGGTAAAAGTGGAAAGAAAGTACCACTATAGAAATTTCTTGGATCACTCTTCTTGATGTACTTCAAAGATCTTGCATTATAATGAGGAATTTCAAGAATGGGGCCTTCTAAAACCAGATCAGGAAAGGCTTTATTAATAAGACACTGAATGAATCTGGGATATATTAGGAACATGTTCCTTCTCCCCTCTTGAATGTTTGCCATCATTCCATTAAAGACATAGGCTGAAAAGTTGTAGGGTCTGTTAGAGCAGAGGGCACAGACCAGTGAAGATATAGTTAATGGTATATAATTCCACCTAGTTTTTCTTTTAGATAAGCAATGTTGGATATAATGAATAAGAAACCTCCACTGCAAATCTACCAATCCTTTCACTATCTGTTTTGCCTCAAATCCACCCTTATATCCAATGTCAGCAAAGAATGACATGATATCTTCTTCATCAAATTCAGTTGGTGAATCAGGTTCATCTTCAAATCTCAAGCATTGTCTTATTGTTTGCTCAGAGATTATCAGTGTATGGTCAGCAGTTATTCTTCCTAAAATTACTTTTTCTCCATCATTGTCTACTACTTCTGCATTACCCCAAAATGATCTGATATAGTTCTCAAAGATCACTGGTCTAACTGTAATGGCATAGGCCACTCTGGTAGTGGCAATAAATCTGATCATGTCTCTGAGACCTTCTGCTTCAGGGACATCCGGATTGAGAAAATCACTGAGAAAATCACTGACATTATGGAGTTGCTCCAAGTCAGGTTATCCATTATGTAATCTGCACACAAAGAGGTTGAATTAGTGAGAATTGTGTGTGATTTGTTCAATTTTGACTTTTTAGGTCAAACATGAATTCTGCTTGTTACTGTTACATTAGGTTATTTGACCTAATTTTGATTTTTTATGAATAACAGTTCAAAATTTTGTTTCTATGTGTTGGGTTACACTGATTTTGATTGTGTTTTAACAGGTTGTTTTGATGTCAACATTGTTATAAACCAGTATCCCCTGTTCATCGATGTTGTATGTGTTCTTAGAACCACATGAAATCTTTGATGTTTACACCGATCATTGGTTTTAATGAACTCTGTCATTCATCTAAATCCAGTGTTCTTGAGTGTATTTGAAGCATTTCACAAGATTAGGGTTCCATTTCAAGAATTTTTGTTCGACAGTCGAAGTATGTAAGAAACTGATAATCACCTTTTAGTTGACAATAATTTGATTTAACAGACAATGTTGTTTGTTTTGATGTTGGATTTGAACAAAATGAAGCTTGATTAGTGTAGATTTGAACTCAGAAGAGGAACGGTTTTCTGGCACTCGACTCACTATAAAAGTTCACTAAAAAATTTGAAAAGTAATAAATGACCCACATTAAATGAGTATTTATAGAACATTTCATATTTTTTACAAATTTTACAAGTGCAGAAAATATTACTGTAACAAATGCGGATATAGAATTTTTATGGGCGCATTCACTGTAGCAAATGCTGATGAACAAACTAAGTTTGTCAGTATTTACTGTTAACGAATACGGAAGAACTAATTTTACCCATCCGCATTTACTGTAGCAAATGCGAGAGAACATATTACTTGTCCGCATAATGCGAGCAGATTACTTGTCTGCATTTACAATGACAAATGCGGGTGAACAAACTAACTTATCAGCATGCACTGTAGCAAATGCACAAGAACAAATGATTTGTCCGCATTTTCATTGCTGTCTGCATTTACTGTAGCAAATACGGAAGAACACTTTGTACATATGCTGATGAGTTGGCCTGTCCGCATTTACTGTAGTAAATGTGAAAGAACACTTTGTTGTCCGTATTAGTTTTACTTGTACATAAACAGTTACCCGCATTGGCTAAATGACAGGGTTACCTTCACCCGCATTAACCAATGCTCTTACCCGCATTAAATTTTGAACTTGTCAAAAATTAATGTAGTTGCAGTGGATGATTTTGACTGGTTTTGCACAGCTATTTCTGATTTTATGAAGCTAAGTCTGCATCATAGGTGCTTTATGAAGATTTAGCAGATTCTGAGATTGTCAATTCTTGCTTGGATTGACTTGTATCCTTGATGTGATACATGTTTCCCAGTTTGATTGATTTTGGGCCATGTGCATCTTTTGAAGCTGTTTATGGTATAAATTTCATATAGACACAATCAATTTGACAAAGTTGTCAATTTAATGTTTGCAAATTTCATGTTTTTGTTAATATTTCCTTTTAAAATTTTATTACTCCCCCTAAAGTTTATATCCATATGGGATAAAAACTTTAAATAAAATTTATAAAATTTTAGGACAATATTTCAGAACTGTTTAATTGTTTTTCACTTTTGTTTGAAATTTTGGGATCCTATCAATCATATCTTTCATAAATGCAAGTTGTCATGAACTTATTGATTGAAGGTATGTTTGTCCTCTTAAACTCATGCTTGGTCAATATTGTAATGCATGTGATTTTTATCATGTTTTGATTTAATTAAACATTTAACATGAACCTCACACTCATAAGCATAGCAAGATCAACTATCCTCATGTACTGTATGGTAGAACTTTTTCACTACTTTCAATACCTGGTCATTTAAGTTATGAAACCTCATTCATTTTGGTAATGGGGATCCACTTTGGGATTCTTTTCCCTGATCCTTATTTTGTTTGATCCTCATTGGGATTCTTTTTCCTCTTCACTTTGGAAGGTGATCCACTTTGGGATTCTTTTACCTGATCCTTATTTTGTTTGATCCTCATTGGGATTCTTTTTGCTCTTCACTTTGGAAGGTGATCAACTTTGGGATTCTTTTTTGTTATATTCTGTTTTATTTGTCACCCGTATTGGATGTGTTCCTCATTGGGAATCTTTTTGGATCTAGACATCAGCATTATGAGCTTGTTTCCCCAGGTCTTTGCTCAGCAAAACAAAGGAGAAACTGATATGAATGAGATTCATAAGGTATCATGACCTGGTGTGTTTAGGTTACTACACCTACATACACTTGGATAGGTCAGATACTTACATGCTCTTGAGATGATGCATTCACATTTGAATGTGATCTTTAGTTTATCACAACATTTATCTTCTGTTCCAAGTTGAGCCTACCCACATATCAGGTAAGTCATGTCCGTCTTTCAAGATATTGAATTAAGCATAGTGAATGATATAATGACTGTAATTATATCATATCCCATGGAAGTCATGCAGCTATCTACACACATATTTGTATTTTTTTTGATGTTTTTATAAATTTTGATTTTTTTTACTCAACGTTAATCATGCCGATTGATTGGACTAAGAATTCAAACCGACTTGGGTCATGCATCTCATTCCCTTTTCTCTTTCGGAATAAAGTTTGATCAATCTTTCCTCTTTCATAACCATGGTCAAGAAGAAAGGATGATAGAGTCTCATACCATTTCTGAGGGGCTTGATGTAAGCCATACAAAGCTTTATCAAGCTTGTATACCCTGTGAGGGAAATCAGGATCCTCAAAGCCTGGTGGTTGACTCACGTAGACTTCTTCAGAGATCTTACCATACAAAAATGCACACTTTACATCCATTTGATAGACTGTGAATTTCATGGAAGCAGAGTACGCAAGAAATAGTCGTATGGCTTCTAATCTAGCAACAGGAGCAAACACTTTGTCATAATCTATTCCTTCTTCTTGTGTATAGCCCTATGCTACCAACCTTGCTTTGTTTCTGATGACAATCCCTCTGTCATCAGTCTTGTTTTTGTAGCCATCTGGTGCCGATAGGGTATTGACCTTCGGGAAGATCCACCAATTGCCATACTTCTTGTTTCTTGAATTGTAGCAATTCTTCCTGCATTGCCTCAATCCAGCTATTGTCTTCGAGAGACTCTTTAATGTTTTTGGGTACAGTTTGACATAAAAAACAAGAAAACAAACAAATGTTTGCAATACTTGACTTGCTTCGTGTCACCCGCTCGTCTAAATCACCAATAATGTTGGACACTGGATGATTCTTATGTGTCCTGGTAATTGGAATCAGATCACCGGCAATGGACACATCAAGATTGGAGACATTCAGATCATCTTGGTGAGAGGCATCTTGTTGTTGTAGTGTGGGAGAGTGATGACCAGAATCAGAGGGTACAACATCTTCAGCTTCCGCAACACTCTGAATACTCTTATCATTTCCATCTCTATTAGTATCAGCTGGTGCATGAGTTGGTTCTAAATGTCTCACTTCAGTTGAAGGTTCAACTGAAGGAGATGGCATTGAACTGCGACCAGCATCTGTTGAGATACTTTCATTTTGTGTAACTTGCCGGATAGGATCAGCTTGTAATGGCACTTCTTCATTGTCTTGATCAGTAGGAGGAGGAATCATTAGGAAGTCTATTCTTCTTTCAACTGACCCTGAGGATCCTGCATTTGACAACTTAAACTGATCAAAAGATCTTGTAAACGAGTCAATATCAAACAACCAGGCAGGACCAATTGATGATTTAGGAAAAGAGTGCTCATTGAATTGAATGTTTGTGGATTCATCAATGATGTTTAAACTAGGATTAAACACCTAAAAAGCCTTTGAAACAGAGGAATATCCCACAAAGAATCCCTCGTCAGACTTAGGAGCAAACTTTCCTAAATGGTCTCTGGTGTTCAATATAGAGACCGGACATCCAAATGACATCAAAAATCCAATGAATGGTTTTATGTGAAAAAGAAGTTCATAAGGAGTTTTATTGTGTTCTTTGATTATCAGAGTTCGATTTTTCACAAAACATGAAGTGTTAACTGCTTCTGCCCAAAATGTAATTGGCAGTTTTGCATCAGCTAGCATTGTTCTTGCTGCTTCAATCATTGTTCTATTCCTTCTTTCAGCAACTCCATTTTGTTGTGGAGTACGAGCTGCACTTAACTGATGAACAATGCCTTTTGTTGTGCAAAATGAACTCATGCTTTCATTTTTAAATTCCGTCCCATTATCACTTCTAATAGATTTTACTTTTAAATCAAGTTGATTTTCAATTTTGGTTATAAAATCTATTATGATTTGGGGCGCCTCATTCTTATGAAGTAAGAAAAAGACCCATGTGAATCGAGAAAAGTCATCAATGATCACTAAACACTAATGCTTCTTGCCAATACTCATGACGTGAGACGGCCCGAGGAGATCCATATGAAGTAACTTCAATGGACAATTGTTAGTGTTCACAAGTTTTGGCTTATAAGATGATTCATGTTGTTTTCCTTTGAGACACGTGGTATAGTGGTCAACAAAATGAAATTCCTTTTAAGGAAGACTAATTACATGGTTCCCTTTGACCAATCTATTCATATTTTTAAAATTCGTGTGTCCTAAGCGTCTATGCCAAAGTTGTGATTCATCAAATGATGCTTTAGACAATAGACATGTCTCTTCTGATGGACGAGTAGAATTAAGGTTCAAAACATAGGTGTTATTCTTCCTCGGAGTCTTCAATACAACCCATTCTTCAGGAATATGAAATCCTGGTTTCAAGATGTAGCAATGAATGTTAGTGAAATGAGTAGAATACTTCTTGTCACAAATATGGGATTCATCAGTTTCAGATCCGAGAATTCAAAATTAAAGACGGGTGGAAGTGTGTGAATCGAAGAACAGGGATGTGTGCGTGTCATGTATAATATTATGATTTCATTGATGTTGAATAACAAATTACAATGAAGAAACATATACATAGAGGGATGAACATCAAACCCACCCAAAGGAGAGAATTTCTCCTTGGGTGGTGATTTACACCATGAAAAACACACACTTAAGAACTACAAGCCACTCACACACTTTGCAAAAACCACACATTACAAGTCGCACTAGTGGTTCTATTTATAGTGTTTTTACATCATGACCTAATTTTGACTTTTCTTGTGGTCTTGATGTTGACTTTTTCTTGTTGACTTTGTCTTGTGTTTGTTTTGTTCTGTTTATCAACTTGGTCTCTGAACTTGTACAATGAGATCTTGGTTTGGAAAGCTTCAGTTTATCAATTGTTGAACCCAACAAGCACCAATAATCCAACCTGCCCCAATCATTTGAGAAGAACAAGCTGAACCCAACCCAGAACCAATCATTAAGCAAGAACAAGCATAAGAAGATGTGCTAGAGCAAGAACATTTACATGTTAAACAACACATGCATGTTTCACCTTAAAGCCCACACTTTTCAGATCAACAATCATTGTCATCTCTTCTAAGAGACATTGATGCATCACTAGCAGAACAAGCAACACATCAAGTTGAAGTTGGTACATCTTCCATGCTTGAACATGAACAAGAAGAGCAAAGTGTTCATGTTGAGCATTTTGAACATGAAGACCAAGCAAGTGAAGTACCTACTTAGGAAGAGATAGATTGTTGAATGGCTTTTCTATTCACTGAATATAATAAGTTGATTGAAAAATCAAACAACGAAGCAAGGAAGTTGTAAAGCCCCATTCCCGGGACGCTTACAATTGGTCAATCATCGCATAAAACATATAAAACACATCATTTTGCAGCGGAATATAACTTTTCATTAATAATTAAAAATATTTCAATTTATCATATCATTTCATTTACATCTCAAAAATTGTATTAATACGATGACATTCTAAAAAATATGGATGCCAGACTCGGATAATCCCAATAGCTTATACATCCATGCCTGCACCTCCTCAGCATCAACAATTACCTGCCAACTAATACGCATAAAAGAAGTCAGCGTTGCTGAGTGAGTTCTAATTTATATAATAAAATACTTCACTTTTGATAAAGCATTTCCTTTACTTTTGTACGTGATCATACATCATACATACATCTAGATAATATCATTTATTATTTTTCATCATCATTCATAATCGTTTGTTTTCATACTTTCTTTCATTATTATCTTTCACTTTTATCTAGATCCTACCATATGCTATCCCCCATCATTTATGCACGAAGCAACTACAGTCTTGGAGTCAAGCGGCAAGGATCCTATTTTTGTACGTCTTGATCAATCACAAAGATTGACCCCCCTATATGCATTCGGCACACATTTGAGCTAACAACCCCTCACAGGTTGTGAACCTCCATTTAATTTGCTTGCAAGACTTTTATTCACTCATTACATTCCACTTCTCATTATCTTTATCTGTCACTTTCATTAGAATAATACTTTACGTACATAAGCACATATCATACAACGTAAAGTCACATCATAATATATAATATGGAACATAATCAACATAACAGCAGCCCACAAGCATACAACATCAACAAGCATAGACCCCCATAAAACATCAGTACTTAGTACTTAATTCTATTTCCTAAAATTCAAAATAAGCCTAAGGGTTCACAACGCCTAAACATGTCACTAGATACAACCATGAAGCTTCAGAAGACTTCATGATACCTTCAAAAGATTTCACTTTGGCTTCGAAAGAATTCTTCTTGGCTTTGGAAGATTTCTTCCCAAGCTTCAGAAGATTTCTTCCCAAGCTTCGGAATATTTCTTCCCAAGCTTTGAAAAATTTCTTCCCAAGCTTCGGAAGATTTCTTCCTAAGCTTCGGAAAATTTCTTCCTTGGCTTCGAAAGAATTCCCCTTGGCTTCCGAAGAATTCCCACACTTGGCCAAAGTCCACAGTGTATGAATGAAATACTAAGTGTGCCCACAGGGGATGACTAAAACATTCTTAAGTGTCCACAGCGGATAGCGAAGTCTACAACGAGCAGCCAAGTCCACAGCGGACAACATATAACCTCTAAGTGTCCACAGAGGACATGAAAAGTCCACAGCGGACAGTCTAACTGCCTAAGTGTCTACAACGGACACCTTATCCATGCTCAAGTGTCCACAGCGGACAACTAGTGTCCACAGCGGACACCAAGTCCAACACCTGTGTTTCAACTTATGCAGTTTCTAGTCCCAAACATCGCTTCTAAACATATACTTAGCATACATCTAGCAGTCACACGCTTAACATCACAAACAACCATATAGAACATCACAGAAATCATTTAAAACATACATTTTTCATAACAGTTGTACTTTCATGGAAAACCATAGTATGTTTTATAAAACAACAGTCTGATATACATATTAGCCGCAAACAAGTAGAAAACATGTAAAAGAGGGGATCTAGAACTCACCTATAACGGCTTTCAAGTAAAACACCACCAACCCGAGAGCAACCTGGAGTTCTAGTACGTAAACACACGAAAACAGGCAACCAAACACACAAAAAGACATAAAGATCGGTCCAGAAGCTTAAACCCAACTAAAACCGAGAAGAAACACCTTAAAATCTTACCTATCTGAAGATTTCTTCTACTTTCTCCCTCTAGAACAGGTGGGAGTCCTTTTTCTCTCTCTAAAGTCATATGTTGAGTGTATGGGAGAGTAAGTAAGGGTGGCCATTTCTTCTTTTTGAACCCATTATGGGCAGGTTTGACCTTTGCACACCTTTAACCCCTTGCTTTGAAATAATTCCCTTTTCTCCCTTATCTTTTCTTTTCTTTTTCTTTTCTTTTACTGAAATTTCCAGGTGTTACAGATGTTGAAAGACAAATTGAAGAGTAAAGATGAGGAGATTGAGAAACTTTCTACAAATCAAAAAGCATAGAAGTTGATTGCTTAATTCCTAGGACAACTAGATCCATCAAGGGAAGAAGTGAAAGCAAAGGATCAAGATCTGAATAGTACAAGATTAGATGTTGCCTATCTGACTGAGCAGATTGATGCAAAAGATGCTAAGATAGATGAATTGAAAAAGAAGATATATGCTCAAAATGAAGAGTAAAAAAGGCTGAATAGAGAACTAGAAAATACAGACACTCACCTGAATGAAAAAGAACATTCAGAAGGTCTAGAACAAGACCTAAGTGAAGAATTTGATGAGCAAATCATGTCTCATGCTGAAGAAATTAACTCAGGGGATGCTGAAACGGCAATTATAATCCCTAAAGAGACTTTTTCAATGGATGAACTCTTTGGAGAAGTGAATCCATTTTAAAATATACATTATTCACCCATTTTAAGACATCATTTTCACACCTCTGACATACAAACAACAGAAACAAGCATCATTCATGTTAACCCTTTGTCAGAAAAACAAAAGGAGTGATAAGATAGTTTGCAGAGTCAATAAAGATGCAAAGTGAATATCAAAAGATCAAGCATCATCCTTACAGCCTCAAATGAAAACCTATGAGAGGAAAAGAAAGAGACTGTACTTGGCTTCTTTGATGAAATAAAAACAAAAGGTTCACGAGCTGGAAGAACGTGAATCTCCACCATTCAAACTTCTCAAGGTTAAGGCGGAACTATTTGATGAAGATGAATCAAGGCAAAAAGAAACAAAGGCTACTGTGTTAGAAGAAGGTGAAATTGATCAAACAAAAAACCAACAAATAGAGCCCATTATCATCTTAAGTGGCTCTGATGAAGGGGATGAAGAACAAGTTGAAAATAAGATGGAAAAAATTTAAGATTTATTGCCTAATGCTCCTGAAACCCATATGGGTATATAACATGCAACAAGAGGATTTCCCTATGATTCTTTCATGCACCTTAACCTTTCAGAGGTTAAAGACTTGTTTAAAGACTTTCAAGAAGTCATGAAAAATGAAAAGGAAAAAACTTACAAAAGATATAAGGAAATCAAAGATCAGCAGGAATTCCAGAAGAATCTTCCAAAGGATCCTTACATTGATAAAAGGACATACTCCCAGGTTAAAAGCTGGTTGAGTGTTAGATGTAATGAGGCTAGTGTAACCAAAACCACATTACATATATTTTGATGTGCTAAACAAATAGTCTTCCAAAGGAACAAGCTTCTCTTCCGAAGCTAAGTCAAAGATCTTTCGAAGCTCAAGTGTGAAGAACTTCCAAAGGAAGAAGTTATTCTTCCAAGACTAAGTTCTTATTCTTCCAAAGTATGCAACTTAGAAGATCCAAAAACAAAGTCTTTTGAAGAATAAAGTCTTGATGACTTACAGATTCTCAGAAGAAGTTGATTCTTCCGAAGTAGAAATGGCCTCGGAAGAATTTATTCTTCCGAAGCCATTTAGCTTCAAAAGAACTAACTATGAACTAGTGGACATAAGTAAGGTCTATCTGACGGTCCGCTGCCACCCTGCTAGACTGCATGGTGCTTTCCCACGCCCATGTTGTTGACCTTACTTTATCCACTGTTCAACCATTATCAGCTTAGTACAGTTGCCACTTTTAGTTGGTGACAAAAGATAAGTCATGGACATGTTATGACTACCTAACCTAAGATATTATTATTTTATCTTAGATATGTTACTTCTAAAAATGTAGTATTTGTCTAGTTGTAATTGCCAACTGGTTTCCTAGTATAACCGGCTGTAGATAGTAGTATATATAGTTTCTCAATGTAACTTAGTACCCATGCTTGTAAGAGTCTTGTAAAACTGACTTGAGAAGTAATATTTACAAGTATTTTGAAAACCACTCATGTGCTTTTGTGTTTTCTATTTTGAACTTATTATATTACTTGTGAACTTGGCTAAGATTCTGCTTCATCTATCCGAGTGACATTAAGTGAGTTTGTGTGATTATCTTGTGTTGTGAGTCAAACACCAATCCTGTAATTGGTATCAGAGCTTTTTATGCTCCTGATTGTGAGATCTTACCATCCCAAATCACTCTTGTCTCTTCATACTCACTCACTTCACTCTAATGGCTCTCAACCAGAAGTCCTCTGAGTTTGAGATGGGAACTATGAACAAGGCTCCCACCATCACCCCTGATAATTTTGAGACCTGGTGCGTCTACTGTAGGGGTTGAACCTAAGAGGCTTAAGAAATCAAATCAAGATGAAGATCAAGATCAAGTCACGCGAGAACCTAGAGTTATCGCGCGAAAACTGCTTCTCGCCCGACAACTACTAGTCGCGCGAGAACTTATTTTTGTTTATAAATAGAAATTTTGCTCTGTAATAGTTAGCACTTTTTGATAGAGATATTTTCATTCTCCTGATTTGTACTACTGCACTGCAAACAAATCAGAGATCTATTGATTTGGAAGTTTATTTACTTGTGTGTTCTTCATTTCTACAATCTCATTCTTACCATAATGTCTTCCACATATTCATTACGAGATCGATCTAATTATATTGTAATGATCCTTACAATTGGTATCAGAGCAAGGTTGCTCTAGATCGATTTGTTGAAGTTTGATGAAGTGTTTTGAAGAGCTTGTGAGCATTAAACTCATGGTTATTCTAAGTTTTTCTGCTTATTCTTGTTGAGATTGATCATTTGAAGATGTTGAAGCTGAAAAACTTCATGTTCATTGATTTGATGAGCTTTTGAGCTTAAAACAAGATTATTTGAATCAATTAGAGACAATTAGGATCTAATTTAAACCTAAATCACTAATTAAACACTTAATTAATCAAAGTTTAATCAATTAGGTGAAAAATTTGAGGTTGAAACACTCAGAATCACAGAGAACAGTTCAGGCGAAAACTTGGTTTTCTGTGCCAAAAGTTACCTTTCACACAAGAAGTTGAGGATTTCGCAAAAGGTGTTCTTGTTACAACATTTGTAATTGCGTCGTGTTTGTTATCTAAAGACTCGGAAAGTGACACATTGTTATGGCATCGTCGTCTTGGTCATATCAATGTTAATACAATGAACAAACTGGTTAGAGAAAATCATGTAGTTGGCTTACCACTGAAAGAATTTCAACTAATAGAGCATTGTCTGTCATGCTCTAAAGGCAAACAACATAAACTTCCTCATAAACCAGTTGCTCATACACAAATCGACTCTATTCTTCAATTGCTACACATGAATTTATTCGGTCCTGTAAGTTTTTTGAGTTTAGGATGTCGTGCATATTGCTTAGTTATTACTGATGATTTTTCTAGATTTACATGGGTTTTCTTCTTAGCAACCAAAGATGAGACGCCTTAGTTGCTAATGAAATTCATGACACTTGTGGAAAATCAGACTGACAAGACTATCAAATGCATACGGAGTGATAATGGCACCGAATTCTGTAATCGTATTTTGAATGTGTTCTGCGATTCAAAGGGGATAGCATGACAATTTAGTTATGCAGAAACTCCATAACAAAATGGAGTTGCCGAAAGGTGTAACAGAACCATAATTGAAGCAGCTATAACAATGTTATCAGCAGCCAAATTACCTTCATTCTTTTGGGCTGAAGCTGTTAACACTGCTTGTTATGTTCAGAATCGTGTTTTAATTAACAAACAACAAAATAAGACTCCTTATGAAATCTTTTTCAAACATAAACCCAAAGTCAAATATTTCAAAACTTTTGGATATTGTTGTACTGTGTTAAACACATCTGATAATAAATCAGAATTTGATGAAAAAGCTGATGATTGTTATTTTATTGGTTATTCAACCAACAAAGTAGCATATCGGGTTTATAATAAAAGAACTAAACAAATTGTTGAGTCATTTGATATTGATTGGCACGAATCTAACAAAATAGATGCAGGTTCTGCTCCTTCATGGGTTTATGATTATGCTTCATTATTTTAAACATTTAATCGAAAATCTGTTGTTTCTACAGCTGATCCACCTTTGACATCCTCAATTCAAGATATATTTGCTGATGATGTTGGATCTACATCTTCTCAAGCTAAAGGAATATCTTCAGATATACCTTCATCTTCTAATGCTGTAGCTATTCCACATTCTATTTCTGAAACATATTCATCTCATTTGGATATAGTTGTGGAACAAAAGCCATAATTTTCAAATTAGAATTCATCTTCTACCTTAAATGATCCCATTGATACTATTCAAGTACTATTTGAAGATCTTTATATTGGTAGTGATAATCAAGATGAAGAAATTATTTATCAACCAAAAGGAGGGAACACTATTGAAGAGCCTGTTGGTCATATGTCTAACTTAGATGAAGTTATCTCTGAAGATGCTATTCCATAGCTGAGAGTTCATAGAAACCATCCAATGGTAGCAATTATCGGTCCATTATCCCAAGCCGTCAGAACTCGAAGTCAATCGGGAGCAATAAATACATTTCTATATTCATGTTTTCTATCTCAAATAGTGCCGAAGAATATTGAAATGGCATTGAAAGAAAACAGTTGGGTAGAGGCAATGCAAGACGAGCTGATGTAATTCAAAAAGATAAATGTTTGGCATCTGTGTGAATTACCAAAGGGTAAGTTGCCAATCGGCACGAAATGAATTTTCAAAAACAAGACGGATGAAAAAGGATATGATAGCCCGTAACAAGGCCAAACTTATTGTACAAGGATTCTATCAAATTGAAGGTCTTGAGTATGAAAAAGTATATGCTCTAGTTGCAAGACTAGAAGCTATACGAATTTTTCTGGCATATGCTTCATACAAGAACTTCAAAGTTTATCAAATGGATGTGAAAATTGCATTTTTGTATGGCGAAATGAAGGAAGAAAGCTATGTCTATCAACTACCAGGATTTGAAGATCCTAATCATCCTGAGTATGTATACAAGTTAGATAAAGCACTTTATGGTTTACACCAAGCACCTCGAGCTTGGTATGCCACTCTCACTGAATATTTGCTTGCAAATGGTTATACAAGAGGTGCTATTGATCAAAATTTATTCATAAGGAAGACTGGTGATGATCTGATTCTAGTTCAAGTTTATGTTGATGATATTATCTTTGGGTCTACCAATGATGACTTGTGCAAGGAGTTTGAGACGGTTATGAAGAAGAAATCTGAGATGAGTGCTCTTGGAGAAAAGACGTTTTTCATGGGTATTCAAGTTAAACAAGATGAGAAGGAAATACCGATACATTAAGAAAAGTATATTCATAGTATCTTGGATAAGTACAAATTCCAAAACTCCAAGACAGCTCCTACTCCTATGTCTTCTCGTCCTACTTTGACTCCAGATTTCACAGGAGAAGATGTTGATCAACACATGTACCGATCAATGATTGGATCCTTGATGTATCTCACTGCAAGCAGACCGGACATCATGTTTCTTGTTTGTCAGTGTGCACGTTATCAAAGTAATCCAAAGGAATCTCACATGAAAGCTATCAATAGGATTTTTAAGTATCTCAAGGGTCAACCCACACTTGGTCTTTGGTATCCTAAAAATTCTGATTTCAACTTATTTGCTTATACTGACAGTGATTATACAGGATGTAACTTGGACAGGAAGTCTACTACTGGTGGTTGTCAATTTATTGGCAATAAGTTGATTTCTTGGCAATTGAAGGAGCAGCAGACAGTATCCACTTCGACTGCAGAGGCTGCATATGTGGCTGCATAAAGCTGTTGTTCACAAATTGTTTGGATTCAACAACAACTTCTAGATTATGGCCTTAATATTTATGATACTAAAATCTTTTGTGATAATATTACAGCTTTGAACATTATGAAGAATCCAATTCAACACTCTAAGACTAAACACATCGACATCCGAATGCATTTCATCCGTGACTGTTTTGAAAGGAAACTTATCCATTTGGAGTCAATTTCTACAGATGACAACATTGCTGATTTGTTCACTAAGGTGTTTGATCATTCCAGATTTGACTTTTTAGTTAAAACTTTGGGCATGATTAACTTTGGTTAACACTTATTCTTACACTCTTTTCAAAAATATTTTTTTTGTTTCTTAAAATTGTTATTTTTATGTCTAGATAATCATAATTTTAGTGGGAGAAAATTTGAAAATACAAGAAAAATTATTTTGTTTTTAGGGGGAGTAAAAAAAAATTAAGTTTTCAAGTGTACATAGGAAATGATATTATATTTCTTGATTTTGAATCGTTGCATCCTAAGGCTTACAAGAAACTGACTTGGATTATGTTTGATATGTTGATAGGCTGGATATTTATGTATGAAAAGCACTATGTTTTGTGATGCACTGAAAGTAACTTTCTATGACTAAAGTAGGTAACTCATCAAGGTTTTGTGGCAACTCTGATTCCATGCTAAAATAGGCTTAGAGTTATAGTCTAGTCATACTCAAGCTAGTTACTTTCTAATTCAGCTTCTTTCAGATATTATATATATATGTATAAAATCAAAATAAAAAAAAATATAGATATACAAATGAAAACAAAATACAAAGAGAAAAATAAACAAAATGAGCAAAAAGAAGCCTAAAAGGTCATATAGGAATAAAAGATGCCAATGAGCATATTACTAAAAGATATGTCAAAGATATATATACTATATGATAAATATTTTTCCTTTTGAGAATATGTTCTGACACAGGAGGCAAAATCAAAAGATGGGGCATGTAAGTCTGACTTGGCATTTAAGTCCTAAACGTCTTGCGGGGGCAAAAAACATAAGTTCGACTGGCTGTTAAATAAGTCCTAAAACTTGTTCATATTCTGTATTCAGAAATATTTCTAAGACTAGTTATGCTCATAATAGATATTATATTAGAAAATTCGTTCTGAAAAGGCTGAGCAGAAGTGAAAGGTTTAAGTCAAATTGGGGTGACTTGAAATCTTGAAAGTGTCTTGAAGTTGGATAAGGTTCTACGGGATTTTTTATTGTGAAACACATTGCAGACATATAATTTAATCAAAACATGATAAAATCACAGCTTATGTGTCTAAGTAAACTTGAAGTCTAAGTTTAAATTGGACTCAATATATTGACAATCAACATAACCAGTTCTATTTATAATAAAGCTGGATGATGCTAATGATCAATTTCCAAGACATATGATCCTATACTTGAGAATTTATCAAAAATATTTAAGTTAATTAGAATAGTTTTTGTGTCAAATTGATTTTTGTGAAAATTATATTTTGATTATTTGTTTTAGTTTTCGTTTGACAAAACGTTCAAAATTAAGGGTGTTCGAATGATTGTAAACACTTAGCTAGACATAATCATTTTTCATAACAAATCATAAAGCTCAATAAAATCTTTAAAATTCAAAACTAGAAAAAATTAAACAGTTAAAATTTTCAAAGAAAATTGAACTTTTCGCGCGAAAAGTTCACTTCATGCGAAAAGTTTCAAAACAAATGCTGATGAATTAACTGATACGAAAGGTTCAACTTTATGCGAAAAGTTCATCATGCGAGAATTCTGACTTTTTGCGTGAGAAGTCAAAGTGCTATATAAAGTACAGTGTGTGAAAAGTCAAGTATTCGCATACTATATTCTGAAATTTTCACTCTCAAAATTCTAAGTGTGGAAACTCTATCAAAATTGAAAATAGTGTTTGCTAAGGTCGCCGGTTGATTTCCACACATAAATTAAGGTATAATGATGGTTATAACGTTGATTTGAGTATGTTTGAACTACACCGAATACTCTAAGACTTGAAATGTGTTAAAATTAAACAAATAAGCCTTAATAAAACTTAATAATCACCTAGACGACACTTAGGAAACATGTTTTAATGGCTGAAACACTTGAAATTTGACGGATTGAAAATTTGAAGCGGAACAGACTTTTCGTATACGAAAGGTCCTGTGCATATGAACAGATGCGAAAACTTTCAAAACTATTTGCATAAGGTTAAACTTTCCGCGTGAGAGTTGAGACTTGTCGCATGAATCTGAAATGTGTAGTTTTTGAGCGAGAACTTTGGGTTTTCGCGTGAGAAGTTCAAAATTTCAAGATTTTTTCTAAGTGTTGAAATTTTTCTAAGTGTTGATTTTTTTTTCTTTTCTGAAATTTTTCTGAATTTTTCTTTGTGTACCAATATTCATGCTTAATGTTTCAAATGACTCGTCCATTGGTTTTTAACAAAAACCATAATGCCATAGCTTATCTCGGTGATGTTTCTAAAGACAAAGCATTATTCCGATCACTTATCGAGGGGCTAAAGACATCTCGTATTCACTATGCCATATCTACTTGTCCCACCATTTATACTGATATTATTGATCAGTTTTGGCAAACGGCTGCCAATAAGATAGACTAGGATGGAGAACCTTGTATTACTATTGTGGTTAAGGGAAAAAGGGTAGTGATTACAGCTGAAGTAATCAACAGCGTACTATTGCTTGAGGATGCACCCAATGCACCTGTAAAGATTGATGATGATGCTGTCAAGGATTGTTTGACACGTATGGGTTACAGTCATAGATACCCATCTGCGGAGAAAAAGTATGTCTCACCCTTTGGAAAGTACTTGTTTCATGTTTTCATCCATTCCCTCAGCAATCTTAAGGCGGGAATAGATAGTTTGAGTGCGGTTTCGGATCCCTGCTGATATCACTCGTTGATGATTTACCTTATAGCATATCTAAGGCAATATTTTCTGAGATGCAAAAGAACGTCATTGCTTCAGTGGGGAAGAAGTTTATTATGTACCCTTGCTTTATCCAGATGATTGTTAATGCTGCTCATCCTGAGCTAGCTATATCTGATTCTTCAACATATGTTGTCATGACTATGAAGAAGGATATTTTCACATATCTGATGGGTGCACGTGGAAATGCGTGGGATGGTTCACACTTCGCTAAGTTGGGTCAATTTGTAGATGATTTTCAAGCTGAAGATAGACCGTAACAGACTGATACTACTTATGTTCAAAGAGATGTCACATCTGGTGTATCTACATCTACTAGTCAGGTTGCGAAAGCTGATACAACATGTCCATCAGCTAGTACTGCACCAGAAGCACCTGAGAGTTCTCAGGGTGCTCCCAGATCTGAAGTGGATGCTGAGATAAAGTCATCGTTTACCAATAGTGAGAGTGAGACCGACAGCGATCAGATTGGGAACATATCGTATGTGTTACAGGAACATCCCAGAGTGTGTGAAACTCCAGCCAAACGTACTGCTGAGGAGCGTGATACTGATTTTATTCTTGAAGAGACTCCAGTGACTAGGGGGAGAAGAAAACGGATGGAGAGAAGAGCAGGTGAGAGTCCTCGTGGTAGGGGTAGAGGACGTGGTGTGTTAAGGAAACGTCGGACCCCGGTGACCGCTGAGCCGATCATAGAGGAGACTATTGTTACAGAGACTCCAGTCACAAAGAGTGAGGCAACACCAACTGTACCAACTGAGTTGCCCACTTCTACTGATGACAGTTTGAGGACTCCTCCTAGAGACCAAATGGATGATATGACCATAAGTATGGATGACTTCACAAATACACCTCCTGAGCTGAGATAAGGTGCTAGTACGTCTACTAGTTCACCTACGCATATTACTCTTGAAGAATGTGTATGAAATTTAGAGGGGGAGATGCTTGAGAAGACTAAGGAAATTAATGATCTACAGATACAGTTAGTTGATAGAAATGAGAGGATTAAGAATCTTGAACATCAGCAAACTTTCTTATTCAGCTATGTTCAGATTCTGGAGTAGAATTTTCGAGACTTCGCTTCAGGTGGTTTGGAAGGCCCTGTTCTCGGGACACATACAACTGGACCGTCATCGCATAAAAAATTTAAAAACATATATTACTTTTGTAGCGGAATTTAAAACTTTCATTAATAGTTTAAAACATATCATTACGTTACATCATTCGTATGAATTTCAAAATACAACATTACATCAAAATGTGGATGCTAGCCTCAAAACATCCCCAGTAGCTTATGCATCCATGTCTGCACCTCCTCAGCATCAACAAAATATCTGCCAACTATTACGCATATAAAAGTCAGTGACGCTGAGTGAGTTCTAGTTTTATAAATAAAGTACTTTACTTTGATTAAAACAACCTTTTTACTTTCGATCGTGATCACACATCATACGTACACATTGATTATAATTAATTATCTTCATCATCGTTCATCAAATAATACATACTTACTATCATCCGAATCCTGCCTCATGCAATACCCCCGACTCATGTCCGAATATTGATACTGTACCGGGGTCTGTAAACAAACCCCCGACTCATGTCCAAAGACTGACACAGTACCGGGGTACGCGACAAGGATCCCATCTCGTATGCAACACCCCTGACTCATGTTAGAAGATTGATACTATGCCGGGGCCTGTAAACAAACCCCCGACTCATGTCCGAAGACTGACACGGTACCGGGGCGAGCAACAAGACCTCATCTCCTTCACATGCCATCCTGTCTCATGCAATACTCCCGACTCATTCCCGAAGACTGATACTGTGTCGGGGCCTGAAAACAAACCCCCGACTCATGTCCGAAGACTAACACAGTACCGGGGTACGCGACAAGGATCTCATCATACATTACTTCCATCCTCGTCATTCGTTATCTTCCACTTTCATTACATAATACTTTACGTACATTAACACATCATACCACGTAAAGTCATAACATCATACATAACATATTACATAACATAATACATACATTTTGAAAACCGTTAAACATGAAAAGATAACACATCACACACCTCACAATCATCACATCATCATGCATAGCACATCAAGCACAAGCGATCACATCACAACAGGACCTATCTCAACCATCTACCTCATAAAATCCTCAGAAATCCCTAAGTCCATAATAAAGAACAATTGAACATCTCAGGCGCATATGTATAAAAATTCTAAGGAAAACAGCCTAGGCGCATTACCACTATGCAGGCGCATGAGCCCTGCTTAGGCACATTAAAACTGCTGGGGCGCATGGCCAACACTTAGGCGCATGGACAACTCTGGGCACATGGGCCACTGTTCAGGTGCATGGCCTACACTTAGGCGCATGGGCAAACTCTGGGCGCATGGGCCACTGTTCAGGCGCATGGGGTAAGTTAGGCGTATGAAAACATTTTCAAGCGCATGGGAACATTCTGAAATACCAACTACACTACAACCAGTTCTCAAACATCAACCTAATACTTCCTATCACAGATCTAGCATGCTACCAACACTAAACCATGCTAAACATCAAACATAACCTTAAAACTGCCTTAAAAACATACAGCCACAGAACAATGGTCGAACAACATGCTGAAAAACCTACGGGTACTTAAAAATATTTTGCTCGGTATGCATAATAGCTCCAAACATTTAGAAAATCAGTAAAAAGAGGGGTTCAAGAACTCACCTAAAGCAACCTTCGAGCAACACACTTCTACCTACAAATTCAGCTCCTAAAACCCACGAAATCAAGCACTTAGCACCACAAATCTCAGCCTGGAAGCTGAAAATTCGGTTGAAACCGAACAATTACCCAAGAAAACTCACCTTCAAGAAGATTTCAGCTTCTTCTCTCTCTAAAACCGGTGAGGTTTTCTTCTCTTCTTCTTTCTTCTTCTTCAACCAAGGACAAGAAAAGTGGGTAGTGGGGGCATGGGCGGCCATGCCCTTCTTTTTAAACATAATTATATTAAAGTTTGCATCTTGCATAACTTTAGTCCTTCAACTTGTGTTATTCTTCACTTCTTTATTTATACCTTTATTTTCTCTTCTTTTAATAAAATTCGAGGTGTTACATGGTTCATCTCAGTTTACTAATCAAGGAACCACTGAAGTTGGAGAAAGTAGCGGATAGCAAACTACTGATCCAGAACCTATGATAGACCCGATCATTCCTACAGAGCATCCTGTTGATCCTATTGTTCAGGAAAGGACAACAGAAACTACTGAAGCTGGTCAAGAGTCACTATCTACAGATATTCACATGACTACTGAGGACCAGCCTGTAGTTTTTACTGGAGAGGCGTTTGTTGAGCCTGAACACATGATGCCTATCCCAAACCCAGTTGATGATGAATATGAAGGATTAGATTTGATTGATTATGATTCGTCTGAGGATGGTGAGGATGATGATGATGATAATGGAGATAATGGTAATAAGGGGAATGATGATGATGATGATAGGGGAAATGATGATGATGATCAAGGTGGTGACATTGGTTCTACAGCTCCAAGTGATGCTGGAACATCGGGCACTGAAAATGTCTCCGAACCAAGTCCTTATGATTCAGTTGATTACACACCACTAGACCCTAAGACTGAAGCTGCTTATAAGAAAGAGTTCTATACATTCCAGCAAAGTCTAAATGCTGAGGAGACGGAAGTAGAGTTGGGTGGTTTTGATGATTTGGAAGAGGGTTTTGAGTATACTGATGTATTCGGAAACAGTCTCAAAGACTTATTTTCAGATAATTTAATTGAAGAAGGTGAGATCGTGGGGAAGTCGAGCAACACACAGACGACTAACGAGATAGTTGATGTTACAGGCCAAAGTGTTGTGCGTCAAGTCGGTAAACTAATAGTTAGTGCTCCTCCTCCCCTAACTTATATTCATATGCTGAGGCATTCCAAACCTTTCACAAGGTATGGAAACTCAGAAACTATCATTAGTTGGGCTTACGATCAAGAGAAGAAGATGTATGTTGTAAAGCGAAAGGGCGGAGCAATAGAGTACTACCAAGACGAGCACGACTTTCATACGCTCAAAGCATCAGATTTATATGCTATGGGTCGTCTCCCGTTCTTTAACCCAAGTAACTACAGCAAAGCTAATTGGATTAGGAATATGATATGGAGACAAATCAAGTCTAACTTCAAAGACTTTAAGACAGCCAAATCCAAAGTTATTAAAGATAAGACCAGGATGGACCCAAACACGAACAAGCCAATGAAGATAAGGGTTTATAGACATCCAATATATGCTAAGAAGATTCCTATTCATGCTCCTGTGCCAATTAACAGCTTGTCTAAGCTAAAGGGGTGGAGTTGTGAAAAGGATAGTGGTCATGCAGTGATTAACTATGAAGATAAAGAGTTCCGTATCATCGACCCAGTGGATCTGCTAGAGTTTGGTAAAGAAGATTTGATAAAGCTGCAGGCATGTCCAATTGCAGCTGATGAATCTGTACACTTCATAGCGGCATAGTTTGGTTGGAAGATTACGAAGGCCCTGGACAACAAGATGTATGCATATGGGGGCGCTTATCAGGTTGCAAACGTGGACTTCTAAAAGGCATTGATTTACCGAGCCTAGGGGGAGATTGTAGGGGTTGAACTTAAGAGGCTCGGGAAATCAAATCAAGATGAAGATCAAGGTCAAGTCAAGCGAGAACCTAGAGTTATCGCGTGAAAACTGCTTCTCGCGCGAGAACTGATGTTTTCACGCGAGAACTTCTTTTTGTTTATAAATAGAAATTTTGCTTTGTAATAGTTAGCACTTTTTGATAGAGATATTTTCATTCTCCTGATTTGTACTTCTACACTGTAAACAAATAAGAGATCTATTGATTTGGAAGTTTATTTACTTGTGTGTTCTTCATTTCTACAATCTTATTCTTATTACCGTAATGTCTATATTCCGTGTATTCATTATGAGATTGATCTAATTGTATTGTGATGATCCTTACATCCACATTAAAGGCTTCATTAAGTACCAAGATAGCCGAATGTGGAGGTCTGTCACCCATGGTCCATACAATCCAAAAGTGGCATCTCCAACAGGAAATGGTGCCATGATTGAGAAGGCCATTGAAGACTACTTAGATGAAGACTAGCCATGATTGTTCTGCTTACTGCTATACCAAACTCTATAATGGTAGCTTTAGGTAGTGCGAGTCTGCCAAAGAACTCTTTAAGTCTTTGTAGCTGATGTACTCTGGTTCTGCTGAATCCAAGGAGTCAAAGAAAGATGTACTGAAGCAGAAGTTTGAAAACTTCACATATATTATTGGTGAGACCTTGATACTTCAAATACATGGACTTGATCACCTCTCTTCAGTCTATGGGAGTGATTCTTGAGAAGAGAGACATAGTAAGAAAATTCATGTGTGCACTGGCTCATGAGTGGACTTTCTATTATGTCTCAATCAAAAGAACTGAGAATCTTAACACTCTCATCATGACTAAACTATATAGAATCCTCGATGAATACCGTATGGAGATGGAATCTCAGAAAAGCCATCAGATGAATAGTATCACCAATGCTTCAATCAGCAATGCTCTACATCTTGCTAAAGGTTCAAGAACTCCCCAGCCCCAACTATACCTGAACTACCCCTAACAGTCATCCTCTTCGTTTGGGCCTTACATCACATACCCTAAGACACCAAGTCTCAACAGGCTCATCAAAATCCTTTCCAGGATAGTTATTCCTTGGTTTCAGGGAGTGAGCACTATGGAGATTTTCAATTCTATTTTGATGATCTGGAGTGTTTCAGCCCAGATGATGTAGAATACAAGAACATTGTCCAACAGATGGCTCTCTTGACCTACAAAGCAAAGAAGTTCTTCAAAAGAACTGGAAGGCAGTTCCCTCAAAAGCCAACGAACAACAAATTTGGTTTTGACAAGACAAAGGCCAAGTGCTACAACTGCAACCAGCTTGGTCACTTTGCAAGGGAATGCAAAGCTCCTAGATCTAATCCTGGAGCAACTAAAGCCTTTCAACATCCTGCCACCCCTAAAGCTGCAACCAAATCCACTGAGCAACAAACTGTAGTTGTTGCTCAAGAAGTTAATTGGAGCTTCATGATGCAAGATGTCACTCCTGCTTAAGCTCTCATGGTTGGAACTGAAGACACTAAGGTATATGAACATCTTTGTAATCCATCTTGTATTGCTATGGCCCAATTGTATCAGGACAACAACATGGAAATTAAATCTGATATTGAGTCTTTAAATATACTAAAATATGATTTTAAGAGAGTAGAATCTGACTACAAACTTAAAGTAAAAGAGTTAGACAAAACTATGTCCTCTTTAAAACATGAACATTCAAATTACAGGGCTCAAATAAAAGATTTAATCTCCACATTAACTGAGACTCAAGCCCAGTTAGTGATAGCTGAGGCTAAAGCTAAGAAGTATGCCATTGAAGAGCATAACTTCAACACCATCATTGCATCATCCTCCCACTCAAAGGTGTGTTATCAAAACAAAAGTGGATTGGGAACTAATGATATTGCTCCACCACACTCCTTTGTGTCTATTAGACAGCCTAGATGTGGTGTAGAGGAGCAAGGGGTTCTAACTGCTGTCCTATTACCCAAAGAGCAAAAGAATGATGCAATAATGGATACCATCACAGGGAAGGATAAGGTAGAAAAACTCATCCCCATAGCTGATGATCAACCCTTAACCACCAAAGCTAGAAGAAACAAAATTAGGGCAGCAAAAAAAACTACCAAGAAAGTGGCTGAATCAAAGTTAAAGATTGACCCAAAGCAAAAAGGTGTATTCATATCAGCTGGATTTCAAGTGGCTGGAAATCCTGATTCAGGAAAGGAATGCAGTACCATCATTTCTGTTCTGAAGAAGGAATGGAAGGTTGATAATGAAGAAAAGAAGCTCCCAAAGCAACCATCAACCTACCCTATTAAAAATTAACATTGAATGCATAATTTGTGGTCTACAAAACCACATGGCTAAAGATTGTTACGACAATCCAACAAGCACACATTATGCATCTAATGTTAAGAAAGAAGGAGTCAAGGAGGGTTTCACATTTGGACCTTACCATGTGGCCTAAGTGTTAAGAAAAGGAAAGTTTGTTTCCAAAGCCAAGTTGCTTTCGGAAGAATCTTACTCCTCCGAAGGGAAACTGACTTTGGAAGAAAAACAGAAGAACAAACAAAAGCTTCCTAAGTTTTCCCTTGAAGCTAGAGTGCCTTCGGAAGCAAGTACTTCCAAAAGCAAACTAGCTTCAAAAGCAAAACAAAGGAACAAAAGGAATCCTTCAAAACCTTCCGAAAAGAAGACTACTTCGGAAGAAATGATGGTGACAACTACTTCCCAGAAGAAAGAAGCCTCGGAAGCAAGTTATGTTGCACAAGCATCTTCAGGCTTATCAAGCTTGATCAAGTTTAATGGAAGATCCAAAAAAATGTTGCAGCCCAATCCTCTTCTTCACAAACCATAATTGAACCCCCATGCATACATTTTGGTTCAATTATATCATCTTAATTGGAAGAGCCTAAGATGAAAACGGTTGAGTTTCTAATAGTAACTAACCATTTCACCTTATATGCAGGGACATCTACATGACAAAAATGAAAATATCTGGATTATAGACAGTGGATGCTCCAGGCACATGATAGGGAACAGATCTCTCATAGTATAGTTTGAACACTTTGATGGAGGTCTTGTTTAGTTTGGAGGTAAAGCTGGAGGATACATATCTGGTAAAGGTAGTGTGTCCAATGGTAAGTTAAAATTTGACAAAGTAAACTTTGAAAAATACCTTGAACACAATCTCCTTAGTGTTTCACAAATTTGTGATCAAAAGCACCAAATGCTTTTCACAGCACATGAGTGCATCATCCTCAAACCTGAGATGACAATTCCTCAGGAATTGGTGCTTCTTAGATCTCCTAGGAGAGGGGATATGTACAAGCCAAATATGAACAAAGCTTCCCCACTGGGTGAAGTATCATGCTTTCTTTCCAAAGCAAATGGTGATGAGTCAACTCTTTGGCATAAAAGAATGTGCCATATTAATTTTAAAACCAAGAATAAATTGGTTAAAAATAATTTGGTGCATGGTGTGCCTAAAAAGGAATTTATCTGTAAGAACAACTGTGTTGCCTGCCTAAAAGGGAAGCAACATAAAGTTTTACATAAATCTAAAGAGGTTACCTCTATCACCGCCCGATTACACTTATTGCACATGGATCTATTTTGTCCTACAAGTATAATGAGCATTGAAAGAAAATCATATTGCCTCGTGATTGTTGATGATTTCATAAGATTTACATGGGTTTCCTTTTTAAGAACTAAAGATGAAACTGCTGAAATTTTAAAATCTTTTATTCTTAAAATTAAAAATCAAATAGATCACAAGGTAAAAATCATTAGAAGTGATCAAGGGACTGACTTTAAGAATCAAGTTCTTGACACATTCTGTAACTCAAAAGGGATTGTCAAACAATATAGTGCTCCTAGAACTCCTCAACAGAATGTTGTTACTGAGAGGAGGAATAGGACACTAATTGAGGCTGCTAGAACTATGCTAGTCGACTCAAAAATGTCCTTAACCTTTTGGGCAGAAGCAGTTAGTACTGCATGTTATGTGCAGAATAAGGTTCTTATAGTTAAGCCATGTCACACCCCAACCTTAACGGCGGAAACGTCGAGATGTGAGGGTTAAGATTGTTCACAGCCACATAACACTACCATAAATTGTAAATATAAAAATTCATAAGTTGAAATAAACATTACAACCAAATGTCTCAACAAACAAAAATAAACAAAGTTCAACTTTCAAGTCTCAAGTTATTTTATTTATTTTTCCTAGGTCCAAATCCTAGGTGTAAGCATGCTTCAAAAGATAATCATCAACCTTGTGCATTTCCTGAAACATGTTAAAAATAAAAGGGTCAACTTTAAAAGTTGGTGAGTTTCCATGGGTTAAGCATACATATATATATATATAAGTTTACAAGTAGCAATTCATGTCAATGGTTACGAATAAAGCAAGTTTATAGATAACATATAGCTACAATCAAACCTTGACCAAGAATATCATTTACAAGTTTAACGATTAGCTAAGTGTACTTGGTTCCCATGATGAACAAGCATACGTCATCAGGAGCCGGCAATAACCTCGGCTTTAGCACCAAATAGGCTTGTCAGGCTCATAGATCTATGACGTCGCCAGGCTAGCAATAGTTAATGATTGTCAACATATAATGTCCATCATATAAGACTCACAATATTACAAATAACCATGACAAAAAGTAAAGATGAATTGCATGTGTATGTACAAGTACCAAGATGTTTATAAGTGCAAGTTTATAAAGTTAACATGTTTCACCCCAAAAGGTGTGAAATAAAGTAAAAGAGGGGCATGAAAACTCACCTTATATATATATATAAGATGATAACAAGAAATTAAACGGTGCTCCAACGATTCCTTTTACAAGATACCTAACGTATATATTTCAAGGTTAAGTTTAAAGGTAATATTAACGATTAAACGCGAACTAGGGTTTCAATAGGAATTTGGGGTTTTTATAAATAAATAAGGTTATCTATTGAAATCATATATATATTTTAACCCAATGAAAGAAATATACCATTTAGGTAATTTAATATGGAGAAATGAAATTGAATTCTTTATGATAATTTGTAAAATTTAAATATAAGATGCAAATAAATTTTTATAATTATTTGAAATAAACATGATTAAACAATAATTAACGTATTGGTCAATTATAATTTATTAATTTAAACTATTATTTAAAGTCTATTTTATAAAAATAATCTAAGTATGACATTTGTAAAAAAAAAAACGTTTTATACAAAATAAAATATTAAAGTATTTAAATGAAGAAATTTACAGAAATTAATTATGTGACTTTAAAAATAATTAAAGTTTACAAAAATGATTTTTATAATTATTAAAAATTTCTGTAATTAAAATAATTACAGAAAACCCTTTAAAAAAATAGGTTGAGGGTGCCCGGGTTCGAACCCGGGACCTCAAGGATGGGGTAACACGCGCTTAACCAGTAGGCTGGGTAGCCTATGCCTGCTGGAATCCGGTTCCCCTATTTTAAAAGACGCGCTTACAGTTGAAACCCCCAAATCACATAAACCCTAGAACCAAATTTTGATCAAATTGAACATCCATTCGTTTAAGATAATGAAATCAACGTTGGGGCTTTTAATCCCCAAGTGATTCTGAGTGTATCCGCATATCTAATTACCTGGGTGGAAGTTTAAATCGATGAGAACGAGACGAAGAACAATCGCGACTGTGGTGAATCCGATTGAAATGCAATTGGCGATGATAATCGAATTAAATTCGTGTGAAGTTTCGGGAAATGTTCACGACCCTAAGCCCTTTGTCAATTTTAGTTTAAGTTGCTTGGAAGGTGGGTTTCGATTGGGTTGCAGGTTCGCGATGAAGAAGGAATCGAATGAGACGATTTCGTGTGTTTCAGATAGAATTATGTTTATTGAAAGTTTAGGAATAGTTTAACGATCAATTTTGGTGCAATTAATTAGATTATTATTAGGTTTCAATGATCAAACGGTTCTATGATTAAAGCTTCGGTTATTCAAGCCGATGGTGTTCGTAACCGGCGTTTAAACGTAATTAAAGTGTGTGTTTAAGTTCGAACCATGTTCACGAATCGATTTGGAACGGTTTGGGATCAAGATTCGAAGGGTTTCGATGGTTTTGGGGTCTCGCCGGAGTTGGCCAGAGCCCCTCGCCGGAATCACGGGGTTGGGGGGGAAAATCCGGTTTGGTTTTTGAATTTTACACAATTGTTCCCTGTAGTTTCAATTCTTGTTATTTTAAGTACAACTTTATTTTTTAAAGTTTCTAAATTGACAATAAAGCCCCCTGAACTTAATTAAACTTTTAGTTTTAACTATTTTATAACTTATTAATTATTTAACTTTTATAACTTATGATTTCTATTATTATTATTATTTTTATTTTATTTTGACTATTATTATTATGTTTATTATATTAAAAACAAATTATTAACTCTTAAATTAATGAATTAATGCACAATAAAAGAAACATTCATAAACAACCCATATAGTTTCTTAATTGACATAAATGGTCCTTACAAGGGCATAACAGGGTTAACTATTAATTAACGAAAACACGAAAGGTTACAGTCTCCCCAACTTTTAAGAATTTCGTCCCGAAATTAAGAATGAACTAAATGAACAGATACGGGTATTTCTTCTTCATATGCTCCTCACGCTCCCAAGTAAACTCAGGTCCATGCTTATTCTCCCAACGAACCTTGACGATTGGGGTAGTAGTGGTCCTAGTCTTCTTCATAATGCGGTCCATGACTTCAACTGGTTTCTCAACAAAATGTATTGACTCGTCGATCTGGATGTCATCTAATGGGACATACAGACTTTCATTAGCCAAACATTTTCTCAAATTTGAGACATGGAAAACAGGATGAACCCCGCTAAGATCAGAAGGTAGTTCCAGTTTATAAGCCACTTTCCCAATCCTTTTCAGGATCTTGAAAGGTCCTACAAATCGTGGAGCTAATTTACCCTTCTTCCCAAAGCGAACAACTCCCTTCCATGGTGAGACTTTAAGAAGAACCATATCCCCAACTTGGAATTCCAACGGCTTGCGTCGTTTATCGGCATAACTTTTTTGTCGACTTCTAGCCACTTCAAGGTTCTTGCGAATCATGGAAACTTTATCGGTTGTTTCTTGTATGAGCCAGGACCAGTGATGAAATTTTCACCAATGTCAGTCCAGCAGATCGGGGAACGACATTTACGACCATAAAGTGCTTCAAAAGGTGCCATTTTGATACTCGAGTGGTAACTATTATTATACGAAAATTCCGCGAGAGGTAAATGCGTATCCCAGTCACCACCAAAGTCAAGGACACAAAGACGTAGCAAATCCTCTAGGGTTTGAATGGTTCGCTCGGTTTGACCGTCCGTTTGAGGATGGTAAGCCGTGCTTAAATCCAGTTGAGTACCCAAAAGTTCTTGCATAGACGACCAAAAGTGCGAAGTGAAACGAGCGTCTCGGTCGGATATGATATGCAAAGGTACGCCATGACGACTCACAATCTCATCAATGTATATACGAGCTAACCTTGACGTTTTGTAAGTGTCACGTATGCCGACTTGGTCAATCGGTCAACGATCACCCATATGCTATCATGACCACGAGAGGTGCGAGGTAGTTTGGTTATGAAGTCCATGGATATGTGTTCCCGTTTCCACATGGGAATCTCGGGTTGTTCAAGCAATCCACTAGGACGTTGATGTTCAGCTTTAACCTTCGTACACGTAAGACACTTAGCTACGTAAGTTGCTATGTCTTTCTTCATTCCAGGCCACCAGTATTGACCACGCAGATCCATATACATCTTATCGGAACCAGGATGAATTGAGTAACAAGTTTGATGAGCTTCATTCATGATAAAGGTACGAAGATTATCACGGTTTGGAACCCAA
This sequence comes from Flaveria sonorensis, assembly GCA_025506505.1. NCBI lineage: Eukaryota > Viridiplantae > Streptophyta > Magnoliopsida > Asterales > Asteraceae > Flaveria > Flaveria sonorensis. Next base: position 18,184,004 of record CM046424.1, read on the forward strand.
ATTCGATTCAAGAAATACATCAACCCATTGGCTTTCGTCTCGAGTTGAGCTCGAAGGTTGTACTCCAATTCCTCTCCCATTTTTCCTCCTTCTTGAACTGCTTGTTGAGCCTCCATGATACAAGTCTCGATATCATTCTCAATCCTCAAATTTTGTAGCAACACCGTAGTCTCGTTAACATCCAGACGGATCTCAGTATCAAATTCTCCCAAGGTATCAAACCATTGTCGGCGATCATGAATTTCTTGAAACGAGACCTTCTTATTATGAATCTTACGACTTAGTGCATCGGCTACGACATTTGCCTTTCCAGGGTGATAACGAATGTCACAATCATAATCACTAATCAACTCAACCCAACGTCGTTGTCTCATGTTGAGATCCTTTTGATTGAAGACGTGTTGTAGGCTTTTGTGATCGGTGTAAACTATACATTGCGTCCCATAAAGGTAATGCCTCCAAATCTTTAAGGCAAAAACCACAGCACCAAGTTCAAGATCATGTGTCGTATAATTCACCTCATGGACCTTCAATTGTCTCGATGCATATGCTATGACCTTTCCTCGTTGCATGAGAACACAACCAAGGCCTTGTTTAGATGCATCACAATATACGGTGAAATCATCGTTTCCATCGGGAAGGGTCATGATAGGAGCATTACACAACTTGTGCTTTAAGGATTCAAAGGCTTTCTCTTGTTCAGACCCCCATTCGAATGGTTTATTCTTTTGGGTCAAGGAAGTAAGCGGTTTCGCGATTCGAGAGAAGTTGGCAATGAAACGTCGATAATACCCAGCAAGACCAAGGAAAGAATGAACCTCGGTTGGAGTTGTGGGATCACACCAATTTTTCACAGCTTCCACCTTTCCAGGGTCAACGTGAATTCCTTGACTATTCACCACGTGTCCCAGAAATTGGACCTCCTCAAGCCAAAATTTGCACTTTGAGAACTTTGCGTATAGTTGTTCTTTCTTCAATAGCTCAAGAACTTGTCGCAGGTGATGTTCGTGATCGGTTTTGGACTTGGAGTAGATAAGTATGTCGTCAATAAAGACAATCACAAACTTGTCTAGATACGGCTTGCATACTCGATTCATGAGATCCATAAAGACAGCAGGAGCATTCGTTAAACCAAAGGGCATCACCATGAACTCATAGTGTCCATATCGGGTACGGAACGCAGTTTTTGGGATATCATCATCATGAACTCGTAATTGATGATAGCCAGAACGTAAGTCAATCTTTGAGAAAATAGCAGCTCCTTGAAGTTGGTCAAAAAGATCATCGATGCGAGGAAGAGGGTAGCGGTTCTTGATGGTAAGTTTGTTAAGCTCACGATAATCGATGCACATACGAAATGATCCATCTTTCTTCTTCACGAACAGAACAGGTGCACCCCAAGGCGATGAGCTAGGTCGGATAAAGCCCTTGTCGGACAGTTCTTGGAGTTGACTAGCTAGCTCTTGCATTTCTGACGGTGCAAGTCGATATGGTGATTTAGCCACAGGGTTCGCTCCCGGAATTAAATCGATCTTAAACTCGACTTCACGCACGGGAGGTAAACCGCTAAGGTCATCGGGAAACACTCCAGGAAAGTCTCGTACAATCGGGACATCCTTAAGATCGTTCCCTTTGACTTTCGTGTTGACCACGTAAGCCAAGAAAGCCATGTAATTCTTGCTTAGACATTTTCGGGCTTGAGTACACGACATGAGTTTGAGTCCTTTGGATGATTTTTCGCCGAATACTTTCAATGTATCCCCCGAAGGCAAAGGAATTCGAATGCACTTCTCGAAACAAATAATTTCAGCATGATGTTTGGCTAACCAATCCATGCCAATGATAACGTCAAAGCTTCCAAGTTTCATAGGAATAAGGTCGATAAAGAAATCATGCTCGTTTAGGCTCAAAATGCAATCACGAATAACGACATCGACGGTGATGGGTTCTCCATCGGCGACTTCGACAGTAAGAGGTCTTTCTAGTTTCGTATGTGGCTTAGCAAGTATAGGCTCAAATTCTATCGAGACAAAACTCTTATCGGCTCCAGAGTCAAATAGAACGTAGGCATAAGAATTATTAATAAGAAACATACCTGTTCAGTTTTAAAGACGTTAACGATACAGGTAAAGCAACAAAAGAACTTGGATCATAAAGTTGGGGTTGGATTTGACATACCGTTCACCACATCGTTGTTTGCTTGTGCTTGGTTTGCATTGATGTTGAAGGCACGTCCTCGAGCTTGTGGTACGTTACCCGCAAGACGAGGGCATTATGGGCGAAAATGACCAGGTTCCCCACAGTTGTAGCAAGCACGATTAGCAACTAACGCGGCATTGTTTGGTGCACGGTGACAAGTAGCCACCAAGTGTCCATACTTACCGCACAGTGTGCAGATACGGCACGGGGTATTACCCGCATGATGATACTTATAGACATTGCACAATGGTACAGGACCAGCATAGGCTCTAGTAGCAGGTGCTTGTGTAACAGGAGCGGGTTGTCTTTGAGGTACCTTGGGTGTAGCCATAACGAAATTACACGCCGGTGTGAACTTGCGTTTCTTGTTGTTGTAAGACGGTTCATTCTTACTCTCCTTAGCTTCTTCAGGGACCGCCTTTTCAGTCTTTTTAGCCCCTTTGACAGACAAGGTGCCCGCTCGAATATGGTTTTCAGTAAGTTGAGCGGTGATGGTAATGGCATCTTCCAAAGTTGTGGGTCTACTTCCCACTACGGCATCTTGGATTTGAGGTGGCACCCCCTTGATGAACTTCTCAATGTTCCTAGGAACAGTGTCAACCATGTGAGGCAACAGGATGCTCAACTCGTGATGCCTAGTTGAATAGGCCAAATGATCTCCACCATCTTGCTTGAGATTCCAAAACTCCTCCTCCAGCTTTTGCAGCTCACTTCTCGGACAGAACTTTTGGATAGCAATGTTCTTGAATTCTTCCCAAGTGAGTGCCAACACAGCATCAGCACCACGATTCCTCTTCTCACTATTCCACCACGTAAGTGCTCTTTGTTGAAGAACACTTGTGGCATAACGGACTTTGAGTGCCTCGGGACACTCACAGTTGATGAAGGTGTTCTCCATGCTTTCAAACCACTCGAGAAGTCCAGTGGCTCCTTCCTTCCCACTAAAGCCAGTGGGTTTGCATGAGTTAAAGTGCTTAAATGTGCAGGTTTGGTTGTTTCTTCCTTGATTTGCATTATTCTCTCCTTGCCCATTGCCATTAGTGTTGTTACTAGCGTTGGTCATCAAGGTGCTACTCAGTTCGGCAACCATGGTCGGAATGACTGCAGCCATTTGACGGGCAATCATGGCGGCTAATTTGCGGTCGGAGCTACCACGCTTTCCATGATGACGAGACATGCTGGATACAAAATAAGTTAGTCACAGAAATTTGGAGGTAGAAGATAATAAATCAAACAAAGATTTTTCAAGACTTGTAAAACACACATGGAATGATTCCATTTGGTACGCTTTACCATTTGGAAACGTTGACACGTCAAGGTGAGTTAACTCCAATTGCCTTAGAAACTTGTGTATATTGACCATAGTTTATCACTCATCCCAGAAATCCCCAGGTAAGCATAACTAGTCCCACGGGATTTATGCGAAATGCTTACCTTAGCCCGAAGGCTTTTTGCCAGGAAATCCAGAATACAGGTGTCTATGTGTCACACAATATTTCTTTAGGTTCATGGAATTAAAACCTTGATGAGATTTTCATAGGTTAGACATAAAGTCTAAAGATTTGAACCTTTTGATATAAAGCTTACGTTCCCCAGTGTCGTCGAGAATAAGTTTAAGATATTTCATCGTCGAGAGAATAAAGGATTAAGAATAAGTTTTAGAGAGGACAAGGCAACCAAGTTTCTCAATTATAAGGCAATCCTAACTAAAGGCATCAAGTTGCACATCAAGAGGCCCTCCTTAACAAGTAGCATTATGTAGCATGCAACAAGATATATTACAAGATCATAAAGATTTTTCTTATGAGGTTCATGCATCAACTATAGTCTAGGTCACCATTTCTAATAACCTAAATCCCTATAGTTATGGGCTCTGATACCAATCTGTCACACCCCAACCTTAACGGCGGAAACGTCGAGATGTGAGGGTTAAGATTGTTCACAGCCACATAACACTACCATAAATTGTAAATATAAAAATTCATAAGTTGAAATAAACATTACAACCAAATGTCTCAACAAACAAAAATAAACAAAGTTCAACTTTCAAGTCTCAAGTTATTTTATTTATTTTTCCTAGGTCCAAATCCTAGGTGTAAGCATGCTTCAAAAGATAATCATCAACCTTGTGCATTTCCTGAAACATGTTAAAAATAAAAGGGTCAACTTTAAAAGTTGGTGAGTTTCCATGGGTTAAGCATACATATATATATATAAAAGTTTACAAGTAGCAATTCATGTCAATGGTTACGAATAAAGCAAGTTTATAGATAACATATAGCTACAATCAAACCTTGACCAAGAATATCATTTACAAGTTTAACGATTAGCTAAGTGTACTTGGTTCCCATGATGAACAAGCATACGTCATCAGGAGCCGGCAATAACCTCGGCTTTAGCACCAAATAGGCTTGTCAGGCCCATAGATCTATGACGTCGCCAGGCTAGCAATAGTTAATGATTGTCAACATATAATGTCCATCATATAAGACTCACAATATTACAAATAACCATGACAAAAAGTAAAGATGAATTGCATGTGTATTACAAGTACCAAGATGTTTACAAGTGCAAGTTTATAAAGTTAACATGTTTCACCCCAAAAGGTGTGAAATAAAGTAAAAGAGGGGCATGAAAACTCACCTTATATATATAAGATGATAACAAGAAATTAAACGGTGCTCCAACGATTCCTTTTACAAGATACCTAACGTATATATTTCAAGGTTAAGTTTAAAGGTAATATTAACGATTAAACGCGAACTAGGGTTTCAATAGGAATTTGGGGTTTTTATAAATAAATAAGGTTATCTATTGAAATCATATATATATTTTAACCCAATGAAAGAAATATACCATTTAGGTAATTTAATATGGAGAAAAGAAATTGAATTCTTTATGATAATTTGTAAAATTTAAATATAAGATGCAAATAAATTTTTATAATTATTTGAAATAAACATGATTAAACAATAATTAACGTATTGGCCAATAATAATTTATTAATTTAAACTATTATTTAAAGTCTATTTTATAAAAATAATCTAAGTATGACATTTGTAAAAAAAAACGTTTTATACAAAATAAAATATTAAAGTATTTAAATGAAGAAATTTACAGAAATTAATTATGTGACTTTAAAAATAATTAAAGTTTACAAAAATGATTTTTATAATTATTAAAAATTTCTGTAATTAAAATAATTACAGAAAACCCTTTAAAAAAATAGGTTGAGGGTGCCCGGGTTCGAACCCGGGACCTCAAGGATGGGGTAACACGCGCTTAACCAGTAGGCTGGGTAGCCTATGCCTGCTGGAATCCGGTTCCCCTATTTTAAAAGACGCGCTTACAGATGAAACCCCCAAATCACATAAACCCTAGAACCAAATTTTGATCAAATTGAACATCCATTCGTTTAAGATAATGAAATCAACGTTGGGGCTTTTAATCCCCAAGTGATTTCGAGTGTATCTGCATATCTAATTACCTGGGTGGAAGTTTAAATCGATGAGAACGAGACGAAGAACAATCGCGACTGTGGTGAATCCGATTGAAATGCAATTGGCGATGATAATCGAATTAAATTCGTGTGAAGTTTCGGGGAATGTTCACGACCCTAAGCCCTTTGTCAATTTTAGTTTAAGTTGCTTGGAAGGTGGGTTTCGATTGGGTTGCAGGTTCGCGATGAAGAAGGAATCGAATGAGACGATTTCGTGTGTTTCAGATAGAATTATGTTTATTGAAAGTTTAGGAATAGTTTAACGATCAATTTTGGTGCAATTAATTAGATTATTATTAGGTTTCAATGATCAAACGGTTCTATGATTAAAGCTTCGGTTATTCAAGCCGATGGTGTTCGTAACCGACGTTTAAACGTAATTAAAGTGTGTGTTTAAGTTCGAACCATGTTCACGAATCGATTTGGACGGTTTGGGATCAAGATTCGAAGGGTTTCGATGGTTTTGGGGTCTCGCCGGAGTTGGCCGGAGCCCCTCGCCGGAATCACGGGGTTGGGGGGGAAAATCCGGTTTGGTTTTTGAATTTTACACAATTGGTCCCTGTAGTTTCAATTCTTGTTATTTTAAGTACAACTTTATTTTTTAAAGTTTCTAAATTGACAATAAAGCCCCCTGAACTTAATTAAACTTTAAGTTTTAACTATTTTATAACTTATTAATTATTTAACTTTTATAACTTATGATTTCTATTATTATTATTATTTTTATTTTATTTTGACTATTATTATTATGTTTATTATATTAAAAACAAATTATTAACTCTTAAATTAATGAATTAATGCACAATAAAAGAAACATTCATAAACAACCCATATAGTTTCTTAATTGACATAAATGGTCCTTACAAGGGCATAACAGGGTTAACTATTAATTAACGAAAACACGAAAGGTTACAGTCTCCCCAACTTTTAAGAATTTCGTCCCGAAATTAAGAATGAACTAAATGAACAGATACGGGTATTTCTTCTTCATATGCTCCTCACGCTCCCAAGTAAACTCAGGTCCACGCTTATTCTCCCAACGAACCTTGACGATTGGGGTAGTAGTGGTCCTAGTCTTCTTCATAATGCGGTCCATGACTTCAACGGGTTTCTCAACAAAATGTAATGACTCGTCGATCTGGATGTCATCTAATGGGACATACAGACTTTCATAGCCAAACATTTTCTCAAATTTGAGACATGGAAAACAGGATGAACCCCGCTAAGATCGGAAGGTAGTTCCAGTTTATAAGCCACTTTCCCAATCCTTTTCAGGATCTTGAAAGGTCCTACAAATCGTGGAGCTAATTTACCCTTCTTCCCAAAGCGAACGACTCCCTTCCATGGTGAGACTTTAAGAAGAACCATATCCCCAACTTGGAATTCCAACGGCTTGCGTCGTTTATCGGCATAACTTTTTTGTCGACTTCTAGCCACTTCAAGGTTCTTGCGAATCATGGAAACTTTATCGGTTGTTTCTTGTATGAGCTCAGGACCAGTGATGAAATTTTCACCAATGTCAGTCCAGCAGATCGGGGAACGACATTTACGACCATAAAGTGCTTCAAAAGGTGCCATTTTGATACTCGAGTGGTAACTATTATTATACGAAAATTCCGCGAGAGGTAAATGCGTATCCCAGTCACCACCAAAGTCAAGGACACAAAGACGTAGCAAATCCTCTAGGGTTTGAATGGTTCGCTCGGTTTGACCGTCCGTTTGAGGATGGTAAGCCGTGCTTAAATCCAGTTGAGTACCCAAAAGTTCTTGCATAGACGACCAAAAGTGCGAAGTGAAACGAGCGTCTCGGTCGGATATGATATGCAAAGGTACGCCATGACGACTCACAATCTCATCAATGTATATACGAGCTAACCTTGACGTTTTGTAAGTGTCACGTATGCCGACTTGGTCAATCGGTCAACGATCACCCATATGCTATCATGACCACGAGAGGTGCGAGGTAGTTTGGTTATGAAGTCCATGGATATGTGTTCCCATTTCCACATGGGAATCTCGGGTTGTTCAAGCAATCCACTAGGACGTTGATGTTCAGCTTTAACCTTCGTACACGTAAGACACTTAGCTACGTAAGTTGCTATGTCTTTCTTCATTCCAGGCCACCAGTATTGACCACGCAGATCCATATACATCTTATCGGAACCAGGATGAATTGAGTAACGAGTTTGATGAGCTTCATTCATGATAAAGGTACGAAGATTATCACGGTTTGGAACCCAAATTCGATTCAAGAAATACATCAACCCATTGGCTTTCGTCTAGTTGAGCTCGAAGGTTGTACTCCAATTCCTCTCCCATTTTTCCTCCTTCTTGAACTGCTTGTTGAGCCTCCATGATACAAGTCTCGATGTCATTCTCAATCCTCAAATTTTGTAGCAGCACCGTAGTCTCGTTAACATCCAGACGAATCTCAGTATCAAATTCTCCCAAGGTATCAAACCATTGTCGTCGATCGCGAATTTCTTGAAACGAGACCTTCTTATTATGAATCTTACGACTTAGTGCATCGGCTACGACATTTGCCTTTCCAGGGTGATAACGAATGTCACAATCATAATCACTAATCAACTCAACCCAACGTCGTTGTCTCATGTTGAGATCCTTTTGATTGAAGACGTGTTGTAGGCTTTTGTGATCGGTGTAAACTATACATTGCGTCCCATAAAGGTAATGCCTCCAAATCTTTAAGGCAAAAACCACAGCACCAAGTTCAAGATCATGTGTCGTATAATTCACCTCATGGACCTTCAATTGTCTCGATGCATATGCTATGACCTTTCCTCGTTGCATGAGAACACAACCAAGGCCTTGTTTAGATGCATCACAATATACGGTGAAATCATCGTTTCCATCGGGAAGGGTCAAGATAGGAGCATTACACAACTTGTGCTTTAAGGATTCAAAGGCTTCCTCTTGTTCAGACCCCCATTCGAATGGTTTATTCTTTTGGGTCAAGGAAGTAAGCGGTTTCGCGATTCGAGAGAAGTTGGCAATGAAACGTCGATAATACCCAGCAAGACCAAGGAAAGAACGAACCTCGGTTGGAGTTGTGGGAACACACCAATTTTTCACAGCTTCCACCTTTGCAGGGTCAACGTGAATTCCTTGACTATTCACCACGTGTCCCAGAAATTGGACCTCCTCAAGCCAAAATTCGCACTTTGAGAACTTTGCGTATAGTTGTTCTTTCTTCAATAGCTCAAGAACTTGTCGCAGGTGATGTTCGTGATCGGTTTTGGACTTGGAGTAGATAAGTATGTCGTCAATAAAGACAATCACGAACTTGTCTAGATACGGCTTGCATACTCGATTCATGAGATCCATAAAGACAGCAGGAGCATTCGTTAAACCAAAGGGCATCACCATGAACTCATAGTGTCCATATCGGGTACGGAACGCAGTTTTTGGGATATCATCATCATGAACTCGTAATTGATGATAGCCAGAACGTAAGTCAATCTTTGAGAAAATAGCAGCTCCTTGAAGTTGGTCAAAAAGATCATCGATGCGAGGAAGAGGGTAGCGGTTCTTGATGGTAAGTTTGTTAAGCTCACGATAATCGATGCACATACGAAATGATCCATCTTTCTTCTTCACGAACAGAACAGGTGCACCCCAAGGCGATGAGCTAGGTCGGATAAAGCCCTTGTCGGACAGTTCTTGGAGTTGACTAGCTAGCTCTTGCATTTCTGACGGTGCAAGTCGATATGGTGATTTAGCCACAGGGTTCGCTCCCGGAATTAAATCGATCTTAAACTCGACTTCACGCACGGGAGGTAAACCGCTAAGGTCATCGGGAAACACTCCAGGAAAGTCTCGTACAATCGGGACATCCTTAAGATCGTTCCCTTTGACTTTCGTGTTGACCACGTAAGCCAAGAAAGCCATGTAATTCTTGCTTAGACATTTTCGGGCTTGAGTACACGACATGAGTTTGAGTCCTTTGGATGATTTTTCGCCGAATACTTTCAATGTATCCCCCGAAGGCAAAGGAATTCGAATGCACTTCTCGAAACAAATAATTTCAGCATGATGTTTGGCTAACCAATCCATGCCAATGATAACGTCAAAGCTTCCAAGTTTCATAGGAATAAGGTCGATAAAGAAATCATGCTCGTTTAGGCTCAAAATGCAATCACGAATAACGACATCAACGGTGATGGGTTCTCCATCGGCGACTTCGACAGTAAGAGGTCTTTCTAGTTTCGTATGTGGCTTAGCAAGTATAGGCTCAAATTCTATCGAGACAAAACTCTTATCGGCTCCAGAGTCAAATAGAACGTAGGCATAAGAATTATTAATAAGAAACATACCTGTTCAGTTTTAAAGACGTTAACGATACAGGTAAAGCAACAAAAGAACTTGGATCATAAAGTTGGGGTTGGATTTGACATACCGTTCACCACATCGTTGTTTGCTTGTGCTTGGTTTGCATTGATGTTGAAGGCACGTCCTCGAGCTTGTGGTACGTTACCCGCAAGACGAGGGCATTGTGGGCGAAAATGACCAGGTTCCCCACAGTTGTAGCAAGCACGATTAGCAACTAACGCGGCATTGTTTGGTGCACGGTGACAAGTAGCCACCAAGTGTCCATACTTACCGCACAGTGTACAGATACGGCACGGGGTATTACCCGCATGATGATACTTACAGACATTGCACAATGGTAGAGGACCAGCATAGGCTCTAGCAGCAGGTGCTTGTGTAACAGGAGCGGGTTGTCTTTGAGGTACCTTGGGTGTAGCCACAGCGAAATTACGCGCCGGTGTGAACTTGCGTTTCTTGTTGTTGTAAGACGGTTCATTCTTACTCTCCTTAGCTGCTTCAGGGACCGCCTTTTCAGTCTTTTTAGCCCCTTTGACAGACAAGGTGCCCGCTCGAATATGGTTTTCAGTAAGTTGAGCGGTGATGGTAATGGCATCTTCCAAAGTTGTGGGTCTACTTCCCACCACGGCATCTTGGATTTGAGGTGGCACCCCCTTGATGAACTTCTCAATGTTCCTAGGAACAGTGTCAACCATGTGAGGCAACAGGATGCTCAACTCGTGATGCCTAGTTGAATAGGCCAAATGATCTCCACCATCTTGCTTGAGATTCCAAAACTCCTCCTCCAGCTTTTGCAGCTCACTTCTCGGGCAGAACTTTTGGATGGCAATGTTCTTGAATTCTTCCCAAGTGAGTGCCAACACAGCATCAGCACCACGATTCCTCTTCTCACTATTCCACCACGTAAGTGCTCTTTGTTGAAGAACACTTGTGGCATAACGGACTTTGAGTGCCTCGGGACACTCACAGTTGATGAAGGTGTTCTCCATGCTTTCAAACCACTCGAGAAGTCCAGTGGCTCCTTCCTTCCCACTAAAGCTAGTGGGTTTGCACGAGTTGAAGTGCTTAAACGTGCAGGTTTGGTTGTTTCTTCCTTGATTTGCACTATTCTCTCCTTGCCCATTGCCATTAGTGTTGTTACTAGCGTTGGTCATCAAGGTGCTACTCAGTTCGGCAACCATGGTCGGAATGACTGCAGCCATTTGACGGGCAATCATGGCGGCTAATTTGCGGTCGGAGCTACCACGCTTTCCATGATGACGAGACATGCTGGATACAAAATAAGTTAGTCACAGAAATTTGGAGGTAGAAGATAATAAATCAAACAAAGATTTTTCAAGACTTGTAAAACACACATGGAATGATTCCATTTGGTACGCATTACCATTTGGAAACGTTGACACGTCAAGGTGAGTTAACTCCAATTGCCTTAGAAACTTGTGTATATTGACCATAGTTTATCACTCATCCCAGAAATCCCCAGGTAAGCATAACTAGTCCCACGGGATTTATGCGAAATGCTTACCTTAGCCCGAAGGCTTTTTGCCAGGAAATCCAGAATACAGGTGTCTATGTGTCACACAATATTTCTTTAGGTTCATGGAATTAAAACCTTGATGAGATTTTCATAGATTAGACATAAAGTCTAAAGATTTGAACCTTTTGATATAAAGCTTACGTTCCCCAGTGTCGTCGAGAATAAGTTTAAGATATTTCATCGTCGAGAGAATAAAGGATTAAGAATAAGTTTTAGAGAGGACAAGGCAACCAAGTTTCTCAATTATAAGGCAATCCTAACTAAAGGCATCAAGTTGCACATCAAGAGGCCCTCCTTAACAAGTAGCATTATGTAGCATGCAACAAGATATATTACAAGATCATAAAGATTTTTCTTATGAGGTTCATGCATCAACTATAGTCTAGGTCACCATTTCTAATAACCTAAATCCCTATAGTTATGGGCTCTGATACCAATCTGTCACACCCCAACCTTAACGGCGGAAACGTCGAGATGTGAGGGTTAAGATTGTTCACAGCCACATAACACTACCATAAATTGTAAATATAAAAATTCATAAGTTGAAATAAACATTACAACCAAATGTCTCAACAAACAAAAATAAACAAAGTTCAACTTTCAAGTCTCAAGTTATTTTATTTATTTTTCCTAGGTCCAAATCCTAGGTGTAAGCATGCTTCAAAAGATAATCATCAACCTTGTGCATTTCCTGAAACATGTTAAAAATAAAAGGGTCAACTTTAAAAGTTGGTGAGTTTCCATGGGTTAAGCATACATATATATATATATAAGTTTACAAGTAGCAATTCATGTCAATGGTTACGAATAAAGCAAGTTTATAGATAACATATAGCTACAATCAAACCTTGACCAAGAATATCATTTACAAGTTTAACGATTAGCTAAGTGTACTTGGTTCCCATGATGAACAAGCATACGTCATCAGGAGCCGGCAATAACCTCGGCTTTAGCACCAAATAGGATTGTCAGGCCCATAGATCTATGACGTCGCCAGGCTAGCAATAGTTAATGATTGTCAACATATAATGTCCATCATATAAGACTCACAATATTACAAATAACCATGACAAAAAGTAAAGATGAATTGCATGTGTATGTACAAGTACCAAGATGTTTATAAGTGCAAGTTTATAAAGTTAACATGTTTCACCCCAAAAGGGGTGAAATAAAGTAAAAGAGGGGCATGAAAACTCACCTTATATATATAAGATGATAACAAGAAATTAAACGGTGCTCCAACGATTCCTTTTACAAGATACCTAACGTATATATTTCAAGGTTAAGTTTAAAGGTAATATTAACGATTAAACGCGAACTAGGGTTTCAATAGGAATTTGGGGTTTTTATAAATAAATAAGGTTATCTATTGAAATCATATATATATTTTAACCCAATGAAAGATATATACCATTTAGGTAATTTAATATGGAGAAAAGAAATTGAATTCTTTATGATAATTTGTAAAATTTAAATATAAGATGCAAATAAATTTTTATAATTATTTGAAATAAACATGATTAAACAATAATTAACGTATTGGCCAATTATAATTTATTAATTTAAACTATTATTTAAAGTCTATTTTATAAAAATAATCTAAGTATGACATTTGTAAAAAAAAAAACGTTTTATACAAAATAAAATATTAAAGTATTTAAATGAAGAAATTTACAGTAATTAATTATGTGACTTTAAAAATAATTAAAGTTTACAAAAATGATTTTTATAATTATTAAAAATTTCTGTAATTAAAATAATTACAGAAAACCCTTTAAAAAAATAGGTTGAGGGTGCCCGGGTTCGAACCCGGGACCTCAAGGATGGGGTAACACGCGCTTAACCAGTAGGCTGGGTAGCCTATGCCTGCTGGAATCCGGTTCCCCTATTTTAAAAGACGCGCTTACAGATGAAACCCCCAAATCACATAAACCTTAGAACCAAATTTTGATCAAATTGAACATCCATTCGTTTAAGATAATGAAATCAACGTTGGGGCTTTTAATCCCCAAGTGATTTCGAGTGTATCTGCATATCTAATTACCTGGGTGGAAGTTTAAATCGATGAGAACGAGACGAAGAACAATCGCGACTGTGGTGAATCCGATTGAAATGCAATTGGCGATGATAATCGAATTAAATTCGTGTGAAGTTTCGGGGAATGTTCACGACCCTAAGCCCTTTGTCAATTTTAGTTTAAGTTGCTTGGAAGGTGGGTTTCGATTGGGTTGCAGGTTCGCGATGAAGAAGGAATCGAATGAGACGATTTCGTGTGTTTCAGATAGAATTATGTTTATTGAAAGTTTAGGAATAGTTTGACGATCAATTTTGGTGCAATTAATTAGATTATTATTAGGTTTCAATGATCAAACGGTTCTATGATTAAAGCTTCGGTTATTCAAGCCGATGGTGTTCGTAACCGACGTTTAAACGTAATTAAAGTGTGTGTTTAAGTTCGAACCATGTTCACGAATCGATTTGGACGGTTTGGGATCAAGATTCGAAGGGTTTCGATGGTTTTGGGGTCTCGCCGGAGTTGGCCGGAGCCCCTCGCCGGAATCACGGGGTTGGGGGGGAAAATCCGGTTTGGTTTTTGAATTTTACACAATTGGTCCCTGTAGTTTCAATTCTTGTTATTTTAAGTACAACTTTATTTTTTAAAGTTTCTAAATTGACAATAAAGCCCCCTGAACTTAATTAAACTTTTAGTTTTAACTATTTTATAACTTATTAATTATTTAACTTTTATAACTTATGATTTCTATTATTATTATTATTTTTATTTTATTTTGACTATTATTATTATGTTTATTATATTAAAAACAAATTATTAACTCTTAAATTAATGAATTAATGCACAATAAAAGAAACATTCATAAACAACCCATATAGTTTCTTAATTGACATAAATGGTCCATACAAGGGCATAACAGGGTTAACTATTAATTAACGAAAACACGAAAGGTTACAAGCCACATGGAAAAACACCTTATGAGCTATGGAACAAGAGGCCACCATTCATTGGCTTTCTTAAGTCCTTTGGTAGTAGATGTACCATCCTTAACATAAAAGAAAATTTAGCAAAATTTGCTGAAAAGTCTGATGATGCTATCTTTATCAGATATTCCTCAACCTCTATTGCATATAGAGTGTATAATGTCACACCCCTGTTAGAAGTGGAAACACGAGGATGCGACGGATGGGATTGTCATAACACATTGGGGGTCTAAGAGAATCTCTAAAGGAATTTTCTGTCAATGGATCATGATGTCGCCCGACATAAAAGAACAAGTGTCAAGAACAACCAATACCATAACGTTATTCCATGAAAGCACAAATAATCCAAAGTTCCATTCAGGAACAAAGAAGCACAAGTACCAAAACAATCCCAAGTACAAATCCAATATTATAATTCAACAAAACAAACAAGTCCAAAACAAGTCCAAAAGTCCCATGAAATGTCTATTGCTCCCAAAGGAGTGGTCTTGTCTAAAGTCAATAGCCAAACACCTAAGCCTCATTACCTGAAAAGACATGCTCTAAAATGTTAACATACGGTGGTGAGTTCACAGGTTTAAAAGTACAAATAGTTTACCGTGCATAACACGTACAGAAAGTTGTATATGAGTAAGAGTACATAGCCTTCAACATATCAACACAAGTTTAAGATCAGTCCAAGTCCAATTACCCGGATTATTTTCACCCAAGGGCACGCACATGCCA
The DNA here is from genome assembly GCA_025506505.1 of Flaveria sonorensis. Lineage (NCBI taxonomy): Eukaryota > Viridiplantae > Streptophyta > Magnoliopsida > Asterales > Asteraceae > Flaveria > Flaveria sonorensis. The sequence continues at coordinate 18,199,309 of CM046424.1, forward strand.
AGTCAGTCTCAACTAGCATACCGACGACAAGGGTGGGGTTGTCAACCCGTTAGTACTAACAATACCTCTCCATGGCAGTCAAGCACAAGAACAAGCCCAAAAACAAGCACAAGCACAAGTACACACTCATGAATGAACATCTAGACTCAAACCATGACCCAAACCACATACAATGTTCCAAAATAATTTTTAAGACACGGCATAGTCCAAAACCATGAGAATTCTTTTTCTCCAAGTAAAATAAATTAAAAAGCGGCCGTGAAACTCACCTCTAAATAGCACAATCCAAATCCCACTATACACCTAGCAAGCACTAAAAATACAAATCACAAAAGGATTACTAGAGAACAAAATGACCAGTATGGGTGTAATCCTTGTAGCCTCGTCCTTAATGTCCATCAAGGTTTTTATTTTATAATAACATTATTTACTAATAGAATAGGTCCAATGTCGGATTTAAACTTTAAATCTCACCATATTTAGGGTTTTAGTTGCACTTTATATTAATTTTGTAACGCCCTTCAATAAACATCTATTAGTCCATATTCAGTGAATTATAGACATTATTAATTTATTCTTTTAACAAGTCATTTAACCACTTTTAAATACAAATCTTATCTTTATTTGATTATTTAGTTTCAAATCCTTAGCTTTAAGTTTATCAAAATATTTTAGCATGTAGAGCTGATTACGCACCAGTTTTGCATAATCTGTTTGGAGGTCGAATTGGTAACGAAACGTTGTGTAATAAGTATCGTTTGAAGGACAAGACTTTAAATTATACTCTAAAAAAATAATCATCTCCATTGGATAAAATATGAGAAAGATATGACTTGATGAACACAGACCAACCTGCTGCCCAGATTCGTCAGTTTTGACCTTTAGTTTTGCTAGCCACGTTTGGAGGACCAAACGATATCAAAACGACACGAGACCACTTGGGTTAGTTTGAGGACTCATTGAAATTGTTTTTAGAAGAAAATTTTAGACCCATTTGGACTTATTATGACAAATTTATGTCCTGTACAAAACGTCCTCTTTTTCTGACAGCAAACTATCCATTACATTAGTCTTGTTCGTTGCATCCCAAACCTCAATATTTGACCATTATTGACTTGAGCGCTTATAAGAATGTTTATTCCATGAACTAATTGACAAAAACCTGTATCAAACACTTGGATTATCCCAATTTTTCAGTCCCAAAATAGTTATTTGGATTTTAGTCTTCCGGTTCAAAACAATAATTAATAAATACATGATTTTGAATGTTTAATGCATCCATCCATTCAAGAAACGAGATTAATGATTTCAACAACAATTTATAAGACCAAGATGTCCATTTTGATCAGGTCACACAAGATTACAACCCAATCTTGATAGATTCAAGCATATACAAAGACTAAGAATTAGGGTTTTACAGGTTAGAGAGCCTAAGACCCGTAACACCTAGGTCTTCATGATCCAACATCCAAAACAAAGAATGTAAGAATATTAGATGATGATTTTATGTTAAGATGATGAAATCATCGATATCAAAGTAGAACAAGGAAAAAATCATCAAGAAATGATTTTCTTACCGGAATATTACAAGATGAACAAGACTTGCTTAGAACACAATCTTGAAAGTCTTTGTTGCACCAAAAATCGATGGAAAGATGTTGATGATGGTGATTTACAATGGAGAAGGAGAAGAACATGAAGAAAATATTGATGGCGGCTAGAGTTTCTAGAGAGAACTTGGAGAAAAAGTTTTCCAAATGAAAGAATGAGAAAATAAAAGGGAAGCCCTTCCCTTTTAAAGAAATTCGGCCAAGGGGGCCAAGGGTGGGCCTCCCGGGCCCGTTTCTTGTCTTGTCCAATTCCGTCTTGTCCGGATTCATGCATCGTCCAATTTTTGCGTTTTTTATTCTGCACATTAATACAATTCCAACAGACTATTATATGCTATATAAATTATTTAATTTATATTTTTGAATTAAATTAAGTGTATTCAGTAGACTTTAGGCAAAGCCCATTGATGTCCGATTTTGTTTGCGTTCTTAACATAAGATGAATATTTTTTACATTTTTATGTCTTTAGAGCAATTTTAAGCAAACAACCATCGTGCTAAGTCCAAATCAATGAACGTCTACTTTCACCATGTCCAAAGCCCACTAGAACATATTAAGCACATAATGTATAGTTCTATAACTTAGCGTGTCTACACACGTGTAATGTACTAATCTCAGATCAAGTCATAGTCAAAGAGTCAAAGTCAAAAGGTCAAAGTCAAGGTCAACGGTCAAAGTCAAAGATAAATACACCTATTTTGGTGACGGATGTCACAGTATCCCCCCGTTGAGAGAAGTTCGTCCCGAAATTCAGCCGGTGTTATCAACTGCAATGCCTTTCCATGAATAGGTGAAGGTACTTAGTCCTCAATTGATCTTCCCGTGCACATATATAATTTTGGTCCTCGCTTTGAGTTCCATTTAATTTCTACGATAAGGATTTTACTACTCATCAAAGTTCTATTTTCTGTAGACCTGATTTCAGCCATTTATTCGACGAACCAAAATATATCATCCACACGAATTTCTTCAATCAATACATATAAGGTCTCACCCGCATGAAACTACTTGTGCTTCGGCATATAGAGCGAGACATGCACCTTGTTCAGTTCGTGATGGAATCTCGTCTAATAAATCACAAGACCAAAAATATTCTGTAGTCTTAACTATACTTGCAAATGTAGGTGACAATTTGCTCTTTTTGACAAGACAAACAATGCCTTTCCAAGGCAACAGCTCGTATACTGCCCATAAAAACAAAGTCTCTTGAGATGGCTTTTTAGGTTTTACAACCTATTTACTCATATCCCTAGAGTATAATTGTTGTCCATTACCAAAAGTTAGATTCCAATTTCACATTCAAGGTATCAACAGTGTTTATATATAGGGTGTACCGCAGCTAACCCACCACACTACTAACACCTTGATAGTGTACCAATCACCAACCGTATCTAATTATCAAATCAACCAACGTTTGAGAACATGTGCCTAAAGCAAGGGTTCCTTTGATTGTCAGTGTAAATTTCTAACGATCTTGAACTGTCTTTAGTCTATCTGTGATCCAAAGCCCCGAATCATTCATCTTTTAAATGATTTATGGTCTAGTCATCTAACTTCACATGACTTATGCCCATTACATCAGCAATCGATACTTACATCCGTTATTGACTTGAACGCTGCTCCCATAAGACTCTTATTGCAACTATTGTTATAAGGAAATTCAACCAATAGTTGGTGAGTCTCCTAGCTACCTCCAAGTCAATGATAAAAGACATTAACATATCCTCCAATGTCTGAATAGGTCTCTCACTCATACCATCAGTATGATAGTTGTAAGTCTCACTCATGTCAAGACATGTACCCAACACCTATTATGAGCTATGCCAAATCATTTCATGAAACGACTGGTATGAACAGGGATAATTGACATAGGTACTCCATGTCTATCCACAACTTCACTAACATAAATGCCAACTTTTCCATCTTGTAGTCCTCACGATTAGTCAGGAGACGACCAAATTTGGTCATGTTATCCATAATGATTCAAATCAAATCATGCTCATTACTAATTCTTATTAGCTTTCTAATGAAGTCCACAATTATGTTTTTCCGTTTCCAATCCAGAATTTCAAACTGTGTAATAGGCTAGGTGGCCTTCGATGCCTCACTTTAACATTTGAACAAGTCAAACACTTGCACACATAGTCCGCTATGTCCCTTTTCATTCCAGGCCACCAATACAAGTCCTTACGATCATGCCACCTCTTGTTAGCACCAGGATGAACAGTATACTTAAACTTGTGTCCTTCGTCCAACACTAATGTCTACATATTCCCCATAAATGAAACCTATATTCTCTTAATAAAGTACAATCCTCCAACATCTTTTTGTACAAACTATTTGTTTAGACCTCTCAAAGCCTCATTCTCTATATTCAGTCCCCTCATTTTACTCGACTTGAGTGGCAATGAGGTAAGCATACGGGTTTGACTCTCTCCTTACAACTCAACCCGTCCTAACCCATATTTGCCTTTCTGGGTTATTCTAGATAACATAGTCGTAGTCACTGAACAATTCAATCCAACATCTCTGTCTCATGTTCAGATCTTTTTGGTGAAAAATATGTTGAAAACACTTGTGGTCAGTATAGATGACACACTTGGAGAACCTAGCGTATAGTTTCTCCTTTTTAACATTTCCAAGATTGTCGTCATATGTTTCTCAGGATCCTTCCTATCCTCAAATAATTCAAAATGTCCTCAATGAACACTATGATAAATTTATTCAGATATGGCATACACCTCTATTTCATCATGTCCATGAAAACCGAAAGTGCCTTGTTAGCCCAAAATTCATAACTAGGAACTTGTAATTTCCATAACGAGTTCTAAATGCTTTCTTCGGTATGTCATCTACATGTACTCTATGTTAATGATTTCTGAACGGATATCAATTTTAAAAAAGTACGTCGATACTTAAGGAGGATTGAATAAGTCATTTATCCTTGGCAAACAATAATGGTTCTTGTCTGTTAGTTTATTCAGCTTTTGATAGTCCATGCACGTCCTGTATGATCCATCCTTCTTCTCGACAGAAAGCACTAGCGCCCCATGGTGAGTGAATGGGTCGTATAAAACCCTTACCTAACCATTCCTGAAGTTGATTCGACAGATCTTGCATCTTCAAGGGTGTTAAGCGATAAGAAGATCTTGGAACATGCACCGCCTTATGTACCATGTCAATCCAAAGGTCACCCTATTATAAAGTTGGCAATCATACCAAATCCTTTGGGAACACTCCTTAGAAGTTTCATACAATAGGTATATCATCTAACTCTTATTCTTCCACCTTCATGCTTGAAATTTGCATGTTGTCCTCTTCTAATCTCTTGCCATACACGTCAAGTGTCTCACAGTTTGACAACGATATGCAAGCAATCTTATCATAGCAGATGATCTCAGCACTATTCCTTGACAATCAATACCTCCCTATGACCATGTTGAAACTTTCGCGCCCAAATCGTACAAGATCTATTCTAAATGCATGATCCTTTAATAGCGTAGTATAGTCCCATATTACATCCCTAGTCTTTACAAGTCTATCACTAGGCCATTTAATAACACATATCCTCATGACCGCGGTTAAGCCCAACTTAGTTACAAAGTCAAAGTCACTAAAGTATGGGTCCTTTTGGGCATCATTGACACCAATCCTGAATACCATACTATGAACAGGGTTTCCATATTACCTTGCCCTGGGTTTGCACAAATTGCAGACTGGATTTGTATTGCTTTTCCTTTTATTTTTGATTGACCATTTGACCTTGAGCCCTATTTAACCACGCATTTCGATAATGCTCCTGGCTTCCGCACTCATAATGTCAACGTCAAACTCTTACCGATTTGACCACATTAATCGGCACCACTGGGTTCACAAATATCTTAAAACTCTTCGCTAAGCATTCAATTGCTTGAAATTGAAACACACAGGTCATGACATTATAGTCGGGTGGTGCAGATTGCACTTATTACTCTCCAGACAAGTGCTAGCGTAGTCCTTCGTTGCCAACACGGCAGCCACATATCCTTTCATGACCTTGTCCTTCTTGTCTACTTTAACACCAGCTAGCTCACCCGATTCCCTAACATCCTTCTACGTCTCACTAGCTTTCTCGAGGGTCTAATACAAACCATCGCATCAACTAAAGTACATGTCTTTAGAATTGCATTCTAAATGGTTGGGGGTGCAACAGCAACCATCATTTCACGAACTGTAGAACCAGCCCCCCTAATGTACTTCTCCATCCACATTGATTTATGTGTCACAAATATGGCACCAGCTTTGCCAACTTATGGAATTGGTAGGGATAGGTGACATGACCTGATCCCACCATTACTTGATTCCAAAACTAATGATCTATATTTTGCATCTTGTCCATAAGGTAGCACTCCTCAGTTACTAATGCTTTAAGCCCTTCCAAAGTCATGGCCATCGTAACTTTTCTACTTCTTACTTGAACTTAGATATTCCACCACGTTAGTGCTTTGCCCATTAGAGGGCAAATAACACTCTTTTCCTTAGCATAGATCTTGATGTCCACATCCGTTTCTGTTTTCTCAATGCAACATGTCCGGGCTATTGCTTCAACTATCCTGTCGTACTCCTTTGGCTTGTACGTCATGAACTCCAAGCACATACAACCAATCCTGCTTCCAGTGCCATTTCCTTTCACATTATCAGTCTCACCATGTCCAACTCTAATACTCCAAGATCATCGTATAGCCCAGTTCAAGAACATCCTTAGCATACCAAAGATGTTTATGTATAGGGTTCCCTGCAACGTTCCCACCACACCAACGATATACCAAGGACGACGTCTAAACTGGTTACGTGACATCCATTTACTCTATCAAGTATGATGCTAGATAGTTTCAACAACCAATGCTCCAAGTATTAAGATCAGTTTGAACAAAGCAGCATAGGTACAAGGAGTCTCATCTCTCTACTTCAACTCTTCAAAGACCAAGTACATTTTGAACATGTAGTCAATTTTCACCATCACAGAAATAAAAGCGAGAGAAAATTCTCATAGATACTAGGCTAAAATGTCCCAGTATGATTCCCATGAAGGCTCTAGATCTATTTGTACTTGTGCAAGGATAAATAGGATAGGTGTTTCCACACCATTGATTATTATAAGAACAGGAACTCCAATGTCCCATGTATAAAATGGATGATTCGTACTAACTATGACCGTTATCTTATGAAAGGGTTTGCCAGATTTCACATTCACTACAAATTGCAATTATGTGTGCACCCGTAATGGTAATTTGCATTGCATGGTCACCCCTAGCTCCTCTTACCAGAGTTAACATGTCTTGTTAAGTACAGAGTGTTATCTATGATTGGAGAATCAAGGATATGATCACTAACCAAAGGTTAAGTAACCGGAGTTATACAAAGGAATCGATTGAGAAAGCATTCACTTGGGTAAGGAACAGTTAAAGGAATCCATTTAGTATAGTCCGAAATCCAATAAAGCAATCATCTGACCTGAGTACGCCATGGCTCTTGTCTGTTGGTGTCATGCCAGCTAGCGTGTTCATCTCCCAAGATTCAACTCACAACATAGGTATCACCAGCAGATACACTTATTAAGGTTGGCTTAATAACCTGTGCCCTTTAGAAGAATCCTTAAGGCAGCACTTGTCAATCCAGACCAAATAGTAGTCAAGCGCATAGTCCTTACCTATGATTTCTTAAGGTTGACACACAGATGATACAACAACCAAATATTTCCAAATAAGAACATCGTGAATAACACGTAAGACAAGTTACTCAACTGAACTGATAATGCACATAGAACATTCACATGTATAGCTGTACACATAATCCTATGATGCATACTACATGTGGGTACTTAGGTTATAGTCTAGGTCAAATAATCCACCTAGTTCTCTATAACCAATAGCTCTGATACCAATCTGTCACACCCCCGCTAGTAGCGAAAACACGAGAATGCGACGGACGGGATCATCATAACACATTAGGAGTCTAAGAGAATCTCTAAAGGAGTTCTCCGTCAATGGATCATGATATCGCCCGACACAAAAGAACAAGTGTCAAGAAGAATCAATACCATAACATTATTCCATAAATGCACAAATAATCCAAAGTTCCATTCAGGAACAAAGAAGCACAAGTACAAAAGCAATCCCAAGTACAAAATCAATAATTACAATTCAGCAAAATAAACAAGTCCAAAAGTCCCATGAAATGTCTATTGCTCCCAAAGGAGCGGTCTTGTCTAAAGTCCACAATCAAACACCTAAGCCTCATTACCTGAAAAGACATGCACTAAAATGTCAACATACGCTGATGAGTTCACAGGTTTAAAAGTACAAATAGTTTGCCGTGTATAACATGTACAGAAAGTTGTATGTGAGTAAGAGTACATAGCAGTTAAGATATCACCACAAGTTTAAGATCAGTCCAAGTCCAATTACCCGGATTATATTCACCCAAGGGCATGCATAGGCCAAGTCAGTCTTAACTAGCATACCGACGACAGGGGGTGTCAACCCGTTAGTAGTAACAATACCTCTCCATGACAGTCAAGCACAAGAACAAGCCCAAGAACAAGCACAAGCACAAGTACACACTCATGAATGAACATCTAGACTCAAACCATGATCAAAACCACATACAATGTTCCAAATAAATTTTAAGACACGGCATAGTCCAAAACTATGAGCATGCTTTTCCTCCAAGAAAAATATATTAAAAAGAGGCAGTGAAACTCACCTTGAAATAGCACAGTCCAAATCCCACCATACACCAAGCAAGCACTAAAAGTACAAATCACAAAAGGATTACTAGAGAACAAAATGACTAGTATGGGTGTGTACTTGTAGCCCAATCCTTAATGTACATCAAGGTTTTTATTTTATGAAAACATGATTTACTAATAGAATAGGTCTAATGTCGGATTTAAACTTTAAATCTCACCATATTTAGGGTATTAGTTGTCACTTTATATTAATTTAGTAACGCCCTTCAATAAACATCTATTAGTCCATATTCAATGAATTATAGACATTATAAATTTATTCTTTTAACAAGTCATTTAACCACTTTTAAATACAAATCTTGTCTTTATTTGATTATTTAGTTTCAAATCCTTAGCTTTAAGTTTATCAAAATATTTCAGCATGTAGTGCTGATTACGCACCAGTTTTGCATAAACTGTTTGGAGGTCGAAGCGGTGATGAACGTTGCATAATAAGTATTGTTTAAAAGACAAGACTTTAAGTTTTACTCCAGAAAAAGAAACATCTCCGTTGGATAAAATATGAGAAAGATATGAGTCGATGAACACAAACCAACCTGCTGCCCAGATTCGTCAGTTTTGACCTTCAGTTTTGTTAGACACGTTTGGAGGACCAAACAATATCGAAACGACACGAGACCACTTGGGTTAGTTAGAGGACTAATTGAACTTGTTTTTAGATGAAAATTTTGTCCAATTTGAACTTACTGTGACAAAGTTATGGCCTGTACAAAACGTCCTCTTTTTCTAACAGCAAACTGTCCAGTACATTAGTCTTGTTCGTTGCATCCCAAACCTCAATATTTGACCATTATTGACCCGAGCGCTTAAAGAATGTTTATTCCATGAACTAATTGACAAAAAACTGTATCAGATTATCCCAATTTTTCAGACCCAAAACAGTTAGTTGGATTTTAGAACAAAGATCATCAAGATCAAGAAATCAAGAAATCAAAGAACGAGAAGGAAAAATGCTAAATCTAACTCCTATCAGAACAAAAATCAAAACAATCAAAATCAAAGAACAAATCAAGTTAATCAGTTTAAACCAGTGAAATTTGTGTCTGCAGGTACTTTTGATATGAACACAATTCCAGAAATCAAATCAAATTCAAAGAACAAATCTAATTCTGATCTGAAAACAGGTTCAGTTCCTAAGTCTTCTACTGTTAATGAAAGATTTGTATATAAAGAATCTAGGAATGGATTCAAAGTAAAAAACTGTTAGAACAGAATGAACTGTAACCCTTACACATTGTATCCTATGCATTTGCTATCAATGAAATCTATAAATTTTTTGATGTGATTACATGTGTTTGATTACTTTGTGTTTGAATTGATCATTGTCTTACGATATCATCACAGATTCGATCCTTTTGAACTGATAAAGTCTCGTTTCCAAATGAGTTCTATGGGAGAATTAACTTTTTTCTTGGTCTTCAAGTGAAGTAGCCTGCGGATGGAATTTTTATTAATCAGGAGAAATTCGTTGAAAAACTCTTTAAGAAATTTAAACTGCAAGATTGTCAATCCATCAAAACTCCAGCTAATGTAAATACCAAGATTGAACCTGATCCAAATGGAAAATCAATTGAGCAAACTCTATACAGATCTATGATTGGATCTTTGATGTATCTTACTGCATCTAGACCTGATATAATGTATGCTATTTGTGTCTGTACCAGGTACCAATCTGACCCGAAGGAATCTCACTTAATCGCTGTTAAACAAATATTCAGGTATCTCAAAGGAAAACCTGCTTTAGGATTGTGGTATCCTTATGAAGGAAACTACGATTTACATGGATATACAGATAGTCATTATGGAGGATGTTGCCAAGTTCGTAAATCTATGACGGGTGGTTGTCAGTTTTTAGGTCCCAGATTAGTCTCGTGGCAATGTAAGAAACAAACAAATGTCTCTGTTTCATATGCAGAAGCTGAGTACATAGCTGCTTCAGCAGGATGTTCTCAAATCTTTTGGTTACAAAACGAACTGCTTGATTGCGGGTTCAATTTTTTTAAAACTCCTATTTACATTTATAACACTGCTACTATCTTTATTACAGCTAATCCTATTCGACACTAAAATACAAAGCATATTAAAATTCGATATCATTTTCTCAGAGATAACTCTGCAAAAGGTTCATTTTGATTCAAATTACAACTTAAAAACAGTTGGCTGACCTATTTACAAAAGCCTTTTTACCAGGTCGTTTTGAGTATTTGGTTGAGTCAATTGGTCTTATTAACCATGTTTAAAACTGGTTTTTAGTAATTGAATTGTCTGAATCATAAAAATGAAAAGAACCCTCCCTTAGCTGAATAAGAAGATTTATAGAGAAAACTGTCAGAGTTAACTGCCTGATTGTACATATTATGTGTGCATGTTTAATAGAAAAAGAAAAAGCAAATACAAAAATAGAAAATTGCAAAATCAAAAGAGAAAAGTATAAAACAAAAACCCATAAAAAATAGAGTTTATTTTTTAGTTAATTATTTAGGACTGAATCTGTTTTTTGCTATTTGTGAGAAATGATAGATACATTAGTTCTGATCAGTTGCATACTTCGTTCCATTCTAAAGTTTGATGTGATCAGATATGATGTGCAGGTAAGCTCATGCAATTATACTGAAAAAGTGAATTCTTGTGGTCAAACTAAATCAATCATGCATTCATGTTTGTCCATTTTAGTACCAATGAATAGTGTTGACTTCTCAAATTGATTTCTTATAAAGTCATAACCTCACACCTGGTGGCGATATGAATAACCATGAGCTCTAATTATTTAAAGCATCTATTCACTTCTCTGTTATAAGTCATCATAGACCTGAAGTGATGAGATATCCTTTTTTGTAAGTCATTACAGACCTGGATATTCTCACTGATGCAAAAGATGCCAATGTGCACAACCTAAACATGAGATCTGGTTATAAGTATATGTCAGGTTAATAAGTTGAGAAAAGTGCTTTCCTGCATGTCTTGACAAGAGTTGAGCTCTCTAAGTCTAAGTGTGACTTACATAATATCATATCTAATTGTACCTTAATCAATCCAAGAATTGAAAAAGTAAGTGTGCTGATTATCTTGACAAAAGCACTCATATTCTGTCCTTAGATCTCGTGTCTCCTCTACTACGAGAACGCTGATCTGGAACACACTTGATCAGGATTTAATCACTGCCTATGACTATCCACCATTTTATTTTATTTTAATGTGTTGATCTTAACTGATATGATCTCACTGCAGGCATGTGATTCAATTTTGTATAGTAGGTTTTTCTTCTGCTTTATTTTTTATTTTTGCATGATTTTCTGTGTGCAGGCATGTTGATAATGATTAGTTTGCTCTACTTGCAAAATAAAAGAAACTTCTAAGTTTGTAAACTTAAATGTTTAGGGAGAGTAAATATGTAAAAGAGTAAATCAATAAAGTGTCAAAATGTGAAAAATAAAATAAAGTTAAGTGCTTTGATGGAAAGGATGAAGCTGAAATTCAAGTATGTATGTGTTTGATATAATGCAAAAATGAACCTGAAAAGAATTCAAAATAAGTGAAAAAGCTTCTTGCAAACAAAACAAGACTATTTGTGTTGTAAAAATTTTAAAATAAAGACTAAAATGACGGGAAATTGCTTGAAAATGTGCTTGGTGGTGTTTGAATTGAAAATTCATGTTTAAAAATGAAAATATGAGTTTCAAATGATTCGTGGTGATTTTAAACAAAAACAATTTGATTGTTAAATTTGAGGGTTATTAATGTAAATTTTAGGTGATAGTCAAAATTTGACTAAGTGTTGAGACAATATGCATGAACAGTGCTAATGTGCATAAACAATGTTCAAATGGATGTTGTGAAAATTCGAAAGTGTCTGACTCATGGAAGGTTTCTCATGCGCTTGAATAGTTCTCAAAAGTCTAAATCAGGAGTATGATGAATTTCAGAAATTTGTACAAGTGTTAAGCGATTTGTTCAAGTTTGTCATGTTGCTGAAAATGGTTAAGTGTTAGGCGTATCAACTTATGCTCATGCGCCTGAATAGTTTTAGACTTTCCAAATGTGCATAGATGTTTGAAGGTGATGTTTACTCTAAGTGTTAGGCGTTTCATCAAGTCTCATGTGCCTAAATAGTGCTCAAGCTACTGAACAGTGCCTAAGCTTCTGAACAATGCTCATGCGTCTGAAGATTTAGTGTGAAACTTAGCCTCATGTGCCTTCACAGTGCTCATGCGTCTGAAAATTTAGTGTGAAACTTAGCCTCATATACCTTCACAGTGCTCATGCACCTAAGAATTTTTACACTTATATATATATTCAACACTTTTAGTTTTCATTCACTCAGTCACAAACTCAAACACTCTGATTCACACATTTTCACACCCGATACATTCATCACTCAACATTCGATTGTTACCTGTTAATCCTTGTGATATATAGGTATATTCAATGAATCTACACATCATGTTGATCTTAAAACATCTGATTTCATTAGCTATTTCAAACTTTGATTGGGCGTTTGAACTCTATTAAGGCGTTCGAACCCTAGGTGTTCAGAAATTTGAAATCGGTGATTTAAATGTGTTATGATAACTGAAATTGAACATCAAATAATTGTTATAACATGATTTCAAACAGATTGTGAGAATCAAATCTCAATTTCATAAAAATGTGTTCTTGATGATTCATTGTTCATCAGTCGGTTTTTAAGAACAAAAATGAACAGTCAGTTCATAATTTTTCATCAAAATTGTTGTGTTAATCATCAAAATTCATCTATTCAACTGATTTTGAGAAGATTTTAATTGGTTTAGTGTACTTTAAATCATTTGAACTTAAATTTGAATGTGCTCTGCTCTTGATAGAGTGTGTCAACACTTAGAAAATTTAAGTGTAAAATGTTAGGTTTAAAATTTAAAATGTGCTAACTTAATTGAAATTCATTCAAATTTTCATGTTTCATGGTTCATTAATTGTTTTAATCATAAATTGTATTGAATCAAAATTGTAACCAGTACATACTCTGTTCATGTAATGGGTTGTACAAAACACTTAGACATTTTTAAGTGTTACTGGTTCAAAATTGATAACACATAATATGATTGAAATCTTTGTTATTCAAATGTGATTAATATTTTGTTCTATGTATACAGATGGTTGATCTTAAATTTGAGCCAAAGCATAACGTAGCAGCCTTTCTTAATGAGGATGTTCGTGAAGCTGTTGGTTATGAAGAAATGATAAGATTTCTATTGATAACAAAGTATGTGTATGCCATGTGTGCTCAACCAGTTTTATATGCTCGTCTCATCAAAAGATTTTGTAGTACTACTGAAATTGCAAGAGATGATGAAGGAAGGAAAGTAGTCAGAGATTTTATCATAAACTATCATATGATTGAAGTCTCTAAGCAGTCAATTAGAGAAGCTCTAAGACTTGGTGATAATGATCCTCAAGATTTAGCTAAACTTACTTTTACTGAGTGTAGAGACACATTTCTATCCATGGGACATCCAGATTACTTTCCTAAGAAACAATTTTTCAGAGCAAGAGTATATAACCACTGGAAACTCCTGTGTTATATCTTTCAAGATGGAATGTCCAAGAGGAGTGCAGGATGGAATTCATTCCCTGTAGATATTGCTTCTCCTATTATAGCTATTGCAACAAACAGAAGGTTTAATATGGCAAAATGGATCATAAATGGCTTTATTTTTAATCTGGAGAAAGGAATCAGGAACAAATTCTTGATGTATTCCAAATTTTTGCAACTGATTTTAAATAAAAAGTATCTTGATTTCCATGCTTATGGAGTAAGTGGAGAAAAATTAATTTTGGAGGACATGACTGAAACCGTATAGAAAAGACTTACTATCGTGACTGGTGCTCAGAATGTTCAATGTTTGATTACATGAGAGCTGTAGTAAGAGATGATGTGAATATAGATGAAAATCATTTTCATTTGATTGATGATGAACTAATTGATCCAAATGATTTGATTGACGAAGTTCCTCAAGGACTTTCTGAGTCTGAAGCTGAGGATGATGATGATGATAATGAAGATGATGATGAATCTAAAGATGAAGGAAGTTCTACTTCAAGTGATGATAGTGATAATGATGATGTTAGAGGTAATGAAGTTGAAGAAGTTAATGAAGATGTAGTTGTTACAGAAGTTGAAGAAGTTGATAATCTGAATGAAGATGTTCATAATGTTGATGATTCAATGGATGTGAATGAAGATAATGATGAAGTCAATGTACAACAACAAATGGAGTGTGATCTTAAAAATGTTGATGTATTTGAGCTTGAAGTACAAGATGAAGGTGAAAGATCAAATCAATATGATACACTCCTCACTAAAAAGTTGAACACTGAGCAGATAATAGAAGCTTTGAAAGAAGAGAACATCAATCAGCTTAAGATGATTGAAAAGCTAAAGGATGAAAATAATCAATTAAAAGAAGATTCTTTAAAGAAAGACTTGAAGATTGCTGAGCTTAAAGAAGTTCAAGAAATGAATGTAAAGAACTTTGATGTTTTACTTAGAGATTATGATTTGACGAAAGAAAAATACAAGAAGTTGAAAGAAGATTATGATAAGTTGAAAGAAGAACTTGAAATTATGAAAGAAAGCTTAAAATCTCAATCTTCACAACCACAAGAAAAAGACTATTTAACTTCAGGGAAAGAGGTTATCCCTGAAGTTCAAACTACTGAAGTTGAAAGATTATCTGAGGCTATGAAAGGAAAACGAAACATAGATGAATCTGATATTCAAGTATTAGCTGAATCGTCATCCAACCCTCCTTCAAAGATGCAGAAAATTGTTTTTGAAACTCGTAAACAGTTTAAAAGACATTTTTGATTATAGGTGTTGTTTTATTTTTATATGTTTGAATCTAATATGTTTTTCTTATGCAGTGAATGTAAGTCATCCTTCTTTACAGGAAATTGCAGAAGCAGACATACAAGAGCAAATCGGAGCACTGGATGATTTAGATCCAATGTTTTCAGATGCCTAGTATGATGAAGTATTGGAGGAAGAAGATGTTGCTAAAGCTACATATTCACCGATTGAAGCTGTTACTGAAGACATCCCTTTAGACATTGATGACAGATATAATTATCTGGTCAAGAAGAAATGCAATCATGTATTTTTGGATGGTCTAATAGTTTCACAAATTAATGAAGAGTATGAGAAATGTATTATAGCACAGTCAATAGCTCCGGTTGATCCAGATGAAATAGTTATGGAACATGGAGAGTGGAATCCAATGCAAGAAAGTATTAACATTAACGACCTTCCAACATCTGAATTGCATCATCCTGATCCTGAAAGTATGACAATAGTTAAGCTTAGGCTGTTGCTACAATCAAGGAATTATCCAAGAAAGAGACTAAACAGATTGCAAACCAAGTCTCTAAGAAATTTGGTCAAAAGTTTCAAGAGACAGAAAAGCAAAACAATAAAATGATCATGCTAGACATGGATAATCCATAATATTTGGAGATTACAAAGAGAACTAGAATCTTAAAGCCTTAAGAAATAAAAGAAATGGAGTTAGTGAATAGCAGTCATGAAAAGAGAAAAGAATTAATTGAGATGTTCCCAGAGACTGAGAAACAAGCATACAAAGTCTCAGTTGAACAGAAACAACTATGGAACAAAGCTAGAACTGCAGGAGATTTAGTCAAAAATGTACTGCAAAAAGGCCAATCCATTTTTGAGTTGTTCAATGCAATGATTGTGCCAGATAACACAAAGAATTTTAAGATAGTTGCCTAGAAGTATGATAAGATTTTTGATGCCTTTTTAATCAAACATGTAAATTCCATTTGTGATGTTTATTATTTTTACAAAAGCATCATAGCTTTGCCAGTGCTAGATCTTAAGAAGTTAAATAAGTTGCCTCTGATCAATCCTACCAAATCAATTCTAGGTGAAAATTTTGTT
Source organism: Flaveria sonorensis (assembly GCA_025506505.1). Classification (NCBI taxonomy): domain Eukaryota; kingdom Viridiplantae; phylum Streptophyta; class Magnoliopsida; order Asterales; family Asteraceae; genus Flaveria; species Flaveria sonorensis. The sequence continues at coordinate 18,215,643 of CM046424.1, forward strand.
AAACTTCTAAATCGAGGCGTTACCAGAATGGACTCTTATCTTAAAACAAGATGTAATCAAGAAGACAAAGAGTATTTCAAGTCATTAAAAAACAAAAGGAAGATAGCTGCTCATCCAGAAGAAGAAGAACAATTTTTGGATGCTTATAATGATCAATACTTTGAAAAGGTCACTAACCCAGGCTTGAAGGTGATAGATGGCACTCAAACATCTAAACCAATTTTGAGATGGTTCTATCATGCTGACTCATTCCAGTTGAAGCTAGTTCATAACTTGGAAGACTGGGATCAAGATATGATTTCATTATTTGGAGTTTCTGAGCTTAAACTTCTACATCCAAGTTATATTTCTTTCTTGTCTAATCAGAAGTTTGATCGTGTTGCGTTAGAAGTTGCAGATAATGATAGAAAATATTTTATAACAATTATTAAGGTAATGGATGCAGCAATGGAGCAAATTTCGTTAAGAAAAGCTCTAGCATTTGCTAACATCGTGAAGAAAGACATAAAGTCTATTGATTTTATGAGAATTTCAAGCAAAGGCGTGTTGGAAATTCATTCTCACGATCATCCTAAACCTTATGAGTTCTATGCCAATATAGATATTGCAGGTCTAACAAAAGAAACTCTTGATGCAATGGACAAGATGGAGATTAAAACCAACGAGTCAAAGCCTGAGCAAGGCATACTTGCAAAGAAATTCAAGTCAGCTATCAAGAAAGCGTTTTGTGAATTGGAGCTTTACAAAGAAAAACCGATATTCAAGATTAAAGAAGAACCAGAAGAGTTCAATGAAGACTGAAGACAATGTAAATCTTAGGGGGAGTATTGTTAGAATGGTTAAAAGATTAACATTTTGTCTTTTGTGTTTTGTCATAGTATAGGGACTTATTTTGTAAATATATGTTTCTTGTTTTTCTTTAAAAGTATAAATAGGATAGTTATGTATTGTGTAGGGAACCAACCAAAAGAGAGAATGAAATAGTTAGAACAGAATTGAACGACTGTAACTCACCCTTACACTTTGTATCCTAGGCATTTGCTATTAATGAAATCTATGAATATTTGAAGTAATTGCTTGTGTTTGTTTACTTTATAATTGAATTGATCATTACGTTACGATATCATCTCAGATCGATCCATTTTGAACCTATCATCAGAAACCTGATTTGTAAAGTCTCAAACCTTGAATCAAAGGTTAAGACTTTAGAGGACAGGTCTGCCACCAAAAACTTGAGATTGAAGATCTCAAGGCCAAACTAGCTGAGACACAGATTGAGAAGTCTGTTAGGCATGTACATAATCAGGTTTCTTTAAGTTCTTCCTCTAGCTCATCTACTTCTCAAGATGATGCTACCAAAAAGGGGGAGAATGTACAGAGACAAAGACATGAGGAACCCTGCCTTGCTATCACAACAACTTCCTTTGATGCCATATCTTCTTTGTACCCCACACAACAACACCCGGCAACTACCTTCCCTCAACCAGCTCCCATCACCGTTCAAGTGGATCCAAAAATGCTTATAGACCTTAACAGTTTTTTAACCACATTTTTTATTAGCTCATCCATTGAACAACCTTCCATTGATGTAGTCGTTGCCTACTTTGGAGCTGAGGAGCTTCAAAGACTGAGTGCACCACCTACCTTTGAAAAGGAAGTTGGTCAACCTAAGGTCTCTGTTGAACCCGAGATTAGCTTCGAAGGGGATACACAGACTCATGGCCCAGCAACCAATTTGAAAGGGACAGGTAGTGCAGTTCTAATTACTTCTAAAGTAGAAATACAAGCTGTGGAAGGAATAATTGAACTGTCTTCCTCGTCCACTGATCTGTTAATCACAGAGGCTATTCTAGACCTAGTCTCTGAGGTAAACAGTGAGGACTTCCTTACAACCCCTCTCTTCCAAACACCACAGGTCCAACCTCACTCTCCCCAACCTAAATCTTCTAAACCTGAGTCTCTAAAGGCTGAATCTTCCTCTCATCCTAAGGGAAAGAGAAAGATAATAGTTGAGGAGCTTCTAGAGGAGGAAAGGTTGGAAAATCTCAAAAAGAAGGGAAGAATTGATACTGGGAAGTTGTTGGCTGCAAGCAGCAAAGCAGCAGCAGCCGCTCAAGAAAGTATCAACAACAAGAGGAGAGTAGAGGTTATTGACAGGCTCATCAGCCTGGGAGTAGTCAATGAAGACATCCTTCTACTTCCACTTGATGAGCTTGTAACGCTAGAGAAGGCAACCTTGCTACAAAAGGAAAAGGAAGAAGCAGCAAGGTTGGTCGAAGCGGATGAGAAAAGGAAGAGGAAGGAAGAGGCTACAGAAAGGGAAAGGAAGGAGAGAATAGCCTTTCTCTGCTCAAGAGGCTATTCTCAAGAGGAGGTGATACCTCATGATTATGACACGAACTTGTTTCTTTTCTATAAAGAGCAAGATCAAATCAACAAAGAGAGGAAGAGGAGTGCCAGGGTAAAGCTGAGGGAAAGAAAGAAGAAGGAGGAAGAGGCATAACTTGCCACTGCTAAGAAGGTGGGAGATAAGGAGTAGATGAAAGCCTATCTCAAAGCCCATGGCTTCACCAGCAGGCAAGTGGGTCCTATGTCTGAGAAGACCCTACAGTGACATGTCAGTGACATCAAGGCTGACATTTGCATAGGAAGAAGGCAGGAGGTAAGTCAATTGCAAAATATTCAGAAGAAGGCACCCAAACCAACACCACACCCAAACCAGCACAACCTAAACCCACCCTTCTTCCCTTCCCCATCAAAAACTGAACCAACCACTGAGCCTTACCCCCTGAACCCACACCATTAGCCTTACCTACACCCTTACCCACTGCTTCCCAACAACCACCACCACCACTTATCCTTAAACCCAAAACACAACCCAGAACCAAATCTTTACCTAAACCTTCTTCTGAACCATCTAAGCCCCTGACTTTAGAAAAATTCAAGGAGATCAAGAGGAATGTAACACCGGAAAATTTCAGCATGAAGAAAAGAAAAGAAAGCAAGGGAGAAAAAGAGAATTATTGTAAAACAAGGGGTTAAAAGCGAGCAAGGGCCAAACTTGCCCATATTGGGTTCAAAAAGGTGATAAGGCAGCCCATACTTCTTTCTCTCAGGCAAGAAGTCTCGGCTAATGTAAGAAGAAGAAGCTTCACCTGGTTTTAAAGAAAGAAAGACTTCAAAGGTAAGATTCTATGGTGTTCTTCTCTGTTTCAGTTGAGTTTTAAGCTTCTAGACCGATCCTTAAGTGTTTCTA